>OX383946.1:13852500-15102500 GCA_947532085.1 Elegia similella | reverse complement strand
ACACTGAGCCAATATAATATATCTGTTTTAAAGCTGATTTCACGTTGAAACAAAAGTCATTGTGTATAGTAGGTAGAGACGCAGCTTGTGGTGGCGCGCCTTGCTTTGCTACCGCGCGTCCGGGATCGGCCGTGTAATACGGACGCAGGGTGTTTTGAGAGCACCGCTGCCACGAGCGACGCATCTTTGGAGATGGCGTATTAAAGGGCGCTCGGCGCCCCCTTTGACCCGGCGCCCGTGTGTGCCGTACACCCTGCACTATAGCCGCCTCTGCAGCGAACTTAATTAATTACACACTTGATGACTTGTGCCATTATTACAACATTTTGTACAAAGGTGCCTTTCTGCACATCCACCTTTGTAACTATGTATAATTACATATAGTTATGAAGCGGTCTTTCTGTACCTACTTATGCTATGGCAACACTGCAAAGCATCAAATTAACAGCAACAGAGACCTGTCTTCAGGCGTGAACACATTGCTTCATTGTGGTTTATGTGTCAATAGGTAAATACAAGATTGTTGTAAATGTGTTAGCGTTACGAACACATAAACTGACTGACCCTTTTATTTGAAGTGAGGAGTTTTATGACTAGACAGTAGTTAAAATTTTAATAAGTTGCATGTGTGTTCCGTGTGTTATTTGGCAGCGTAGGTAAACGTACATTTATAGGAGTATAAAGACTTAATGGAGCTTATTTCTATTTAATAGCATTAATTATTCTCCATGCCGGTCTGGGAGAAAAGAAAAAACGTAGAATGTGCCAGCTGCTTCTCTTCCCGCGCAGATCGTAAAAGCCGGTCGAGGGATTGGGCTAAAATCTACGGAATCATGTCAATATGCGATGCAGCTACCCATCACTATTTTGATTCCGTTTTTCATCTACACGCCCTACAATATGCTAAACGTGGCCATAAGGTCTTATAGATCTAGGCTATGTCTACCCCTCAAGGGAAAAAGACGTGATACTATGTATGTATGAAATTATTCTCCGCAAATAATTCACTTTGTCCTCTGAATTACTAAGTCGGCTATAAAATACTTCTCTTAGCATAACTTCAAAACTCTGAACTATATTGAAATCCTGGAATCGGAATCTCTAATAGAATTGCAAGAAAAAAAGGTAAAAAACGAAAAAAAAATTGACTTATATGATTTGATCTTATAGGATTATGACCCTATGACCCATAGAAATCGTCCAGTCCAGCTAATCGGCGACTTTGTATGAGAAACCCATTTTTTTTCTATTTTCTGCTTTTTTAATTGCAATTCTGTATTTCACTAGGGCTTCTAATTCCAGGATTTTATATAGTTCAGATGTTTAAAATCACGCGGTGTAATCTACTGTAACGACTTTCTGTTTTAGTCACAAGGAAACCTAACGAACCTAACCTACTCTCTGTGGCCATGTTGTTTATGTTATATTGGGGGTTTTGCACTTAATTGGGCACGCATGGCATTTAAAAAAAGTGATTTAGTTTATTAGATAGATAGATAGATAGATAGATAACATATTTATTTTGTTCATTGTAACACACATAATAAAACAAAAAGTAACAATAAAACTTAATACTAAACATAATATATGTATGTGTGCCACAATATCAAAAAAAGGCTACAGCTCAGCGAAATGTTACTCTAGTGAGCAACCACTGATTTTCAGCTGTCACCTTAATTGAGAAGACGCGCACTAACAATTTAACAGTACAGGTTGTCTCACAAAGTGTAGAATCAATGGGCGAAATACATAATAAATAATTCAACAAATGGCAAATAAAATACTAAATACTTGTTATCAATACCAATCAACAATCAATAGTTAAGGAAGAGCTCAGTTTGTTTTAGCTTTGCGGCAAGCAAAGTGTTTTGGAATTAATGTCCGTTTTCTGAAGAGTAAGTAAATGTGATTTCAGTTGCTTTTTAAATGTGAATTTCGTAATAGAAGCCTTCTCATTTTCCCGAGACTTGATTATGAAATAAGAGGCTGGTTGTGTAGTTTAAAAATATCTGTGTCTTGTCTTGACTTATAATTTCCCGTTAAAAAGGGTCTCAAGGTTAAAAGGACTTTTATAAAAATACTAATCTAGACATCTAGACTACTATTATTGAGAACGTGTGAACATGCACTTCTTTTAGTAGCTATTCCTTTTTTCATAATAAAACATTAGAACATTAATTAACAAAATGTGTTACAACAATTTATTAAAACTTGAGATCCAGACGAGAGATACGAAAGAAGTTTAAGAATTTATATAACCATCTACAACAACAGATAATAAATTATTGTTTTAAACCGTAGTCTGTAATATCTATGTAACATCTGATAAAGATTGCCTCAGACACGGTCAGACTAGCTTATTACGACTATTTATAGCTATGTAGTCCAGCGATGACAACTAGATGGTCTTTGACTGGTATGTGGGCGAAGAAAAAGCCAGTTGTTGACTAATACCGCGATATGGAGAGATAGGTTGGATTAACAGTGCAATAGATATGTTAAAGATTATAAGACCTGTAATTCTTTATGGTTCGGAGTGTTGGCCCACCAAAATAGCGGATGAAAGAAGACTGCATGTTGCGGAAATGAGAATGTTAAGATGAATGTGTGGAGTGGCGCGAAAGGACAAAATAAGGAATGAGCATGTAAGAGGAAGTATGAAAGTGGCACCTGTGGCAGAAAAATTAAAGAGCAATAGATTGAGTTGGTTTGGACACGTTATGCGGAGGAAATAAAATCATGAATTATAGGGTTCTAGGTAAGCAAATTGAGGGACGTCGAAGTAGTGGAAGGCCAAACAAACGCTGGATTGAGTATCCTGTTTGACAGGATATGGATAGGAAGGGCATAACAGCAAACTTGACAAGCGACAGAGCAAAATGGTAGATATTGACGTGCTGTGCCGACCCCACGTAGTAGTGGGATAAGGATAGAGACAAAGAAGGAGACGATATGTTAAAGATAAGCCGAGCTATTCTACTCGCTAACTATGCTACTCGCTAACTATTACCGATTTAAACTTTGTACACTGATGTTTTCAAATGATACCGAGTAGCCTTGCTGGTAGTATGTTATGATATTTCTTATTTAGCTTCTTGCAACAAATCAAAGTTGAAGAATAAGATCTGAACGAGTAATCATAGGGACCGTTCAATTACATATTACGTAAGCAATATATCAGTTATTTTCAACCCCCTTGTCAGCAAAAGTAAGAAAAGCTCTTCCCCTCTCCCCCTAAGCTTACGTAAACATTGGTATATTTTTTACAAAATATGCTTGTTTAATTTGCAAAATGTTGCTGACGTCATCACCGTGCAGACCCTTCCACTCCCATTGCCAGCAAAAATAAGCCAAGCCGAGACCCCATTCGCTGCTTACGTAATATTTGAATGACCCCTATGAAAATAAGAGAAAAACATTGAAAGCTCACTACTTCGTTACACATATTAAACAACCCATTCGATATCACTTGGATTGGTAATCTAAAGCTCCTCTGTGCTACGTGTGGCACGTTAAGCTATTGTACCTGTCTGTTGTCATAAGACAGCAGTTTAGGCAGCTTGAAAATTTACACTTTTTACACATACAAAAAAAAAATATCACAGAATCAAATACATTTTTAACTCATTTGTGCTTCGAAAATACAGTTATTCGTTCCAGTTGTATAGACAATCGTATAGACGACGATAGACTTAAAAAACAACTGGTTGCAAGTGAAAACTTTAACATTGTGCATTTTTAATATTTTGGCATGTCAAGTGTCCGTTTTTTGAATTTTCGATCAGGCCACGTGTCCTGACGCGAGTTTTATTATTTATTATTATTATTTCTCTTTAGAAAAACTCTCAACCATCTCTGCTCAAGTTTCTGTTCAATATACGATACTCTTCGACAAACCATTAAGTGTCATCGACAAACGATAAAACACATTACAACCACATCCGCATTGGCTCATTGTGACTCATGTTGACATGTTCCCGCCATTAATAATATCAGAACCGGTTGGGAAAGCCTAGGAAAAGCATGGGAAAAGGGGGAAAATCAGGCCGACAAGGTCGCGTCGAGGGAAACTGTCAATCGACGCGATAATGAGGTGGATTTGTGGCGACATTTTGACGTGAAGTGAGCACTGAGGGCAGTATTTTATTACGTGATGAGAATGGGGAAAGAGTACCCTATTAGGGTTAAAGAGGACGTATATATAAATAGTTAACTGTCTGTATGCTGTGCTTAATTTTTGAAGATATATTAGCTACGTGAGGTATGTAATACATATATTTATTATCATCATCATCATCAGGTCTTTTTAGTCTCCACTGCAAGAGCATGACCCTCTCTGTACTACCGGAGCTAAACTTGACCAGATCAGACAGAGGATTTGGCCTACACTCTCCTCGCTGGCCGTCTGGCCAGCGAGGAGAGTGTAGTGTAGGCCAAATCCTCACTCCAAACCGTCTGGTTTGGAGTGGTCTCATTGATGTTCTTGAGCTTTGTTTAGCTTGTATTTCCTAAGTCGCCTCTTACGACATCCACGGGAAGACTTGGAGAGGTCCTGTTCTACTCTGCCGGATACCACAAAGCGCAATCTTTTTTTTATTTTTTTTTAAATTATATGGCGGCAAACGAGCTAGCGAGACACGCGACGCGAGGTAAGCGACCAGCGCTGCCCATGGACAACTGCATCCAATCCGTTCACATAGTATTAAATAAAATACAAAGAGTAAATACTTTATGAATATTTTTCTATTTTCTACTTTTATGGTGTATTTTGTGGTAGTTTATCAAACAGTGACAAGGCTTTTAATTAGTTGAAATGTAGTCTTTAGTATCCTAATTTACATTTCAATCGCCGTGGGAAAGAATGCGTTTGTTTCCCCTATATGCCTTGCCTTCGTATGGAAAAATCTTTGTTCAAACTCAAATTTTAATGCGGTACCTACTTTATCAAATATTTCTTAGCTTGTTTATTAAAACTTTATAAAGTTAAATATTTTTTTTTCCACTGTAATCCCTCTTGTAAAAGGGCTGGACTGATTTTTATAAAACGTGATCAAAAACCATCGCTAAAAATCTATCCCAATCGAATCTCCTGTTTAATAAGAGCTGCCGTGATACTCAACCCCTTTTTTGTGGGGGGTTAAAAAAGGTAATTACGAATCTCTTTGTTCTCAAGAGTGGTGCTCTTTGTTGTTAAGTATGTACATAAAAATAAGAAAAATGAATATATTCAATTCATAATACGATATATGTATAGCTTTTTGAACGTCATATTTTTGTGTTATTTATATTTCTTTTAGTATGTTTGTAGCATCGAAAAACTATAAATTATCTACATATTCAAACCTCCGGAGAATGACAAGGTTAGCCTACATAAGCCATTCTCTGGAATCTAAAACATTAAGTCACACAAAGCTGCAACGAATAGTTAGAAATCACGAAGGCTTATAATAAGTAATAAAATCAATAGGCTAGTTTCCTAAAAAAATATAATTAGTCCGTCAGTTAGATATTCAAAAAATATTAGACACGTATTTTTTCTTTTGTCGATTAAACAAAAAAATTATAAAGATAAAGCCCTTTGAAGTTCCGTGTGACGTCATAGTTTGCTACAATTTTTAGCAAACTTTGACGTCACGAGCCCCCACTCCTGAACTTTGACGCGCTTTATCTTTATTATTTATTGTTTATTTGACAAAAGAAAAAATACGTGTCCAATATTTTTTGATTATCGAACTGACGGACTGATTGTTATGTTATTATTACGACCCAGGAAACTAGCCTATTCTCAACAAGGAGTATGACTTCCAGTGTGTACATGTGAGTAATTATCTATATACTATTATATATAATAAAGCTGAAGAATTTAAAAGCTGTAAAACATCACTCTGCACAATAGGAGCGAAGCATCAATAAAAAATGTTTTGAAAACGGGTAAAATTATTCATCTATACTAATAACAAAACTAATTTATCATAAGAACAGAAATTGCCGCGGACGAAGTCGCGGGCAACAGCTAGTTTTAAATATATGCTGTCAACAATATCTCTCTCTGGTAAAATAATATATTAAAAGCCTGTCAAGCCAAAAGCTTGACGCTAGCCAAATATAATAAAACATGTACAAATTAGGAACCAATATTATAATGATTACGAACTTCCGCAGCTTTGTCTCGAGTGTCGACTCAAATAACTAGTATCTTGACCCGAGCCTGCCCATAAGCGGAGCCAAATGACTGGCCGCACATCAATGACCACCTTTTTTTTCTTTCGAGGCCGTGGAAATCGTGGCCGGCGTTCTCCATTCAAAATTTCAAGCCAGCTACATTGTTGCCGTGGATATAGTGGTGGATAGAAATGGTATTGAATATTTTTTCTTTTTCTTTTTTTTTGTGAAGAGTTTTGAACTCTCTCTCACACAATATACTCGTATAAACAGTGAATGTTGCATAGCTCAGCGAAAATATCTATTTTGCGAATTATAACTCTCACTCGCGAATGGTTAATTAATTACCATGTAAATAATCAACATGTGTGCATATTATAACCATTAATCTTCATTTTGGTTTTTAATTTCTATGTTTTTGTTTGATATAATCAAATTAACATGTTATTAAACATATCAATCAATCAGTGTCATAATTTCAAATATGTAAAAGTATGTAAGTTTGATTAAGACTTCACCCGGTAAAGATAGGGTGGGCTTTAGAATAACGTAGTGTGAATATAGATATTCTGCGTATAGAAATGGATAGAACTCACTTTCCTATTTATTACGGTACTATTTCAAAAGAGCGGTATTACGTCATTTTTAAATTTAAAAAGCATTTTATTAGTATACTATGGGTATACATACAAAATTAGAAATATTATATTAAATATTTTTTTTACATTTTCTCCACAAACAAGAGATTTCTAAAATAACTATAACTTAATTATTGAAAATTCAAAAATGAAAGCCCATTGCATTAATACTTTGTAGTAGTCAAATTTTACAAAAGATTTTTTAACCATTTCGTCTCAGAAAAAGCGTTATTAAAAGAGAAAAAAGTCGTTCACGTCTAGTATACTATGCCTGTGTAGTAAAACAGGTGATTGACAGGTGTTATGAGGCGCTGTTGAGAACATGGATATTGTGATGTCACTAGGACAATGTGTAATGTGAAACGGTACTGCAGTTTCGAATATATATTTCTTATGCTGTCAGCAAAGCAATTAACTTACGACAAGTTTTCACTGCAACGTGAATTTAAGATTACGACAATTTCTGTATCCGAACACGTGTTTTTGAAATGTCTTGTCGATTGTTGTGCATTGTCTTTTGGCTACAGTAATTTTGCCCAGTTTGCGACCACCCGCATGCTTCATGTATGAATGCATCCTTATCCTTACTAATATTATAAATGCGAAAGTGAGTTTGTTTGTTTGTTACGCTTTAACGTCGTAACTATTGAACCGATCATCATGAAATTTTGCATACAAGTTCTCTGGAGTACGGAGAGGGACATAATAAAAAGTACTATTCCCTAGGGATCGCATTGACGCAGGCGGAGCCGCGGGCGAAAGCTAGTAACAAATAAAGTTACTTCCGCTTTTGTTTCTCATCCCAGCATTATGTAGGTACCACGTGTCGCATAGTTAGGATATAAGGTACTAGCGGCCCGCCCCGGCTTCGCACGGGAAGATATAGGTATTTTAATGTAAAGTCTATGTTCATCAGGATGAATGTAGGATTTGGTAGTAGTTTCAGAGCATATTCAATGCACACACTCAATCAAATCTTTCCTCTTCATAATATTTAAAATAAATCTATACTAATATTATAAAGCTGAAGAGTTTGTTTGTTTGTTTGAACGCGCTAATCTCAGGAACTACTGGTTCAAATTGGAAAATTATTTTTGTGTTGGGTAGTCCATTTATTGAGGAAGGCTTTAGGCTATAAAACATCACGCTGCGACCAATAGGCGCGAAGCGTCAATAAAAAATGTTTTAAAAACGGGGTAAAATTATTCATCTATACTAATTAATCATAATAACAGAAATTGACACGGACGAAGTCGCGGGCAACAGCTAGTATACATATATACGGACAAATCACACAGATTGAGCTAGCCCCAAAGTAAGTTCGAGACTTGTGTTAGGCAATAAAAACTCAACGATACTATATTTTATAACAAATACATACATATATAGATGAACATTCAAGACCCAGGCCAATCTGAAAAAGATAATTTTCCATCTTGACCTGACCGGGGATCAAACCCGGGCATCCTCCTGTCGCAGGCAGGCCTGTTAACCACTGCGCCACGGAGCTCGCCTATAATATTAGTGATATTAGTAAGTGAAGATTAGTGTAGATAATATTCTGGATCTGCATCTGCGGCCAGAAGAAAACGTTTGAAAACTTATTTATTGACTTCCGTTTCGATTGTTTTTGCTATTTGCAGCAATCCTTATCCTTACTAATATTATAAATGCGAAAGTGAGTTTGTTTGTTTGTTTGTTACGCTTTCACGCCGTAACTACTGAACCGATCATCATGAAATTTTGCATACAAGTTCTCTGGAGTACGGAGAAGGACATAGGCTACCTTTTATCCCGGGAAAAAGTACTATTCCCGTTAAGGGTCCATACTACCTCACACTGCTTTGCAAGATTGACTGTTAAATCAATAATAATTAAATACTCAAGTTGAAATAAAAATGCAGCAAAGTTCAGGACTAACTCTGGTAACTATATGACTCAAAAACACGATTGCGTTAAATTTTCTCGATAGAAAAAAATTGCAAAGTTGCCTCCAAATCACGTCTAATTTACTCGGTATATAGCATTATTCACCAAATACATTGAAATTAACCTTGAAACTTTTGATTATTATTGCATTACAGATAAGGCAGCCATCATATGTTTTGCTTTTTCGAATAACCCTTGAATATTCCTAAAAAACGAAAATATCCAAAGTAACCATCCGCATTTGTATGGCCACGCCGCCTGGCATATGTCGGGCTCTTAACGCGGGCTAAGCCGCGGGCGAAAGCTAGTTTGACATAAAAAAGAAAACAAATGAATACACATTTTATGATTATAAAATAGGGATTTAACCTTAATTTAACGACTTAAAAGTATTACCATATCAAAAGTCTTTTGAGACATTTTGACCATATGGGATGTTTCTCGTAATCTACTTTAGCGTAACAATATATATATTACCTTATGTGAAAGCGTAAGTGCTTTTTGAACTTACATAATAATACCACTTACTGTTTATGTTTCCTTAAAATCTTATTTAAAGCAGGTATTGTGTAATTTAATATTCAAAACACTTTGAGATCATTAAGATCGAAAGCGATTCCTTCAGCCATTTCGTAATCCACTAACCTTTTCTTGCTTTCAAAGCTGCGATGGATCGCGAACAATCGCGGATTTCCGTTACATGGCTCGCTTAATGAGGTTTTGTTGACTTGTGAAAACATTCACTTATCGAATAAATTTCTCCGCTGCATTCTAGTTAGCCCTATTGATTTGGCCCGTCGGATTCAATAATATCAGCCGACATCAAAGTGAGCACTTTGTGTACAGTTCATCTATCTATAAATTTGATAATAAGAATTGTGTTCTTGTCGCAAGAGCATTTTCTATGTCTCTCGGTTTTCAGCCATCAACTTGATCTCCTTATACAATACAATTCCTGCCTTCTCCTTTATTAGATTTATGTATGCTCATCTTGATTCTCCTTTACCTCTCCTAGACTCGATTTTTTTCTTCCATTTAGACTGAACTGATTGTACCGTAAAAGTTGGTCATTTACTTGTTCTAATATATAACACTTCCTAGTTTAATTGTTTCTGATGTTTTCGCGACTGTTAAACATTAAAATAAAATCACTTTAATACGGTATTATCGCGTATACTACATTATTTTTACACCTAACGTTTCGAAAACTTTACAGTTTTCGTGGTCGCAGGCTTCATAGTTTGGCTTTTCTCTATCTTATATTTTTATACGTCTCAAGCACCAGATTTCGAAAGTTTCCAACGTTTGATATTTCTAGCCAATGTCCAATTTCACTACTCCAAGAGTGCAATACTTCAGAGTTAAAGATATATTTATTACTAGCTGTTGCCCGCGGCTCCGCCCGCGTTAATGTCGTTCCCTTGGAAACAGTAGAAATGATAAAAATTCCATACAAACCCCTCCCTCTCCCCTTAAGGGGGAATTTAATACATTTCACCTGCATAGATCTTTAGCCCTTAAGGAGGGGATTTTGCCCATTTCACCTATACATATATTTTTTTATTGTAATGGAGAACTTCTTATTGTCATATTTCTAAGTGAATAAAACCACACAAACTTTACCCCACCTATTTTACCCCTTCAAGGGGAAATTTCGTCCATTTTAACTACACAGATCTTTTCCATTGTAATGTAAACATATATACTTATTTTTATACTTCTATGTCCAGAAATGAGAAAAACCCATACAACCCCCCCCCCCCCCCCTCCCCTTTATCCATTAAGGGGGGAATTTATCTTTTTTAATTGTAATCTAGAACGTATATACTTATTTTCATACTTCTAAGTCTAGAAATATAAAAAAACATACTAACTTTACTCCCCTATTTTATCCCTTCAGGCGAAAATTTCATCGGTTTTACCTACATACATCTTTTTAATTGTAGTCCAGAACGTCATCCATACAACCCCCCCTTTATCCCTTAAGGGGGGGATTTTATACATTTTACCTACACAGATCTTTTTTAATTGTAACCTAGAACGTATATACTTATTTTCATACCTCTAAGTCTAGAATTGGAAAAATTCCATACAAACTTTACCCCCTATTTACCCCTTCAAGGGAGAATGTTGTCTGGTTCACCTAAACAGATCTTTTTTAATTTTAATTGAGAACTTGTGTGCCTACTTTCAAACTTCTATCTAAGTCCAGAAATGAGAAAATTCCATAAAACTTCAACCCCTTTGATTTTCTAAAAATCCTTTCTTAGTGCTCATTTACATCATAAAAAGAATCCCTGTGCTAAATTTCAGTTTCTGGGCACAGTAGTTTCGGCTGTGCGTTCATATATGTCAGGTTTGCTCTTGGCCCGCGGCTCCGCCCGCGTAAGTGTCGATTTCTCAGGAACAGTAGAATTACCCGGAATACATTAGTTTATGACTTTCAATGAAACACCTTAATATTGAATTTCAATTGAATAATTTCAAAAACCGAATGTTTCATACTAACTTTGCATCCCCGTTAAACCCCCTTAAGGGATGATTTTTGAGAAAAATATTTTACTCGTGTTTCATGCCTTTCAGTAAAGAACCTTCATGCTGAATTTCATTCGAATTACTTCAAAAACGGCAAAGTATCATACTTACTTTGCAACCCGTTTTACCCCCTTAGGAGATGAATTTCCAAAAATCCTTTCTTAGTGCTCCCCTACGTTATAAAAGGAACCCAAAAAATTGTGCAAAATTTCAAGTTCCTAACCCTTATAACTTAGGCCCTGCGTTGATATGTCAGTCAGTCAGTCAGCTTCTCCTTTTTTTTAGTATGGATTACTATGGATAGTATGGATAGGTATAATGCTGTCGTATAATGATGATGAATTGACTTTGGATTTTAATCTTATGTCACTTATTATTTTATTTTATTTTTGCTATATGTTTGCAGGCAAACTCATGCCTTGAGTTCATTCAAATGACGATAACTTTTTTTAATGAACCGATTTTGATGAAACAAACTTTAAATGTTTTGCTGAGTTAAAACAAAGCAATCGGTGAAAGTTTGAAGTAAATCGGTTCAGTATTTTCGGAGATAATCGTGATCATACATACAGACAGACAGACAGACAAGAAATTCCAAAAAAATGTTTTTGTTTTATATTATTCTTTTTAAGTGTCCCTCTATCCATTTTAGTCAAAAAGTCTAAATGTACAGACAAAATATTTTTACTGTTTTATTATATGTATATAGATTATTATAAACTCGATTGACAATGGCTATTCTGGCAAAACTGTCAGATTTAAATCTAGGGCCGTTACTTATTATACTGCCTAAAATATTTTAATTTATTTACTTCTTCTATTTGTGGTCTATTTTGTTGTATTGGCGTTTCTATTTACAACTTTTGTTTTAGATTTAGTGTTATTTGTGTTTCTGGTTATGTTCAATACTTCAGTTTTATTGACGTTAGTTTTAAATAATCAAATTTCTAGATTTTTTTCTATATTATTTTTTAATTTCACCTGTCTCATTTTCGGTGTATCTGTCTAATATGATCTTGCAAATTAAATTAATGTCTTCGGGTAACTAGCCATCAGTCAAATGGCTTTCGTTTTTGAGCAGTAATTTGCATACCATGTTAATCGGATAATAATGCTATAAACGTATGTCGGCGAGCTGCTCTGATGACGGAAAACTCCTCGACTCATTCACGCACCTAATTTGTTTGTCTTTTTGACATTTAAGCTATTCATTCATCATCATCATCAGGTCTTCTTAGTCTCAACCGTAGGAGCATTGTTATTCATTGGATCACAATAATGGCTGTCTTATTTTTTGGTAATCTTATATTTAAGTGACTTGCCTGAGTGGTGCGTGTTGTAGCTATGAATCAGTTATCTTTAGACCCCTTTTTCTTTACCGGATTGACGCCAAATGTTTTGCACATTTGCATTACAACAAATATAAGCAAAGAAAAGTACCTAAGAGTTAGCTTTTATTCGTGGCACCGTTCGTTTCGATGTAGAGATAGTCCTCTAGCAAACAGTACTGTTTTATGATTCAAAGTAACCCGTGTCCTTCATATACCAGTAACAAAGTTAATGCAAATTTTCATAATGATCTGATCATTTTATGATATATAGTTATTAACGTCACTTAACTTATACGTATAGCATAACGTCATATAACTTGACGTTAATAACTATAGATAGTCATTAACGTCAATTAATTGCGAAAATAAGTTTCTTCTTACTTTCACGTTTATAATATTAGTGAGGATACTTAGGATCGTTGTTAACCCTTAGGTCAGAACCTTTAGTTTATTTTAATGGGTGAAATTGTAATATTAAAGATGACTAAACTTTCAAAAATGTAGTGATTTTATGACTGTTTGAAAATTAGATTTATTCCAAATCTCTCTCGTGAAATCAATAATGATCCCATCACTCTCTCATTTGATTATGGTCCTAGTTGCATCGTTGGCTGAGAAGCGTTGAAGTTCAGCGACCACTTCCTGCAATTCTATTTTTATTTCTCACGCTCTTCCTTCGCCATTATAGATTCTGAACTCTTCGCCAGGCAGGCATTTTAATAACATCATGCCAGCATTTTTATTTTCACGACCGCAGTGGCCAGTCATCGTGCCAGGAGTCACACCGGAGGTCCCGGGTCCGGTCAGGTCCAGATGGAAAATTATCTTTTTCAAATAGACCTGGGTCCTGGATGTTTATCTATATATGTATCGTCACTACATAGTATAAAACAAAGTTGCTTCCCGCTGTGAGCCTGTCCTTATATATATATATGCTGAGATCTTTAAAACTACGCAACGGATTTTGATGCCGTTTTTCAAGAGGAAGGTGCATATGTACATTGCACCCGTGCCGGGTGCAATGTAGCCGAGGTCCGGGTCGGTAGTTTTTTTTTTATAAAATGTAGTAATTTTAAGAGTTAGTATCCCATAACATCAGTCTCAAACTTATTTTTAGGCTAGTATAATCTGTGAGATTTATAGCTAGCTCCGTGGCTCCGTGGTATATGGCTAGCTCCGTGGCGCAGCGGTCAATACGCCAGCCTGCGACACGAGCGTCCCGGGTTCGGTCCCCGGCCAGGTCAAGATGGAAAATGATCTTTTCCAGATTGGCTTGGGTCTTAGATGTGTATCTATATATGTATTTGTTATAAAATATAGTATCGTTGAGTTAGTATCCCATAACACAAGTCTCGAATTTACTTTTGGGCTAGCTCAATCTATGTGATTTGTCCGTATATATTTATTATTATTTATTTTTGTATATATATTTTTATATGCTTGGCTTTCCCTTTGAATATTGACCCCACCAGTGGTCCTAAAAGGAATCCACCGCTGTCTGACATATTAATACACCGATTTGATTAATAACCTCACTTTCTTTTTCAGGTAAGCTGCCGATTGTCCGATAAACGTGAGTTCCGATGCAGTAACAACAGTTACAAGCAGAGATAATAGATATGTTGTAATAATTAATCAGGCGATATCGATCTCCAAATAACAGAGGCGAGACTTCTCTCTTCCGGTCATAGTGCCTTATTTAGTCTATGCTTCATATGCAACGTGTAACATCCTCCGTGACTGCCTCTGTGGTCCAGTGGTTAAGGCGTTTGCCTGTAAACCCGGGGGTAGTGGGTTCGATTCCCACGGGAAGCATACTTTGTTTAGTTGTTTCCAGTTTGGTTAGGACTTTGCAGGTTTGAATCACCTGATTATCTGATAATAAGAAGATTTTTTTTTAGATAATTAATTTAGATTTTTAATTTAGACAATTTTCCATATTATTTATAAATAACTCCACCTTGAAGAGATGATTTCGATATTTTACAATATAAACCTTGTAGAAGCACTCCGAGACATAAATACATAAACTAATAAATTTTAAATTGATTGTGGCGTTCTTGGCAGACCAACGTTGTGGTCCCTGCCACATTATGCTGACAGAGAGGTCATTTTGATACGGATACAACTAAGTTCATTTTAAATATTTACTCGATTTCTGTGTTTGTGACATATCAAATAAACCATTTTTCTTTTGTTTCTTCAACTATTTTGGCATATGCATCTACATCATTATGAGTATATCGTTTTAATATGCACTGCATCGATGCCGGTTTAGGCCGACGGTCATTACCGCACAGCGCAGCCTATGGTTACGCGCAGGCGCAGGAAATGATACCTTTTGCCGTCTCTTTATTTGGTTTGGCCTTGTTAATGTTATTATTTTGCTTCATTTGTTTCGGAATCAAACTCGAAGTTATCTGAGAAATCATATTTTAATACATTCAGCTCCATTGAATATACTTATTCAAGTTTTTATGACAATATGGCATAATAATTTAAATTACGCCTTAATTACGCCGTAATAATTTAAAAAAATATGTCTCTGTTTTGCCGCGCTTTGGCCTGTCAAATGTCAAAAATTTTCAAGAGTGATACCGATACAGTTCTCTTTGTAAATGCTTCCAAAAAATAAAGTTAAAAAGTGCATAAAAGGTGATTTTTATTGATAAATAAGTACAAATCATTTGAAGTGAGAAGTGAAGTGGAAAGTTTCCAAAACAGGCAGTATTTTGTCCATTACTAGATAGTTATAATTTTACGTTGAGTTTGCATGTATAAGACATAAATAGACAATTTTGCACTACACTTATGTGGATCTACATACATGGCCAAGGGTTCGCGTAGTGTATATATTATTTGCCATGGGTTACATATGCACCATGCCTGCATCGGCGCGGCGCCTCGGTATAGGCCCGAACGGTCATTACCACCGCACATTCGTCATCACTAGATATTGCGCAAGCGCAGCCTAAGGTTACGCGCAGGAAATGCTACATTTTGCTTCATCTTTCTTTGGTCTAGGCTTGGTTAGTTAGTTTTATTGGAGGAGCTATCTAATTCATTATATTTTTATACATTCACCTTCATCAAAATATATTTAATTAAGTATTTGTGACACTGTAAAACGTTTTACATTGCGTATGCGTTTATTAGATAATTTTGCACTTCATTTTCATGGATCATCATCATCATCATCAGGTCTTTATAGTTCCTTTGCAGGAGCTTGACCCTCTCTGTACTACCGGAGCCATAGTTGGCCAGAGCAGACAGAGGACTTGGTCTACACTCTCCTCTCCTCATTCTCATGGATGTAGAGTGCTTTACTTAAGTTCGGCAAATCGACGTGCGATTAAATGGATTTACATCGCCATGGTATAATATGCACCAAGCTGGTCACCGGCAACCGGATGCGTGCATCATCGGCGCCGGTTCAGGCGACGGTCATTACCGCATCTTCGTCATCACTAGGCGTTGCGCAAGCGCAGCCTATGGTTACACGCAGGAACCGCTACATTTTGCGACCACTTTATTTGGTGTCGTCTTATTAAATTAATTAATTGTTTAATTAATTTCTCATGACACATTATGGCACCACCTAATATATATCTCGGATTGGTTTAAAGTTTTGACTGGCAGAGAATGCCATAAGGCATTATGTCCACCTATTTGTACGTATTTTGTGCAATAAAGTATAAATAAATAAATTAATTAAAGAAATTAATGTGTTGCTTGGCCATCAAGCCCGAGTAACCATAGGAATTACAGATTTCATCATTCAGCCCATTGATGTAATATACTTTTTCGTTAATTAAGGCATTTATTTCCTTAGCATATAGTAATTACAATTATTATTGGCAGTTAGTGATCATCAGCAAAGGTAAACTTTGAGTTATCGTTATTTTAAATTAACCTTTCATATACGAGTATATTTATTCTATTACAATTTAAAGTTTTTACATTTGTCTATTATACTATCATCCATCACAGAGGAAAATATACATATGTACATACTATCAAGTCTGGCGGAGTAGACAGAGTCCAAGTCCAGTTTGCCTTGTGGTAAAATTTTCAGAAAACCATTCGGTGTAAAACTGAAGATAAGATATAAATATATGTTTATTTATAAATATATAGTTAAAAACTCGTTGTTTCGAGAAAAAACGGACATTTAATAATTTCCCTAGATCACTTTCCCACAGTTAATCATCCGTCGCAATCTCAGAATACTTATAGAAAGTCCAGCTTTAATAATTTTCGCTAGGATATTGTTCACAGCGTGAGTTCAATAAATCCACTCACTTTTTACACCACAAACCTTATTTTTTACTCGATATTCAACCTTAACACTTGCTATTAAAAGCGAATTAATTTTGACTAATTTTACATAGCTGCAACCGAAATAATTTTCTCTGCTCAATAATCGACCCTATTACGTTATGATAAGAACGTATTAATTTCAATTAGGTTTTGCATAGAGTTGATAATGTGTAGATAGTATCGGGTCGGATTTTCGTGTACTTTCAACGCCTATTCAATTTCGATATTGTGGGGGCGTGAGGTACCTACTAAACTAAGGGTTTGGACAGCACCGGACTTTCGATTTCATTGTGTGGGAAACTGGACATAATGTCAGCTTTACAAAGTTTATTGCTATAGTTTATAAACTTTATGGCTTTGTTGTCACAGCTGAACTTATAACACTATTTATAACTTTAATGCCAATAATCATAACAATAATGAATAAGTATTGTAATATTAGTGAAATAATAGATTCAGGTGTCTTTGCGAATGTCCAAGCTACATTTACTTTAAGACAATTTACTTTGCGTGCTTCCGTCACCAGTTAGTTCATGCAAACTATTGCTGGCCAGCGCCCACCCACTACTGTTAGTCCCTTCATGGCCGCCACCAATAGTTGATGCATGCAACGCTGGTCGATACTGCTGCATCTGTCGAGGCTGCAGCAATATCGGCCGTCGTGCTCGCGACACGCGTTTCACCTCTACACGAGGCATCTTCAGGCAGTGAAACCTAGATGTTGGTCATTCGAATGACTACCAATGAATATAGTGAAATAGCCTTCGACCGCGACTCCGCCCCCGTCAATGTCGATTCCTCGGGAACAGTACTTGTACAATGCAAGTAGACCATTACTCATTAGGGGATTCAAATAGAAATTAGGAGTTCCGTTGGATCTCCAGGAGGAGCCGTAAGGAATAGTGAGTCTTGCATTAATCTAAGCGGAACAACTGCTCATAACCTATTTTCATCAGCTGTAACAATTTCATTACATTAATTGATGAATAAATAAATATATACAGAAAAATCACACAGATTGAGCTAGCCCCAAAATAAGTTCGAGACTTGTATTAGGTACTAACTAAACGATACTATATATTATGTGTAACAAAACAAATACATATACTATATACCTGAGCTCGACAATCCTTGCCATTGTAAATAACTGACTAATCATGGTAACTTCAATTATCTTATTTCGTAACCACCATTCCGACTAAAATACTAACCCGGTACTTACGGTAACTACAATTGTCACCGTGATAGATTTATAAATGGGTCCCAATTCCGTTGAAATACCAAAGAGAAGAGTCACAGCACCGGTGTCTTATGAATAGAGCAGGGTATATTCCGTATTCATTCCACGTATTCAGAATGTGTTTCAAAATTCTTCACTAATCCCAAATTTTAATTCCTTCCTCATCATTTCTTTACTCATCCCATGGTGTTGTATTCCTTATTCTAACTCATCCCAAAGCAAATTTTATTATTATTATTCATTTATTGCGTGACTAGCTAATATTTTCTGGCTCTGCCCAATATATTTATAAAAACGGTTCTATGTATCATATATACCTATAGGTCCTGTGTTATACTACTTGCAGTACGATTCGATTAATTCAGCAACTATCCCTTCTACTTTCTGAGATTATCCTATACTTACATACAGTCACACTCGAGAATCAATCCTTTTCTTTACATCAACAATAACCGAGACATCTGCCTGTAGCGCCTGTAGAGTAGACTTAAAGTATATTATTATTTCTATTGTGTCTCATTCAGTGTTCGTGAAGAAGTTAAAAGAAATAAAACGTTCAAGCTTTATTTATAGATTGAGTCCGTTGAAATACCAACAGGTAGCGTCACCGGCCTATGAGTAATACGCTATCAACGTGTGGTTACAGTAATACATATTCTGCACACGTGTAAGAGTTGATTTATAAGTTATCTACACGAACGTGCGAATAGGAACGAGACAGGTGATGGATAAGTACAAGTTATTCGTCGCCATGCTAGTGCCGATTATGTCGACTAATACGAGTAGAATGTCCCTCTAAGTAGTTTGGTTGTTAGTCCGGTTGACCGAACTACTGCAACTTTTCAGTTGCGATTGTCGAATTGTAGTTGATACTAGAAAAAAGTGTAATTACTAAACTGTAACTACAATGGAAGGTTATTAAAATGAAACGGCGGTTTCATCGTAGTCGAACCGTAGGTGCTATTATTGAAATTTCGCCTTCTTCGGCGGCCAAAAAAATAGTACTCCGAGATCAAGAGAAAGAAATGATTCAACTAATGAACAACCAGTTACATCACAATCATAGTTTTAATAAACCATGGAGTTAACATGTATAAATAAAGCTGTATATTAATTTGATATAAGCAACTAGACTAATACGAGTATGTCATGCCAAACGTAACAGTCCGTATTAATGAGGTAGGATAAAGCGTGACAGACAAAGGGGGAGGGGCATTCAAAAAGTTAAAACGTTGTATGGCGTAATATATGGAAGCCCCTAATTTAAATAAAATATTTTGACATTGGCTTAGCTATCATAGAATTGGCTACTAGACACTCTTAGTTACTGGATTTGAAATATACTATCTCTATATTGCCATTAAAAATATTGAATTTAAATGAAAACTGGCAAACATTTTCTTATTTTTCCGAATAAAAAATATAAATCCAGTTTAATGTTTTCTTAACATTGGATTAACATTGAGGTAAGGATTTTTTGGATTTAAATAGCAGGTATTTTATATTTGTCGGTCATTAAAAACATGTTTTAATCAAAACAAGGCATTTATCTTATAGTTAACTGGCTCCGTCGTCCAGTGGTTAAGGCGTTTGCCTGTTGACCCGGGGGTCGTGGGTTCGATTTCCACGGGCAGCATACTTTGTTAAGTTGTTTCCAGTTTGGTTAGGACTGAATCAGACTGATTGTCTGATAATAAAGATGATTCCGTGCTTCGGAAGGCACCTTAAACCGTTGGTGTCTGCCATCTGGTAGTCGTTAAAGGAACCACGTCAGAGGCCGACAGGCGGTTCCGAAGAACACTGTCACCAGGGTGTGCATGGTCGATTGACCGTGTCACCTACACGAAATGATGATGAAGACTTTATAGTTCTATTTAAAAATCTTTTATTTCACACGAGTTCACAAAATTTATATTCCTTCTAAGCAAGAGAATTTCTACTCATACTAGCCAGCACGAAATCTGTACAAGATGAGATCTCGCATTTCACATGAACTCTAACTTAAACTGTATAATTACGCTATGCAATTCAAATATGAAATTCGTGATTAAACTATTTAGCAGCGGTTTATTAAATGTGTGACCTTTGAAAGTCGTTCATTTCCCTTTCGCATGAAAGTGAAATTTGCATGGAATTGGGTTGGTCGCACCTTGCATCTTTTTTGAGTTGTCTGGTAAGGTGGGACAACTTTTACAATGTTATTCCGATTCGTTGTATCACATTACCGGCCATTTTAGGTGCTTTATATACAAAAAAGTTTTTAATGACATGACAAACAGGCAATTTATTTAAGGCACTATAGTTGTTCAAAATTTAATTAACTAATTAATAAGTTATTTTCTGACTAATTATCACAACTTGTAAAGCGATTAATTTCTTAGAATAAAATATGATATGCGGTTTGCTGATCTGTGAATTAATATTTGTATTTCTACGAAATTAAATATGATATCATAAACGCATATTAATGCTTTCGTCACCTCTACTTAATAATCTTTCATATAAAAAAACCGACTTCAATCAAATTACTGAACCGATTTTGATGAAATTTAAATGGGACCAACTAGAAAACAAACCCCTTTAAAAAAATCGGTTAATAAATGACGAGTTTTAAGTGCTTTAATGTTTGTCACATAAAAAAAAATACAACCGAATTGATAAGCTCCTTTTTTAAGTCGGTTAAAAATACTAATGAAAGCTTAAAACCCCTTTATAAGACATTGCTTCTAGTCTTGCAATATTTCGCAGAGGGATTAGGCTCCTACTGGGGAAATCACCCCAGGATCAAGCCGTATATGGTAAAATGTTGACTGTCCTATCTAGCCTATTCGCTAACTCAGTGTTTTGATAGCCACTTCAAAATAAGTACATTGCGGCTTTCGTATGATTAACTATTTTTATTTAAGATATACAGGGTGAAATTTAATTTATTAGCATACGTTAAACGTAGCTAATTAATTAAATTTCAGGAGGAGTGACTCAGACCACGAATCCGAACAACTTTCACTATGGGACCACTCCGAAATTGCAAAAAAAAATCAACTGTTCCATAGATTTTAGCCAAGTAAATATTCCACTTTTGTATGAAAAAGCAAAGAAATTTTTTCACTATGTCGAAGTTGGTCCCATAATGAAAGTTGTTCAGATTCAATTTCACACTGTACAAAACGTTATGTATTTTGAAGTGACTACCAGAAAGTCCAGCTTCTTGCTCCCAGCGGGATCTGAATGAGGCAAACGAACGGGCAATCATGGTAGCAAAGCACTGGTCAAAACTTATTTAAAATATGTATATAGCCATTTTACGACTCGAAAGAAGAAGAAGAAGTGACTACCAAAACGTTGTACACTAAGTTAGCAAATAGGCCGGCTTGTCGACCAGTTCTGCACAGTTGTGTAGAACTTATCTTTATAATTACCTGGAAATGCAAATTACAGATATGTATTGGTAATTAAGCCGCGGGCCTTTCCTATGCTGCGTGGCCTGCGTGCACCTGTCCTGCTTATCCTGTATTTTGTAACATAGCATAATTGTTTAAGCAAAGCTCGAAAAGTATTTTACTAATAATTGTTACCAGAGGGCTGGTAACTATCTTGCCTAACGAATAAGCATTGCCATTCAACGTGGTTTTGTTAGTGATGCAACGGAAATTTCTACGGAAGCGGAAACGGAAACAGTCACCCCGCTGTTAACTTCCGTTTAGAGTTCTGTTATAAAGTTTGCGGAACCAGAAACAGAAACAGAAGTGAAAAAGCTTGCGGAAATTCTGCAGAAGTCCGTTGCAACACTAGTTTTGATTCCCTTGTGAGGGTCAAAAAAATAAATTTCATTATATAATGTAACTAAAATGTATGCTTTTCGCAATTTTCCTTTATCTCTGCTATATGACGTTGCTTTATACTTTCAAGATTCTGAGTCCATGGAAAGTAACCCTGTAGTTTTTAATTCCCGAGCGAATGTCGAAAAAACACGAATATTTGCGACATAACCAGCTGTGTCTTTTGATTACGTTGGCTTAGAAGTTTGATTTTTTCACAGCTTCAAGGGACAGTAGACTTGAGTATTTGATATGAATTGCAACTTGATACCTCTACGCGTTCCTGAGAAAAAGGTTCTTGACAGACAGGCAGTCGGACCACTAAGTGATCCTATAAGGATTCCGTTTTTCCTTTTGAGGTACGGAACCCTAAAAACCCAACTTCTATTAAACTACTTGTAATGAAATTAAAATAGGACGAACTTGAAACAAAAAAAATAAGATTTTTTAAATTGGTTCATAAATGACAGTTCTGAGGTAACAAACATAAAAAACAAACAAACAACCGAATTATTAACCTACTTCCGTTTCTGAAGTCGGTTAAAAATTATTACAATTTTTTAAAGAAATGGTTTTCGTTTTTTTCTTCTTCTGACAGCCTCTGCACTATTTCGCGGAGGTCCAATTGGTACGAATCGTGTCTTAGGGCTTAAGAAAGTGTACCTAACCTACTGCACCTTGAGCAGGTGCATTCTAGCGTTGTATCTGAGGTATGTATTGATTTATTTGTACCCTGCGGTCAGTGCAGTCATAAAATAAATATGCTACGGAAGGATAAGCCTAGTATGATTAGCGAATGTTAGATAGCACGAGGTAAAACAACTCGTCGTCCGAAATGTTACTCCTCAAATCGACAAATCATCCTATCGGAAAATACGTCACCATACTTCTTAGTTCCTGCAATTAAATAATTTTGATTGGAGATTGATTTGGTTAGCATACTTTGGGACTTGAAGTATAGTAACCAAGTGATTTCATGTCATATACTTCGCGTAAAATGCTATTTTAACATTGCCCAACTTGCCCAACTTCTGGGCTAGTAGCTATATATTAAATCTCTAACTTTACATATATCTGTATTTCATTTTGAATTTCAATATACGGAAAATGAAATAATACTCATATATTAGTAGATGGAATGGTAAATAATAACGTATGTAAAAATACTGCTATGATACAACTGGCTGTAAAATGGGTTTTAAACACAAAAGACGCACTTGCAAAAGTTTAATTTTCTGAAATATACATATATTAGTGCTCTATTTACAGTCGGATTTTGCAGTCATTAAACTTAAGACACCGTATCCTAAGTTTCAGTTCTATACTTTCCATATTTTGTAGCTTTGTTCTCTACAAATACTGTAAAATGCATTGTTTTACTGTTGACCACAGATAACGATTTATGGCGTTTGCCGGGCTGTAATTTTGGTGTTAGATCTAAATAAGCGGTATGTGATACGGTCCTTGTGGTTGGAACGTCGGATTCTATGTCAACATTTTAAGTAAATTGTTGTGAAAACGTCTCAGAGGTTTTGTTCACATTATGTGAGCAATATTTTGGCCTGCATGCGTTATATCTATGAATGGTATCCTATACTCTTTCATGTATAAGCCTGAGTATGCACAATTCTATGTAGCTCGGTACAGTTTAGCAGGGAAAGCGTAAAAAACACTTGCCGACGAGCAAATAATGTTCCTTGTGGCAAGTATCTAAGTGCCAATTAGCATTATCTATCCATGGGCGATGTTTATTTTAATTATTACCAACAAAACCGTCAAGGTATAGGCGGCTCTGCGTTGTAAGATTTGTTATTTTCTCTGATATGTTTGCTTATTAGTTATCACAAATGGTTCAGTTTCGTTACATTTACTACACCTTCTCAGAGGCCTGCAACAGTCACGATTTATGACAAAACCATAAAATCCTACTAATTGGCCGTAAACACTAGTGAAACCTTCTTTGTTTACAAGCCTTTGACGTAGAAACTACTTGTAACACCATTAGCATCTGTCCGTTTGTCGCAGATCAGATAGACAGCGATAGTGACAAGTGGAAAGTAACGTTTACTGCACTTTCATATAACTGACATTAGTGGACAAGTGTTCTTATGCTCCTGTATTGTATTTTTTTTTTCAATAGATGGAACTTTCTGTGTTTCATAATGTTTTGAGCTTTTTATTGTATTGCTTTGCCTTAGACATGTATAAAGGAAGTATATGTGTTCCTCAGCTACATAAGTGTAATTCTTCTTCTTTTTGACAGTGACAAGCAGAAGGAAAGTGATGCACTTAAATAATACTGTTATCTGTGGAATTCTGTTTGCATATTGTCATATTTTTGTCTGGGGCGTCATCCACAAGTGCTTGACCGGTGTTTGTAGGTATCAACTCGGATATACGCGCGCCCTGCTTCCGGAGCTGCTACTTGATTTTCCTCATTCATCTGACTGAGTAGTATCCTTCATTTCCTTTCCAAATACAACAAATTCCTAATCTTTCCCAGCTTAAAAACGCTACCAATAGCAGCGTTGGAAGTATAAGAAGCCAGCCTGCGACACGGGGTGCCCGGGTGCGATCCCCAGCCAGGTCAAGATGGAAAATGATCTTTTTCAGATTGACCTGGGTCTTGGATGTTTATCTACATACATATGTATTTGCTATAAAATATAGTATCGTTGAGTTAGTATCCCATAACACAAGTCTTAAGTTCGAGACTTTGGGGCTAGCTCAATCTGTGTGATTTGTCCGTATATATGTATTGATTTATTTTATTTATGGTATCCTCCCAGGAAAAGAGCAGTGGACTTCTCACGGCTGAAATGATGAATGATGATGTTGATAAATTTAGGCCATAAAATTTTATAGAAAGAGTTTAGATGAGGATTTTTTGGTCGATGTATAGATATCACCCCACCAACTCAACAACACCTTACCTTTTCGCTCTAAAACTTCGGAAACGTTTGTAAATTACAAACATAACAAAGTGGAAGTAAGTATGTAGTTCATGATAACCGACGCAGGCGCATACTTAATGATCATTATGCTACATTACGTGACTATAACAGTTATTACCTGCGTTTCATAACACGCATTGTTAAGTGAAATGTTTATACTTAATAACTTATATCAAATGCTTGTTTGATTAAACTGGCTTCTTCTAATAATCATTCCAATTTGCTGTTTTAGTCAATAAAAAATAAACTGACGTTTATTAGCAACTAATTGAAGACTTCTGAAGTTTTACGATCTTCTTTTCAATTTGAATCATTGTAAAGAAGAGTGTACTGTTATTTAAGAGATAACGTCTTATAAATTGACTAGCTTTCGCCCGCGGCTCCGCCCGCGTTAATGGCGATCCCTTTTTTCCCGGGATAAAAGGTAGCCTATGTCCTTCTCCGTACTCCAGAGAACTCGTATGCAAAATTTTATGATGATCGGTTCAGTACTTACGGCGTGAAAGCGTAACAAACAAACAAATAAACAAACAAACAAACTCACTTTCGCATTTATAATATTAGTAAGGATGAACGCCGGCTGCACGCATGAAAAAGTATCATGGTCCGTGTGCAAGTGAGAGTGCGGATTAAGCGATAGAGAGGCACGATCGGCCTTAGTGTTCGGCGTGTGACGCATCTATCTCTCTTGCACCGTTATCACAAACCAATTTTACAGACTTTTTTTATTAACTTTAATTATGACCTGTCTCAGACGGGAGTATGTCTACTTGTTTTTTATCAATTCTAGATTTTAGTCAATTTGCCTGTGTTCAATAGAGCTGAAATGTTGCATTCATCGTCATCCTCATTGACCTCATTATGAATGAAAGAGATAAATCAGTTAAGCTAGGCCTACATATACAGCTTAGTAGAATAAATAATAAATAAATATATTAGCTCCGAGAGCCACATTTGAATGGGATCTGTAGTGCAGTAGGTTTGGTTTCAATACTTGTACGCCATTTAAACAGGTGTTTATCTGCGGTACAGGAGCTACCTAAGTAGGGATGGCATCAGGTAAATAACGAGACATAAGGTAATCAGCTTTAAAAATTTCGCTAACACATGGAAGAAGAGTGAGAGGAAAGCCCAGGCACAATTAAACACATAAAGGAAAAAGTGGAAAGGGTTTCGTACCAGGATGTAAAGAGAGCAAGAGAACAAGAGCGTTGCTCTTCAATTTTGAAGGTGATATTATAATATTATTATGCTATTATGGGAGCATTCATGCTATAGCATGAATGCTCCCATAATAGCGGATGCATCATGATTAGGAAGAGCTGGAAGCACAAATTTTGGGTTTAGCACGAGGGCAATGGTATTTTAGAAAATTAGCTTACAGAACTTTGGCCAAATTTCTTAAAATTGTAGTATACTGATGTTGTAGAATTTCGGTCATTCGGACGCTTGAGCTGCTGTCTTCGGGGAAGTCATTATAGTCAAACGGTTTCCGCATTCAAGCATAACCCACCTCTTTATACAATGTGTACTTCTAAAGATTCACTGCACAAGTAAATAAATAAATAATAAGTTCCAATATACTCTTACGCCTTGAGAAATACATACAAGAAAATTGAAAGTACATCTTACGAGTCATAATGATCCATTGTTACTTTTTTGGTAGCGAAGTGCTAGCCCACATAAATAAATAACCTCGACACACATAGGCTACATTAATGATAGATTAACGTTCTAGATGTGAACCTGACTTTCTATAGATAAGAGTTAACTCAATCTGCGATATAGCTAATATCGTCTAGATAAGGCAGCTGTCTGAGTTATAGCGATTTAGCTCAGTGATACACTCATAGATCTTAGTAAGACAGGTGTTCAAGATACGGTTATTTATGTTGATTTGATGATTATAGATAGACCCGTACCATGTAATTGCGACAGTCACAATACCTAACATAAATTTTGACATAATATTTTTTTTTAAGACTACTTTTCTATGTTGTATTTTCCTTTTTGTCGAACTAGCTTAACTTTTTGTCACTATTTTTTATAGGTGTTTATTTTGCATTTACAATGCTATTTAGCAATATTCTTATTAAATTAAGAAATAAAATACCAGTCAGTACCCCCACCCGCGTGGAACTTTGGCACCTTTACGTTTAATTTTATACATATCGTTATTAGAATTATTTAAATTACGATATTCATGAGAAAAAATATTCTATATAGAAATATTTGTAGTAGCATCTGTTGTTTGATAGAATAGATATGTGAATACTTCTTCTACTTCAGTCTTTCTATCGCTATTTCCTATTTTTTTTAAGTTCTAAAGTTTCACCCGTTCTGCCTATGACCGCTGCTCAGATTGGCATAAGTGGCACAATACTGCTATTTCCATTGTTCGCTGTTCATCGCTCAGCTATCGGTAATTTAGTTTTATTTTCAATCATTTTTAACTGCGTTGAATCTGTTTTTATTGCAATCTCCGTATTCCTCGGTCCAGTTTTTGCACCGTTCGTATTGAATGAAAATATAGACACACAAACAACCGTGACTGATTGTCTGCCATTGTTATGATATTATAATCTAATCCACAATATTAAAGCTTATTACGCTTTCATTGTGTATTTTGAATATTGCCTTTTCTTTATAATAAATACTATTATAATCAACAACGAAAGCGATTTGTTGAATCAATTTTCAGCATTTCTTATGCAACGGATTTTATTTTCAATATTTGACAATATGCAATTACAAATACTCTATTTGATTTGTCAAAAACTTGTAAAATTTTGATGTTCTAAAATGTATTTCCTTTTGTTGGAATTACCTTAGACACAGAGAGAAAATATCATAGATGTAAACATATAAAAGTACTGTAAAGTTTATGAGTTGAGGCGAAGGATCGTGCCGTGGATGTGCCTAAATTATGGTCAAGAATAGTGTAAAAAATAGCTATTTTGACTCGAGAAGATGAAGAAGAAGTTTAAAGTCTAGATGCCAAACTCTTCCTACTCTTAATATTATTTTCGAATAAACCTACTGAAAGATAATGTTATTCAAAGATAGATTATAGATAAAAATAAATGAAATGACTTGAAGAAGCCTAAGCTTAAAATTTTAAAGAAAAATTCAAAAAAAAGTTTTATTAACGAAAAATATTAACATCTTTAAATATCGATTGTAAGTCTAAAATCGAGCTTGATTCCGAGTATCAGGGCCTAAGTTCTCATAAAACCAGTACTTATCAAGTCACCATTACCAATCTGAAAAGTTATGGTTTCTCTGCGTAAACTAGTAGCCCAAGACCCATATTCGTTATCGTTCGTGTCGCAACGTTTATTGACAGTAATGTTCTCACGGCAGCAATCGATTCAGAGATTGCTCTCGATTCTCGATTCAAGTCGATTGGACACGGCTCGTTCGATTAAATTGATTTTCAAATTGAATTGAATTAACATTGTTTATTTATGTGTACTAGTATTATTAGATTAACTGTTGGGTTTGGGCCTACTAAGATTTGTAGATTGGGTGGCCAAGATTGTTAAACTAGAGCTAAATGCAGTACAACAGCAAACGATAAGTTATCCCTAATAAAATGTTTTACTTGTTGTTTTATTTAGCTTGCTAATATTACGAACTATCTTTTTGTATAATATACTTCTCTTGCCTTTTGATTTACTGTGCCCTCTAATTAGATATTTCTTAAGAGTAATTTACCTTTTTCACTTGCAAAGCCTTATTCATTTTTTTATTGTTTTAATGTGAGGTAAAATGCTTTTTAAGGTTTGTTAAAGTTACAACAAGCTTGCAGTATTTTGAGTAAACTCACTTGTATTATCTCTTAAGCCGAAGAAGTACTTAAGTTACAAACAGTTTCTATTCAATAGAGGCAAGAATTCATTTCCATGTACAGTTTCTAGCTAAAAGAGGTTTACACCCGTAACCTGGCGTACAAGTGAAATGTTTCAAGTTGTAACGATTACCGCAAGCTTGTCAAATCAGTTACAGCCGACATGTAACAACGGTGCAGGTTGTTAGCTTTATGGAGACTGCTGACTAGAAAGAGTTAATATATAAGAACCAAAGAGAGGAAATAGAAACCAAAACTAAAAGGCAACAGTTAGCAAGGGATAAAAATTTTGGAAAAGAAAGATTTTAGAGTTATGACGAATTATGTAAATAACGATTTATGTAAATAAACCGTCATATGGTAGTACAGAGAGGGCCATGCTCCTGCTGTAGAGACTAAAAAGACCTGATGATGATGTACAAAAAAGCAGCACATCAAATATTATCGTATAAAAAACATTATGAAGGGTTTTCGCTTATTGTTTACTGACGCGAGCAATGCGTCACCTATTAGGAAATGAAATTGATGTATTTTGTTGCACTCTGACTGAATTCAAAATTTGCTATCAATTAAAGGAAATATTGTTTCTTCTAGCTACTTAATCATAATAGGTTAGATGTATGATGAAAATAAAATAAAAATATATATGTCATGTATCTATCATTACAACGACGACCATTGTGACAAAATTTTGCTGTATGGAATCGATATAAATAATGCTAGTAGGCAGCAACACTTAAATCTATTTTCCAATGTAGATTGATATTTGATTTGACTCTTAAATGGCTTCTGTTAAACATTGGAAGTATAAAAAAAACCTGGTTTATAGAACTAAAATCAATGTGAGAAATAGATTTAATTTAAAATAGCTCTATTAAATCCAGAAAAGGCAGTTTCTATTTTAACTCTCCATATTTTGATGGAATTTAGAGTTATATTTTTAGGAAGAAATTAAGAATATTAAATTAAATTCCAATCGTTCTCAAACTTGCTAATGTCATCAATCCATCTCTTCCTCGGTCTTCCTCTTTTTCTACGCCCACTTGGTGTCCATTGGGTGGTGACGTAAGCCCATTTTTCAAGATGCATTCGACATCGTCAGATGTGGCCAGCCCAATTTGGAAACAACGAGGGGAGGCCTTTACCCAGCAGTGGAACACAAATGGCTAAAGAAAAAAAAATTTAACACTTGCAGAGTTTCTCAAGTAGGGCCACGCTTTTTAATATTCAGTCTGTTCAGTGCTTAAATTTATTTGTGCTGTTTAAGAAAGGGTGTGTTTGTTCTCAATCTTGTCAGGTAGAGTAGAGGACATTTTACTTTTTTTTCGCCTAGAGTGCCCCAAAGTGGCATTGCATAGGCCTGTTTTCTTGTACGCCTGTTGTAAATTTTATAGTAACGTCTTTTTCTGAAATGGAATGCTGTTATTAAAAAATTAAGTCTTGTATAGTACTTATTGGTTCATTGAAATTTATGAATGCTCACAAAAAATATTTATTCTTAATCAATTGATCAACCGTTGAAAAACCTTGAGTCGCCTTTTAGACGAAACTGAAAGCAACAGTGAATATCTCGTTTTTTGCGATGAAACGAAGTTAGTTTTTAAATCTTCTGTTATATCACCACTTTTTTGTTCCAACAAAAAAGTATCTCTCATTCTGAAGCCCTTTTGTCCCCGATTCCTCCCAATGTTTGTTATCAAATCGTTTAAGTTACATATTTTGATCCCTTTCCCACAAAAATTAAAATCTGTATTTCTAATATTACATACTAGCGACCCGGACCCCGTACATATTAACCATCCTCTTGAATCACTCTATCTATTTAAAAAAACCGCATCGATATCCGTATAGTTGTTTTAAAAATCTGAGTATACATAGGGACGGACAGGCAGCGGGAAGCAACTTTGTTTTATTCTATGTAATGATTAGTCTATGTAATGATACGAGAAAGATTTTATCAAAAATGAAAAGTTAAATAGTACCTATATCTTCTGTTTTCTAATTATTAGAAAACTATCCACATAATATATATGTTTTTGTTAATAACTTTCATACCGGAAAAAACATTAACTTCTACGAATATTATTAACTAAAAAGTTATTTTCATGACAAATAGTCCGACAGAAACATTATACTTATTCGTCAAAGCTAAGTATTGACGTGTTAATCAATTAAGTATTTACGTGCTAAGCACTTGAGTTATTGTTTAGCTGATTCAGTGCAAAAAATAATGAGCAGCCACGTTAGATTCCCATTTAAGTAATTGAAATTTGAATTCGAATCACGTTTTTGTGATCGAAATTCAATATTTTTTATGTCAGGTATGTATGATATGAAGCTCAAGAATACTAATAAACAGCCTGAGTATTTTACATGAAATATTTTTGGGTATAAAGTATTTTACCATCCAATGAGAAAGTTATACAATATTTTGCCGTCGAGTGTAAATATCTTTTCAGACCAAACTATGATATGATCACACGCAAGGGAATTGTAAACCTATGGAGTAGTTAAAGTTTCCGAGAGAAAGAGATTTGCCAAGGCACAAATAAATCCGAAAATAGTAAGTTTGTAGAAAAAAACTGTTCGTATGACTCACTGAGGAAAGAGATCATCTGTGGCAATCACCAGTATTATTATCATCATCATCATCAGGTCTTTTTTTTTAGTCTCCACTACAGGAGCACGACCGTCTGTACTACTAGAGCCATACTTGGCCAGAGCAGTTAGAGGACTTGGCCTACACTCTCCACGCTGACCAGACAGGTTGGAGAGATCACAGATGTTTATATAAGCTTCGTATAGCTTGTTTTATACTCAGCATTTTCTGAGAAAAAAAAATACTTTACATTTTGTAGGTACAAGAACATTATCTTATCTCTATGACAAGAACGGAGACCCGTCAAGCATTTTTTTTAGAATAACAACGGCGATGTGTGCTAAATTGTCGACGTTTTTTTGTGCCAACAATAATTAAAACAATTGTTATTGCCGTTGATTGGCCTATCTGATATCGTTAGCTACGGTCATGTGGTCATGGGCTCATGGCTCTCATGGCGTTAACTTGAAGAGTTTCCGCACACAATCACCGCAACTTTATAGCCCATTGCCTGTTTTATATGCTTGTTGTTTTGGTCAAACTTATGAAAACTACATTGGACAATTAAATATAGATACCTTTTTCTGTGAATATTATGACTTTAGTGTGACTAAATTGGTCATAGCTATTTTGGATTGTTAGGTAATTTGTTAATTTGGCTAGTTTTGTAAGGTTGTAACAGAAGCGTGGAATCGCGTGTAGAAGAACAATTAAAAATAGATATTTTACTTCGCCAATTTTTTTAAACACGTTTTATTTTTATCGTTTCCAACAAACTTAATAAGGATGCTGATTAATTTTCTTCTCTCGATATATATATGGAATAATGAATATGTGCCTCTATTTATTCATTCATTTCGAGTAGGTGCCACGGTCAATCGACCATGCACACCCTGGTGTTAGAGTTCTTCGGAACCGCCTCTCGGCCTCTGACGTGGTTCCTTTAACGACTACCAGATGGCAGCCGGGACCAACGGCTTAACGTGCCTTCCGAAGCACGGAATCACCTTTATTATCAGACAATCAGGTGATTCAAGCCTGCAATGTCCTAACCAAACCGGAAACAACTAAACAAAGTATGCTTCCCGTGGGAATCGAACCCACGACCCCCGGGTCTACAGGCAAACGCCTTAACCACTGGGCCACGGACTCTAGATAGGCCAATAGTCAATTATACTTATATTAATATAATATCGTTGAGTTAGTATCCTACGACACAAGTTTACAACTTACTGTGGGCTAGCTCAATTCGTGTGATATGACCCTATATATTTATTTACTATACTAGGCTTACAGTTTTTAACTAATTATTAACACGAAAAATAGTACATTAGCAATTTTTATAGTTAATAATAACCCTGTGCTTGCTGAAACTAAGTTATTCTGTAAATGCAAAAACATCCGTGTAAAACGTAACTGAGTTTTAAGAAAATGCAATATTACACTATTAAAACAACTTCCTTTAAAGTAATGAATCATTAGGGCATGCAGCTCGGTTATAAGAATGATATGTATTATGATATCAAATTATATGAATCACGATAATGTTAAGAATTTATCAATGTCGTAATGGGAATACATTACTTGTTGACAATTGTTATTTGGTACCTGCGACTACTACAGACAGTCTACCTGCGACCATGAAAACTGTAAAGTTTTCGAGACGTTAGGTGTAAAAATAACGTAATATACTCAATAATACCGTACTAAAGTGATTTTATTTAAAAAACACTATCTCCTTCGTTTGTCACTGCGTACAAATTCCCTTTAAGATAGCGTCTCGCGTTTCTTTCTGCGTGATCGTGTGTATCAATGACCATATATATAAAAGTAATCATATCTGTTGTAAAGGTCACTTATATATTATTTTTTGCAGCTCCCGTACCAATCGAGTACTGGGTTTTGGACACTGACTACGATACCTACACACTCATATACAGTTGCATGAACATCAATGAAGAGCAACGTCAAGGTACCAAATCCTATTTTAAACCTTGTTGACAATATTGAAATACCACCACTACTCGTATGATAATCCTTCCATGATGGTCTGGGAGAAAGGAAAAAACGTAGAATCTACCAGCTGCTTCTCTTCCCGCGCAAATCGTAAAATCCGACCGAGGGAATGGGCAAAAATTTGTGGAATCATATTTGTAGGCGATGCGGCTAGCAACCCTTCACTACTTTGATTCCGTTTTCCACCTTATGCCTAACAACATGCTAAACGTAGCTTTAAGGTCCTAAAGAGGGCTCTGTCTACCCCGCAAGGGAAAAAGACGTGATAGTATGTATGTATGTTGGTAAAATGTCACGTTTTGTTTTATGATATAGGACGGCAAACGAGGAAGCGGGTCACCTGCCAATAGACAACTGCAACACCAGGGGTGACAAGCGCGTTGACCTTTTAAGAAAACATATACGTTTTTTGAAGATTTCAATGTCGTATCGATTCGGGAATAACGCTGCAGGAAATTCATTTCACAATTCGTACATGGCAGGAAGTTTCTTTTAAAATTAACCTTTATTTTTTATTACTGGCTCCTTTTATAAAAATGCGCCTATAAGTAGAACGTGCTGGCGGGACGCACTATAGTAAAAACAATTAAGTACATATTAGTAAATCAAATAAGTTGTTAGTCAAAAATTTCCATTTTGGGAAAGATTGTGAGCCAATTAGTACATCGACATCAGGTGACAATCTGTAGTCAGTTGAATCATCGGATCTACAAGTGTTTTTTTTTTTTTTTATTTTAAATCATATGGACACCGGGAAGACGATATTTAACTGTTAAAGAGGCACAACAGGTAAATAGAAACAAAACTTATAAATACGCTAGCGATTTTATCAATTGACTAGCTGTTGTTATTTTGATTAATTCGTTTTGTAATTAGTACAGATGAATAACTTTCCCCCGTTTTCTAAAAAAATTTTATTGATGCTTCGCTTCTATTGGTCACAGCGTGATGTTAGCCTAAAGCCTTCCTCAATAAATGGACTATACAACACAAAAATAATTTTTCAATCTGAACCAGTAGTTCCTGAGATTAGCGCGTTCAAACAAACAAACAAATTCTTCAGCTTTATAATATTAGTATAGATATAACGCTCTTATGGCTTTACAGGAAACGCATACATTTGACAAGCCAGCTTGTTCCGGATTTCGCAAGTAACCGCCGGAATATCACGCACTGAATACTATGATACATATTTTATACATTTCTCGCATACATTAAATATCGAGGTTAAATACTCGTTTACTTTTAATTGTGTGAAATGGAAAGCGTTTACGTTTGGAAATAATTTAGTTAAATTTTGAAATTTTTCTTTAGTGACGTCATAACATTTTCTTAAACTGTACCTAAAACCTCTGGAGAAACGTAAATATCTCAGAGGTGTTAATTAGTTTGACGATCAATATAGCCGCAAGCTTCTATCTATCACGTCTTTTTCCCTTGCGGTGTAGACAGAGCTTAGGTCTATTAGACCTTACAGTGACGTTTAGAATGTTGGTAGGCGTGTAGGAAAATTTAATCACAACAGTGATGGGTTGCTAGCCGCATCGCCTACTAACATGATTCCTTAGATTTTAGCCCATTCCCTCGATCGGCTTATACGATCTGCGCGGGAAGAGAAGAAGCTGGTACATTCTACGTCTTTTCTTTTCTCCCAGAGCAGTATGGACGAGAATCATAAAATTATGTAACATATTAAGTACCTACCATACCATCTTATTCCTATGTCTATTTATATTTTCTTTTGTGAGGCATGTTAGAAATTATTATTAATGCATAGTTACACATTTTAAAAGCTCAATTTTTTCAACTCTTAAATCTCTACGTAGCTTTCTTTCTTCTTTCGAGTTAAAATTAAGTACGTTTTTTTGTTATTATAATTTTTTTTTATCCTCATCATTTTAATTAGCAAATCAATATCTCACTTGCATAATTAAAACACCCACGGTCAGATTTGAATATAAAATGATAACAAAAAAAAAGGAAATCTACAACGTCCCCAATATAATAGATGCAGTGATTCCCAAACTTCTGAAATCTGACTTTAATGTGGAACTTCTATGATCCAATGGCCAATGACGACCTGCAAGGGGTCTTTGTGAGAAATAGAGAGATCCGTGAAATATTTACGTGAGTCCGAGGATTTTAGCCACTTATATTTCGTTGTTATATCTTCTTTCATGAAAGAAGTACAACCTTCAAAAACAATACTCCTAACAATCAATACTTCCATTATTCTACGAGACAAACCACGTGTTATTTAGAAGCAAATTTAAAGATGAAACTTTTATAAAAATCATTATAAGCGAGATGAATTAATAAATAAAATTGGTCACTGAACAATGTAAAATTATCGCGTGAACTCCGAGACAATAAAAAATAGATAATTTCCTAAAAAATAAATAGTCCGTCAGTTAGATAATCAAAAAATATAGGACAATAAAACAAAAAAATAGAATGCTTGTTAAAATTCCGTGTGACGTCAGAGTTTGCTACACCTAATCCAAATCCAAATATCCTAATCCAAATATCTTTACCATTTACTGTTAAATTAAAAAAAAAAATACTTTGCGATATTTTTTTATATAACTAAGGGCATAGAATAAGTAATTGTATAGCTAAGGGACGGACTAATTTTAATATTATTATTTGAACCTAGGAGCTAGCCTATTTGTGGACCACTGCACTTCTATTTATACTAAATTGAAATAATTTTCTAGTTCAAAGCCCAAACTAAATGCGCTTACCGATGATCGACACAGTGGTAAATAGTCGATTACCTCCACTCCGATTAATTCGATTTCTCTTACGAAATTGTTCTATCGATTTATAGCTTTCTTTCGATGTTAATCGCTATAAATCGTTTTATTATTCTGCGTAGGTTATATTACCGTATTATGATATACTAACGGTCTACCCCCGCATTATACGGGTAGATATGTATAGGTATTTAATCTAAAGCCTCATCAGGCATCAGGAGTCTCGTTGCGACCACGATGGATGTAACTCCATTGAAACGTCAACGGAAACAAATAATAAAAAGGTTCGGCTAAGTCCCGTTTATATACATAATTACTCGTCAGGCATAATGTAAGTTTATAGGTGAAAGAATTTCCCAGACCAGTAGTTTTATAGCCTATCCAATGCAAACAAACATTTTTTTTCCTCTTTTTATTATAATACTAGCGACCCGCCCCGGCTTCGCACGAGTGTGATAAATTATACATATAAACCTTCCTTTTGAATCACTTTATCTATAAAAAAACCGCATCAAAATCCGTTGCGTAGTTTTAAAGATTTAAGCATTCATAGGGACAGACAGACAGCGGGTAGCGACTTTGTTTTATACTATGTACTGATTAGTGTAGACTAGATTTTGCCTGCGGTAATTCCTAAAACATTTTGTAAATCGTTGCCAAAACATGACCGACATCGTGACTTTGCATGCGTTCGGCTTCTTTGTTTTGACATGAAGAAAGGACCATGAAACCCAGTGTTAGAGTGATATGAATATGTAAGTATTAGGTGTTAGGTTCTCCAAGAGCCCACAGGCTTATAAACAACGACGTGGTCTCAAATTGTAAATTGCAATCCCTGGAGTATCGCCGTAAAGTCGCTTGCCTATCGGTTTTTTATAGGATCCATTTTGGAGTGTGCTAAAGCGCTCTTTTTGCTAGTAGAACCCTCACCATTCCTCCATCGGACTACTAGACGAAGACAGAAATTTCACTCTTTTGTCGTTTAAATACCAAAGAGTCGAACTTGATGCTTTGACAGTTCCTTTTTGGTTCGAGTAGCTATGGTGTGGAATGAACTGCCTATGAGTCTATATCCCCAGACATTACAGTCCAAAGTAGAATAAATGTGTATCTTTTGGATAGGCGTGTAACATCCTCGTCTTCATCGTCACTTACCATCAGGTGAGATGGGAGACAAATGACTACTTCAATATTTAGTAAAAACATAATTTGGACTTAGCTAGCACTGATCGGTATCCTCTATCCTCCTCGTATTATCACAAGGTGGAAATCACTATGTCATAATCATATTATTTTATTTTAGCCTTATTTTCAGACTTCCTCTATCATAGTTACAGTATTTGTGCCTTGCTTTTTGTCTGTAAGTCTGATTGCCCTTCGCCAAAGGCCTCCTCTAGCCACTTCCACTTGTTCCTGTTACAAGCGACTTTGTACCATGGCCATGACATAATCATATACCTAATCGTATAAATTTGCACCTTTCTACACCTTTTAAATTTGACTCAAGCGTTAGCCATTCGAAGTAACTTTCTTTCTGATAAATGAGATGTTTATCTACATCGATATTTTTATTATTCTGCGTAGGTTAAACGATGTGATGTCGAGTTTTCACGTTACTACGTCTTTTGGTGAAAATGTTATGGTCTTATGCAAGCGAGTGCTGTTTAGAATATCTTAACAACGGGATGAGATTGTAGTATACGGTTACCGAAATGTCTGTATTATGTAAATAACGTAACAAAAGATTCAACGAAGACCTATTGCACGTTTTCACTCTTTTATTAAGCTATATATGGTTTATCTTGTCAGGTCACACACGTTTCACTAAGCCCTTTAGTCTGACATAGATGATGAGATGTAGGTATTAAATGAGCTCAGAGAGAGAGAGCGACAGGCAGAGAGAGAGAGAGAGAGAACACAATAGTTACAACAGGCACTGTTTCTTTCGGCGTATTCTTCTCACTAGTGGTCGTTCCGAAACGCTAGTAGTATTTCGATTTTGCATATTTTTTAAAAAAATATAATAAAATAACATGACATTCAAAAAGAGATACATGTATCCAATTTTAAATAAAAATCTTTGAATTTTGATTTTTTGACGTATATTTCTGGTTTTCATCATCATCATCAGCCCACATCAGCCTACTGCTGGGCAAAGGCCTCCCTATTTTTACGCCATTTTCTACGGTCCTGTGCTAGTCTCATCCACGGTTTTCCACTCAGCCGAACAATGTCATGTGACCAGCGGGCTGGTGGTTTACCGACTGGTCTTCGCCCCGCTCTCGGCCACCACTCCGTCACTCTTTTGCTCCAACGACTGTCCCCTCTTCTGGTCAAATCTCCCGCCCATCCAATTGTGAGATTCGTCTACCTACAACTTCAACCTTCAATTACGGGTTACACCCTTGTAAATTTATTTATTTATAATGAGCATTCCTCTCCTCATTAAGTTTTTTTTGTATACACACACACAGATACTGATGGCTACAAAGAGCATATGTGTATGAAGAATGCGAGTAGGTATTATTATGACGGAGAGTTATATTAAATGTGTACTTTTCAAGAATTCAAGTCGACAGAAATATTCGATAGATATTTCTCATATTTATCTTTGCTTAATAATGCTATTACCAAGTATATTGTATAGCTCTAAGTATCTCAAATGATTTATTTATCAGTGATCTCACGAAGTAACGGTAGTAAGGTGTAAATTACCAGCACAATGAGTCCAAATAAAAGTCGTTGCGAAACTGGTCGGATTCTAGCAACAATTAAGTATTTGTACACCGCTTTTCACCAGGACTAAAGTTTATAGTGTCACATTTCGCAAGGCAACTGGCCCGCTTGCATTATTCAGGGAACGGTGTGAACTTTAGTGAGTCAAGCTCGCGTAATCGCAATGATTTAGTTTTCAAAGAACGTAAATCAAGAAATCTTTCATACGTAGTTCGTACGTAGAATTTTCGGCGTCTTTCGGCGTCTTCTTCTCTGCAGTGGTCAATTCCGAAACACAGTTTGTGGCTTTTGAACAATAATTAATAAATAGAATATAATTTAATAAGTATTATTTGAAATGTTATTTGACGTGAAAAAGTGCCTGAAAAGGCCCATTTTCTGAATAAATCTTTGAGAAATGGGTATTTACCTATGAAATTGACGTCTTTTCCCGCTTGCCATTTTGTTCATAATAATGACTATGATTTTCGCTGTTATCCGTAAAGACAAGCAAAATTTCACTTTAGTTCAATTTATCAAACCCGAAATGATTCTAAAAACGTGAGTATGAAAAATTTAATTTACTCGAAATTCTCTACAGAAAACGACGGTCAAGACCCAATATTTTAAAAATAAGTGTAAAGTCATCAGAACATTCAGGTGGAAAGGTCAGCTATCTAGCTGCGATGTGTCAGTAATGCAACCCGTATGCAAATTCTACTGCTATAAAACCAGCTCTTAAACGATATTAGAAGCGTGTAGTTTAATGGACATTTTATATGTTTCGCAAATCTTAAATTGGATAGATATTGCAGTGAAATGTGATCTTTTAAGATATGAGCGAAGTGCTTTCGTGGATATTGCTAGCGATAATATTTATTTGTCATAAATTCTCAAGCACTTTGGTTTTGCTGGTCTTGTAAATTGTAGTTGTGGTAGAGCCACGCTACCGACAAAAGTAATTTTTGTTAGTGTCATGAATGGGCCGGCTTGTCCGGGGAAGTACCACACTCACAGAAAATAGACGTTTGAGTAGAAGCTTTACCGTTTCTATGCTTCGTTTGGTGAGTGAGAGAGCCGGTGGCCCGTCCTTCCCCAATTTCCTTCCCCCATGTCCTTCCCCCAACTCCTTCAAAGGCCGCCAACGCTTGTGTTACACCTTGGTGTTGCAGTTGTTCATGGGCAGCGCTGATCGCTAACCATCAGGTGACTCGCTTGCTTGTTTGCCGTCCAATAACATAAAAAAAAAAATTCAGGCGTTGCTCTTAGTAAATACACTTATCTTAGTAGTTGCTCTTAGTAAATATAGTAAAGAATCTAGTTCCGAGTTGCCTACTAGTCCTCTACAAGTGACTAGCTCAACTCACGGCTTTTTTTCCAAACTTTTTGTCAGAATCAGAATCAGAATCATTTATTGTCAAACTGGTTAGTATAAAGATGTTACAAAATAACAATAAGTACCCAGTTTTACCTATAAATCAGGCATACAATATTATCAGCATGTCAAAAAATCAATTAAGTAATATAATTCACAAATTCTTTATAATAATATACAATTAAAATCAAATAAAACAGAATAAAAGCATTAATACATTTTACCTGTCTTTAAGTAAAATTCATTTAAATCATAAAACACATTATCTATAAGCCATTTCTTGAGAACACTTTTAAATCTATTATTATTATTCAACTGCTTTATTTCCTTTGGAAGACTATTATAAACTCGGATTGCAGTTACATATGTGCTTTTTCAAAATATCATGCAATTAATTTGAGGCGTAATGAGACGATCAGTATCTCACATATTGTGTACGAGACCTACTGAGAATAAACTATACATGGAGGATATTCTGCAGTGGACTGCTGAAATGGTGATGATCATCATCATTTCGTGTAGGTGTCACGGTCAATCGACCATGCAACACCCTGGTGTCGGAGTTCTTAGGAACCGCCTCTCGGCCTCTGAAGCACGGAATCATCTTTATTATTAGACAATCAGGTGATTCAAGCCTACAATGTCCTAACCAAACTGAAAACAACTTAACAAAGTATGCTCCCGTGGGAATCGAACCCACGACCCCCAGGTCTACAGGCAAACGCTGTAACAACTAGACCACGGAGCAGTTAAATACAAATACAATAATAATATTAAAATGGTGATGATGATAAATTCAAACCAAAATTGGCGTCGAAACTGAAATATGTTAATGCGAAGTGACAGTTCTATTATGCAATAAAGATTCCCTTGTATTAGCACTATACCTCCTCTAACTAAAGAGTTGTTTATGTAAATATAGTTATCTGGAGTCGTTCCTACGGCTTCGACACGTTTGCCACGCATATGGCACGCACGCAGCTGACCTGACATACTGCATGCTGTTATAAATAAAGAGTTCGGCTTTACTCCTTCAGGCCTTTTATATCTGAGGTTTACACGAAGCCAATAGCCGAGAAATGGGTTACCATCAATATCTGGGAGGATTACCTGTTGAGGCTGCACAAAACACATGAATTTTTCAGAAAAATGGACGCCTTTGATAACCAACCCGCTTGCATGATTGGAGTATGTATTGAGCTATTGAGACCTCCCCCCTCCCTCAGGTCTTTTTTAGTCTCCAATACAGGAGCACGACCCTCTCTGTACTACTAGAGCCATACTCAGCCAGAGCAGACAAAGGACTTGGCCTACACTCTCCACGCTGGCCAGACGGGTTGGAGAGGTCTCACAGATGTTTATGAGCATTGTTTAGCTTGTATTTCCTAAGTCGCCTTCTAAGACATCCACGGGAAGACTTGGAGTGGTCCTATTCTACTCTGCCGAAAACCACACGGCTTGAGATTGAGACCGCGTAGTTTAGAAATGCCTGTCTCAGGTTAACGCCTTGGCCGCACGCTGGTCTAAACCATAAAATGCCAGTCAAATGCGGCGAACGCCCGTCTGATGGTAACCCTAACTGACCCTGGCCAGCCAGTCGATTGTCTTCGTGTAAATGCAGGCCAGTAACTATAACACGAAGCCAAGCGATTGGCTTATTAGTGACTAACTGTAACTTATGTCATAGGCGCAAAAGCTCCTACAATGAAGTTCACGTATAAAGACTTATAGGACCAAAGCTTCAAAAACGCTTACAGTGAAGTTTTATTAAAGACTTCAAAAAATATCAGTTGTTTTCGACTCACATTTGAACATGACGATTATCTTAATAACTTATAGGAATGTGGTTGTATAATTCATGTAAGATGATGGGTAATTCTTGATATTTATTACGTTAAGAGTGTCAAATGTGGGCTTTAATATAAAATAAAAAAAAAACTGTACTTTATAATTGTGTGAAATGTTCAAGTCATTTATTAAAAATCATTATTAGATATTACAATATTTACAACAGTCAATTAGCTCTAAGAGTAGGTCAGATACATTTAAAACCCGCCCTGTAACGTTTCTGGTGCAAAGGTGCCCAAAATGCTGGCTGCATTATTGTTGCTGGCTACACATAATTGTGTTATTTCGTACAAACATTTATATTATTACGTCTTTATTACGGGAGACAGAGCCTAAGACCTTAGCGTCAAAGACCACGTTTAGCGTGTAACACGCTAAAGTGGTCTTTGGATCTTGAGGTCTATTTTCTTCCAATTACAAAATACCTATCTATCTAATGAGAAACTTGAGAGAAATATCTAATAAAAGACCCACTTAAAACTATTTACTATTATAATTACGTTGATAAACTTAGTTTTATTATACAAAATTATCATTTCCAGCCGCAATTAACTTTACATCCTAAGAAAGTGACTTTCAACTTTTCGGTATAAAATCGCGTTTATTTTAGTGCTTAGAAAATACGCTCGGATTAATCTAGAGATTTATGTATTGATCTAAGTATAGTTATAAAATATTTCAAAAACGTTCAAAAATTTAGATATTTGTCTCCCATCTCACCTGATGGTAAGTGACGATGAAGACGAGGATGTTACATGCCTATCCAGGAGATACCCATTGATACTAATAATATTTTATTTAATTGGCGGCATAAACGGTTGTATCTTTTAATCGTTGGCTTAGAAATTTGATTTTTTTACAGCTCCAAGGGAGAGTAGACCTGAGTATTTGATATGAATTTCAGCTTGATACCTCCTTGACAGACAGACGGACAACAAAGTGTTTCTTTAAGGTTTCCGTTATTTCCTTTTGAGGTACGGAACCCTAAAAAAATCGCAGCTGTCGACTGACTCATGACAGCGCTGACATGTGGTCATGTGGAGTGACCAAATAAGCGCAACGGCCCTGAATCCGACCTTTGCATTTCATACCGAGCTCGCTTTAATAGCTTACCTACAGTCACTAACTTTACGAAAGCCAATATTGATTAGAAAGAGATAGATAGTCAATTGGCTAGTTTTCTGGGGCAAAATAATAATATCATAATAAGTCCGCCAGTTAGATAATCAGAAAATATTGGACACGTATTTTCTTCTTTTGTCAATGATAAAGATAAAGCGCGTCAAAGTTAAGATTATATTTTTATATATAAACAAATTTCTATGGAAACTAGTCTATACTCTATTTTAAACAATTTACTATGTTTAATATTTTTATGCTATAACAGCCAAACATGTTGAGGACTTTTAGAACAAATAACTCCGACACCCAAATAATGTTTACCACTTGTTTATTTGACAACTAAAAGAAATTGAAATTTAAACAAATACACTATTGTCGTATTGTATATTTGATCATGCTATGGACATTGATAGGCAAAGCACGCAGAGGCTCTATAATAGCTCGTCCACTGCATGTTATATATGAGCACTAAATGTACCAACTACAGCCAACAACAAACAAATGGGCCAATAAAGTTACTTCTTGGATACCTGAGGATGGGCGTCGCCGAAGGCAGGCAGATAAAAAGGTGGCGCGATCTCGAAGCCTTTCAGTATGACTGGTCAGATATAGCGCTGGATATATATGGAAGGAGATGGCAGAGATCTTTGCCCAGCAGTAGGACAGTAAAGGTTATTTTTTTTTAAAACCTTCAAACAGTAATTGTGCCTTTTCTGTAGAAACGTCATTGTCCTCGCGAAAATGCAGTCCAAACTAATGTATTCTGCTGGCCGCAGACGTCGCCTGCCCAAATGTTTATCAGACATGCTTTGCGTATGAATCACCATGAAATGCTGTGCAGTCATTTGCAACACCATGTTATTTTCTGCAAACTGCATTAAGTTATATCAGGTAAGATCTATCCATCAACATTGTTTACAATCATTATTTATCAGGTGTGGTCACGTAATGGGGCGAGAAGACTATCATATAAAAAAGAAAGCGTTAAAAATGGAATTAAGTGGATACCGAAGAACGTAAAGACCAAAAAAAGGGATAGATGGAATGCATAAAGCAGGACATGAGGGTGGTGGGAGTGTGGATATGGGCATGACGGGGGACAGGGAGTTGTGGTGGGAAAGGACATACTGCGCCGGCGCCGACCCAAGAAATGGGATAAGGTAAGGAGGATAATGATAATTTTACTCAGACCTATTGTTACGCCCTATAGATAATTTGCGAGATAACCTACCTCGCAAATTATGCGGGTGCGCACTTACGGAATCTGATGGTAATCTAGCGGATGTTATCACCTGGAAAATGACGTAATCCTATGGATAAGGAAATTTTATTTTAGGAATAAATAGAACGACTGTGAACTGCCATTTAAATAAATAAATTTATTATAAACATTATATTGAGCTACTCAATATTAGACTAGAGATTCTCCATTTTCTCTTGCGTGCGTCCCTTCAGCCTTTTTTGCAATTTCCGTCTGAGCATGTTTTTGATTTTCCCTTTTTTATGTCATAGGGTGGCAAAGGCAAACGAGCAAGCGAGTCACCTAATGGTAAGTGATAAGCGCTGCCCATGGACAACTGCAACACCCGGGGTGTGTGACAAGAGCGTTGCCGGCCTTTCAAGAGAACACAGACTTGTTTTTGAAGGTTCCGATGGGTTATGTGCTCCGATCACCAAATAAATATATTTGCTGGCTCGCATCTATTCGTGCATATCACCTGTGTATATCACCAGTTGTTACGACACCTGAACTGGCTTTACATGGGTCCAGACTCCTCCTCCTCCTTATCTACTGTTTTCCCGGCTACATCCTCAGTTATGCTGTGTCGGAGCTCGAGGCGCCGCCGTGTGGTTTCCGGCAGAATAGAATAGGACCATTCCTAGTCTTCCCATGGAGGTCGTAAGAGGTGACTTAGAAAATACAAGCTAAACAAAGCTCATAAACATCAATGAGACCTCTCCAACCCGTCTGGCCAGCGAGGAGAGTGTAGGCCAAATCCTCTGTCTGCTCTGGCCAAGTATAGCTCCGGTGGTGCAGAGAGAGAGTCATGCTCCTGCAGTGAAGACTAGAGGGACCTGCTGATGATAATGGAGACCAAGGTCCGCTATAATGACTTGAACTTGCAGATAAGGATATGATTTTGTAAAATTTCAAAGTCTAGTCTAGATGATCCCCATTTTAAATGGCAATCCAATGTAAATGGGGATCATCTATCTCCTATCAATAAAAACATTACGAATTTATTTTGAAGCAAACTTAGATGTCCTCGCTAAAGAGTACGTAGGTATTATGCAATTTGCAAATGCAGAATGTTCTGAGAAAGGTACTGTCCGAATGTTTGTCAAACCAAACATTTGTCTTGTATGAATCAGCTCGAAACGCAACACCATGATTCTGTTTACAACAAACTGCATGCGAGATGTCAACTATAAATTTGAACACAAACTACGTAGTTGTATTAAACTATTGTGTGCAGTTGTTTGTCATATCGTCGAATGTATTATATTGTACACGACATAATTGATTTGGATTGTTGTTTTCTTGTTACTAATAACGCTGAAAGTGAAAATTGCGCTAATTTTAAACAATTTATAAAATATTAAAATATGTATATGTACGGGTTACTCACGTCCGAAGTCAGTTACCGGTCGACATGTTTCGACCTCATCCTGAGGTCATCCTCAGCGTGAATTTTTCTTCATGGATGTTGTTTTAGTTATGGCAAAATCAAAGAAGTGTTTTAAAACTTCTAAACAAATGATATGTCTGCAGTTATCGTTGTTCACGGAACAATCTTTATTCATAGTACAGATTTGGTGAATATGATTGAATTTGTGAATCCTTCAATAAAATAAAAGCTTCTATCTATGTCTTCATGAAAAGATCCTTTCGTGAGTCATTTACTTGACATATCAGTCCGTGCAAACCACCTATATCGACTTTTGCCTCCATAAATACTGCTTTTTATAAACCATTTCATACGTAGGTGTAAGTTATTGATATAAGTATCAATTTGCCCCGCTCTCTCTCAAACTGGGCGTCAGATTAAGTTATTATCACTTCTGCATTAATTTTCGACCGATATATGTATACCATAAAAAACCGGCCAAGTGCGAGCCAGACTCGCGTACGAAGAAGCCCGTACCATTTTAAGAGGTTCCTAGTCCCATGAATCATGTCAATTTTTACAATTGTAGCTCGTTTATGGACAGGGAAATGGTTAATAATAATAAAACGTTACTTCTTTTCCCTATTCCTTTAATTTTTTAAGATAATTCTGCCATCGTCTTGTCTTACTATAATGAACTCTTCAATGCCGTAAAGTTGGGTGTCAGTCAATTAATCTTCTAGTAGGTGGTAGATTAATTTGCCCATATTCATCATTTGTATTATTTGTTGTACGTAGTATTTGTCATAGAAGTAAAGTAGAAATACACAGTCTATGAAAATGTCATCATCATCATTAGCAGTCTGCGGCAGTCCACTGCTGGACGTAGTCCTTCCCCAAGTCACTTCGCCTATCATCAGCTATGCTTATCTAGTTGCCGCCAGCCGCCCTTTGCAGATCGTCGCTCTATCTAACAGAAGGGCGTCCCACACAGAAAAACAAACACATTAGGAGCGGTATCACGCGTGATTTCTATGAAAACAGCGTCGCCTCATTTCAAGCATATTACTAACGCAATACAATTGAGTAGAAACTCCTCCTATGATCAAAGTTGCACTAGGACTTCTCACTTTACAGGTTAGAATAGCACAGGTTGGCATGTTTCGATTTTATTTTCACGTAAATCTCACTTTTGTTCCTTTGACGATCGCGGGACGACTACTTAGGTGATTCAAGTGAGCAGAGCGTGCGCATTGTCGGCGCGCTTGCCACGCCCTCTTGCTATTTCTAATGTCTTTGTTGTTCTGTGTTCCCCCTGTTCCAAAACATGAAAATGTCAACTGTCTACCTATTACGGTTCATACTCGTAACACACAGTCCTTGATCAGCCGGCTTATTTGCTAAATCAGTGACCAACGTTTTGATAGTCACTTCAAAATACATTGCGGCTTTCGTATGATTGAATATTTTTATTTAAGATATATAAAACGTAATGTATTTTGAAATGACTATCACTACGTTGTACACTAAGTTAGCAAATAGGCCGGCAGGTGGATAAACGTACTGACATCCCCTAGGCACCCTGGGTACCGAACTCTAAAATTTATTGATTGATTACCGAGGTCGACCATTAATATATATAACAATTAAGCCATTGGGTTTAGAAAGTACCGGAACTACTACGGATGGCCAGAAGCAGTGCATTCGTCTATTTTGGATATATATTACGTTTATTACACTGTTTATTATTTTGACGCCGCAGGGGACGTTTTCCTGTATTATGATTATGGAAATTCATAATTGTTTTTCTTTTGTTGCAGGTAAATCTTCGTGACACTGATGTTTGTTGTTACTTGAGGTTTATCGTAAACAGGTATTTTATTTACGTTAAATGTTAAGTCATGCACTAGATGCAGATATTGGTACTCTATTTCGTATCCTAGAATGTTCTGTCCGAATGTCTTGATATATGTATGATTTGATATTAATTTATTGAATGAACTTGCATTGTACCTTAATAGAGTAGGACAACAAATTATAACAGAATAACTGACGCAAAAACAGAAAGATAGTCGTCCAAAATACAACAATGAACAGATTCAATATCCTAAAATGGTTTCAAAGCACAATGTCGTCTGAGCCGCAAAAAGCAGACAGTGACACAACTTGACCTTCGAATTCTCTACAGTGAAGTAACCGATGCAACCAGTTGGGTTAGGTAATCAATATAACCAAGATTCGCGATTGTTAGCGATCATATTTATATTAGAGACTAGCGGCCCGTCCCGGCTTCGCACGGGAAGATATAGGTTATTAAATAGCCTATGTTTATCAGGGATAATGTAGGAGAATTTTGCAAATAGGTCCAGTAGTTTCAGAGCCTATTCGATGCAAACAAAAAAACAAACAAATCTTTCCTCTTTACAATATTAGTATAGAGTATAGATTATTTTTTTTCTTTAACATCCAAGGCTGGGAAAATTCTCTTCTTCTCCATTTTATTTTATTTTGATATCTATCCATACAGTGCGATAACTTATGCAACCAGCCAGATATTTAATTAATTAGGGAAGAGAGATAGCTGGGTCACAGGCCGAACGCTTAGGCCGATCGTGTCTCTATCGCTTGTTCCGCGCTCTCGCTTGTACACGGAACGTAACACTTTTTCATGCGTACAGTTCATCGATTTATATAGTTACTAGCTTTCGCCCACGGCTCCGCCCGCCTCAATGTCGATCCGTCGGGAGTAGTATTTTTTCCCGGAATGAAAGGTAACCTATGTCCTTCTCTTTACTCCAGAGAACATTTATGCAAAATTTAATCATAATCGGTTCAGTGGTTACGGCGTGAAAACGTAACAAACAACCAAACTCACTTTCGCATTTATAATATTAGTAAGGAGGATTAAATAAGGATTACGTCAAACAACAACAATACAACCACTTCATTGTCTGACTGTCAAGACCTTTTTGGCGGGAACGCATGAAATTAGATAAAACGATATAAACTGCACAGATCTGCAATCACTTCGAGCTGTTAAAAGATCATCTAAGTAAGACAATATAATCAATCACAAATGCTTATGACCACCTTGAAGGTTTGGCACTTTCACGTTGACGTTCTCGCACTTGTAGTAATGTTGAGGAGCTCAGGGACTAGCGAACCCTTATTTTTTAAGGAACGTCCCTTTACTGGAGAAAAGCCTCAATTAATTGATCTAAAGATGCGAATAAGCATTAACTTAAGCTAGCCACTTAAAAATTCCGGTTTTCAATTTTAATCCTTCCCGCTAAACGTTTTTTGCCCTGAGGAATGAAATCGTGATACATGCGTATTATCACGTTACGAGGTAGACAAAGCTCAAGGCCATAAGACCTAAAGTCAACGTTTAGCGTGGTAAGCGTATATAGGTGGGAAATGGAATCTAAATATTATGATGAGTTGCTAGCGCATTGCATATTTGTATTAGTTCTTAGAGTGCCATGCCATTACCTCGGCCGGCTTCTACGCTCTGCGCGGGAAGAGAAGCACCTTCTGCATTCTCTGGTTTTAAAGCCGGGGCTATTAAAATGGCTCCGCTCAGCGGAGCCATTTTAATAGCCCCGTCTAATAGCCCCGCTGTCCGTCTGTCACCAGGCTTTATCTCATGAACCGTGATAGTTAGACAGATGATGTATTTCTGTTGCCGCTATAACAACAAATACTAAAAACAACATAAAATAAATATTTAAGGTGGTATCCCATACAACAAAAGAGAGCTTTTTTGCTTGTTTTTGCTCGATATTGATAACGACAACATGTAGACCCTTGAAATATTCACAGAATATTGCGTATACTATTCACTTTAGAAATAAGTAATTCAATAAAAATGAAATTAATATTTAAGGGGGGCTCCATTTCAACAGACATGATTTTTTCCCGTTTTTACAGAATTAATATAAGTACCGTTTTTATAGATAACTAGCTTTCGCCCGCGGCTCCGCCCGCGTTAATGTCGATCCCTCGGGAATAGTACTTTTTCCCGGGATAGAAGGTAGCCTATGTCCTTCTCCGTACTCCAGAGAACTTGTATGCAAAATTTCATGATGATCGGTTCAGTAGTTACGGCGTGAAAGCGTAACAAACAAACAAACTCACTTTCGCATTTATAATATTAGTAAGGATGGTACATAACCCTTCGTGCGCGAGTCCGAATTGCACTTGGACGGTTTTTTTCTTTTTTCCCAATCCAGCATGGATGGAAGAACGATGAACATGATGACATATGTATCTGTAATGTTTCGAATTTAATTAATAAAGATTCAAACAAAGCGGCATTTCATAAAATCTAAGACCTGTTAAGTCGATTATATTAAATGAAAAGCACCGAGTATAATCGAGATTGATTCGATTACAGATCGGCTTATTAATATCGTAGAAATTACGGAAGGGCGTAAAGCAGTCGTTATCTCAGTATTAATTACGTTTGCGATATAATCCGTATCTGGAATAGGCTGGAATATTTAAATTTGTAGCAATTTTAAAGCCAATGACCAGCTTAAGGCGAGTCACCGGCTAGTAAGCAGGCTGCTCGATCAAGTTTTTAAATTTTCAACAATAAATTAACGGTCTAAATAATAAATAATAATCTTTCATATAAAACCGAGCTGCTACTTGCTTTCCCCCATTCATCCGAGTAGTATCCCGATACCTTCATTCCCTTTCCAAATCCAACAAATTCCTATCCTTTTCCAGCTTCAAAATGCTTCCGATGGGCAGCAGCATCAGAAGCACAAGAAGCCTTTCGTCAACCCGCCTGCCTTAAAAAAATGCACCCGAGTTGATAATTAACGTGTTGATAGCCTCCTATATCCTAGGCTATCATGTCCGTCCGTCCGTTCGTCTGTCTGCCCGTCCGGGCTCGTACTCCGCCGCTACTGCACCGATTGTCACGAAAATTGGTGGTGAGATAGATATTGAAGTTCCAAAAGTCTGTTTTTTAAATTATGAATAAACGTTTTCTTTTTCAGCCCCAATTTCATACAACAAAAAGTGAATTTAAAAATTAAATTGGACTAACCCCAACGTATGGGGTATCGTTGAAAAGGTCTTTTATAATGCAACAAAAACTGCTTTGAAACTATGTAGATCAAACCCCCCAGTCTTGAGATAATCTAATACAAAGTTAAAATTTGAGGTGTCCCCCCCCCCCACCTTAACTTTTGAAATGTTACTAATATAATACTGAAAAAAATGTGGTATATACCTCAAAGTATGTACTTTCAATTAAAACTCTAGCGGTCTTAGTATCATAGATGGTTATTTTTATACAACTCGACTAACTTATGTAGTTACAGTCGGCTGAACAAAATGTATGGAGTTAACCTCAAAATGAAATTTGCATATACAATATTCGACTTTTTTTGCCGTTTTTATAGATAACGGTATGGAACCCTTCGTGCGCGAGTCCGACTCGCACTTGGCCGGTTTTTTTTCTGTGAATAACTCCGTCATTTATGAACAATGTTTTTTTTTTATTTAATTAGGATATGAAATGTATAATATAAAATGCATTAATGTGTACCTAATACCCCTTTTCCATAAAAAGACTAAAACAAATTTATTTAGCGGTAAAATTTCTGAATTTGCACATAGTTTTATTCTTGTTTCTTTAATAAGGTAAACGTGAAAAGGAGGTGTTCTGAAATAAGTAGCGGCAGCATTGATGCTTCGGGTATGGTTTCCAATTGGACAACATAGTATCCAATGACATCCGCTCATCGTACTCTACGTCTCAGTGCTGCCATCTGGTGTTAAGAAGGACAGAAAGCATCATTGGTCTTATTACGTTCGAGTATCTTTGTAAATAGTATTATTCGAAATTCGTTGTCTTCAACCGTAGTACATTTGTGGTATTAATAATAATAATAATAATACTAAGCCCGCAGGGCAGCTTGTGGCGAGCTGTTGGGGAGTAGCGACCCCACGGACCTGAGTGCTCCCAGGGGAGGCCCCTGTTCCTCGCCTCCGACTTGCCTTAGATGGCCGATCGGAGTGGACACCGAAGAGGTAACAGGAACCCCTACCTCTGACTTGCCTTAATCGGCCGGTCAGAGTGGAGTCGCGAGAGCTATATGCTCAAAGGGTGGATGTGAAACATAAGTGGCGAGTGGGCGTGCGTGATGGGACCCTCTAAGGATGCAAGTGATCGTACGTTTAAAGTCCAGTGACACCTCTCCGCCCTTTAGCCGCTCAACTAATGTTGCCCCTTTGCTGCACATTTTTGCGTCGTGCAGCCGTTTCTGGGGCCCATTGACTGAGTCGGCGAGTCACCACCTGCCTATTTTTCCGTGTGTATCAACATTGGTCAGGCAGGATCCATAGTTATTCCCATAGCCCAGATACTAACCATTAGCCATTCATCCCAATAGCCCAAGAGTAGTGTTCCTTTATATCAATAGGTTTGCACCTTCTGGGGATTGTCTGTGAGCACATTTCTATAGTGTGTTTACTGTCATGACCTGGATAGTGCCCCACCCCATTTTATAGCAAACGTCTCACAAGGCCTCTACATGTTGGACATGTGTCCCCATGCAAGCCTCAAAAGACCGGGCTTCGGCCCGTGGTTACTTAAGAGACAACATAATAATAATAGTCCACCCAAATCTCAATCCCATAAACCCATTAATTTCCTTTTTAAAATGCAATAGTTCCTCCTCCGGCCAAGACCTGTTCAAGGGCATATCACACATTGGTATTTCTAGGAACGGGTTCTGGCTAGAGACCAACATTACATCAACTTCTCCAAAGGGCCTCTACGTGTTGGATCTATATCCCCACGTAAGCCTCTCAAAGAACCGGGGTAACACCCGTGAATTAAGAGAGATACAAATAATAATAATATAATTCTTTATTGCACCAACAATTTAAGAACAGAATAAAAATAACAATTTTACCAAAAAATATGAGTAGGTACAAAGGCGGGCTTATCACTAAAGCGATTTCTTCCAGCCAACCTTTGGGTAGACAGAGACTTAAAAATGTTGGAAGGGTTGGCGCAGTATCTCACATAGAAACATAAAAATAAATAAATATTTTATAAAACAGGAAACATATTCACACAATCGAAAGCAAAAAAAAAATATAGTATATAATATATGAATGTCCATATAGGCTAAAAATATATATATATATATATATATATATTTTATATATATATATATATAAAATAAATGACAATGAAAGAAGGTAAGGCTAAATAAATAAACATTAGTATTCCCAACATTTTAAACAATTCTTATTCATGGCAGCACATGACTAATTATTTCGTTACTAATCAACTTAAATTGCCATCTAAGTCCATCCTAATGCTATACTTGAAGCAAGACATGCCTTGCATTTGGGCCAAACGAAATAGCATGAGAATTTTTATTTGTTTGCTAGAAATAACGGTAAAACGGAACGCGATTGGACTTTATCGGACTTGCGGGCCTATTTGCTAACTTAGTTTAAACGTTTTGATAGTCACTTCAAAATACATTACGTTTTATATATCTTAAATAAAGATAGTCAATCATACGAAATCCGCAATGGATTTTGAGGTGGCTATCAAAACGTTCACGTTGAGTTAGCATTAGGCCGGCTAGGTCCTTATTTTTGAACAACAGCACTCGAATTATATTCACATTCCAATAAATCATTTCCAAAGTGTTTATTAATTTCTTAATTAGTAGACAGCTCCGTGGCGCAGCGGTTAACACGCCAGCCTGCGACACGGAGTACCCGGGTTCGATCCCCGGCCAGGTCAAGATGGAAAATGATCTTTTTCAGATTGGCCTGGGTCTTGGTTGTTTATCTATATATGTATTTGTTAAAAAATATAGTATCGTTGAGTTAGTATCCCATAACACAAGTCTCGAACTTACCTTGGGGCTAGCTCAATCTGTGTGATTTGTCCGTATATATTTATATTTATTTATTTAATTCTTATCTATGCACCTTTAGTCATAATATAGAGAGGAAAATTTATATTGTTTGTGTGTTTTTAAGGATGAGTACCTCATAAAAAAAAAAAATTGGAATCCTTAGAGGATCACTTTATTGTCCGTCTGTCTGTCAAGACGCTTTTTCTCAGGAACGCGTGGAGGTATCAAGCCGAAATTATATCAAATACTCTACTGTCCCTTGTTTTGTAATGGATAAACTTAAAAACGACAAAGCTACATTATAATCGGGTAACATAGGCCATAATATACTCATCAGCTAGTGAGTAATAATCTTCCTACGCAGAAAAAACTTACGAATAGAAACGCATGACGAACAGTAATTTATCGGTAGAAGCATCATATCCTATGGGTTTGCCGTATAGTTATATCATTTCAGTTAAGGTTTGCATGCGAAGTTTGATGATTCGCATTCGTTGCAGTCCGAACGGTTCAGAAATTGCATTCCTTACTTTATTACACTGGGCAGGCGAAGGCATCCAATTTATATTATGCCAGCGATGTAGACTCCGGATTAGCAATCGCTTGCATAATTTAAAATAAGGTCTATGACTGTTGTAAATTGCTTGTATAACTTAACTATGCACTGTATAAAATATTGAATAATATTATGCTTTGGCCCGTCGGCGTTCATTCCCAAGGAAGGTCCAGCCCCTGCTTCAGGCGGCACGTGTAGCCGTTGGCCGTGAGATCACCATCTGAAAAAGCTGTCAACAGTTTGGCACATACATACATACATATAATCACGTGTTGATTTTGAAAGCCTGATGACCCTGGGCCTGAGCATTATTATCGCTGACGTAAGTGAAGCAACCCCAGTCGCTGTCCCCACTGGGATAGTTGACCGCAGGTGACATAAAAATATCTCAAGCTCCTTGGTGCTTCGGAAGGCACGTTAATCCGTTTGTCCCGGCTGTTGTCATTGACGCTCCTAGATGGTAGTCGATAAGCTTTAGGCAGCTTAAAAAGCTTAAAAATGTGACGCCAGTGTTGGCCACTTACATACAGAAAACAAACAAACCCTTACGGATTAGACACTGTGGTCTCCAAAAATGGCAGAGCGTCACGTAGTTTTTTTCCTCATACAGCAGGATTGTGTAATGGACTGTCTCCAGAGGTTTTCCCTGTTTGCTATGACTTCGGGTCCTTCAAAAGGCGTGTTTACAGGTATCTTAAGAGTCGGCAACGCATCAGCACCTCCTCTGGTGTTGTATAGGTCCATGGGCGGCGGTGACCACTTTCCATCAGGTGGCTCGTCTGCTCGTTTGCCGTCAAATATACATAAAAAAAAAGACACGACAACGGAAACAAATAGTTTAGCAATGAAATAACATACAATCATACGGAACCTGAAAATTAACATTCATAGTTACTGTTGTACTTTAATGTTAATGTAATGGATTACGTTCGTACACTTGATTACCCAATTTATTCTGTGTAAATAAATAAATATATACGGACAAATCACACAGATTGAGCTAGCCCCAAAGTAAGTAAGAGACTTGTGTTATGGGATACTAACTTAACGATACTATATTTTATAACAAATAGGTACAGATACAAATAAACATCAAAGACCCAGGCAAATCTGAAACAGATAATTTTCCATCTTGACCTGGCCGGGGATCGAACCCGGTCACTCCGTGGCTGGCGTGTTGACCGCTGCGCCACGGTGCTAGTCGCTCTTTAAATTCTGTAACTCTTACGTGACTGATTTTACTATATATTTTCGCATTTTCTATAGTAAACTCAAAGAAGTTGCGTAATTAAAATTGAAATACGATGAATATATTCATATTACACCATACTAATATGAAACAGAACTCAAATAACATTTCCCAAGCTTTAATCCGACACTATTACGCATAGGCTTCTACATTCTAAAATTCAACATAGTAATCAAATCAAAACAGATTTGTACAAAAGCTAGATATGGCTTTCGGCAACTGGGACCATAGTTACCTCGGACCGCGGTTCCATTTCCCGGATCAATTTTATTTTATGTTTTTCTTCCGACGACTGGGACCACTCATAAATTAATTAAAAATTTATTGTGTAAGCCAAAAAAGTACAGTTAAAGAAAAAAAAAATAAACTAATAAAAATCTTTGATTCAAAAATATAAATTCGTCCTAGTTGCCGGAAACTTCTACCAAGTTTTTATCTAATATTGAATATTAAAGTCGCCGCACGCAACGTCAGACTGCATTAGTGCAATGTACATCTATGGTTGGAAAAAATAATTGGCTAGTTTTCTGAGTCAAAATAATAATATAAAAATTCGTCTATCAGTAAGATAATTAAAAAATATGGACAAGATTTTTTTCTTTTGTCGATTAAACAAAGAATTGGGAAAATAAAGCGCGCCAAAGTTCAGGCCTAGGGGCTTGTGACGTCAGAGTTTAAAAAAGTGTCGCAGACTGTGACGTGACACTGAACTTTAACGGGCAAATTCTTTTAATTATTTTTTTAATAAACAAAAGAAAAAAATCGTGTCCAATATTATCTAAAATATGTTTATTAGATTATTGTGACGAGTTATTTAGTTCATTGAATTTATTATTCCGATGTGTCGTGTGTATTAAATTTTAATAACTATTATACATACACATCAGACAAATGCCAAATAAATTTTGCATGCTATTATTAAATGGCTAAATAGCCTAAGCAACATGCTATAAAATCATTATACCTCACATCTGATTTCTGTTCGCTCTAAATACTGCATACATCTGCATCCAGCCTATTTATTTTCTAGGCCGGTGTCCCATGTCCTTTGTAGACGATGCGCTTGCGACGCTTTGAAGAAACCGCTTTGAAATACTATATGCTTTGTGTGCAACATAATGTTGATGCGCGCTCTAAAAATTAATTAGCGCTGTATTTTAGTTACAGTGCCTTGTACCGCCATCTATTTTATGGTTATTCTACTCATTAACGTGGCATTTAAGTTTATTCGACTTTACATTATATGGGTTATGAAGGGAGGAAGTTATTAAATGAGAAGATAGGCTGCGTAAAAAAAGAGCCTTTAAAATCTATCCATTAAAATAAAATACAACAGCTTCTTTTGAAGTAAAATACAAATTTTACTACAAAAAAAGCTATTGCATAGCTTCTATCGCGGGCCTTGAACTTGGAGACCGAATCCAGAAATTCCGTAACGAAAAAATCTAACACCCTCCACTCCGACCAGCACAGCGGTGATACTTTGACTTGGTTGTCGCGACAGGCTCGACGGAGTTACTGTTAGAGTGTTACAGTAACGGAGTTACTGCTACAGTGAGTTAACTTAGTAACAGTAAGTTAACTCAGTAAGTCAACACATTTGTCACACCCCGGTGATCAGTTACCATGAGGCGACCCGCTTGCTCGTTTGCCTTCCTATGTCAAAAAAAATGTAAAAAGCATCAACGGCTTGACGTGCCTTTTGAAGCACGGAGGAGCTCAATATATTTTTATGCACCCGTGGTGAGTACCTGGGTTTGCTTTAGATTTACGGGTTTGTTGTTTGTACTTATTACTAGCTTGTGCCCGCGGCCGACCCCGTTAATGTAGATCCCTTGGGAACAGTAGATTTTTCCGGGATGAAATCTATGGCATTTCCTGGGCCTCAAACTACCTCTATATCAAATCTCATTGCTTTTAGTCTAATAGTAAAGCGTGAAAGTGGCACTTTCGCATTTATAATATTAGTATGGATATCAATATCTGGTATTTATTAAATGGAGGATTCCCCAAAAGCCATTTGAGTGATATTGTTGTAGACTGGCATATATATTTAGGGTGTTGCCCTGCTTGCTCTTCTTGATAGGGGTTTCCGGACCGCGTTCATAGAAAACATATTTTATCTACGGTGTAAATCAATAATTTCCTTTGATAACCGAAATCGATATCGGAGTAACTGATACATACATAAATCCCGATTACGGAGATTGCGTGTCTTTGGTCACTACATCATAGATAATGAAAATACAAAGTATAGTCAGTACAGTCGCGGGCAGATAAATGTGACCACAATTTAAAGTGTGTTGTTAGAGGGGTCAGTTTTATCTGCAGGCGACTGTACCTACATGTACGTCATAGGGGTCATTCAAATATTACGTCAGCAGCGAATGGAGGGTGAGGGGTCTGGGCTAGGCTTAGTTTTGCTGACAAAGGGGGTGGCTGCACGGTGATGGCGTCAGCAACATTTTTCAAAATAACCATACGTATTTTGCAAAAATTATAGCAATGTTTACGTAAGCTTAGGGGAGGGGGGAAGAGCTTTTCTTACTTTTGCTGACAATGGGGAGGAGGGGGTTGAAAATAACTGATATAGTGCTTACTTAATACTTGGACGGTCCCATAGTTCGAGTTTCTGACTCTAAAACTGTACATTCTGGACCCGTGATTGAAATACTATCTACGTTGATGTCTTAGTAAGCTACTAGAATGAATGGTTTTAGTTAATAACGCTAGAAGTTTCTCTGTGCAGAACAACAAGTTAAACTAACGCAAGGATCGTTATAGAAGCATTAATTCTGTATTCTTTAGCCCTGTGATATAGTAGATATTATGATCAGAGGACGACTAGGCGATGATACATCTATGTCAAGTTGTATTTTGAAAGCCAAAATCATTTTACGAATACCATGTAGGTATAATACACGAAATACTAGCAGTTCTCACTGCGTTATTTCTGTATCCTCTTGAGTTTGTGCTGCAGTCTATAGTCAATGGTCACTGGGCAACTGGACGATGATTCATGCACAGTTAACCACGCGTTTCACTGTTACTCACAATATTTGTTTAGGAAATAATGACCAGTCTTAACGAGACCGCCTCGGCATACAAGTAAGCGTTTTATTGACTCGGCTCAGGGCTGCTACTCGTAGATCAATTAGGAGTAGTATGGTGCATTTTTTTGTACGTGCAACCAGCGTTTATCGATTTACTAGCTGTTGCCCGCGATTTCGCCCGCGGCAATTTTTGTTATTATGATTAATTAGTTCTTTTATTAGTATATAGATGAATAATTTACTCCCGTTTTCAAAACATTTTTCATCTATACTAATATTATAAAGCTGAAGAGTTTGTTTGTTTGAACGCGCTAATCTCAGGAACTACTGGTTCAAATCGGAAAATTCTTTTTGTGTTGGATAGTCCATTTATTGAGGAAGGCTTCAAAACATCACGCTGCGACCAATAGGAGCGAAGCATCAATATAAAATGGTTTTTGATAAAAGAAATTGCCGCGGACGAAGTCGCGGGCAACAGCTAGTATTAGTATATAGATAAATAATTTACCCCCGTTTTCAAAACATTTTTCATTTATGATTCGCTCCTATTGGTCGCAGCTTGATATTTTATAGCCTAAAGCCTTCCTCAATAAATGGAATATTAGTATAGACGTATAGATATGTAATTACGTCAAAAAAAAATTGCGTTAACTTTACACAAAAATGGAGCGTTTTGGAAACGCTCGTGCAAATCACTCGTCACCATAAGTCACTTGTGTAAAAAGATCATCCTCACTAGTTCCTTTGAAAAATATGACAATATTGACATTTTGAAGTCAATGGAACTATTGAGAAAAAAAGTCTCACTCAAAAATCAAAAATCATTTATTTTCTCACACAACCAAGACATCAAAACAAATCTACAAGTGTCAAAATAGGTAATGTGAGCTGCAGCCTAAACTAGGGCGACCCTGTATTTCAGGCCTCCAGGTCTCACCTATGAAAGACAACGCCAGAGGTGCTCATGTCATTGTATGCACTTTTGTTATACTCTCACTAGATCCATGGAACTGTTTACCGATGGAACAATTGAGAAAAAAAGTCTCACTAGATCCATGGAACTGTTTACCGATGAAACTAGTGAGAATAATCCCTTCAATTTGTTAATTTCGATGGATACATACAATTTACTTGCCATCATCGCAATCATCATATCAACCGCAAGAAGTCCACTGCTGGACATAGGCCTCCCCCAAGGATTTCCAATACGAACGGTACAACCATCTGGTCGGTGGATGTCCGACGCTGCGCTTGCCGATACGTGGTCGAGAACCCTTCTGCCCCATCGGCCATCGGTTCTACGCGCTATATGCCCTGCCCACTGCCAAATTGTTAATTTACTTGTTATTCAAAACAATTTCCTTAACTATTAATTATTAAAATTGAAAATATGTGATGAAAAAGAACTCTGCCACAGATAGGATAGAGAATACGACGTGGTGATTCGAAGTCAGGGTGGTGTAATGGTATCACACTTAGGGCGTAAACCTAAGGGTCGTGGGTTCGAATCCTACCTGTGGCCGAGTTCTTTTCATCACATATTTTCAATTTTAATAATATATTTTCCCAAACTGTTCGGTTCCTCTATACACCAACCCTGTGAAGCCTGAAGATTATTATGACAAGGTATTTACGAGCCTGCGGAAGAGAGAATCCAAAAGCTTTTAATTGCTGAGGTATTATGTTAATCAGAATTTACGATTGCCGTAGTAATTACCTTAACATATCGTTATATAACGATGATATCATAAACCAGGGTTATTGTAAATCGACCGGCGGTGGAATCCACTGCATCAATACATCATCTGAGGAACCCATGGCCTAGTGAGCGTGAGTATAATTAGCGCTTAAGCATGTTAAGCAACCCCCGGCGCAGTCCCCACTTGGATGGGTGACCGTAAGTGGCATAAAAATATCTCGAGCTCCTCCGTGCTTCGGAAGCCACGTTAAGCCGTTGGTTCCCGCTGTCATCACGGATGGCAGTTAATCTATGTCAGATCAGATGCCTTTATACAGCTTGAAAATTTGACACAAGGGTTGGCCGCTTACACACAAAAACAAACAAATAACAGTGTTATTGTATAAAAAAATAGCTTTTGAACCACTTTAATGATATCCTGACTGTTTTTTTGTTATGTGAGGTTACCGTATCGTGTGCTAATGTTATTATGTAATGCTCCATTGGTTACTTTTATTGGGCATTCGTAGTAGGAGGTCCTGTCACAGAATTTGAACACTGACGTAACGTTTGAATTGGAAATGAGGCCTTCCTTATATTTTTATCGTATGTATGTAATACTTCCTATACCGTATCCTTTCTTTTTAAATGCTAAAACAACGATTTCACTCCCGTATTTTTATCAGTATCGCCATATTTAACTTTTAATAAAATGTAAAGTCGTTTCTTTTTGTTAAAATTTTCATTTTTTTTTTCTTATTTTTGCAGTTAAAACTTCTTTAACGGCGTTGTGCACTTTTTGGGATGGGTAAAAAATGTTAAACTGGCGTCAGGATCACGACACGTGAACTGATTGAAAATTCGTAAGACGGACACGTGACCTGAGACCACCGGCGCGGCGTAGGAGAGGCAGTAATATCCTCTCTTACTACCGCGCAGGGTTTTCACTTCTGCCGGCATTTCCGGAGTGCAAACCGTTGTTTTTTTTTTTGTTTGCCTTGTAACAATTATGTCCAACTTATTTTAAAACGTGGGTTTAATTTAAACTAATACGGCCAAATCCTCTGTCTGCGCAGATCATTGTAAGTAGAGATTGCAATCCGGATACTTCGAAATCCGAAAAACACTGAAAAATCCGGATTTTCAAACTTTTTATAAATCCGGATTTCAGTATCAAAATCCGGTTTTTTCGAATTTTTGTTTTAAGTACAGCTTATCATCTTAATTGATAGTTTTTGATTAAGCACCATCTTTTTTATTGTTTTTATTGACGATTTTCAACCAGCACACAAATTCGCAAAAAAAATTATGCTTTGACTTAAGGGATTTTTGATTGAAAACACTAGACTACGTGAACAGTTAAACGATGATTATCAAAACATTATAAAGAAAGTCCGGGCGTTGGTGTAGACATTTAAAAATTCACTGGCTATGAATGACATGCTCCAGAAATATGTGCTAGCTAGTGCTAGAATTCGGCAAAGAGTTTTAGGTCTTGTTTTGGACTGTAAAACGCGATGGTATAGTCTAGCTACAATGGTGGAACGTATATCAAAGCTGAATTCAAGTGTACAAAAAGCATTAATCGATATTAATCTAACAGGCCGCGGTATCGTCACCAAACCCCTTAGACTCTAGTTCGGAAACCGTGTGCAAATTTGACCTTAACCTACTCGTACTTAGCTTTAAGGAACAACTTGATCGCTAACATTCTATTGTCAAAACTAGAAGTGCCCTACTCTACAGCAGCAGCCTTCGAGCCTTCAGGCAGCAGGGCCTATTTACCTGCATTAATACATGTGGAAATGGCACTTTTTGAAAAAGGTTGTGGAGAAACTTAAAAATGGGTTAAAGACGTTGCTAGATAGCCGTTCCGCCGATTAGTCTGAAATCAGAAAGAGCCATTTCCACGGTTGGAATATTCTGCAATAAATTAACACCACGGTATAAATGACGAAACACTCAACGCTTTTACATATGTTTTGAAAATACCGCTTCATGAAAAAATTTAAATCTGAATTGTTATTTACGGTTAGGTAGATTGCTACTTATTTTAATTTTTCATTGTGTATATACGTAGTGTATCAATATTTTAAATACAAGGTTTTTTGTTTAAAAATATCCTTACTTCCTTACTAAACTATTATAAATGCGAAAGTGAGTTTGTTTGTTTGTTTATTTGTTTGTTTGTTTGTTACGCTTTCACGCCGTAACTACTGAACCGATCATCATGAAATTTTGCATACAAGTTCTCTGGAGTACGGAGAAGGACATAGGCTACATTTTATCCCGGAAAAAAGTACTTATCCCGAGGAATCGACATTGACGCGGGCGGATCCGCGGGCGAAAGCTAGTTAATACTATAAACTTAAAATTTTTATTGTACTTTACATGTTGCGAATATCGCATTATGAATTTGACTTACAAAACGTGATTTTTGTTTAAATTTTATAATGTGAATTTAATTAACAATGTAAAACGTGAATTTTACAATCTGACTATACAGGTCCTATTTGAAACTTTTATATTTTAAGTACATTGTAGTTCAGCGGTTATTTTAAGACCTCTAATTCGACTGATTTTTCATGTGATAACTAAATATTTTACTTTGTTTTGTGTTCTTTTCAACTTTATCGTAAATGTTAGTGAATTGTGAATTTTAAATAAGCTATACTAGAAATGATACAAAACAAAATTAAAGCTTCGAAAAATTCGGATTTTCCGGATTTTTGAGGAACGAAATTCTTAAAATCCGGATTTGAAAAATATGCGGATTTTGCAATCCCTAATTGTAAGTTCTCTGTGATAAGACTCGCAACGTCCTTTTGTTTATGAATGTAAATTTCAAATAACTTTTTTATTTAATTTATTATTTATGTCAGAACTCGTAGAACGAACGTGGTTGTTTATGACGTTGGCTATCTATATAAGCAAGTAACATGCATACACACAAACATTCAAACTTTCGCATTTATAATACTAGGTTAGTACGTAACGTACCTTAGGGGCCGTTCAAGTATTATGTACGAAATATATCAGCTATTTTTAATCTCCTCCTCCCCCTTGTCAACAAAAGTAAGAAAAGTTCTCCCCCCTCCCCCAAGCTTACGTAAGCATTGGCATTATTTTCACAAAATATATTGTTCATTTTGCTAAATGTTGCTGACGTCATCACAGTCCAAATCCCCCCGCCCACCATGTCAGCAAAAATAAGCCTAGCCCCGACCCCCCACCCCCCCTTTGCTGCTTACGTAATATTTGAATGACTGCACTTGCACAGTTTTAAAGCGCCTATTAAACCATCCTGAATTCAGTCACTGACGCCCATCAGGCAATATGAGAGTTTGCTGTCTCTCCAAGCCTTGCGCACACAGGCAACGTCCAAAGCCGAGGTCCGTCCCTCCTGGGGGCCCTTTGGTGATGTTGTCTATAAAGGTCGAGGGCACTCTGCCCTCGCCTCAAAAGCCCGGTGAAGTAGCGAAAGCTCACTTGGAGCTAGATAGTCCTTTCAAAAAAAAAAAGTCACTGACGAGATGGGACGCCGCGCCGCTATAGGTGCGATACGATTGGAGATATCTCGTATCGTGTCTAACGTATAGCGGCGTCCCTCCCATCGGATCTGATATTCAGGATGGTATAATACCCTCTTAAGTTAGTAAATTGGTGTACTCTCCCGACACAAATTGCTTGCAAGGTGAACGAATGCTTAGTTGCCTGTTCGTTAGTGTTATTGGCCTTACAACATACAAGTTATTGTCTCGCTACGCCTTTTAACTTAGCATTTCAATGACTTTACAAACCTGAATGCCTTTACGAATCAATTTTATTGCCTTCATGAAGTCTGCATGGGCGTATATAAAGGAGAGGGTATTTAATTATCCAAATACCCTCTTCTTTATATACGCCCAAACGACGGAAAAGGTTGTGAAATATTGTAAAAATGGGGTATTTAAATCCCTCTGTGCGCATGTATTACTATACTACACTATGTGCGAACGTAACATACGACCGAAAAAATTGTAATGATGGGGGAATATAAATACCCTTGTGCCCCACTAGTTACTTTTCATTACGTACGAACGTAGCATATGACGAAAAAGGTTGTGGAAATTTGAAAGATGGGGTATTTGAATCTCCCTGTGCGCCATGTATCACTACTACACTATATGCGAACGTAGCATACGACCGGAAAAAAAATTAAAGATGGGGTAATATAAATACCCTTGTGTCCCACTAGTTACTACTCACTACATGCGAACGTAGCATACGACGTCGAACATAGAAAAAGTTGTGATTTCTTTTTTTTTAGCATTGCACTTGCTTGTAATTTATTGATAACTAGCTTTCGCACGCGGCTCCGCCCGCGTTTATGTCGATCCCTCGGGAAAAGTACTTTTTCCCGGGATATAAGGTAGCCTATGTCCTTCTCCATACTCCAAAGAACGTGTAAGCAAAATTTCATGATGATCGGTTCAGAAGTTACGGCGTAAAAGCGTAACAAACAAACAAACTCACTTTCGCATTTATAATATTAGTAAGGATATGTAATGTATTTTATAAAAAAGCTGATATGGGAAAAATCCGTGTGAAATTTGGATGAAAAATAGGTCATATACATACATTTTGAAAATTAAAAATAGTAGTCCTTGTAAATTGTGGTCCCCTCCCCCTGACATGACCTCATAGGGAAGCTATAAATACGCCTGCGGTATATTGGTATATTATACCGGATTTTCAGCAAATTACCATGAAATCGTGATTTCTGAGCGAAGCACGCACTAATTCTGAATTCGACAGGTGTCGTCGCGTGTCCTACTATTGTTACGCGAAAAACCTTGCTAAATAACAATAAATTGTCATATTTAACAACTTATTTTGGACCTTATTGAATGCGAGTTAAGGCTCAAACGTATTCCTTATTTCTGTTGTAATATGTGGAGTTCAATTCCGACTTACAGATTATGTAGCATTTATTGAGACAAAGGCTATTTACATTGTATTTCGCAAACTTTTTCGATTTGCATAACTAGTTACTAGTTTCAGTTCGTAACTAATTTTATATCTGTTATTTAGATAGCTATCTGCTAGTTAGGTTTCTCAATGTTTTGTACGCTTATTTAGTTTTTGCCTACAATTTAAATTAGTATAACTGTTAATGAAAAACGGTTATTAGTTGTGGTCGACTGCTTTATGACTGACTCTGCATCTGAAATCGAATGGACAAGTGGTATCGAATATTTGATTAAACAATTGATATAATTTATAGTTTAGATTTGGATTTATAACTAGTTTCTTAATAAAAACGGAAAAAGTCACCTTTGGCACTTTTGACTCCCAAAAAATCGACATTTGCATACAGATTGCCGAGTCGACCAAACGCTTTTGTATGGAAATATCGGCAGTTTTCGAGATCCCAGCATTAGTCCCATAGGAAAAGTTGTTAATTTTGACTTGCCTTTTCACTCTGTTGAGAGTATATCGTTAGTTAATTTACACATTATACATAATTATTTTCCTAATTTATTCATACTTTTGAACTTGCCACACCAACTTTTACCAAACTTAACGTATCAATATCAAATTAAAAGTTGGCTTTTCTTTTACATACACTCCATTCAGGTTTCCTATTTCTCACAATTTTAATCAATTGTAAACTTTCCTACTATGCCCACCCCAGCACACTTCTACCTTTTGTTTCTACGATGTTATCAATGTTTTACTGCTGTAGTGCCGTGCCGTCACGCGACTGATTTCGGTGCAACTTTAAAACGTCGCGTGCGACAAACGGGGTGTTGGACGTGGAACAACTGCAATAAATTATCTTGTCTGCAGTCTGTTATGTCTATGTATTGGAGGGTAGTTGTCTTCTATTTACCAGGTTTACAAATAATTTTAATACATAAACAAATCCTTATCCTTACTAATATTATAAATGCGAAAGTGAGTTTGTTTGTTTGTTTGTTTGTTTATTTGTTTGTTTGTTTGTTTGTTTGTTACGCTTTCACGCCGTAACTACTGAACCGATCATCATGAAATTTTGCATACAAGAGAGAGTACGGAGAAGGACATAGGCTACCTTTTATCCCGGGAAAAAGTACTATTCCCGAGGGATCGACATTGACGCGGGCGGAGCCGCGGGATAAAGCTAGTACTAAAATAAAATCATTAATTAAAGGGAGCCTCATACAAGAAAGTGTTCTTTTTTACTTAAGATGGTACTGCACGAAATTGTGAAAATTTACGTGTTTTCAAATCACTAGTACTATGCGCTGAATTAATTATATACATCAAAAGTATTTGTATAATTTCGTATATTTGTATAAGGTCGATCCTTGAACAAGGTCGCCGATTGTTGGAATTTCAAAATGATATGTTATGATATCTAAACACATTTTTCTTCGAAAACTTTGAAATTTTTACGTCTAAAACAATAATTCTCACATGACAATATTAATAGTTACATCTCGGAGGTCGCCCCCTTTCTTATTTTTTTTTAATAAACATTTTATATTAAGACCTTTCGTCTTTTTTCCTAATCGCCTAATGGTTCTGCACAGCCTAATGGCTTGCGCAGTAGCGACGTTTTTCGTTCGCGCGGCACCCACTTAACGTTATTTTCGATTCTGTCAATTGCTGCTTTTTATTACTGAGACGTCTAACCACACGTTATTATAATATAATTGTGCTGTGAATAGTGTTTTTGGAATGATTGTTTCTTCCGTTTCCAAATCCAACAAATTATTCTTCTAAAAAAGCTTCCGAGCAGCAGCGTCGAATGCACAAGAAGCCAAAGAAACTGCCTTCTCCAACCCGCCTGCCAAAGTTGAGTATAGCAATATCCTCCCATGGAACGGAAGAATCTTTGGGAAAGGCGTTTATCCAGCAATGGACTCTTGACGGCTTCGATGATGTAACTGTGGAATATTGTAAGGTAAACTGTGGTTCAGCTGCTTCGGAACTGAAAGAACTTCAGTCAACTGGCAAACGTCAAACAATTGTTATAAATGTCTGATAGTTTATTGGCATCACAGTCATAACAACAATTCTAACTACTGTTATTTCTTTTAAGAACAGCTGTAAAATTATAGATTACAGAGTCGTGGTAGAGCCACGCTACCGGCAAAATTCATTTATGCTAGTAGCAATAAATGGGCCGGCTCGTCCGGGGAAGTACCACACTCTCACAGAAAATCGACGTTTGAGTAGAAGCTTTACCGTTTCTATGCTGCGTTCGGTGAGTGAGAGAGCCGGAGGCCCATCCTTCCCCCATTTCCTCCCTCTATGTCCTTTCCACAACTCCTTGAAAGGCCGGCAACGCGCCTGTTACACCCTGGTGTTGCAGTTGTCCATGGGCAGCGGTGGTCGCTTACCATCAGGTGACTCGCTTGCTCGTTTGCCGTCCTATATCATAAAAAAAAAGATTAACTAGCGAGCCATCGCACGGGTGCGATTAATTATACGTATAAACTTTGTTGGTAATTTCAACATGTACATAATAAATATTTATTATCTATGGGCGTATATTCTTGTACACTGGCAACTCTTTCCTAATTTTCAATTGTCAGCCATCTTCCGGCCAAATATATCGTTCTTGTCTCCGAATAGGCTAGTTTCCTAAAAAAAGATAATTAGTCCGTCAGTTAGATATTCAAAAAATATTGGACACGTATTTTTTCTTTTGTCGATTAAACAAAAAAATGATAAAGATATAGCCCTTTGAAATTCCGTGTGACGTCATAGTTTGCTACAATTTTTAGCAAACTTTGACGTCACGAGCCCCCACTCCTAAACTTTGACGCGCTTTATCTTTATTATTTATTGTTTATTTGACAAAAGAAAAAATACGTGTCCAATATTTTTTGATTATCTAACTGACGGACTAATTGTTATGTTATTATTACGACCTAGGAAACTAGCCTATTTTTCTATGTACGGTGTTTAGTTGTGTTGTGATAACTACGAATAAAAGTGTTATAGTGCTCCGGGTGTTTATTTACCAGCCCTACAAGCAAGCAAACCCACAGTCCACTGCCAATATACGGCTGAAAGTTATACACCCTCTATCTAGTAAAAAAACTGCATCACAATCCGTTGCGTAGTTTTAAAGATCTGAGCATACATAGGGATAGAAAGCGGGGAGCGATTTTGATAAGATAAGTTAAAATAATTTATATGTGAAACATGTTACAGTTTAATTATATTAATAGCATTACAATGCTCGGTTTAATAATAAAATCGAAAATATGTGATGAAAAAATTTCGCCACAGGTAGGATTTGAACCCACAAACCTTCGACATCTAGCCCGTCGATGCTCTCAACCTGAAAATATATAATATGTGATGAACAAATTCGCCGCGGTGATTTGAAGCTACGGCAGCTCAGTGGTTGAGAGCATCGACGGGCTAGATGTCGAAGGTTTGTGGGTTCAAATCCTACCTGTGGCGAAATTTTTCCATTACATATTTTCGATTTTAATGTTAAAGTTTCTGCGCCTTCATAGACCAGAAGCTCTTCCAGGCGTTGCCTATTCGACGATCGATTTCTTTGTCTTGCCTGTTTGCAAAGGATGCTATCTGGCCTAGGTATATGTATTCCTCGACATATTGCAATTCCTGTCCACTAACCTTGATCTTATGTTTGGTGCTATTCGTCATTATTTTGGTCTTTGAGCGGTTCATCTCTAGTCCAGCCTCAAGGCTCGCCACGCTCAGATCTTCGAGCATTTTTCCAGTTCGAGTGCTGATTCAGAGAAAAGGACTATGTCATCGGCATAGCGGAGGTTAGATAACTTTACGTCACCCATTGCAATACCCACTGTCTCCCACGTGGCGGCCAGATTTTTAAATATTTCTTCTAGGCAACTTGTGAACAGTTGAGGAGATAATGGGTCACCTTGTTTGACCCCTCTCTCCACACTAAATGCCGGTCCTGGCTGTTGTGTTTTGACAGAAGCTGTACTATTGTAGTATATGTTTTGTAACAATTGTATATATGTGTTGTCGATGTTTTGTTCCTGTAGTGCAGCAAATATTGAGACATGTTTTAAACTGTCAAAAGCTTTTGTGTAGTCAATAAAGGCAATGTATAATGGTTTACGGTATTCGTTATATTTTTCTATAACCTGATTTAATGTGTGGAGATGGTCAGTGGTGGAAAAATTTGGACGGAATCCGGCTTGTTCTGGTGGCTGGCATCTGTTGAGTTCTGGGGCAATGCGGTTTTGGATTGATTTAATAAATAATTTATACAAATGAGAGGTTAGGCTTATGGGTCTGTAATTTTGAATTTCTGATTTATCTCCCTTTTTGAACAGCATTATGATGTTTGAATGGCAAAAACTTTGAGGGAGTTTGCCAGAAAGAAGTATAGAGTTAAATAGTTCTGTGATATATGGCAATAAAACTGGCTTCCCTATCTTAAGAGCTTCTGTAGTAACATCGTCATGTCCTGGACTTCTATCGTATTTCATAGTCTTCAGTGCATTATGCACTTCACCTACTGTAAATAGATGTATAGAGTCAGAACAGCAATAATCTACCGAGATCTTTGGACGAGTTGGATCCGAATATAGGGTACTAAAGAAGTTTGTGGAAATTTCAGCTATCTGATGTTAACTGGTTTGGATGTTACCGTTACTATCCTTTAATCCTGTTATCCAATGTTTTTGTCTGCTAATTCCCTCCTTAGCTATTTTAAGTGAACTACAGTTACTTAATGCTCGTTTGAACAGTTCGGTATTGTGATTTCTAATATCACGGCGAATACTGCGTTTAACCTGTCTATCGAGAATCATGTACTGCTTTCTATCTATATTTTTCAGTGACGTGCAGTCCATATAGACTGTTAGACACTGTCTACCCTGCAGTCGCTAAATAAATACAATTTTTTTTCTAACAAAAAATTATAGTCTGTGCGCCTGCAAAATTCTGCTAGCAAATACTTTATAGTCGATTTTGTTCAAGTACGTCTTGCGGCCGGCGCGTGTCCGCGCTAACCAGTATCTATACGCGTAAGCCGCGTTAGACAAAATTTCAAAGGTCTAACTTTTCACGCACACGTAGAAAACTATTATACACCGACAGGAAATCGCTTTTGTAGTAGTACAAGTAAACATCTTTCATCGGCACACACATGCAAAGCAAATGTGCGCTGTGTGTGTGAATATAAGACACTGTCTACGAGATTTCTATTGGCTGTCGCGCACGATGTAAATGACATCGTCACTTGTCAATGTCATTAAGGATTCATACTTATGTCAAGTCAATGTCATAAACAATGTCATTGATTTATGTGTTTACAAACAATCCAAGAGGAAAGTTTTATTTTAAAATTAAATGCTATAACAGTTAAATTTCATTTGTGACAAAAATATTTTCATGTGAAAGTTGTGTTGTGACGCTTAGTGTTCGAAATATAAAGTGTTATGTGAACACGCTTTTGAACAAATCAAGCAACCGGTTAGTTATGGTTAGTTATTCTAAAGTTTAATCTTAAACCGTATGATATGTGTACGTGGCTCGCAGGTTGTAATCATATCTCTAATTTTTCGCTTGTTTTGAATACTTTTGCGGTCGAAGATCGAAAGACTATCATAATATTAAACGAGTTGTAGATAACTAGCCGTATAGTAAGGTAAGGTATATAGGTTGTATATTTATAAGGTAAGTTTTATAATTATGTCTACCCTATGATAAATGTCTGTGCACGTCACTGATATTTTTACTATTTTCTCTAAAATTAATAAGGTCGATTGTGTCTTGAGTGAGTTTACTGGGTAGCCTTCCTCTCTCTCTAATGCGCAAACACCTCGACATGTGCATCCTGCCCATTTTGACCTACGGTGCGCAAACGTGGTCCCTGACAGAATCTCAAAAGTCCAGACTCAAGGTTTGCCAGCGGGCTATGGAGCGGAGTGTGCTTGGGGTAAGAAGAACAGACAGAATCCGAAACACAGACCTGCGTTCAAAAACCCGAGTGATGGACGTGGGTGTCAAGACAGCCTCTCTTAAGTGGACATGGGCAGGACATATTATTCGGATGAATCCAAGCAGATGGGCCCGAAAGGCTACGTTATGGGAACCAGAGGGGCAAAGGAAGAGAGGCAGACCAAGGAGAAGATGGCGAGACGATATAGACGGCTTTTTAACTGGTTGGCAGCAAATAGCCCCGGATCGGGAAGTGTGGAAACAGAAAGGGGAGGCCTTTGCCCAGCAGTGGGACACAACAGGCTAATATATAATGTTAAAGTTTACATTACATATAAGTAGGTACATACATGTATTGTAGATGTTACATAAATAGTTGGAAATGAATATGTTCGGCCACATGGCATACAAATATTACGTCGTTTGTTTTATATTATGTAGTGATAGTGATGACGAACAACTAATATTTTAGATTCATTCAATAGTTACGAAAGCTCCAAGCACGTCGTAATTGCTCATTGCTATTGTAAATAGATTCTCAATTATCATCACTACATTCATGTTTGTAACAGAACAAATACTCGAAAGTGCACATCAAATAACTTGACGCTTCATTGAATTCCTAGCTCTTAAGTCAAGGGCATAAGTTACAAAATTGATCATTAATTAACAAGCCCTTTTGAGTGTTAGGAAAATAAATATTGATTCGAACACTTTCGATTTCGTTGCAACATATGAGAATAATAATAATTAGTGTAGTGTGTGTTTTGTTATGGGAATTAATTTGTGAAACAGTCAAATGTTTGGTTAATTTGTTTTCATGCGTTTATATGTTTTCATATTTGTTTTGTATTTTGTTATTCATACATTTCGCATAGGTACTTCCTTGGGATGTAAATATTTGATTTAGTGATTTAAGTGATACACAAATTGAGTTAGCCCTACAGTTGTGAAACTGTGTTGTAGGATACTAACTCAACTGTACTATAATGTTTAACGTAATACTAATACTAGTTGAATACATAGATAAACATTCAAGACCCAGAACAATTTAATAAATATCGTTTTCCATTATGACTTGCCGGCCTATTTGCTTACTTAGTGGAAGGTTTGGTAGTCACTTCAGAATATATTACGTTTTCTATACCTTAAATAGTCAATCATACGAAAGCCGCAATGTATTTTGAAGTGACTATCAAAACGTTGTACACTAAGTGAGTAAATAGGGACCCGGGGATCTAACCCGGGATCGGACGATCCAAAGGTACTTGTGGTAACACAGAGTGTGTACGTTGTTTAATTTAAAAACATAAAAAATATTGTCTATGACTCTAAATAGAAATATTAAAATTGTCTATGATTTCGCTCTCTCTGCTCTCTTTCTCTCCGCCATTTTGTGAGACAGTCGTAAATAAAATCAATTATTGGAAAAATAAATTGTTTTATTTGCGACTGTCTCACGAACACGTAACTGAAATACCAAAACTAACGAATAAATATTTTTTATTTGCACATACTCATACATAGATACAATATCACCTTAAAATGTAACTAAGGCACCAAACACACGATCATCAACTGCAAGCAATCGACAGTTACAACTGCAGTTGTTGACAGCTTGCAGTTAACTAGTAGACAGCAAAGTGCTGCTGTCGGCATTGCTTAGCAGCAGCATTTTGGCAGTCATTGGTGGGCATCGGTCGGCATGTCGTATTCTGCAAGCTGCAGTTGGCTTATTCGACAGCTGCTGTAGCATCTGTATCCGTACCTCCTTTTTTTAGCCAATGAAATAAAAATATGAATGTACAATGAATGTACAGCAAAGTGCTGCCCGTCTGTTTGGCGACTAAGTTAATACCAACTTGAATTATTATCTCAGTAGCATAATATCCCTCCTTATTATACATCATAAACCAAGCTCGAAATGAGCCATACTAAAACTATATAAATGTGTTTGCACGGTGATTACTCTAAATTACTGTTAATGATCATTTAATTCGCACATTTGCGCGCGAAAGCTCAAAGCTTCTCACATCCGGTCGATGCAAAATTAATTACTCTTGCGTGTAGCTTATTGGAAAGTAAGCAAGTAAGTAATTAATATTTAACAGAGTCAGTTGGCTGTCGAATGTATTATGAACTGATTTATTTCCATTTTATATTCTAGAGAACTGCCTGCGGCTGCCTGTGCAATATAGATTTTGATAGGAGACAGTTTAAACTGAGGCAATATTACTTATGCGAAAGTTTGAATGGTTGAGCGGATTTTGACCAAATTTTGCACATAGATAGGTTATTATCTGGAATAACACATGGGCTGCCTTTCATCCGGGAAGGACTGTTCCCGAAGGATCGATTGCACCATAGGCGGACGCAGGCGACGACAGCTAGTGTTTAAAAATACATTATGTTATTGTCTTACAAGTCCTGTGTAATTCATAAAATTTACATCTTAAGAGTCCGACATATGCCAGGCGGTGTGGCGATACAAACGCGGATGGTCTAAACGGGTTGGCTACTTTGGATATTTTCGTTTTAAAGGAATATTCAAGGGTTATTCGAAAAAGAAAAACATATGATGGCTGCCTTATCTGTAATGCAATAATAATCAAAAGTTTCAAGGTTAATTTTAATGTATTTGGTGAATAATGATATATACCGAGTAAATTAGACGTGATTTGGAGGCAACTTTGCAATTTTTTTCTATCGAGAAAATTTAACGCAATCGTGTTTTTGAGTCATATAGTTACCAGAGTTAGTCCTGAACTTTGCTGCATTTTTATTTCAACTTGAGTATTTCATTATTTTTGATATAACAGTCAATCATGCAAAGCAGTGTGAGGTAGTATGGGCCCTTAAGCAAAATAAAAAGGCTTTCAAAGTGTGTAAACAATTTATTTTAATCTAATAAACTTACAATGATTATAGCCAAGCTATACGGACATTATAATATCTATAGCAGGTTTTTAATAAATTTGTATCATACACCATTATCTTATATCATAACTAGCTGTTGCCCGCGGCTCCGCCCGCGTTAGTGTCGATCCCTCGGGAACAGTAGAATTTCCCGGAATCAAACATACCCTATGTCCTTCCTCGGGCCTCACACCTCCATACCAAATTTCATGCAAATCAGTTGAGATCAATGGTGAAAGCTTAAAAAAACGGCAGACAGAGTTACTTTCGCATTTATAATATTAGTATTAGTATGGAAGTATGGATATTATTTATACTTCTAAGTCCAGAAATGAGTAAATTTCCATAAAACCTTTACCCTCCCATTTTACCCCTTTAGGAGTGAATTTAGTCCATCTCCCCCACATATATGTTTTTTAATTGTAATCGAGAACTTACATACCTATTTATTTTCATACTTCATAGTCCAGAAATGAGAAATTTCCAAACAAACTTTACCCCCCTTCTGGGGGATTTTTTTCCAGTTGACCTACACAGATCTTTTTAAATTGTAATCGTGAATTTATTTACCTATTTTCATACTTCTAAGTCTAGAAATAAGTAAATTCCTATACAATCTTTAACCCGCTATTTTACCCCTTCAGGGGAAAATATCGTCCATCTTACCTACACAGATATTTTTAATTGTAACCTAGAACTTATATACTTACTTATTTTCATACGTCTAAGTCCAGAAATGAGAAATTTTCCATACAAAGTTTATACTACTTTTGCAAATTTTATCTACCTACACACATCTTTTTTAATTTTAATCGAGAACTTATATACCTACTTTCATACTTTTAAGTCCAGAAATGAGAAAATTCCATATAAATTATACCCCTTTAGAAGTTAAATTTCTTAAAAATCCTTTCTTAGCGCTCACTCACATCATCAAAAGAACCCCTGTACCAAATTTCAAGTTTTTAGGCGCAGCAGTTTCGGTTGGTTTGCCGTTTGCCCGCGGCTACGCCGCCGCCGTTAGTGTCCATCCCTCAGGAACAGTTTGGACCCATAAAGGGGTGACTCAGGTCATCAATATGAACAACTTTTTCCATGGGACCAATGCTTGGAACTCGAAAAAAAATTCTTTATTTCCATAAAAAAGAGTCCCGCCGGCCAGTTTGTATGGGAATGTCGAATTTTTTTTTGAGTACCCAGCATTGTTCCCTAGGAAAAGTTGTTCATTTTGATGGTCTGTGTCACCCCTTTAAGGGTCCAAAACGATAAAAAATTCACCGTGTATATTTGCAGGCAAACTAATGCCTTGAGTTCATTCAAATGACGATAACTTTTTTTTAATGAACCGATTTTATTGAAACAAACTTTAGATGTTTTGCTGAGTTAAAACAAAGCAATTGGTGAAAGTTTGAAGTAAATCGGTTCAGTATTTTCGGAGATAATCGTGATCATACAGACAGACAGACAGACAGACAGACAAAAAGTTCGTAAATTTTTTTTTTGCTTTCTATTATTCTTTTTAAGTGTCCCTCTATCCATTTCAGTCAAAAATTCTAAATGTACAGACAAAATATTTTTACTGTTTTATTATATGTATAGAATAGATGATATTATAAGATAAACTGCATGTAGCACTGTAGATAGTCATAACTTTACCTTAAAGTATACCTTTATCGTAGTCTGTTTTTGTCCTCACATCAATACGAACGAGCGAATAAAAGCGCCATGCGAAATTCCAAAAGTCGTCTCTAGATGGCGCTTCTTCAAAACATGCAAAAGCTACAACTCGCTATCAAAGTTTTTTCGATTTGAATGACCCTCCCATGTCAGTTTTGTCTAAGCATACTTACCTGGCATAGGGGATACCGTGATCAACAAGGCGGTTCCCCCAGGGCGAGGCCTATCCATTGCACTGCGGATGGGTTGACCCCTGCGATTATCTCTAATGTGGATAACTCGGATGCGTAATTTTTGGTAGTGGGGACTGCGTACGCGCCGTCCCCCATTTAATTTAAAAAATAATAATTCGTTGTACATTATGTTAATGCAGCGACAGAACTATAGACGGCTAATAAAAAAATCCAAAGGATATACTTCGGTTGCCAATGATAATTAATTTTTAACAAAAAGCATATATAAAACTTAATTCAATATTTTTGATTAGAGACATACGAATAACAATATAAATTAAAGAACTATACATAACTAGCTGTCACCCGCAGCTCCGCTCATATTAATGTCGATCCCGCGGGAACAGGTACTTCCGGGATGAAATCCTCATGCTTGTTAATCCAGGTAATAACCTTAAAGCCTAATTAGGCTGTTGGTCTCGGCTGTCATCAATGATGGCAGTCGTAAAGCTTTATCAGATGCATTTTGACAGCTTGAAAAATCTGACACCAGTGTTGGCCACTTGCACACACGAAAAACAAACAAACAATCATCATCATCATGTCCTTTTTAGTCTCCACTACAGGAGCACGACCCTCTCTGCACTACTAGGGCCATACTTGGCCAGAGCAGCCAGAGGACTTGGCCTACACTCTCCACGCTAGCCAGACGGGTTGGAGAGGTCTCTTAGATGTTTATAAGCTTTGTTTAGCTTGTATTTCCTAAGTTGCCTTCTACGACATCCACCGGAAGACTTGGAGTGGTCCTATTCTACTCTACCGGATACAACACTGCCACAAACAATAATATCGAAACCTTTTCCTTAATAGGACGATACGTAATCTAATTTGTAATTGGCATAGGTTTTTACGTTCTCTCAATTAGATCAGTAACTCACAATTCGGCTTCCTCCTAAGTATAACTTTCTTTCGGCCATTTTAAACCTAAAATTAATCACCATAATTGCCTCTAACTGTTCCCACACTATAATTACTGGTGTAATTACTGCACTTGTATGCGTTTAGATTTGATGAATGGGCGGTGTCTATTAGGCAGTGTGAATTAGTATTCTATTGTGATGTTATTTGATAAGATAGATTTTATTTATGTGATTATGGATGTAGAAGAGTGATATTTAGGGTTCCGTAGTAAACACAAGACATCATCATCATCATCAGGTCTTTTTAGTCTCCACTGCACTCTGTACTACCGGAGCCAAACTTGGCCAGAGCAGAAAGAGGATTTGGCCTACGCTCTCCACGCTGGCCAGACGGGTTGGAGAGGTCTCATTGATGTTGTAGGCTTTGTTTAGGTTGTATTTCCTAAGTCGCCTCTTACGACATCCATGGGAAGACTTGGAGTGGTCCTATTCTGCTCTGCCGGAACACGGCTAGCTATGTAAATTAATAAGATTATAGATTTTATTTATGTCATTATGGATGTAGAAGATTTTTAGGGTTCCATAGTAAACAAGGCACCCTTACAGTTTCGCCATGTTAATAAAATTGCTACGTTAGTCATGCGTGAATTTATTGTTCTTGGACTTCAACCTAGTAGTAATAGCAGCTTTCCCGTGACTTCGTCCGCGTAAATTATAGCCTATGCTAACCACTAATAATGTTGTTTTTACACGACTGTCTAAATAAAGGAGTGAAATGTTTTTAGTGATCATGTAGGTACCTATGTAAATGTATGAGAGTTTTTTATTCCATTATAAATATAATATCGTTGAGTTAGTATCCCATAACACAAGTCTCGAACTTACTTTGGGGCTAGCTCAATCTGTGTGATTTGTCCGTATATATTTATTCATTTATTTATTAATAACAACACTTCATATAGTTTCTTTAAAATAATTCAGCCTTATTTACACTATTTGATTGATTCGGAACGTGTTCGTCAAGATGCGATAAGGAAAGTGTTACGGACGTCAAATTCGCAGTAGGCGAATTTAATTAACTGTCGGCACAAAATATCGAGTGTACAAAAGGATATCTCAAAAACCAAGTCTTAGCTGAAACAGTTTTAGTTTAGTAATACTATGAAATATTTATTGCTTCTCCAGGTTTCGAAAGAAATCAGCAGCGGCGTTTCCACTAGCGGCAAATATAATACAAAGAAGATTGATCCAGAATATTGCTGATAGCACTCTATTTTAAAAATCCTGCGTAAAATAAGCGCCATAGAAGGAAACCTTTGCAATATTTATAAAGCAGGTACTGCACGAAATTGTTGAAATTGACGTTTCAAATCACTAGTACACGTCGATCCCCGGCCAGGTCAAGATGGAAAATGATCTTTTTTGATTGGCCTGGGTCTTGGATGTTTATCTACATATGTATTTGTTATAAAATATAGTATCGTTGAGTTAGTATCCCATAACACAAGTTTCGAACTTACTTTGGGGCTAGCTCAATCTGTGTGATTTGTCCGTATATATTTATTTATTTATTTACGTTGAATAATTAAATACATCAAAAGTATTTGTATAATTTTGGTCGATGCTTGCACAAGATCACCTCCTTGTTGGAATTTGAAACAGATACATATGAAATTTTAAAACGATATATATGTTATGATATCTAAAAACATTTTTCTTCGATACGTTTGTAAATGTTTCGAAACAAAAATCCTCACATGACAATATTTATATTTACATGTCGCAGGCCCCCCCCCCCCCCCCCCTTACTTAATTTTTTTATAAATATTAAATATGAAAATATTAAGACTTTATTTTTATACAGAATGGCGTAATGGTTTTGCGCTGCCTAATGGCTTGCGCAGTCGCGACGTTTTTCGTTCGCGCGCCACCCGCGATTTTAAATCGTTTGAGCTCAACTTTTATGTAACATCCTCGTCTTCATCGTCACTTACCATCAGGTAAGATGAAAGACAAATGTCTTATTCTTAATATAAAAATATAAACTTAATAAAAAATATATTAAAATAACTCTCAACTATGACTAAACTTAACGCGAAAAGAAGTGACTCATCCGTACCTTATCTATTTTAATTTTACTAACGAAAGTAAAATTAATTTATTCATGATACTTTTACGCTATTTTAATTGGAATGAACCGTCGGGCGCAGCAGCTTAATTGCAAAAAGCGAAACTTAAACAATTTTAACTAATGTCGTCATATTTACGAGTTGCGGAAGTATAAAATTCATATTTCTGGTACTAGAAAAATCTACCTAATAACAATCTGTGTGGAAAAACCGGATATTCAAGACTACTTACATACTTGTAGTGATCTTGAACGAATTCTACAAGGTAATTAATTTATGCTACGTTAATGTGTAACCAGAGATGTATTATCAGAGTATGCGTATCATGCGGTGTTGCCATGCCAGTGGATCTTCCTCAAAGTAACTCAAAATCTCCAAATCGAAACGGGCGGTATACAACGTGGAAGGGACGAAATTATAAATCGAACCACGGTCTATACTAGATCATAATAGTATAACGACATTAAAATAACAGACAAAAAACAAAAAATAAATTTGGCGTTTCCATACAAGTGTGCAGCCGTCCGGGCAATTTGTATGGGAATGTCGAATTTTATTTTGGCTTTATGACTGTTATTTTAATTTCATTATAATTCAGTGACCTAGTATAGCCCGTGGTTCGATTTATTACTGGTATGTCCCTTCTACGTATGGGAGCATGTAATATACGGATGTTTTACAAAAAAAACAATTTGAAAACAGACAAAGGTATCATCCTTAACTGCCTGTCTAGTGGTTGCAGTTATGGCATCGAGTGCTTGCACCCGGCCTCCCGAGCTGCTACTTGCTTTCCCCCAATCGTCCAAATGAGTAGTATCCCAAGACCTTCATTCCGTACACAAATTCAACAAATTCTTATCCTTTGCCACCTTATAAATACTTCCGACGGGGAGCAGTGTTGGAAGCACAAGAGGCCGGAGAGACTTCTCCCAAGGATTCTTCGCTCCATGGGAGGATATTACCATACTCACCATGTACAAGCTTTGAACCTATTAACTGGCGGCCGGCGGACCCCACCAAGCCACTACGACATCACGGAGCCGAACATTGCCGAAGGCGGCCGAATGCAACCGAAGCCGGGCCGGACCTCACTTGCGTTCCCTCCTCTGATCTGACTCCGTGGCGCAGCGGTCAACACGCCTGCCTGCGACACGGAGTGAGCCTTGGTTGTTTATCTATATATGTATTTGTTATAAAATATAGTATCGTTGAGTTAGTATCCCATAACACAAGTCTCGAACTTACTTTGGGGCTAGCTCAATCTGTGTGATTTGTCCGTATATATTTATATTTATTATATTTATCTCTTTGCTTCATTAATAATTTGTATACCCCAAATAAAAGACTATTTAGAAAAATACAAATTATTAATACAGGATATCACTTGCGTGCGTTCCCTCCTCTGATCTCTTTGCTTCAATAATAATTTGTATTTTTATAAATAGTCTTTTATTTGGGATATACAAGCAACCAGCCAGACCTACATATATACAGTCCTCTTACAAATGGTAAAAAAGCAAAAAAAAAAACGCTTGGCAGGCGGGTTGACGAGCGCAGTTTCTTTGGCTTTTTGTGCTTCCGACGCTAAAGGATAGAAATAAGTTGGGTATTGGGACAATACTCCCTTGATCGTTGAGGATGACACCCCTGACCATTAAAACTAAAGTAAAGTCCTCCTTTTATAATAAGGCGGTGTCTAACACAATTCCGTGATACCAGCATAAATAAAAAAAAACAGATTCAATCAACAAAGCCGCCAAAACGCATTAGACTGACCACTAAGACACATAACATTCGTCATAATGGTATCTATCATTGATCACCGTTACATTCATTTGCACGGCGACCACAATGTTGTTATGTTATGTCACAATATTAATCGCTAGTGCTGTTAGGCTAATGGCTAAAAACCGAAACAACACGAAGAATGTACTGTGTTTCGTCAAAGATTTCGTCGAAGTCAAAGACTTTTTTATTAAACCATGTCTATCAAAAGTTTTCATTATACAGAGAAGGCACGTTTAGCCGTTGGTAGCGGCTGTCATCATTGATGGCGGTTGTTAAGCTATGTCAGATGCTTTTAGGCAGCTTCAACAATCTGACACTAGTGTGGGCCACTTGCACACAACAAACATTGTACAGCTGGTACCTTCCACGTTTTTTTTCTACAAAATGTTGAAGTAGGCACTTTTTACATGCCTATCCAAGAGATACTCATTTATTCTACTTTTGAATCTCCCGTTACTGTACTTGTCTAGGAATACAGACGCAGGCAGTTCAATGATTCAAAGATTCAAAGATTTATTTAGAAAATAGGCCTTTTCAGGCACTTTTTCACGACAATTCACATTTTAAATAATACCTATTATATTATATTCAAATTATTAATTATTGTTCAAAAGCTACAAACTACTAGCGTTTCGGAACCGACCATTCATTTCACACCTTAGCTACTCGAACCAAAAAGGAACTGTCAAAACGTTTAGTTCTACCAGACCAGCATAATAGAGAATTTAGAAGATATGGTTGAATAAAGACTCACTTTATCTTATCATGGGATTAAAAGAGGATTGAAAAAGAAAGGATTTACCCATCTATATAGTAAGTAAGTGTTTTTTACCTCGTTTTGTGTAAAACTAAAAAATCCTGAATTGACAAAGGTTTTCGGCGCTTCGATAGAAGTTTTACGGAGTGTTACATATTATACAATTGTAACTGTAACATTAAGTACAATACAATTGCCGGATATAGTTCTTGGTGCACTTGTAAGTAAGCCAAATGAATGTGATGAGGGTATGACATCTGATATCGGCCACCCATCGTCCATGTCATCTTATTACAATCATTGTCAATGAAACGGAATGCTGAAATATCTTATTAAACGACTTTAAAAAAGAGAAGATTCCCAATTCGGTTGTATTTTGTTAATGTTTATTACTTTATACATAATTTTGCCATGAATGAACATATTTGAAAATTATTTTTTATTTTAAAGGGTATTTTATTTGAAGTCGGTTCAGTAGTTGGAAGTCGGTAGGGATTTACATCCAAACATACTATCACGTCTTTTTTCCTTGCGGGGTAGACAGAGCCTTGGCCTATGAGACCTAAAAACCACGTTTAGCATATTGATGTTGGTGGCCCAACAACACTGTTTTTGACGTAATAACGACTTATAAACCGATGAACGCGGGCTGCACGTACGAAACATTGTCACGTTCCGTGTGCAAGCGAGAGCGCGGAACAAGCGATAGAGAGGCACGATCAGCATAAGCATTAGATCTTGAGATTCTCTTCCACCGTTATCAGGTGAAAAACATTATCAAAATAGTAATGGGTTGCTAGTTTGCTAGCCGCATTGTCTACTACAATTATTCCTCAGTTTTTCACCCATTCCCTCGATCGGCTTTTCCGATCTGCGCGGGAAGAGAAGCAGCGTGTACATTCTACGTTTTTATGTTTTCTAGACCAGCATGGTAGGTTCAATTCGTCTAATTCAATGATTCGAACTAACCCTAAGTAATATCCAATCATACAGCAGTAGACTTCTTGTGGCTGAAATGATGATGATGAATATCTAATTGTGCACTTAGTGTCATCTAAATCAAACATTCAACTATTCAAACCCTCGATAGAAACCCGGATAGAGATTATCCCACCGCCGGGAATAAAACCCATAAACGATTTAACGTATTCTCAGAATGATATCCTTCTAAATGACGTTTTAAATGACTTCTCATGCGTCGGGGCAAAAAGTAGGGTGCAATAGATCCTCCTTGCATTCCATCAAGTAAAAAAGTTGACTTTTTGTCGATGCGCGGAGCAGGATTCGTCTTGCTTTACAGGTGTTATTTCGTGGTCATCGTTGATTACTGTTACAGGTTGTTCATGATTATTAAGTAGGCTCTCTTTTCTTATTTCATTTTATAATTACTTATTCAGTAAGTTAAGAAGTAAATAATATAACAAATACTTTATAACACTTATATAGCCTAACTGATACATGTATATTAACGGAGATCGGAATTAACTCGAGCGAAGCCGTGGGCGAAAGAAAGCTTAAGTTCGCTATAATTTTAATTAAAGTCAATGGTGAATTGGTGACCAATATTGTAAGCGAGATAGAGACGTTGAGGTGAAAAGATCAAAATAAAAAAAAATAAACATACGTGGACAAATCACTAGTTAGTCCCAAAGTAAGTTCGGGACTTGTGTTATGTGATACTAACTCAACGAAACTATATTTTATAACACATACATTTATATTATTTTATTTTATTGTGTTTGGAAGATTAACAGCATTTTAACTAAATAGCAAACTCTATTTATATACATATATAGAAATAGATAAACATTCAAAACCCAGGCCAACCTGAAAAAGATATTTTTTTATCTTGACCTGACCAAGGATCGAACCCGAGACCTACGGTGTGGCAGCCTGGCTTGATAACCACTAGGCCAAAGAGCTCGTCGTAAAAAAATAGCAAGGGTCTGTTACCGCATCGCCTATTTCGCCTCGGGATGCCTCGGGAACAGTAGAATATCCCGAAATTAAAAGTACCCACCCTATGTCCTTGCTCGTGCCTCAAACTCCCTCCATACCAAATTTCATCACATTTGTTCAATCGTTGAAGCGTGAAAATGTGACAGAGTAGACTCTACTTTTTACATACATATTTTTGATATCTTCTTCTTCTTAGTCGTTGCACTCTTTACAGAGTGGTCGTGGTCATCATTTAGGGTTGGTGGCGCACTTCACAATCCGACGCCACTCCTCGCGAATAGCTGCCTTTCTAGTGCACTCGTGAAGAGTACCGTCAAGTGCAGCCTTCATTTGGTCGGTCCAACGCATCGGTGATCTGCCGCGTGGTCTCGTGCCTTCGACCCTCCCCTGAACTACTAGGCGCTCCACAGAAGCATTTCCCCTGCGAGAAACGTGTCCGAAAAAGGTCAATATCCGTGCCTGGACGATGAAGGACAGACGCTGCTTGATGCCGAGTTCCCGAAGAGTTCTATTTTTTATATAATCTTAATAAATTAAGAAATAAAATGTACCCTATGTCCTTCTCCATACCCCAGATAACGTGTATGCAAAATTACATGATGATCGGTTCAGTAGTTACAACGTGAAAGCGTAACAACCAAACCCACTTTATCATTTATAATATTAGTTAGGATGAACTCAAAAAGGAACACCTGTATAAACCCGTAGTCATCGCGTGATATCCTTTTGATCTGGCCATAATTACAGAAAGGACGGGCTAGATACGGGTCTACTCGTACGAGCGTCTATGGGCACCAGTTACCATAGGATAATTGGGCTGCATTATTTTTTTCTCTGAAACGGGATTGTCAGTGTCTTTTTGTAGTGGCTCTACCAGTTTTAAGTGCATAAGCTTTACATTTTTTGTGAAGATAAGGTTTTTTTTAAAGTCAAGAGCTATTTCGATGGATTTTGAGGACTTCAGTAACTCAGTGGTACCGCAAGTGCATTTGAATCGCTGGGTTCCTAGTTCGATTCCCGGCCAGGACCATGGTGGAGAACGATATTTTTTAAATTGGCCTTTGTCTTTGATTTTTATCTACATACGAGTATATTTCTATCTATTATAAAAACAAAGTGTCGTTGATTTAGTACCCCACGTACGTCACAAGTTCGCGATTTACTGTGGGACTGGCTCAATCTGTGTGATTTGTCCCTATATATTTATTTATTACAGCTCTTTACAGATCACATAAAATTGACTAGCTCCGTGGCGTCAACACCCCAGCCTGCGACACGGAGTGACTGGGTTCGATCCCCGGCCAGGTCAAGATGGAAATTTTTTTCTTTCAGATTGGCCTGGGTCTTGGATGTATCTATATATGTATGTATTTGTTATAAAATATAGTATCGTTGAGTTAGTATCCCATAACACAAGTCTCGAACTTACTTTGGGGCTAGCTCAATCTGAGTGATTTGTCCGTATATATTTATTTATTTACACTCGAACATCTCTCCCCAAAATATGTTCAGATACATGAAGTTTGGTTATTTTAGTTGTCTTGTGTATAGGTGGCCAACACTGGTCACAGATTTTTAAACTGCCTAAAGACTGTTTAATGACATTATGAGTCTGAAACATCATAGCAACACCATAAGTAAGTGTCATAATATTGTGTTTATAAAGCATTTTAAGCAAAAACTTGAAAGATATTTAAAACTGGAGACATCGGTACGGTACTCAAACTTATTTCGGCCGGGACCTAGATCGGTGCCCCGAAATTAGTTACTTATCCTAACAATATACTGATATATATGCCAGAGACCAAGTCCAGTAGAAAATCGATGTTTAATTTATTAAAAGGCGTTTAGTATGTTCCCAATGACCTTATGCCATGATGATAATAAATCATTAGTCATCATCAATCATAGAAGAATGCTTTTGTTGCGCAGATTATATAATATTGGCCAGACAGTATTCTAACAATAGAAGTGCAGTAAGAATAGATTGTTACGTTACGTGCTTGAACTATGTGCGAATTTCTTAGCTAATTCATTTAACTTTATTGTTTCTGAAATTTCATCGAATTTGAAAGTGTTTCTGAGATCATGTGAACGCTTTAGACATGCATTTTGCCCTGAATTTTTAGAGCTTACGCTTTTACGCATGTCTCTGTGGTCTCCGTGGCCTCCGTGGTCCAGTGATTAAGGCGTTTGCCTGTAGACCCGGGTCGTGGGTTCGATTCCCGCGGAAAGCATATTTGTTTAGTTGCTTCCATTTTGACTAGGACATTGCAAGCTTGAATCACCTGATTGTCTGGTAATAAAGGTGATTCCGTGCTTCGGAAGGCACGTTAAGCCGTTGGTCCCGGCTGCCATCTGGTAGTCGTTATAGGAACCACATCAGAGGCCGAGAGGCGTTTCCGAAGAACTCTGACACCAGGGTGTGCATGGTCGATTGACCGTGACATCTACTCGAAATGATGATACGCATGTAAAGCAATCCTCGGCGTGGTCCCCACGGGGATGGGTGAACACAACTGGCTCAAAAAAAATAAGCTTCTTCGTGCTTCGTAAGGCATGTTAAGTCCCGGCTGTCTTCACTAGATGGCAGTCGTTAAGAGTAAACGATTAAACTCTGCGCTCGAGAGAATTGAATATAAGGTATATTTGTAAAATCTATTGCTGTCACGCGGTGTGCCCAAACAACCCCCGCAGAGTGCGATAGAGACAACTGCAGCTCGGACCGTAAAAACCTATGAAAATTACACAAAATTAACGCTTCGTAGTCCCCTGATTTCTTCTCCTAGTTTTGGAGAAGAATCGATTTAATATCTTTTTTCCTTAAAAAATTAAAGTAAGCTGTGGCTGTGTTCCTATGTTTTCTTTTTCTAATATTATCGCGTCATATTTGTTTTTTTGATGTTTGAACATAACGGAAATTCTTACCAATTTATCAGGGTTTTAGAGGTTCGTACCTCTTTAAATAATTCAATTATGAAAAAAAGTCTGAACATTGGGACATGATAATATATCGATAGATTTTTTTGGGAAAAAAACATTGCTCTACTGGCACTGTCCGGGGAGGAACCAAGAGACTACGCTTGTATGGAAATACGGCCCTACGATTTCCTCTTAAGGCGCTATGCATCAGAAGAATACCGTAAAACGTCTATTTTTTCGTCGCGCAGTTAGCCCTATTTTTCATGGAATATTAGCATGAAAAAAATATGAAGTACAGTTCAAAGATCAAAATAAATGGTTACATAAAAATATTTTCAATAAACTATTTAAAACGTAGCAAAATAAAATAGCAAAAAATCTATATCCAGAAAAAGTTTCGTCGCGAATTACTTGATATTTTCAGCGACAACTACCAATTTTTTTACGTCTATAATATGTATTACTAAATGAGCTAGATGGATACCTAAAAAAATACGAGTTTTGGTTATAATTATTGAATTATTTAATTAAAAGTGAAAATTAACACGGAAATGGCAGACACGAGTTTGAAATGAGACTAGTGACAGGCCAAGCGGTATCGCCAGTTTCAACCGCTACAAACGGTTAAGGGATACAGCGCCTTAAGCAAGCGGAGAGGCTGAGGTACAATGTAATTAATACGAGTAATTAAATTACATATTTAGGTCTGCGGTTCCGTAACCCTGAAAAAAAAAAATCAAACTTCAAAGACAACTCGAACTTGGTGAGTTCCTTTTGATTCAAGAACTTTCTGATCATACCTCTATTGACGACCGCAGTGGCCTAGTGGTCACTAAACCAGGGTTACACCGTAGGTTGGTCCTGGTTTCGATTACCGGTCAGGTCATGATGGAAAATGATCTTCTATTAACCTCGGTCTTGGATGTTTATCTATATTGAGTAAGTATAACACAAGTCTCGAACTTACTTCGGGGCATTTATTTATTTAATCCAACCTTAATAACATAGTCTGTCTAAAACAATATTCAATATACTGAACGAGTACAACATTCAAGGACATTACTATAACTAAACTTACATATATCTATAATCAATACTCAACTTGAAGCTCGGTTCACAAAAACAATGATTGAAAGTCAAGAACTATAATGATAAAAATTAAAGTACTGATACATTAGGGTTGTTCACTTATTTATATTATTTTAATGATATATCTAAATACTTATCTATACATATAATAAAACAGTAAAATCTATACATATAATAAAACAGTAAAAATATTTTGTCTGTACATTTAGAATTTATGACTGAAATGGATAGAGGGACACTTAAAAAGAATAATAGAAAGCAAAAAATTTTTTTTCGAATTTTTTGTCTGTCTGTCTGTCTGTCTGTCTGTCTGTCTGTATGTATGATCACGATTATCTCCGAAAATACTGAACCGATTTACTTCAAACTTTCACCAATTGCTTTGTTTTAACTCAGCAAAACATCTAAAGTTTGTTTCATCAAAATCGGTTCATTAAAAAAAAAGTTATCGTCATTTGAATGAACTCAAGGCATGAGTTTGCCTGCAAATATACACGGTACTAAATACTTATCTATACATATAATAAAACAGTAAAATCTATACATATAATAAAACAGTAAAAATATTTTGTCTGTACATTTAGAATTTTTGACTGAAATGGATAGAGGGACACTTAAAAAGAATAATAGAAAGCAAAAAATTTTTTTTCGAATTTTTTGTCTGTCTGTCTGTCTGTCTGTATGTATGATCACGATTATCTCCGAAAATACTGAACCGATTTACTTCAAACTTTCACCAATTGCTTTGTTTTAACTCAGCAAAACATCTAAAGTTTGTTTCATCAAAATCGGTTCATTAAAAAAAAAGTTATCGTCATTTGAATGAACTCAAGGCATGAGTTTGCCTGCAAATATACACGGTGAATTTTTTTATGGTTTTGGACCCTTAAAGGGGTGACTCAGACCATCAAAATGAACAACTTTTCCTATGGGAACAATGCTGGGAACTCAAAAAAAAAAAAAACGACTTTCCCATACAAACTAGCCGGGCAGGGCGGGACTCTTTTTTATGGAAATGACGAATTTTTTTTGAGTTCCCAGCATTGGTCCCATAGGAAAAGTTGTTAATATTGATGACCTGAGTCACCCCTTTAAAACTGTGGGTCCAAACTGTTCCTGAGGGATGGACACTAACGGCGGCGGCGTAGCCGCGGGCAAACGGGAAACCAACCGAAACTTGAAATTTGGTACAGGGGTTCTTTTAATGATGTGAGTGAGCGCTAAGAAAGGATTTTTAAGAAATTTAACTTCTAAAGGGGTAAAATTTATATGGAATTTTCTCATTTCTGGACTTAGAAGTATGAAAGTAGGTTTCTCGATTAAAATTAAAAAAGATGTGTGTAGGTAGATGAAATTTGCAAAATTCCCCCCTTAAGGGATAAAAAAGGGGTGAAAATGAGAAAATTTCCATACAAAGTTTATACCACCCACCCGGTGGTATAAACTTTGTATAGAAATTTTCTCATTTTTGGACTTAGACGTATGAAAATAAGTATATAAGTTCTAGGTTACAATTAAAAATAGCTGTGTAGGTAAGTAGGCGATATTTTCCCCTGAAGGGGTAAAATAGCGGGGTAGAGATTGTATAGGAATTTACTTATTTCTAGACTTAGAAGTATGAAAATAGGTAAATAAATTCACGATTACAATTGAAAAAGATCTGTGTAGGTCAACTGGAAAAAAATCCCCTAGAAGGAAGTTTGTTTGGAAATTTTCTCATTTCTGGACTATGAAGTATGAAAATAAATAGGTATGTAAGTTCTCGATTACAATTAAAAAACATATACATGGGTGAAATGGACAAAATTCACTCCTAAAGGGGTAAAATGGGAGGGTAAAGATTTTTTGAAAATTTTCTCATTTCTGGACTTAGAAGTATAAATAATATCCATACTTCCATACTAATACTAATATTATAAATGCGAAAGTAACTCTGTCTGTTGTTTTTTTACGCTTCAACCATTGAACTGATTTGGATTAAATTTGGTATGAAGGTGTGAGGCCCGAGGAAGGACATAGGGTATGTTTGATTCCGGGAAATTCTACTGTTCCCGTGGGATCGACACTAACGCGGGCGGAGCCGCGGGCAACAGCTAGTAATAAATCTATAATGGTTGGTCCTGGAGTAAGTTACTTTGTTCTCAGAGATATTGTGTTAATATGTATATTCTATACTGAAACGATATTGAGGCTTTTAAGATTTTTGTGCTGTATGTTTGTACAGATGTATATATGTATGTATGTCCCTCCAGAACTGCTGGGGCACAATAAAATGTATGGACGGCCAAGGTTAGCCATCACCTTAACGAATTGACGGAATTTTATGAAACTTGGTAGATACACTTTTAGACGTACAGGACACAGGAAAGGCTACTATGATAAGATGTGGCCCCCATATAAACATAACATAATTAATATGTAATGTACGCGAACGAAGTCGCGGGCACTGTTAGTGTAACATAATAAAAGCAGAGTAATACAATACAGAGTAAATACCTTATAATACTTTTACATTGTTAAATTAAATTATGCTTTATATTATAACCATTCCCAAATTGTTTAAATTTACGTTTGTTGTTGCCAAAGTTTTTATATTAGCGGGTTTGCTATTGCCTTCTATACAATCAGGTTGCTGAACAGGTATACGTGAAACTTTACACCATATTAGTATTAAACTCAGTTTACTTCTGGTTCCAGAACAATTAAAAGCTTGTTCTTTTTAATGCTTTCTTTAGTCTCTGTTCCACATTTTTTTAAATTAGGTCTCCGTGTGCTGATTTAAAGCCTCCCCTCTATCTTTAAATTTTCTTGTACGCATGCTCTAAATGAGAAAAAACTATGGAAGCAGCATTGCGCTCAAAAACTTAACCACGCAAAGTAGCTCAAAGCGGGCAGGGCCTAAAAATTTTAGATTCTAGATTTTTCGCGAATTAGTCTGCCGCGCTCTTCGTGACGGAAGGTAGCGTCGAGAAAAGCATTGAACGACGTATTTTTTTGTGAAAAGCGGCGAAATCTTAACGAATTAAGAAAAAAATTACCTAAAATGGTGCAAGAAACGCAAGGAAAGACGGAAATGTGACACTGGAGTAACTTATCGTTAATGAGTAAAAAAGGTAGGTTAGCTTGCGGCGAGCTGCTGGCCTGCCTACCTCCGCTATGTGGACACCGTAGCGTTCATTAGATATGTTGACACCGCCCTGTGACCTTGACGCGGCCAATCGAAAACTAGCTTCGTCTATGGTTGCGTGTTTGCGTGAAATGGGACTGATATTGTCTCGTTAGTTGTATGAGGGTTTCGCTTCCATATTTTTTTCTTATTCAACGTTCGCATGTCATAATCAAACTTGATAAATACGAATGACAACCCTAGTTGTATAGAAAGATATGGAAAGGATCTCAAACCAGATCCTGTTTTGTTTACCCGCGCCAGTCCTTTTTGGGATCTATTCAATGAAAACTGGATTTGGAACTTGCATTCTCATTGTGGTCATTGTAAATTGTTATTTAGTTACATTGTCACAACGTATACCTCGTTACCTTAAATAAAACTGGCCAAGTGCGAGTGGGATTTACATACATGCAATGGGTTCCGTACATCAACGATAACTACCTCTCTGTGACTACCACGTTTTCAGAACAACCCTGATCCATAAAAGAGGTAAGTAAATTATAGAGACATATATGTATAGGTATATAAAGAGCAAGTATTCGCCCGCGGCTCCGCTCGCGTCAATGTAGATCCCATACATTTATAACCAAATTGACGCAAATAAACAACTTTGAAACAAACAAGCATATTCACTTTCGCATATTAGATATGATTAGGATTGAGACGCCATTTTGTACTTTTATGGTGACCTCTGTATCACACATGTATAGTAAGTAAGTCAACCTAGTAATACAATGATTATAATCGCGTATCATCTCTTCCACGCTGGTTTGGAATAATAAATAAATATATACGGACAAATCACACAGATTGAGCTAGTCCCAAAGTAAGTTCGAGATTTGTGTTATGGGATACTAACTCAACGATACTATATTTTATATACGTAACAAATACTTATGGAAGAAAAGAAAAACGTAGTAGTCACAGAGAAGTCAAAGAGAAGAAGCTGATACATTATCAGCTTCTTCTCTTCTCGCGCAGATGGGGATGGGTAAAATCTGAGGAATCATGTTAATAGGCGATGCGGCTAGCAACCCATCACTATTTTGATTCAGTTTTCCACCTAATACCCACCACCATGCTAAACGTGGCCTTCAGGTCTTATAGTCCTGGGCTCTTACGCCGCAAGGGAAAAGACGTGATACTATGTATGTATCATCGCGTCATTAATACAACTATCGGTGCGACTTTCAAGCTTCCCATCTTATGTACTGGTTCTGTAATAACTTTTACATACATGAATAGTAATACAGACAACAAATGCGATGTAAACGCTGAAATATTATGAAACTGTTCATTTACCTTACAATTTATGAATGAATGAATAAGTTTCACGTTAGTAGAAAAGACAATGAGTATTGAGTAACTTGAATGATGATGATGAATTATGATCAAAGATTTGAGCACATGTATTAATGCATTTATTTATGAACAAATATTGCTTTATCAATTCTAGCACACCAATAATAGGTAATGTAAATATTAATAATGTAACAGCGTACGTAGAAATAATTTAAGAATCTCTTGTAACTCTTACTGCATCATCAATTCATATAATATGTTTATGCGAAACATACATAATTTACATTAATGCATTATTTATAATTACTTTTCAATATAACATCGTTTTTTGTTTTCTACTTGTATAATTATGTTTAATTAGAAGAGTTTCTCTTCAATAATTAGAGAATGTTCATTTCGCCATGGTGTTTCGTACCTTTCTCCACATGTAGCATTGTTCACCTGACTTTGCCAAATCTAACAGGCATCTTATTAACTTTATTATCAGGGACAAGGAATCGTCAAATGAAAGTAATACTACTATTAAGAACGATCTGATAATTCAGCATAGATTTTGTCTAAGTTATAGGCGTAAGCGGGGGCGGGGTTAAATTTATAACAGAGGCACCAATTTGCCTATGTGTTAGCAGTATTTGCTTTGAAACATGAAAAACCTTTAGTAGCGATAATATTTCATTATTTAATATTCAAATTGTTAAAAATAAGCCAAGTCTCATGGGATGAAAGTTGGTAGTTATTAAAAAAGGTAGTGGTTAAAATGAGCATTTTTTAAAACTCATAATGGGACAGTTTCTTATATATGTCAGTTAGCTGGTTAACATCGAAAATGGCCTCAATTGAGTAATTTTCTTTATTTTAAAAAAGTGTAACTTAATACAATTAATATTTACTGTAATTATATTAAGATCAATGATAATATTTTTTATTATAACAAACTGTAAAACATCGAATTAATCACTGGTCCACCAGCTTAATAAAAATAACAAAGCCAAGTTCCTCTAACAGCTTATTACTTCACAATAATTAATATGTTAAAAATGTGGCTGGTAACTTTGAAAAAAGCTTTTTGAAAGTGTTTCAAAATTAAGAAGACCATTATTTTAGGACACGTCTACAAGTCTATTTTAAAACGCAACACTCCTATCACTTGGACCACAACGGAACACCAGGGGCTTACCTGACACTTGACAGTACAAAAAACCTTTATAAAATCACTTCCTATTGTCTTCACATCATGGGAAAGGCGTACACTACAGAAGGTGCTATCACAAGATCGAACACACTACTGCGTGGGATGTAGAACATTTGGATCGCGAAAAGATAAGGAACAGTATACCCATGTGAAATCGATGGTAAATTCATTTGCATAATTTTTCCCATCATTGGTGCCATCTCGAAGTAAATCATAAGCATGCAGTCTAAGGTGAAAGTGGACTTGTTTTGTATGTTATATTTTCACGACACTTAGTATGTACTATGTATGTATTAAGTAAATGCTTTCTTCAATTTAATCAACTTTCTATTCATGGGCTATGAATGAAATAGAATACTACACTACTAAATAGTATTGAAGAACTACGCATGCTTGGAATGTGGTATACCCTACGGGGTATATGTGATGAGAGAATTCGACGCGCTTTTAAATCACATATTTTCAATTTTAATAACAAGAGTAGAAACTTATCGACTGAGAAATTACTCTTTAAAAAACATAGAAATTACATGGTTTTATTGCAATAGGCTAGTTACCTAAAAAAATATAATTAGTCCGTCAGTTAGAAATTCAAAAATAATGGACACGTATTTTTTCATTTGTCGATTAAACAAAAAATGATTAAGATATAGCCCTTTGAAGTTCCGTGTGACGTCATTGTTTGCTAAAATTTTTAGCAAACTTTGACGTCACGAGCCCCCACTCTTGAACTTTGACGCGCTTTATCTATATTATTTATTGTTTATTTGACAAAAGAAAAAATACGTGTCCAATATTTTTTGATTATCTAACTGACGGACTAATTGTTATATTATTTTTACGACCCAGGAAACTAGCCTATACTAAGGCTTTCTGCAAATATTGTAGTTAAAAATCAGTCAGTTGGTCAGGTCAGGTAATTCAGGTAACTATCACTGTTCACGCAGTTCATTTCGTCTTTTCATGCTTTTCAACAATTTATTTTACTGTTTGTCGAACTGGATGGCCGTGTGTCAGATCCGTTAGTAGGTGAATATGATTGATGTCTTTTATAGTACAAACATAAACTCAAAGTTGGCAAACAAAGGTTTGCTTGTTTTCTTCGTCTCACTCACCCTTTGTCCTTAATTCGCTGTGTATTCTTTTTGAAAACATCATATTAATGTTTTTTAGAATTAACGTTTTTTTTTAATTTTCGCACTTTGAACACCTGCTAGAACTCTCCTATTCTTCTTATACAACGTGATTTTGAACCTCCTAGCTTAATTAAAATCTCAGAATCAGAATCCCTAATGAAATATAGAACTGCAAGAAAAAAAGCAGAAAATCGAAAAAAAAATAGGGTTTCTCATACAGAGTCGCCGATCAGCTGGACGAATTTCTATGGAAAGTCAATTTTTTTTTTATCGGTTTTTACCTTTTTTTCTCGCAATTTGTATTCCATTAGGGATTCTGATTCCCAGATTTCAATATAGCTAGGGGGTTCAAAATCACGCTGTATGTAGAGTAAACAAAGTTGAGGGCTTTCTGGACCAATGGCCACGATTATAAGTACTAGGAGTAGATCAACGAGAAGATATATTGATGACCTCAGTATGCCTATGTATGCCTCTCGATTCTTTGTGGTCATCATGCCTGGTTGTCACTCTGAACTGGATGTCCCAGGTTCGATTCCCGGTCAGGTCAAGATGGAAAATATTTTTTTTTTAAATTGTCTAGGATGTTGATATACATGTTTTTGTTATAAAATATAGTATCGTTGAGTTTGTATCCCATAACACAAGTTTTGAACTTACTTTAGGGCTAGCTCAATCTGTGTGGTTGTGTGTGACGCGTTTCATTGAGACCAGCATGAAAGATTCTATCGCTTCTTGAAACGCCGCAACAAATAAAAGGTTCGTGCTGTGTTCCGTTAATATATTATTATATTAATCAAGAGAACATATTACCGTCGTGTAGGGAAAGTATGTTTTACATTGTTTATATTCCGACTTCGCACGGTGTGTTGTATAGTAGTAAATATTATTGTAAGTAATTCACTTTCATTCGCTCCGACACATACATCTCAATCTGACAGGGTAATTTCAGACTTTCTTTTGACTAAAGTCGAGAACAGATTAATTTATACTTAATAAGGACATATATCTTTTTAACTGAAGTCAGTGTTTGTCGTCAGCGTCAATCTGTCGATCATTTAGTAATCGTTAATCTACTTTTTTTTTTACTAAATGTTGGATTAGGCATTTGTCTCCCATCTCACCTGATGGCAAATGACAATGAAGACGAAGATGTTACATGCCTATCCAAGAGATACCTATTTATTCTACTTTTGAATGTCCCATGACTGTACTTGTCTGGGAATATAGACGCAGGCAGTTCATTCCACACCTTACCTACTCGAACCAAAAAGGAACTGTCGAAGCGTTTAGTTCGACTCTTTGGTATTCCAATGATAAAAGGATGAAATTTCTGTCTGCGCCTCGTAGTCCGATGGAGGAATGGTGAGGGTTCAACTAGCTCAAAGAGTACTTTCGCACACTCTCCAAAATGGATCCTATATAATACCGATATCTATACTGATCTACACTAATATTATAAGTATAATAACTGCCTCCGTGGTCCAGTGATTAAGACCGCAATCCCACAGGAAGCATACTTGGTTTAGTTGTTTCCAGTTTGGTTAGGACATTGCAAGCTTGAATCACCTGATTGTCTGATATTAAAGCTGATTCCGTGCTTCGTAGTCGTTAAAGGAACCACGTCAGCGGCCAAGAGGCGGTTCCGAAGAACTCTGACAACAGGGTGTGCATGGTCGATTGACCGTGTCACCTCCTCGAAATGATGATGATACACTAATATTATAAAGAGAAAATATTTGATTGTTTGTATTGTATAGGCTCCGAAACTACGGACTAATTTGAAATTTTTTTTAATGGTATAGGACAGAAAACGAGCAGGCTGATCAGCCGATGGTATGTGATCACCCCGCTGCCCATGGACTTGGACAACTGCAACATTACGGTGTGACAGCATCGTTGCCGGCCTTTCAAGGAGTTGGGGGAAGGATATGGGAGGCGGGAAGGGTAGGCCTCCGGCTCTCTCACTCACCGAACGAAGCATGGAAACCTCTACTCAAACGTCGATATTCTGTGAGAGTGTGGTACTTCCCCGGACAAGCCGGCCCATTCAAGCTACTAGCAAAATGAATTTTGCCAGTAGCGTGGCTCTACCACGATCCCTGATAAACAAATATATCTACAGACATTTTGATAAATGTTTATCACATAGAGTTACGTAGGATTTAGCCCACGCAACTCGATCCTGCTTTTTACTGCTCTGTATCAGCACTACCGAACATATTGCCTGCAAATTTTGGCAGTAACCAACATCCTACGACCTCCTGAGAATGGTATTACGTTGGCTGACTACCTCACGGGTGGTCCGACGTCATCGCTGCGTTTTTTTTACCTTCTGTTTTCTAATCACGGTAAAGTCGACCTTGGTAGTGGTTTAATAAGCATGAACTTTGAGAAAGAAATTGACTGCCTCCGTGGTCCAGTGGTTAAGGCGTTTGCCTGTGGACCCGGGCGGGGATCGTGGGTTCGATGCCCGCGGGAAGCATACTTTGTTTAGTAGTTTCCAGTTTGTTAGGACATTGCAGGCTTGAATCACCTGATTGTGTAATAAAGATGATTCCTTGCCCCAGAAGGCAACATAATATATGTTTATGATACTCGTATTAGTATAGAATTAGATGTATATAAACTGTTGCTAAATGATCGACAGATTGTAGCTGAAGTTTTTAGAATTCATCATCATCATTTTAGCTATGGCCGTCCACGGCTGGACTAAGGCCACTCCCAAGGATTCTTCGTTTCATGGGAGGATATTCATACTCACACTCACACTTGGCAGACGAGTTATGGGTAATAACTCGTCTGCCAAGTGTGATGAGTTAATTAATAACGTATACGAAAGACCTTATAACTTTTTTGGATTATTTATGAAACAGCTATGTCCCGGAATTGAGGATTGATTTTGGTTGGTAAATACCAACTTAAGTATAAAGATTATGCCCATCATGGTATTGTCTTCTATACCTCTGTTTCTTTCAAATTACTAATCCCAATTAATGTTATCGAAAGGTGGACTGCATGACCAACTTATTAAATTGCCTGGAATGGAACTTATACCGTTGTATGAAATTGATTGTCCGGCAATATAGGCCGTCACCGGACCATTATCTTACGTTGTTAACTTAAACTCCATGTAGCCGTTGCTCAAAATAAAATGGCTACAGAATGGAATCAGTAATAGTTTCCATGATGCCTTGGGACTCGGTGCCATCTTGTCCATCAAGAGAGTGTGCACGTGCCTATGGTTTCATGACAGGGGTTCAAGTACGGTATGCTCATTCCTTTAATAAATAAATAATAAAATAAATATATACGGACAAATCACACAGAGTGAGCTAGCCCCAAAGTGAGTTCGAGACTTGTGTTATGGGATACTAACTCAACGATACTATATTTTATAACAAATACATATATAGATACACATCCAAGACCCAGACCAATCTGAAAAAGATCATTTTCCATCTTGACCTAGCCGGGGATCGAACCCGATCACTCCGTGTAGCAGGCTGGCGTGTTGACCGCTGCGCCACGGAGCTAATCAAATCCTTTACATCAATCACACTTGAATGCCATCATCTTCATCATCTGAGTGTTTCGCTGAAGCATCCACTGCTGTGTATGTAACAAGACATTTTCAAGCCCTCCAAATGATTCTACCTGCTCTAAGTGTAAAATTTTGTGGTTTCTTTATGGTATCCTACAGTAAGTTCTTCTTGCTGCTTTAAGTCATTTTTTTTTTAATAAATATCGGATTAGGCATTTTGTCTCCCATCTCACTTGATGGTAAGTGACGATGAAGACGAGGATGTTACATGCCTATCCAAGAGATACCCATTTATTCTACTTTTGAATGTCCCGGGACTGTACTTGTCTGGGAATATAGACGCAGGCAGTTCATTCCAATTACTGTCTAAGAATACATAAAAGGGTCAGGGGTGTCATCCTCAACTGCATGTGCGGTGGTTGTAGGTATGGCATCGGGTACGCGCGACCGGCTTCCCGAGTTATACTTGCTTTTCACCAATTATCCGAGTGAGTAGTATCCCAATATCAATCATTCCCTTCCTAAATCCAACAAATTCCTATCATTTCCTAGCTTAAAATGCTTGCGATGTGCAACAGCGTCGGAAGCCCAAGAAGCCAAAGAAACTAAGCTCGCTAACCCGCCTGCCAAGCGTGGTGAGTATAGCGTGGAGTATGAGCTTGTCTGGCAGTGGACTTTTTGCAACTGCAATGATGATGATGAATACCTAAGAGATTTGTTTTGTAAGTACTCAGAGGCATTAATCAAATAGACACACAGACGTTGTACATACAACGTCTGTATGGACAGCATAGCGCCACACCTTGTAGATAGCTTCTCCATCCGTATTTTATAGTCTTCCTACATTGGTGATAGTTGCCATTTCATATTTTTCTAGCTTCACCTTCAGATTTCGCGTAAAGCACCATAATTTACCCTTCTGTAACGACTACATTGTGCTGTAAGATTAAATCGTCTCACGGGGTCAATTTGATCCATTTCCAAGTTATTGGAAAGTTACGAAATGGTGCTCTGTATTTCGTGAGAAATTGCCAAGACAATGCTTTGGACTTTCAATTAAGTATGATGACACCAATCAGCAGTGATTGCGAAATTAAAGACGTCTCATAGCCGACCAAGGCTTTTGAAAATTTGATGCACCATGCTCGAACTTGATCGAACAGTATAAATAATCTTACAGCCTGCAATGCTTCAGTTGTAATACTTTAGTCTTTTCCTCTTCTTTCAATGTGTCATGCTTCTCTAACAATACATTAAAGTTTAAAGAAATTCATCATATTCTTTGGTATCAGGCAAATTGAATCTGATTAAGTATACTCTCCCTCTTGTATTTAAATATCTGGTTTGATTGACTGTTATGTCTTCCATCTTTAATTGCCATTACGATGAACAATCATCATTGGAAATAATGTGTATTTTACCACGTTTTTGTCTTTCATATTCTACGAGGGAGGGTAATTTTATACTTTGAAGTTCAATAAGACACTCGAACATCGACATTCTAGATGCATTTAAGTTTTATTAGCAAAACGACGCATGGAACAAAAGAAACGCGTATGTATTTAGTAAGCTAGCCACGTTAACAGCCTAGCAAATTGTAATTTGATATCATCCCCAAAGTTCGTGGTGTGTTCCTGTTACTCAGATTTACACCTTTATATATGCAGTAACCATTTCTATGTATATTACTACACCGACGCGACGTCATAAATTGTAATTAATATCATCCCTCCATCCAGCCCTCTAAATTGAGTATATTTCTCTCACTTATTCACCGTTTGACTGGAACAGATCCCATCTTGGGCCCTGGGAAAATTACCCTTTCGTGCCTGTATTTTTTGGAATGTCTTTCTATGACAATAAAGATATAGCAAACCAGCAAAAATACGCATTGACCAAGAGCCAACCCCGTTTGACCTTCTCAACGGTGAAAGCTTGCGATCAGGCTATCAGTCATCTTACAACAATGTGAGATCACTTGATAACTCAGATTAATATGGCACAAACCAAACATCCATCATTATAACAATATTAACCACAAACAATACAGCACAAGACTTGAAGCGTGAATTTGAACTCTATTTTGAGAGCCATAGCGACACGGAAGTTATAAATGATATATGGGCATTAAAATAAGATAAATATCTGTGTAAGTAAACCTTTCTAATTGACTATGACTTCGAAAAGTCTCTGATTAATTATGATCGCCGTCGTGTAATTTTATGCTTAAATTTATAATGAGGACCTATTTGGAAGCCAGAACATTATAATTTGTCTTTATATAAGTGAGTGCCGCGCGAACAAAAAACGTCGCTACTGCGCGAGCCATTAGGCTACGCAGAACCATTAGGCGATTAGGAAAAAGATGAAAAGTCTTAATATTTTCACATATATTTTTATAAAAAAAATAAGCAAAGTGGCGACCTCTCAGATGTAAATATAAATATTGTCATGTGAGAATAGTTGTTTTACACGTAAAATTTTCAAAGTTTTCGAAGAAAAATGTTTTTAGATAGCATACCATTTAAATCATTTTTAAATTTCATATGTATCTGTTTCAAATTCCAATGGGGGCGATCAAGGATCGACCTAAATTATACAAATACTTTAAATGTATTTAATTGATTCAGCGCATAGTACTAGTGATTTGAAAACACGTAAATTTTCTAAATTTCGTGCAGTACCGTCTTAAAATAACGATCATTAGAATGCCACCGAGTTTTTGGTTCCGGTTATACGAATCGGAACTAAAATTTTGATAAGAGAGGTATAATTATTTGTTATACAACGTTGACAGAATGGAGAAAAGAATACTAGCCGTCCATTTAAGATGGCCAAAAGAAACTATATAAAGCTAATGTTGGAAATGGAGTGATTTCAAAAGATGTTATTTTAACTCTATATCATCATCATCATTACAGCCGTAAGAAGTCCACTGCTATTTGCTGGACAAAGGCCTCTCTCTTTGATTCTTCGTTCCATTGGAGGATATTGCCATTTTGTATCTCATAATCTTAAATCTACCTATATATATAATAACAATAAAAAACAAACTGGTGTTATTACGATAATGGCATTTGAAATTGTGACATTTTCATTGATAGCCGAACAATTTTCTAGGTTAGGTGGATATATGAAGTTATTGTATTTTAAAGTGTTATATCTCTTAAATTTCACATAGAAAATGAAGCTTTTAACGGTTGCTCCACTGACTAGGAAGAAAAGCGTGTCTACGCGGAAATAAATTTATTTTGCAATGCTGCGGTGGGTATGATCGATGTGGGCTAAACACATTTCATTGCTGGCCATAAAGTAACAGTAATGTGTTCTATGGCTATAAAGCCGTCGTTCAAAGCGCAGGCGCAGCGTAGATTCGCATAAAAGAACGTCCATGATTGCTGTCCGATAGGAAGAAGAAATTTACTTAAGTCAGAATATGAAAGCAGTTGCTTTATGTTCGATGTGGGCGAAACACATTTCATTGCCGGCCATGAACTAACAGTAATGTGTTCTATAGCTATAAAGCTGTCGTTCAAAGCGAAGACGCAGCGTAGATTCGCATAAAAGAACGTCCATGATTGCTGTTCAATAGGAAGAAGAACTTTACTTAAGACGGAATATGAAATCAGTTGCTTTGTGTTCGATGTGGGCGAAACACATTTCATTGCCGGCCATAAAGTAACAGTAATGTATTCTATAGCTATAAAGCCGTCGTTCAAAGCGCAGATGCAGTGTAGATTCGCAAAAAAGAATGTCCATGATTGCTGTCAGATTGGAAGAACTTTACATATGTAGAGTATGCAATAAGTTTCATTGCTGTATCAAGTTTTCTTTATTATTAGCTTATCGCTCAATCTCCGTTTATCAAGCCGGTGCCTATCGCTTGTCCTATCGCCATTAGCGTGTGGTTACTGCCTCAATGGCTGTAAACAATCGCTTTGCAATTTCGCAGTCACCATTGTACTACTATTTTACGATCTCGCTAGACTTCGTCTATTTAGCTCGTTGGTTGATGGGAAATCTCTCAGTACAATAAAATGTTTGTCTTATCTGAACACCTCTCAACCTCTTACATACAAAATTGATATCAGTTGAGTACAACGCATAAAAATTTATCGTCATGTCGAATTTCCAATCTGCTGGACTTCTCGACCAACTTGTGCTTACAATTGTAGATGACACATCTGTCCTGTCAACTTTAGTATAATACGAAAGAACGATAGGTGACAGGACAGAATGCCGCCATACTTAACAATACCCGGATTGATGTCTTGATTAGTAGACAATTTAGTTTGCGGATTAATTGGAATACACGCTCTTGTCACATCCCCTGGTGTTGCAGTCCATGGGCAGCAGTGATCACTTATCAGGTGACACGCTTGCTCGTTTGCCGTCCTGTCATTAAATATAAACTAAATCGACGCATGCACTGTAGCACATAGGTGTATTTTAATTTAATCCTTTACCATAGTGTGTCGAGGTTGTTGGAGCTCGTTCAAAGGCCTTGTTTACCATTTTCTACTGAGAGCACATCTCAATGCATGTGGTCCTTGCCTTTTTATATATATCAACAGATCAACAGGTACAAAATTAAACTGATTTATGCCCTTACTCCGTGTTTATGCCATTCCCTACTTTATACTAAATATGGTGAAATTGTTTATCCATCACTATTATAATAACGTAAACCACATCCATATTTTATTATGTGTATTAGTTACAGCTTTCTCCAAATCAATTGTTTTCTCCCGTCAAGGGCGGTGGAGCACTTACTGCAATTTTCCTAACAGTCGGACAATTTGCCATTTGCCGCAAACGCCTTCGGTTGTCTCTGGCGTTTTGCGAAATGACTGCTGGATGAAGGTAGCATTAGTTCGCTGTTTAGTTACCATTTTGCACGAATGCTATAAAGAATGTATTTTTATTTTAGAATTCATGTTATATATGTCGTAGCCAACTAGCTTATTCAGGAATTTAACAGCATAGGCCGTTAACTAAAAGCCGGCATCCAATTAAATGGCTGAATACCAATCAGCCAATTCGTTGAACGCAAAGTTTAGCCGTTTAGCCAGATGGCTGAACGTTGCGTAGTCATTTAGTTAAATTAAGTATTGATGATTTTCCGATGTTTGGTTAGGGTGACTATGAGCTCACAAATTATGTACGACTACTTTTTACTGTATTAGTAAAAAGAAGCCCTACTTAATTTGCTTATAAATGCATGTGTGTTTATTCCAACATAACTTATAAATGCCTGATGACGATGTGGATTTGTGTGGTATCGTTAGAATCCTTAAAGTTTTTAGAGTGGCATGGAACCTTAAAAAAAAACGAGATCTTATGTTTCCTTGAAAGGCCGGCAACCGGCAACGCTCCTTGTCACACCCTGGTGTTGCAGTTGTCTATGGGCAGTGGTGATCTTACCATCAGATGACCAGCTTGCTCGTTTGTCATCCTATGTCATGAAAAAACATGTGTTTTTCCTAGTACCCACCTAATAAAATCAACAGAAATCTTCGCGGCAGTTTTTTAAAACCACATCCAACTCTGACGTCGTAAAACGTCAGATTTTTAGGTTTATTTTCCATTGACCAGGGCTTGTTACCGGTACCAAATTCCCATTATAAGTACCGGTAAGTACCGGTATTACTATTCTGTTAAAATTTTAACGGTAATATGAGGTACCGGTAATCTAGTATTTAACGGTAATAATATTGTTTAACAGTTAACGGTAATTTTACCGCTACTTGTTACCGGTACCAAATTCACATTATAAGTACCGGTACCTCTATTCTGTCAAACCTCTGTCTGAAAAACCGTAAAGCTAGTAGAAAAGGGGTTGCCTCATACATTGTCTTCGGTAGTACGGTAAAATGGAACCCTTAATTTGCGAATACGACTCGCACTTAGCCAATTTTTTTTGATCTTACGTAATCTGTTTAGTGGAAATTACTGTTTTACCAAGTTTTTTTGATTCTGTAGTTATAAATATATCTTAGAACCTAATATTTACTTTTTCGGAAACAAATCCTTACTTCCTTACTAATATTATAAATGCGACAGTGAGTTTGTTTGTTTATTTGTTTGTTTGTTACGCTTTCACGCCGTAACTACATGCTATCATGAAATTTTGTATACAAGTTCTCTGGAGTACGGTACGGAGAAGATCATAGGCTACCTTTTATCCCGGGAAAAAGTACGATTCCCGAGGGATCGACATTGACGCGGGCGGAGCCGCGGGCGAAAGCTAGTAACTCATAAAAAAGTTCGTGCTATGTCCCGTTTATACAATATGAAAAGATGACCCTGTCCGATCCTTGAAGGGTTGATCGCCCGTCGATTTGAACAACTTTTTAGATTATAGATGGGAACTAAAAAAAACAGGACATTTACAAACAAAACGTTCGGCTGCCCGGTCAATTTGTAGGGAAACGTCAAATCAAAAGATGAGATCCTAGCTTTGGCCCTATAGGGAAAGTTGTTCATATCGACCTTCTATTCTTTACTTTTGTATAAGTACATAATTTTACTAAATTACTCTTAATAAATTAAGTAATGAAAATGGTGAAAGAAATAAGATACGGTAGTCGCCGGTTCAAGTCCACCCACATAATATTTTTACACCATATTTTATTTCTTAATTTATCAAAAAAGCATTGTGAATGCAAAATAAAACACTTATAAAAATATTAAATTACATTGGAATATCAGGTAATACCTATAAAATTCTTACTACCCAATACATACATACATAGTATCACGTCTGTTTTCCTTGCGGGGTAGACAGAGCCTAGGTCTATAAGACCTGAAGGCCACGTGGCCACCAAGGCCACTGAAGGCCACGGCATTGGGTGGAAAACGGAATCAAAATAATGATGGGTTGCTAACCGCATCGCTTATTAACATGATTCCTCAGATTTAACCCATGCCCTCGATCGGCTTTTACGATCTGCGCGGGAAGAGCAGCAGCTGGCACATTCTACGTTTTTTCTTTTTTCCCAGACCAGTATAGAAGAACCACCCAATATACTACCCAATAGAATTAAATATTAATGTACAAAGAATAGAATCTAACGAAAACCCTTTCCTTATTTTCAGGACGCCTCCGTCACAGATCACCGGCCGACCAGAGGGGCCACCCGTAGCCTTCCAAAATGTAACCACCGAGCCACCGTCTACCAAACCAAGCACACTAAAAATTCATGAGTCTATCAAGATTACATGATTATTTATTTATTAATATTAACGAATCTAGTCGCCATAGCACTTTTAAACACGAATTAGTGAAACTAAGAATCAAGTTAGTTTTTGAGTACAAAGATTAAGGAATTGATGGAAGTTGAGAAGTAACAACGGAAGGAACGCTAACATCGATTTGTCATTAAATTGATTATATTAGAAGTTCCCGCAGAAAGTGTCAAGATGTCTACAAGTGAGTATATTTTCATTATTTATTTTTATCAACTCTTTCTTCTCGGTCACAGTTACTTTTGAGAATTAAGTACATAAGCTAGCCCAAGTAATAACATTTGAAAATGGCACAACTCTTACACTTGTATATTTCTAATTTCACGCAGAATTTGGCTTTGGCCCTGCGTATGCCGAAAGGGACAAATAATACGAGGGCCATTTAAATTGTATGTAAATAGTGAAATGTATTTTTTTTTTGGAAAATAAAGTTCTTTAACCATTAAGCGCAAATATTTTGAGGCATAGGTCAAAGAAATACTTCAGTAGATCTTTGGAATCTACTCAATCTACGCTATAAATAGTTTTTGTTTTAGCTTTTTCACGCTTTTTTGTTAATCGATAAAGCAACTGTTTTGGTTGTCGACTTAAGTGACTTTCTATCCATTGAACGTAATATTTATTTATTTATTTAAACTTTATTTACCAAAGAAAGTGGTACAAAAGGTGGACTTAATGCTAATAGCATTAGGAAGGATATAATAGAATACGAAAAAGTTTTGACCTAAAAAGCACTTGTTAACTAGGCTCTAAATTCTGCAAATAATTACAAAGACAATCACTATACTTATGTAGAGTTGTCTTATGTCACGAGTACAACACTATTATGATACATACCTATCCGTCATATAATTTCAAAATAGATCATGCCTAAGTATTAGGAAATTAATATTCCAAAAAAACATTCTCTAAATTTTATTTAATTATTTAAAAAAAGATGAGCATTTGTAGCTAGTAGGTGGACTGAAAGCTTTCTGTAAATTTAATTTATTAATTTCTTGTAAAACAAGATTTAGAAACGGAAATACTATACTAGACGACTTTCTCAAAAGATATCTAACTCTATTCCAGGTTTCGAACACTCCACAATGAAGAACAGCTTCTCGCTGTCGTCCCTGAGGAGCGGGCCAGCGCTTCCTGGCGGCCACTCGGATCAACACGAGCGGCCGTACCACAGCCTCACCAAAAAGAGGTAAGAAGTTCACAAAAATGCCATTAGTTAAGAAGGAGTAAAGAATTTATCCATCATAGATGGTCAGGGGTTTCATCTTCAACTGCTTGTCCGGTGGTTGCAGTTATAATATCGGGTACACGTCCTCGGCCTTCCCAGCTGCTACTTGCTTCCCCCCCCCCCCCCCCCCCCATTCATCCGTGTGAGTAGTATCCCAATACCTTAATTCTCCTCCTAGATCCAACAAATTCCTATCCTTTCCCAGCTTTAAAATACTCCTGATCGGCAGCAGCTTCGGATGCACAAGAAGCCAAAAAAATTGCGCTCTCCATCCCGCCTGCCGAGCGTGGCGAATATGGCAATATCCTCCCATGGAACAAAGAATCCTTGGGGGATGACTTTGTCTGCAATGATGACGATGAAAGAAGTAAGTAAGTAACACCATAAATTAATAGTTTACAAAACTTACATTCAACTATACACTTGGTAGTCTTATTGCTAAAAAGCATGCCTGCCTAAGGTTAGCAGACAGGGTGTACAATCCGACTAATAATAAACATAGAATATAAGTCAAAGTACATTTATTTAATAGTTAAAATAAAATAAATACATATCTATAAGATATGAAACAATTACTTGCTTTTACAAGTCTTAAAAGTACTCTGCTCTCTTTGCTCTCGTTTGTACCTAACTCTCATACCAAACTATTTTGTATGAAAACACAAAACTAAATAACAGCGCAGTGTGTCGATTTCTTGAAATTTGTAATTTTCTACTAAAGCACTTCTTGGACCCAGCTCTTAAAATATTTCCGCTTAATTTAAATGCATCTTGTGTACATAAAAATAGACGACCCGACTAAAAAAAAATTGTATGTCCTAATTATCCGTCCTATAAATTATTGAAAAATATTCGATATGTATTTTTTCTTTTTATTCTTATTTAAAAACTTACGAAGATACTTTCTTTTAAAATATCGCATGACGTCAGACATGGTTACGTTTTATACTAACTAACAAGTGACGTATTTAGCCCCCACTCCTAAACTTTAATGCGCTATATCTAAGTATTGTTATGTTATTTCGACGAAGTAATAAATACCGGTGGAATTTTTTTTTATTATAAAAGTCGGACTAAATAATTAATCTCTCTTAATAATCTCCTTGTCCGATCCCCTTTTAGATAATGTTGCTGTTTTTTTGAAAGTCCAAGGATATGACTACCTACTCGTAGATACTCAAATATTTTAATTTGGATTCCAGGAAGGAGCCCTGCCGGGAAGCGTGGCGCCGTAGTTGGGGCTCAGCTGCCAGTGGCGGAAGCTGTGGGGATGACCTCTGGCCGCTGCTGCAGCACCACTATGAGTACATCATGGACAACCAGATCATTGACACTTGCAAGGTGAGTAACAGAGTCAAGGTTCACTTATTAACTCTACTAGATGTTGATAAATTAAAATGTTTTGGTACGGGTTTATTTATGACTTTTGAAGTGAAAACTTTTGAAGTAAATTCTATATGCGCATTGGGCATTTTTTTATGATATAGGATGGCAAACGTGCAAGCGCGTCACCTGATGGTAAGGGATCACCGCTGCCCATGGACAACTGCAACACCAGGTGTGATAGGCGCGTTGTCTGCCGTTCAAGGAGTTGGGGGAAGGAAATGGAGAGGGGAGGGGGAAGGATGGGCCTCCGGCTCTCTCACTCACCGAACCAAGCATAGAAGCGGTAAAGCTTCTACTCAGACGTCGATTTTCTGTGAGAGAGTGGTACTTCCCCGGACGAGCCGGCCCATTCATGCTACTAGCAAATTATTATTCCCGTAGCGTGGCTTGACTTAGAGTATAATGAGATGAATTATTGAGATGGGAATAAATTATTGACTCACGACACTGTTACCGTTACCGTAGTGGACACCTCTGTATATCGTCATTCTTCAAGTTTTCACGACCGTCGGCAGTGTGCTCCCAGAGTGCCACTTTTTTTTTATTTTGGGCAGACTGAACCATCCATACCAACCATAGTTTCGCGGCGTCACGGCTCGTTGGTGAAAGCGGGAGTGGGAATAAGTAAGAAGTTGCTAGACAGGGCCACTTGAATCTGCATTCTACGTATCACAATCTTTGCGTCTTGCTTCGATCCATACAATTGTCTCCAGTTTCATATAGAGATATCTGTCATCCGTGTACTGGACACAAAGGCCTCTCCCAAAGATACTTCGTTTCATGGGAGGATATTGTCATAAACACCACGCTATAAACACGACGAGTTGGAGTTTCTTTGGCTTCTTGTACTTTCGACGCTGCTGCCCATCGGAAGTATTTAAAGCTGGGGAAGGCTAGGAATTGGTTGCGTTTGGGAAGGGAATAAATGGGGATAATACTCCTCACATGAATGAGGGAAAAGCGTGCTTTTCACTACGCGCATTCGGAAGCATTTTTAAGATGGGAAAGGATAGGAATTTGTTAGATTTGGGAAGGATATGAAGGTATTGGGAAACTACTCACTCGGATGAACGGGGGAAAAGCAAGTGATGAGATGCCATACCTGCATCCACCGGACCAGCACTTGAGGATGACACCCCTGACCGTGTTGACACATATGCTGTCCAAATTCTCTCTTTTCTTGGTCTTAAATATTCATATTTTTCTTTTTCCAGGAAGCAAACGGCGAATTGTTATCGCACAATTCGTCAGCTTTGCACCAGCCTCGTCTGCTGAATCCGACCACGGGATTCAACCGTCAATGGTCGCTCAGCCAGCTCATAGCGGAGTTCAAGGAGCTCTGCCAATGGCTGACACATGTCCAGGAGGAAATTTATTCTAGTCCAGAGAACCTGACCAGCAGGAAGCTCAGAATGGTGAGATCAGAGATGCTTATTTTATAGTTTGGCTTTTTAGATTATGGTTTTATTTGAAGCAGAACGTAGGAGTGAATTCTACATGAGATTTTATTGATCAGGAAAGAAGTCAATGTAGCTTGAACCGTGTCGTTGTCCTTTAGTCCAGTCGTATCGACTTCGCGGTCACCTTCAATCGTTATGGTCGCACACTCAGTTGATAGCGGAGTTACAGAGCTCTGTCATTCGTGACCCATATCCAGGAAGATATCTCTTCTAGTCCTGAGTACCTGACAAAAAGGAAAATTTCGAATGATGGGTTATATTCAAGTTTCATCCTTTATGGCTTTAGGCTTAATCAAATAGACTGGCAATTATACAATCATTGCCAATACCGTCTTTCTAACGGATGCCCACTCACACGTTAGTCATATAGAAAAGAATTCCATGAACCTTATTTACCTTTTCAGATACGGAACCTTAAAACAAAGGCAATATAAAGCACCCTATCTGCTAGGTGTGACAGAGGTCCTAGGCATGTTTTACCCAAGTATATTTACCTCTATGGTCTAACCTATCCTCACGGGAACAAAGTCTTGGTCAACTTCATAATGCATTGATGTATCATGTGTTTCAGAACCGCATGTCGGAGCTGGTTGCGGTTGAGCCTCGTCGAGTCAAATTTATGGAGCAAGCCGATGCCATTCTCGAGCGGCTGCCCGAAGCTAGCGCAGAGGTAGGATATGTATACTATCAGGTCCTTTTCCCTTGCGGGGTAGACAGAGCTCACGTTGAGGCCACGTTTAGCACGTGGTGGGCATTAGGCAAAAAAACGAAATCAAAATAGTGATGGGTTGCTAGCCGCATCGACTATTAACGTGATTCGCATGCAGATGTGATGCGATGAGCATGCAAATACAAGTGACAGGTAGTATGTTACCATGCGGTGTTTACTTTTCAACCCTCGCTGTATATTCTAAAGTACCATAGTTGAGAGAAATGGAAACATGCTTGGATGAAAAACAGAGAGAAAAAGAAGGACATTCAACATGAGTATTTGTTCTAGTTACGAAATTCGCAACATGTAAAAAACATTTAAAAATATTTAAAATTGACGTGTACATTATTAAAATATGTAACAACTGGTTACTCACTCATACGGATGAGGTCAAAACTTGTCGGCCAGCAGCTGACTTTGTATGTGAGTAGTTGTTTCATATTTTATTAATGTAAAAAATAACAATTAATAACAATCAAGGTTGACTTACTAGAACGTAAATTAGCTTTAGTTACCGAGACAGAATCTGTCTTATTATGAAACGAGGACTAGCTTTAGGACCTGGTTTAAGCCATTATTTGTCCAAAAAAAATGACAATAACAGTTGACCAAATGTCAAAGTGATAAGTGTTGTCCTATTTTGGTCGGTTATTGGTTTAAACCAGGTAGTAAAGTTAGTGCGCGTTTTATAATAAGATCGAATGTGTATACCTTAGTGGTAGATAATAACCCTTTATTATAATTTTAATATCCCAGTCTAGGTATCTTATAATACAGACAAGATTCATACCATATTGTGCCTCAGAAACCAGTGAACTGTCTTACCTCATTAAAGCGTTTTCATAACGTTGAAATTAAACTTTTCTTCAGTAGTTCGTTTATTATATTTGCAGGTAACATGGCGTATGGAGCACCTCAAAGTAAAATGGGAAAGCCTTCGGCTACTGCTCAGTCCAGAACAGCTAAATAAAGACGGCGATGGTTCCGACACTGTTGGTCAGTATTTTTTAGTATATTATTATTTATTTATCAAGATTTTCACTAGTTAGTTAAATGGAAATAGAGATGAAATAAGTGAAGTTGTTAAATTTCATACTGATAGCGCCATCTATTAAAAAATTCATGAAGTACGACGCAACTGCAGTTGTCAAATGGTGGATGGAAGCTAGTTTCGGAACATTTTCACAGATGACGCTGTTTACAATTTTAATAATAAAAGACTACCCAAGTTTATTAACTAAACATAATGTAGATGGCGTCAGATCAATGGATGTAATTTAAAATATTATATCTTTAAATACATGGTTTGTTCTTGAAGCTTTCCTGATATATGTCCAACGGCCTAAGGATGGTTAACAGAATAATATATATTTTTTTATTTAATTGCGTACAAGAACGTTTTTTTAAATAACTTCAAACAAGTGCCGTATTCTGTTAGGCTCGGATCGGCCCATATAGTCTAGGTCCTTGGAACTGTGCGTGCTATGATTTTCTTGACGGCTGGACATGGTTAATGTGACTAGGGGCGACATACCTTACGGGCCGTGCAAGAATTACGTAAACAAGATATCAGCTATTTTTAACCCCCTCCCTCCTTTATTAGTAAAAGTAAGTAACTTAAGGGCACGTACTACCTCACACTGCTTTGCATGATTGTCTATAATATCAATAATAATAAAGTACTCAAGTTGAAATAAAAATGCAGCAAAGTTCAGGACTAACTCTGGTAACTATCTGACTCAAAAACACGATTGCGTGAAATTTTCTCGGTAGAAAAAAATTGCAAAGTTGCCTCCAAATCACGTCTAATTTACTCGGTATACAGCATTATTTAACAAATACATTAAACTTAACCTTGAAACTTTTGATTATAGTTGCATTACAGATAAGGCAGCCATCGTGTATTTTTCTTTTTTGAATAACCCTTGAATATTCTTAAAAAACGAAAATATCCAAAGTAGCCAACGCGTTTACACCATCCGCGTTTGTACCGCCTCGCCGCCTGGCCTATGGCGGGCCGTTGACCCCTCCTCCATCCTTACATAAACATTGGTGGATAGTGGGATTCCTCTGGCTATTCGGAGCCGAAGAGGGGTCGGGGCGGGCTTGTGCGATGTCAATAGGATCATCGGGATCGTCAAGTACGTTCCTAGGACGTCTACGACGTAAGGTCGTATCGTGTAGGTTGGGGGAGTAGTTAGCAGCTTGCACTACTAACGGGTTGGGGTGGCGAGCGGCTTTCTCAAAGTAACGCTTGGAGGCGTTTTTGAGATAGCCGCGAATGGATGGGAGGTCTAGGTCACGGTGTAAGTCTGTCATGCGCAAGTACCGATGGTGACTCGTATTTGTGGCACGGGTGACGAAGCGGTTCTGCAAGCGTTGCAGCCGATCGATGTGGGAGGGCGCGATATGTGAGAAGACTACGCCGGCGTAGGTCATGATAGGGCGGACGCAAAGCTTATAGAGTGTCAACTTATTTCTAAGTGACATCTTAGCATTGCCTATCATGGGGTGGAGACGGCCTAATACGAAGGCGGAAGGCGGTTGCGGACTTTGGTGATGTGGGGGCCGAAGGTCATCGCGCTATCGAGTACGACTCCAAGGTATTTAGCCTTGCCTGCCCACTGAATGGGCTTTCCGTACAACGATACTGATCCTAACGAGGGGAGTTCTGCTCCGGACATGGTGATTTTTCGACGTGACACAGCTTGGTTATCCTTTGAGAAAAACACAGCTGTGCTTTTCTCCGGATTAACTTCGATGCGCCACCTCTTAAACCACCCGCCGAGAGCGTCCACGGCGGACTGAAGACGATTCACGATGACCGTTTTAAGGTGATGGGACGTGTAGAGGGCCGTATCGTCGGCGAATAGTGCCACTTCTACATTTGGGGTCTTTGGGATATCGCTTGTGTACAGCGAATAAAGGAGGGGCGAGAGAACAGCGCCTTGCGGGACGCCGGCTCGAATGGGACGGGGCCTCGAGAGGCATCCCTCTACTCTGTACCGAAATGACCGATTCGACAAAAAGTCTCGTATGATGTGCACGAGACTATCCGGCAGGCCCAAGTTGGTCAACTTGGATATCAAGCCCGAATGCCAGACTTTGTCGAAGGCTTTCGCTACATCGAAGAAGAGTGCTCCCGTAGGACGTCCCCAATTTCTCAACTTGAGAATATGCTCCGTGAGGCGGTGCAGTTGGTGGTGACACGCGTGTTTGGCCCGGAATCCAAACTGTTCGTCGGGAATGAGACTTTTGGACTCTACGTAGTCCTTGAGTCTTTTGAGGATGATCCGTTCGTAGATCTTGCCTATACAGTTCAAAAGACTGATAGGCCGGTAGGAGGATGGGTTAGGGATCCCGATCACGATTGCTTCTTTCCAGGCGGCTGGAAAAGTGCAATTTGCAAGACAAGCATTGAAGATGCTTACGAGCAGGAGGAGGAGGGTGGGAGGCATTTGAGCACTCCGTTCGAGAGTCCGTCAGCGCCGGGCGCTTTTCGGGGTTTGAGATCGCGGATGATTGACTTCACTTCGTCAAGTGTCGTCGGGGCAAGGGGGGTATTCGGTGGGATCGTCTTAGAAGCCACGAAGCGTTCTACGTGCGATTCCACCTCGCGAAGGTGATCGGGGTCAACTGGCTCACGACTAGGGGAGCATTGGCTCTCCAGGCTGTCTGCTAGGCATTCAGCTTTTTCGTCATTATCGAAGGCGATGGAGCCGTCTGGACGCGTGAGGGGGGGAGTGGCCGCAACCGTGTCGGTCTTGAGGCTTCTGGCTAGTCGCCAGTATGCCTGATGGGAGGGAATCATCTCGGCAAGTAGATCGCCCCAGCGTTCGTTCCTAATTTCCGCGATGCGTTCCTTGACTCGCCGTTGCAAGAAACGAAGGTGGGCACGGGCCTCTTCGGTGGGATAATTGTCATGTAAGCGTGAAGCGCGATTCTTCTCTGTCAACAGCTGCCGCATATCCTCGGGGAGTTCTATTCTGTGGGTGGGATCCACAGAAGGGACTTTCCGAGAGCATTCCTTGTAGGAAGCTTGCAGGTGGCTGGTGAGAGAGGAGATTGCGCTGTCAGTGTCGTCCGTCGTGGTGATTTTGTCAGGGATTGCATCCAAGTGCGGTGTTGGCTGGTTGATAACTTTTCCAAGTTTCTTCCAGTCAGTCACCGTCCTTGTATGCACTATACGTCCGTTGTCTGTTGGTCCTAGTTGTAACACTACAGGTCGGTGGTCGGAGGAGATGTCAGGGTGGACCTCTACTGAACACACCTGAAGGGTGATGTTCTTAAGGAGGGCAATGTCAAGAACGCTGGGGTTTTGTCCCTCTTGTGTGGGGTAACGCGTGGGAGCTAACGTGGCCACAACGTCGAAATCTAGTTCGTCATGGAGACTCTCTAGGATAAGACCGTTGGGCGAGTCCGTGACAGAGTGCCAGCGGACTTTACGTAATGTTACGTGTCCGGTCCCTTATATCTACTATACGGTCTTAAGCGTGTCTAGAAAGTTCCATATACTTCCGGTCCCGGAGCCGGCAGCCAGAACATTCCAGAATATTCGAGACTGTGTGTGACCGGGATAGAATACATATGTGTGAGCAGGATGGAATATGTATGAGCGCGACGGTTGATGTTCGGAAAAGTTCTAGATTATTCCATTCTGGGTCTGGGAGTATCAGTGCGGATCAGGACATCGGACGCGCGTCTCAATCTACATTCGCCCTGAGGAAGACCTCCGGATCAGGTCGAAACATGTCGGCCCGTAGCTGACTTCGTACGTGAGTAACCCGTTGTTACATATTTTAATATATATTATGTTTGTTTGGCAGACCCGGCGCACGAGCTGCGTTGCCTGCGGCGCTGGCTGCACAGCATGGAGGGCCGTCTGCCGCCGCCGTCCCTGGCCGCCGCCCGCGCTGCCTCTTACCACGAACTGCTGAGGAAGCTGCGAGAGCACCAGGTCAGTGTCTCTAACCGACTGTCGTTTTCATAATAAAATAACGGTTTCACTCACATTTATTCAGTTGGAATCGCCAACTAGTTTCGCTCTGTTACGAAGACCATCATCACGGCGTGACTGCGTTACTTTTAGTCGAAACTAAATAAAACTGTGTGTAGTGACAAACAATAAAGGTACATATATTTTGTTTTATTAAAAGAAATACAATAATTCCGAGAGCGGGAAAATATCGCAATCGCAGAAGAAATTCGAGTGTAGAATTACAATTTTAATTTATTCTTCATACCGTTTTTTTATTTTATTTATTGGTTAAAATAAGTTGAAACTGAATGTTGTTAGGTATAACTACCGGATTTGGTGTTTATCATGTGAAGTGGAATAAGGAGAAGTAGGAAAATAACAATTAAAAAAAAAATACAATCTTTCTTCGTAAGGTTAGTCACTCGATATTGTGCCGTAAATGATCCCCATTGTACATTTTATCGCAGGTACATTGTCACGGTATAAATACACAAGGTATAAATTTTGATAAATTTATACTTTGTCATTTGTTTCATAAAACAATTACTCAATAATGAACTTTTTGACCATTGTACATTTTGACGATCGAGCGTATTTAGCCCAAGTACAATTTGACTTTTACTCATTAATGTTCCTGGGCGAATGTGTTGAGTGTTGGTTAAATACAATTTTAATTTATGATATTCATATACATTTTTGTTTAGCAATCAAAACACAAATACCAAAGGAATCATGTTTGTAGGCGATGCGGCTAGCAACCCATTACTATTGTGATTCCGTTTCCCATCTAAACGCCCGCGAATACGCTTAATGTGACCTTCGGGTCTTATCACCTTGGGCTCTGTCTACCCCGCAAGGTATAAAGATGTGGTATATATTTTAATGTTTTGCTCAATAACACTAAATCTTGGTAGCACACTTAGGGCGTAAATCTAAGGGACGTGAGTTCAAATCCTACCTGTGGCGAGTTCTTTTTCATCACATATTTTCAATTTTAACACTAAATCTAATCAAGCACAATTTATCTCCGACTACTGTCGTCCATTGCCGCGCGGCGCCTGTTCATAAATCTCGCAATAGACATCTCTTAATTTATCTGTGGCAGACAGGAAGATCAAGGATACTTTATAATATCCGTAAGACAAGATTTAGAACTTTGCGCCTATAATATATTGTTGAGTAGATACCTAAATTTTGACTCATCATGGTTAGAACAAGAGACAAGATTATTTTTATCTCGATCACAGAAATATCTCGATTTTGGAATTTGTGATTGCAGATGGCCGACGCCACTTTTTTGGACAGGCTACTGTGTATAATGATTATTATCATTCCACACTCAATCGCATACATAATACGTTCCACACGTTCCAAAAATAATTATGTATATAATAAAAATTGTAATCATTACTAAAAAGAAAAAAAAAAGAAAAGGCCTTTAAGGCGAGTGGGCGTCCACTATTGTTGAAAAGAGTTTCTTTTGCCGTTTCTTCTCTGCAGTGGTCGGTTCCGAAACGCTAGTAGTCTGTAGCTTTTGCACATTAATTAATAATATAAATATTACTAAATTAGTTCTGCAAAGACCTATTTTCTGAATAAACGATTTGATTTGATATAAGTCGTGGTTGTTTATTTTCTTGTAGCTTGTAGAACTTTGTTCTTGACGGGGTTCCGCACGACTAACCAGGTAGGTATTGCTCGCGTCTTCGATTATTCTTAGACATAATACTGCAAAGTTTTATTAACATCCGTGGAGCATTTTAACGCGAAGATAATTCTCGCAATCTTTTATTCATTTAGTATAGTATATATTCATATATTATTGAATGAGTCAAAAAAAAGATATACTACATATATTTTTACTAAATGCTATTGCTATGCTAATTTTTAATAAATCACTCGTGCACCTCAATAGTGCTTTTCTGATGAAATTAGTCAAAAAAATAATAAAAAGACTACATTTTTTGTAAATTTATTAAATAATATTTTAAACTATTTCTGTTTAAGGCGCTGTGCATCAGAAGAATACCGTAAAACGTGTATTTTTGGGTCGCGCAGTTAGCCTTATTTTTTAAAAAATACTAGCATGAAAAAAATATGAAGTACAGTTCAAAGATAAAAATAATTGGTTACATAAAATATGTTCAAAAAAATATTAAAAACCTTACTAAATAAAATAGCAAAAAAAGGTATATCCAGAAAAATTTTCGTCGCGTATTACTTGTTATTTTCAGCGACAACTACCAACTTTTATACGTCTATAAAAAGTATAACTAAATGAGCAAGATGGATACCTACCAGACACGGATTTGAACTGAGACTGACGACAGGTATTACACAAATATATAAAATATCGAGCGATGTCCGCTACAAACGGTTAAGGCGAGGCCTCAAATGTTTGGTACCTTCGCTCGGCAAAGGACTGATCAAGTGCGCGCAAGGGATAGCGCTTGGCGGTTTAGCCCGTGAATGATGAGATAGGAGATAGACTCGAGTCGCTCAAAGAAAAAAACGTAAGCGCCAAATTCGTTATTTCTATTTTATATAAAATCAGACCGGTTAATTGTATTTTCATATTTACATTTTGATGAATTACTAATAACCTATCTTTTAGTCTAAAAATCATTATTTCATTCGTCGCATTTGAGCTACAATAACAAAAACTCTGCGAACGACGACCATTTTTCAAAAAATATTTCTATCGAGAAAATTTTATCAAAACGTGTTTTCATCTTCAATTTTTGGAGATGAAATAGTCAAAAATCATATTACTTAGATTTGAAACTCCTAATTTAAGTATTTTGCGAGATAAATAAGGTTTAGAACGACCTTATTTACAGTGGTATCACCTTAAGAGATACAGCGCCTTAAGAGCTATTTATTTGTTTCAGAATGAAATTATTCAGAAAACTTTCTTCTTTCTTCTTTTTATTTAATTTAGCATCAAAACGTTACTCAATAAGACTTGGCTAATATTATATTAGGACAGGCACGCAACAGGCTTTCTCGACGGTTTATCAAATTCTTTGTTTCTCTCAGATTAATACCTGTTGCAAATTATCTCATGTCATAATCGCAAATGGCAGTACTTCGAGACAATCGCTGCGATTATGGGGACCGATGGATGATAAATAGATAGCCATAGTCATGTCATAAAGCGACGGCAACGACCTCTCACATTTTACGCTAGACGAGGCGTTATGGTAGTGAAGTGATTCAATAAGCAGTGTGCGTTTATCCTAGCAACAACTTTAAAGATTTTCGTACTCACAAAGATTTTTTTTTTGGAAGGACTATGTAGCTAGCTCCAAGTGAGCTTTCGCTACTTCACCGGGCGTTTGAGGCGAGGGCAGAGTGCCCTCAAACTTTATAGACAACATCACCAAAGGGCCCCCAGGAGGGACGGACCTCGGCTTTGGGCGTTGCCTGTGTGCGCAAGGCTTGGAGAGACAGCAAGCTCTCATATTGCCTGATGGACCGCGTATGCGTGCATGCAGGCCCGAAGGGCCAATCTGAGAATCAATGGCAAAAGCCTTTGGAGAGCAGTTACTTTCATCTTTTGCCTTATGGGCTATGTTACGTGCGCAAGCTATGTTGATAGAAGGGCCTGTCTTGGGTGCAAGTCACCCATGACCGCCGGGCGGTCAATCGGAGTTATATATTATCCTGCTCTACGCACTCTGTTCCGGTGGCGAGTGCGACGGGGTCGGATAGTGGGATTCCTCTGGCTATTCGGAGCCGAAGAGGGGTCGGGGCGGACTTGCGCGATGTCAATAGGATCATCGGGATCGTCAAGTACGTGCTCTATACGTGCTAAGTACTCATAGGGAGTCGTTTGACACTGGGCTGATGTATCTTTTGAATCGTAAGTAGTAATCGTAAAAGGTAGAGAATTAAAATTTTCACATGTGTGAATGTGAAATGGCGAACTATGTGGCTCAGTAGTACCACAAGTGCCTTTGAATCGCAGGGTCCCGGATAGGATCACCAGCCATGTCAAGATGGAAAATCATCTTAGTCAAATTGTCCTGGGTCTTGGATGTTTATCTATATATGTATCCTTACTAATATTATAAATGCGAAAGTGAGTTTGTTTGTTTGTTTGTTTATTTGTTTGTTTGTTTGTTTGTTACGCTTTCACGCCGTAACTACTGAACCGATCATCATGAAATTTTGCATACAAGTTCTCTGGAGTGCGGAGAAGGACATAGGCTACCTTTTATCCCGGGAAACTATTCCCGAGGGATCGACATTAACGCGGGCCGAGCCGTGGGCGAAAGCTAGTCTATTATAAAGTACCGTTGAGTTATAATACCACGACACAAGTTTACAATTTAAAATGGGGCTAGCTCAATCTGTGTGATTTAGTTCCTATATATTTATTTATTATTTACGTGTATTTTTATTGTTGCTATAATAACATTTAAAATTGAACGTGGCATCTTTACCAGAGTCGTAGTTTTTGTATGGAACTATAGTCTAGGCATAATTATAGGTCGTTGTACGGAGGTTAATTTTGACATCGTGCAACTTTCCCGCGGAATCCACGCCGCGCATTAGTCAATCAGGTTATAATATCAGATAAAGGCAATTTGTAAACGATTCAGATGAACTGATGACCCTGATAAATATCTGGGATTGTCGCAGAATAAGCGTGCGCAAAATGTTCACTTGAAAAAATGCATTACTCAAAATAAGTATGAGATAATGGCAATTTGCAAACGATTCAGATGATTAGATGACCCTGACAAATATCTACTGTCTGTGCCTTCGCAAAATGTCCACACTAAAAAGTGCACTTCGCAATTGGTGTACTTCTTCAAACCGAGCATCTTTCATAATGGTAAAATATCTCAAAATGAGCATTTCACAGCTCATTTTCCAGACAATTGTTTGCAATGATTTCTGTTGTTTTGTAAATCTTTCAGTGAGTATAATTATATGTCAGTTTGTTATTCTATTATTATAACTTCTAAATACTATAGAATTTTTCCCTCATTCTATTAAAGAAACTTGTTTTGCTAAATGTTATTTTGTTTATAGAAGGGTTTTTAGGAAAGAAACATTTAAGTATCAATGAGTGCACATTTTGCGAAATGGATCTTTTGCGTCGAACCCAAGCTCATCTAGATCCGGGGTCGGATATGTCGGCAAATGATACAGTCTTTATGAAGACGATGTCAAAATGTCAATCCAGTACCTGACTAGAACGTGACTACTTGGATTGTTATATTGTTTTTCACTTTGTATATCATTCCATGTAGAGTGATTGCTTTCCTTTCTCATGAAGATTTTTATGTGGCTCTGCGACCGCCGACCTAAGGCCACATATGTACGCCGACCTGGCTCCTGCCCCCGTGGATATTTTTACCATATCAAATTCCTTCTTTATTTGATAATACATTTATATGATAGCATTGTAAATACTTAACCCCTTATAATCTGCTTATTAGTCATTTATTATCATTTTATGGTTAACTAGTTTTCGATAGTTAATAGACTCAGGTGTTACTTTGCGGAAGTCAAAGCTACATTTACTTTGAGACAATTTACTTTGCGTGCTTCCGCCACCAGTTAGTTCATGCAAACTATTGCTGGCCAGCGCCCACCCACTACTATTAGTCCCTTCATACCCGCCACCGATAGTTGATGCATGCAACCCTGGTCGATACTGCTGCATCCGTTGAGGCTGTAGCAATGTCGGCCGTCGTGCTCGCGACACGTGTTTCGCCTCTGCACGAGGCATCTTCAGGCAGTGAACCCTAGATGTTGATCCTTCGAATGACAAGCAACGAATGACAAAAATTACGCCGTATTGCCGTATGTATATAGATAGTATAAAAGGCGGCAATACGGCGTAATTTTTGTCATTCGTTGCTTGTCATTCGAAGGATCAACATCTAGGGTTCACTGCCTGAAGATGCCTCGTGTAGAGGCGAAACACGTGTCGCGAGCACGACGGCCGACATTGCTACAGCCTCAACGGATGCAGCAGTATCGACCAGGGTTGCATGCATCAACTATCGGTGGCGGGTATGAAGGGACTAGTAGTAGTGGGTGGGCGCTGGCCAGCAATAGTTTGCATGAACTAACTGGTGGCGGAAGCACGCAAAGTAAATTGTCTCAAAGTAAATGTAACTAGTTTTCGCCCGCGGCTCCGCCCGCGTCAATGTCGATCCCTCGGGAATAGTCTTTTTCCCGGGATAAAAGGTAGTCTATGTCCTTCTCCGTACTCCAGATAAACTTGTATGCAAAATTTCATGATAATCTGTTTAGTAGTTACGGCGTGAAAGCGTAACAAACAAACAAACAAACAAATAAACAAACAAACAAACTCACTTTCGCATTTATAATATTAGTAAGGATTTATCTGTCTGAACAGTGGCCAGGTCAGTTTTCCTCTTATTGTTTGAATTTATCTAAATTCAACCGTACAATTTTTTTTTCTAATCAAATTTGCCTGGCATAAATTTAGCCTACCAATAGTAAATATGCCTATCATAGGGAAATATGCAAACCTACTAAAGCATGATTAGTATAGAATAGAATACTCTTTATCTATACTAATATTATAAGGCTGAAGAGTTTCTTTGTTTGTTTGTTTGAACGCGCTAATCTAAGGAACTACTGGTTCAAATTGGAAAATTCTTTTTGTGCTGGATAGTCCATTTATTGACGAAGGCTTTAGGCTATAAAACATCACGCTGCGACCAATAGGAGCGAAGCATCAATAAAAATTGTTTTGAAATCGGGGAATTTTTTTTCATCTGTACTAATAAATCATAATAACAGAAATTGCCGCGGACGAAGTCGCGGGCAACAGCTAGTTTTCGAATATAGCTACAAAGGATCTTAAATACTACCTATATATATTTAATTAGTAGTTTATCAGATATCCTATGAACTTATTAAATTTTCTTACTGTGACGAATGATGAGGTCGAAACATGTCGGCCAGTAGCTGACTTCGTACGTGAGTAACCCGTTGTTACATATTTTAATAATGTCTCCAATAGTCAATAGCCAAATATTTTATTTATCGTAAGAAATGTTAAATATCATTTGGTGAACGTTAACTTAGATTACACATTATTATTTACAATATTATTATGGTTGATGTCAATAACTTTCTTACAGCTTATACTTATAGCTCCATGACCTGAAATTTACCTACTTCTCTCGCAATAACTAGAACTAGTTCTAACAACTTTTAGGGTTCTGTACCCAAAGGGTAAACACGGGACTCTATTGATATCGCTCCGCTATCTGTCTGTCTGTCCGTCTGTCACCAGGCTGCACCTCATAAACCGTGACAGTTAGACAGTTGAAATTTTCACAGATTATGTATTTCTGTTGCCGCTATAACAACAAATACAAAAAAATAGGATAAAATAAATATTTATGGGGGCTCCCATACCACAAACGTGATTTGTTTTGCTTGTTTTTGCTCGATATTGATAACGACAACAGGTAGAGGTTTGAAATATTCACAGAATATTTAGATATATATTCACTTAAAAATAAATAATTAAATGAGGCTTCCGTACAACAGACATGATTTTTTGCCGTTTTTATAGATAACGGTACGGAACCCTTCGTGCGCGAGTCCGACTCGCACTTGACCTGTTTTTATGGAGTAGAGCTCAAATAAATATTGGCTACAATCGCAACTCATGCTTTCTACACACAATCAAAAAGCCATTAGAATCACTTACAAATTGCTCTCATTTATCTCTCTATAGCGGAGGCAAGAAATCTAATGGTGTCTTACTAGGCTAATGCTGATCAGGGCTTATTTATAGATTAATTGTTCTGGTGATATACAAGTCATTATTATTAAATCACTTGATACGGTTTTATCTCGTCTTCTTCTGCCTTATCCTTATCCCACTATTTATGTGGGGTCGGCACAGCATGTAAGCTTTTTCCATTTCTTTCTATCTCCAGTCAACTCGTCTGTCACTTCCTTTTTTACTCATATCCTCCTTTACACATTCCATCCAACGTTTCTTTGGTCTCCCTCTGTTTTGATGTCCTTTGACATGCATATTCAAAACCTGCCTGGTTATATGGCTTTCCTCTCTTCTCTTAACATGTCCATACCAGCTTAACCTGTTACTTCTTAATTTGTCTGTATACGGTACGGTTTTATCGCGTATATTACATTATTTTTATGTATTACACCTAACGTTTCGAAAACTTTGCAGTTTTCATGGTCGCAGGTAGACTCTGTTGACGTTTGTCTGTTACGGTAGATATATATACGGTAGATAGCTTATAGCCTAATGCGATAGAAGTTTGTAGGAAATTACAAAGAGTGCCACCTTAGTTTCTCCACTTCTTACGGTTACGCGCCTTTCTTCTCCAGTTGGTGAAAATAAACCATAGCCGCGCCTGAGCCCCTCGGGTTTTTTTTGCTGCGGTATTCATCTCATGAAGCCTACCATCTCGCTAAACAAAGCTTGTTGGTTCGTGAGGTCTAGGCTTAGGCTGAAGTGAAGCCCTGTTTTGACACCGCATGGGATTCATTATGAAATTTTACTTGTTTTTAGGGTTTCGTTCCTAAAGGGTAAAAACGGGACGGATATTAAAGGGGGGCTCTCATACAACAGATTTTTTTTGCTGTTTTTATAGATAACGGTACGGAACCCTTCGTGCACGAGTTCAACTCGCACTTGGCCGGTTTTTTATTGTTAGCTGTTTTACATTTATTAAATGCAAAATCCTACAATGCTGGTCTGGAAAAAAAAGAAAAACCGTAGAATGTACCAGCTGCTTCTCTTTCCACGCAGACCGTATTAGCCGGCGGAGGGAATGGGCAAACATCTGAAGAATCATAACAATAGGAGATGCGGCTAGCAACCCTTCACTATTTGATGCCGTTTTCCACCTTTACACCCACTAACATGCTTAACATGCCTTTGTGTCTTTTGGCCCTAGGCTCTGTCTACCCCGTAAAGGATAAAAAAGTGATAATATACGCAAACATACAACGGTATGTTCGCGTATAGTAGCCCGGTTGAATCGTATGGAGAAAAACGTTTTTCCATAAGATTCAACCGGGCTACACCGACCGTGGTCACTAGACGTCTGTTTTATTTTGAATGAATAAAGAGCCCACTTGTAAGACTTGTAATGGAATAATCGTAGTGTAAGATCAGTGGCTTTCGCCAGTGCGATATGATCACTAATTAGTTCACGCGTAGAAATCGAGCCGGTGAATACACACGGATAATGTGCGTGTAAAATTGTATCATACTAGATTCGTTCTGCGTCTCCGTCCGCAAGACCTGCTTTCGGGATATAAACTCACCTGTTCTGGACCCTTAAAGGGATGATTCAGCCCGTCGATATGAACAACTTTCCCTTTGGGACCAATGCTGGGAACTCAAAAATAGTTTTGACGTTCCCATACAAATTAACCGGGCGGCCGAATTTTTTGTATGGAACTACCCATTTTTTTTTTGAGTTTCCGGCATTGGTCCCATAGGAAAAGTTGTTCATATCAACTGGCTGAATTACCCCTTTAAGGGTCCAAAACGATCAAAATTTCACCGAGTATAAACTTTGATATTTATGATATACTAGCTTTCGCCCGCGGCTCCGCCCGCGTCAATGTCGATCCCTCGGTAATAGACCTTTTTCCCGGGATAAAAGGTAGCCTATGTCCTTCTCCGTACTCCAGAGAACTTGTATGCAAAATTTCATGATGATCGGTTCAGTAGTTACGGCGTGAAAGCGTAACAAACAAACAAACAAACAAACAAACAAACTCACTTTCGCATTTATAATATTAGTAAGGACTAGCTGTTGCCCGCGGCTCCGCCCGCGTTAGTGTCGATTCCTCGGGAACAGTAGAATTTCCCGGGGTCAAACATACTCTATGTCCTTCCTCGGGCCTCACACCTCCGTACCAAATTTCATTCAAATCAGTTCAATGGTTGAAGCATAAAAACGACAGACAAGAGTTACTTTCTCATTTATATTAGTATGGAAGTATGGATATTATTTATACTTCTAAGTACAGAAATGAGAAAATTTCCATAAAACCTTTACCCTCCCATTTTACCCCTTTAGGAGTGAATTTTGTCCATTTCACCCACATATATGTTTTTTAATTGTAATCGAGAACTTACATACCTATTTATTTTCATACTTCATAGTCCAGAAATGAGAAAATATCCAAACAAACTTTACCCCCCTTCTGAGGGATTTTTTTCCAGTTGACCTACACAGATCTTTTTCAATTGTAATCGTGAATTTGTTTACCTATTTTCATACTTCTAAGTCTAGAAATAAGTAAATTCCTATACAATCTTTACCCCGCTATTTCACCCCTTCAGGGAAAAATATCGTCCATTTTACCTACACAGATATTTTTAATTGTAACCTAGAACTGATATACTTATTTTCATACGTCTAAGTCCAGAAATGAGAAGATTTCCATACAAAGTTTATACCACCCATCCACCCCCATTTTACCCCTTAAGGGGGGAATTTTGCAAATTTCATCTACCTACACACATCTTTTTTAATTTTAATCGAGAACTTATATACCTACTTTCGTACTTCTAAGTCCAGAAATGAGAAAATTCCATCTAAATTTTACCCCTTTAGAAGTTAAATTTCTTAAAAATCCTTTCTTAGCGCTCACTCACATCATTTAAAGAACCCCTGTACCAAATTTCAAGTTTCTAGGCGCAGCAGTTTCGGTTGGTTTGCCGTTTGCCCGCGGCTACGCCGCCGCCGTTAGTGTCCATCCCTCAGGAACAGTTTGGATCCTTAAAGGGGTGACTCAGGTCATCAATATGAACAACATTTTCAATGGGACCAATGCTGGGAACTCAAAAAAAAATTCGTCATTTCCATAAAAAAAGATTCCCGCCGCCCGGCCAGTTTGTATGGGAATGTCGAATTTTTTTTTGAGTTCCCAGCATTGTTCCCATGGGAAAAGTTGTTCATTTTGATGGTCTGAGTCACCCCTTTAAGGGGCCAAAACGATAAAAAATTCACCGTGTATATTTGCAGGCAAACTAATGCCTTGAGTTCAAACAAATGACGATAACTTTTTTTTTAATGAACCGATTTTGATGAAACAAACTTTAAATGTTTTGCTGAGTTAAAACAAAGCAATTGGTGAAAGTTTGAAGTAAATCGGTTGAGTATTTTCGGAGATAATCGTGATAATACATACAGACAGACAGACAGACAGACAGACAGACAGACAGACAGACAGACAAGAAATTCCAAAAAAATTTTTTTGCTTTCTATTATTCTTTTTAAGTGTCCCTCTATCCATTTCAGTCAAAAATTCTAAATGTACAGACAAAATATTTTTACTGTTTTATTATATGTATAGATAAGGATAAGGATTAGTACCTAGCAATTACAAATAAGTTTGGGCGTAGAAAAAAATCTGGTGAATAGAATACATGGATAATGTGCGGTACAAAGTTATATATTACTAGGGTTTGCCCGCAGCTTCGCTTTAAAATAGATCCAAAGGGAACATTATTTTTACTTTATTACACTTTCCATGTATTTATAGCGTTATCAGCGAGTCTAGGAACATATGTTTAAGTTTAAGCGTAACTTAACAGACAAACTTACTTTCTACGTAATCTTATTTGTTATTAACCGCCTCCGTGGGCATTCGACTGTAGGTAGACCCGGGGGTCGTGGGTTCGATTGCCACGGGAAGCATACTTTGTTTAGTTGTTTCCAGTTTGGTTAAGACATTGTAAGCTTGAATCACCTGATTGTCTGCTAATAAAGATGATTCTGTGCTTCGGAAGGCATGTTAAGCCGTTGGGCCCAGCTGCAATCTGGTAGTCGATAAAGGAACCACGTTGGAGGCTGAGAGGCGGTTCCGAAGAACGCTGAAACCAGGGTGTGCATAGTCGATTGACCGTGACACCGACACGAAATGATGACGTAACCTTATAAGATATAAAGAGTAACAAGAAAGAAATGGCTGCAGACGTAGCAAGTGGATCGGAAGACAAGACGAAAAAGAAGGATCGCGCTTGACATCACAGATTCAGGTATATTAAAATAAATATACCAACCATTACTTAATACTTTATTAATTGCCTAAATTAACTCATCTCTGGGCCATTGCGAGGGCCCTGATTCTTTTCGCATTTAAGCGGGTGCTGCGCGAACGAAAAACGTTGCTACTGCGCAAGCCATTAGGCTGCGCAGAACCATTAGGCGATTAGGAAAAAAGATAAAAGGTCTTAATATTTTCATGTTTATATTTTTATAAAAAAAATAAGAAAGGGTGCGACCTCCAACGTGAAATATTGTTTTAGACGTAAAAATTACAGAGTTTTGCGAAGAAAATGTGTTTAGATAACATAACATATATAATTTTTAAATTTCATATGTATCTGTTTGAAAATCCAAACAAAGTGTTCGTCAAGTTTATGGACGTATGCAGATACAACAATTTGAGAGGAAGGAGCGCATTTAATAAGCAGGTCATACCCCATAGATTTAAAAAAAAAATGCGCTTCATACTTCTATGTCATACCCTAAATCAGTTCGAAAAATCTCTCGTGCCATACACTCGAACAGAAAAACATTGCAACAGCAATCAATCAACAATGATGTACTTAATTAGTTTACAAACAACATAGATCAAAAATATTTTGCCGCATCGCTGAGCTGATCATATCAGGCTTTGATCTTGCCGCCTGACGTCATCGCCGTGGCAGATTGTCATCGGAGGTTAGAGAAAGCGTGTGTAGTGTACTCTAGTTCTTATGTGTGAAAGAAATGTGGTTAACTTTGAAAGAACAGGCGATTTATTGCTAAAAAAGAAATAAAACATTTAGTACATACGGCTATACGGAACACTAAACATTTCTTAGCCGTGTGGTTTCCGGCAGAGTAGAATAGGACCACTCCTAGTCTTCCCATGGAGGTCGTAAGAGGCGACTCAGGAAATACAAGCTAAATAAAGCTCATAAACATCAATGAGACCTCTCCACGTCTGGCCAACGAGGAGAGTGTAGGCCAAAAATCCTCTGTCAGTTCTGGTCAAGTATGGCTCCAGTAGTACAAAGAGGGTCATGCTCCTGCAGTGGAGACTAAAAAGACCTGATGATGATGATGTTTAGTGTTCCAATGAAGAATTACCGCCATCCTTTTCTATATCACAAAGCTTTACTTTATGGTAAAGAGCAGAAACAGCTACTACACTGCCTAACATAGTTTATGTCCAGTTGGGGGCAGATAAATGTAATCCCCTACAATTTAAAATCTGTTGTTAGAGGGGTTTTAACTGCCCTCGACTGTACCAACCAAAGGTTTTTACAAAAAAAATGGCTATCTCTAAAGTCGGTTTACGGACGATAATTTTACGTGATAAACGGTGGAAGAGATAGATGCGTCACATCACAAGCCGAACTCTTAGGCCGGTCGTGCCTCTCTATCGCTGGTTCCGCGCTCTCGCTTGCACATGGAACGTGACACGTGTGCGTGCAGCCGGCCTTCATAGATTTATGCACGTCAAAAATAAATATTTTTTAATGATAAATGTTAAGGGCCCGTACTACCTTACACTGCTTTGCATGATTGACTGATAAATCAATAATAATTAAATACTCAAGTTAAAATAAAAATGCAGCTGAGTTCTGGACTAACTCTGGTAACTATATGACTCAAAAACACGATTGCGTTAAATTTTCTCGATAGAAAAAAATTGCAAAGTTGCCTCCAAATCACGTCTAATTTACTCGGTATATAGCATTATTCACCAAATACATTAAAATTAACCTTGAAACTTTTGATTATTATTGCATTACAGATAAGGCAGCCATCATTTGTTTTTCTTTTTCGAATAACCCTTGAATATTCCTAAAAAACGAAAATCTCCAAAGTAGCCAACGCGTTTAGACCATCCGCGTTTGTATCGCCACGCCGCCTGGCATATGTCGGGCTCTTAAGGGTTCTAATGAAGAATTACCGCCACCCATAGATTAAAAAAAAAAATTTCGTCCCGCCACCCTTTTCTAAATCACAAGGCTCTACTTTGCGCGAAACCAGCTAGTACCCTTCCTACCATAGTTTATGTTCCAACCAAAAACAACTCGATATTTTTACAAAAAAAAAAACCAAACCGCTTCCTATATCGTGTTGTCTAGTTAGGAATCATAAAAAAAAAGAAAGAAATTTTTTATACGATCTTCTAGAGGTAAAGAGGTACTTTTTCGGGGTGTCCCATACAAATGGAGGGTATTTTTTTAAAGGCGATTTTTAAGCCACCTGTATTGACTGCATTTTTGTATCAAATCATTGCTCGTTTTGAAAACAGTACTCCGGGACACATGATATCTTTATTGATAAAGATACATTGCAAAGTCATGCACGAGATATGTGAAATTCTTATCCCAGTCAAGATATAATCGTTATTTTCTTCCCATGAGTGGCGGAAACTGCGAGATCACCCGTCTTGTCTGTGATTAAGATCTAAACTTAGTGAGGTAGTTTCATCCTACCTCAAAAGACGGAAATAAAACATAGAATATGGTGGGTTGTCCGCTGAATTATCTCGTTGGGAATTAAATTTATATAATATTAATTCCTGTGGCTTAGGATTTTCATTGGCTGAGTGATCCTGACTAATCTGGTCTTTATTTGAAAAAAAAGAAAACCCAGCACTTCTGTTTAGAATAAGAGTCACCTTTTAATGTGTTCAAATTACCTAAATTCCTGCAACGAAAAAATAAAACATAAGGATTTATGTTGAAACATAACTAATATACACCCAAATACTTATTTTATTCATAATCTAACTTACGTTTCCAATTTGCATTAAATTGTAGCCCCACCCGTTGTAACAAAATACTATCAACACCGCTGCTAGGTTATACCTAGGTTCTAGAACAGTTACTATTAAATATGGGTTCTCAAAGTGGTGGTGAGTCTACGTAAGGAATAAATCGTCATCATTGTCACATACCATCAGGTCAGATGGAAGACGAATGCCTACTTCAATATGACAATAAGACGAACTTTTTACAATTAGGACGTATTACGTCAAGTCACGTAAATTAAGTGAGCACGTATTACTTTGACGTTTTCTTAGTGGTTTAAACTAAGTCACAGAATTAATTTAAGTACTAACCCGTATGGCACTCTGCACCTCGCCTCGTTCTCGGGTGCGTTTGATAGCTTTAAAAACAGGGTTAATTGTTACTGTTGCTAGTCGCACGTTACACGGCGTTTCTTATACGTTACATTAGTACTCGTACTTGAATTAATTCTGACTGACGTAAATTCTATTAGGCATAAATATTACTCCGCTTGTATCAAGCGCTATATCTATGACAAAGTACGAATTGTTAACATTTTATAAAAAGTAATTATGTTTGGGAACCTATGGTCTAGAAAGAACATTAGCTGTCGGTAGCGGGCTTAAGTTATAATTCCCCGGCCCCCAGATGTGGTACGCCAATAATTCTCGACTCGCAGCGATCCTATCGCTCCGCACCTGTGCGGTACGCATGCTACCGCTTGTAAACCCAGGTCTATACTTATTTTACTATGTTTTTCATAAACATACTACTTTGGGATGGCAAAATCTGCCATATTCACTTCAGTCATTCAATCTATTGTTCTTTCAGTTTTGGTTGATAACTCTTCACTTAGGGTTTTTGAGATTCCATAGCTTCTTAAGGTGGTTCGATTTTTTATATACAAAATGAGTATGACAGGCCTTTTCGTTCCATGGGATTCGTCCTAAGGATTTGTCGTTCCGTGAGATGATATTGTTATAATCACCAAGCTTGGCAGGTGGGTTGGCGAGCGCAGTTTCTTTGGCTTTTTATGCTCTCGATGCTGCCTCCTAGGAATTTGTTGGATTTGGGAAGGGAATGTAGGTATTGGGATACTACTCACTCGGATGAATGGGGGAAAAGCAAGAAGCAGCTCGGAAGGCCGGTACAACTATTGGCCAAGCAGTTGACGATAACACCCCTGAACTATACGCTACAAGTATATGCTTTTAGAAAAAAATATTGCAAGTCCCAAAACTATAAATTCTGTCGGTGTTATGGTACTGTGAGCACGAATACTACTCGTAAAGCAAGTCGAAGCCTTGTGTCCACCAGCAAATAATCTCGAAGATGGTATCGCGCCACGCCTTGCCAGCTACCGCTGACTGGAAACCCTTGTCCATGCTGTCACAATACTTTATTAATAAATAGCTCGGAAGCCTAGAGGCGAGATTCTTAAAACTTTAGGTTCCTACAATTTTGGGACGAAACTTTTCTATATGGGAAACTTGTAGTTTCCGCGGGATTCATCAATGCATCTAAAATTCGAAACGTCTGAAAATTCAAAAGCTTCTTAATTAAAACGTTTTTAAATATCGTTATTTCACTGTCTAGTCTAGACAATTATCTAGCAAGACAAAAACAGCACTATCGTTAAGTATGTATTTTGATTGTTTAATAGTTAGTCGTTCACTGTAACGGAGCTCTTACCATAATAATCCTAAAAAAAGTAATATTTATTTATTTAACTTCTTTACAAATGTTAAAGGCGGACTTAAAGCCAGAGGCTTTATCTAACCATTCATTTATTTATTTATTTCATATTTTTTAATCAGTATGTGTGGGAATCAAATATGATACATTATTTGTATACTCTGAATCGTAAAATCTAACACACCCATAAACCTTAGTTAGACTTGGATTTTGGATCTTTCCCTCTCTTATACTCTACCTACATCGTTAAGGAAGAAGATAATAATTTGCAAACTGACTCATAACGTTTTACGTAATCAACAACATTTTCTTGAATATCAATTATGCTTCCTTGAGTTTAAGGAATTAAACTTTAATCCCCGGAAAGCTCTATTATTTCATCAGACAACTAAGACGAACAATCTTACCCTCAGCGTTGTGATATAACAACAACAAATTCCAAATCAGCTCAAGCATAAAGCCAGAAAGCGGCATCTAAAGTACGCCATGAAACTAATAAAGGAAATCACATAGATCTCAACTGCAAAGCACGTATTATGTCGGAATGGATATTCAGCATAATATTCGAGGTTCGGAACGTACCCCGCGGCTACCTGAGCGGCCATTGTCGGATATTTTTGCCACATAACGTTATCAGCGACTTTCTAGTGCTTTCTAAAGACAAGTATTTAAACCGAAGTATTCGAGGATTTTTTAATGATATTTCATGTCTAGGTTAAAAACATAAGTTACCTCCCTGGTTTCAGCTAAAAAATTTGCTCCAACTCCACTTCTTTTTGGACTGTATTGACTTCACAGAAATATTATTGACTAGCTTTCGTTTGGGAACATAAATTGATAGCTGGACTGCTGGAAAAACCAAATTTATGTATGAAAATAAAAGCATCAATGTAGATAAACTTAATGTAGTAGTAGACAAGGCAAAACAGTTTAGGTCTTCAAATTTCAATATTTAAAAGTTACACCTGTATCCTAAAGTCATTTTCTCAAAGCTTCCTTAACTCGAACGTTCGAATCGGTATTCGATTGTTAACACGTTTTCTCAGTCAATGTGAGGTAATAACTGTGTAATTTGAGGTGGTCCTGGTTGGGTCTTTAGTCGTTTCGCACCACAAGCGATTTGAATCGAAGTGCGAATCGCCCAAGGCCCCTTTTTGATTGGGTTCTTTCGCACCGCAGTCGTTGGAGCGGTGCGAATGGCCCAAAGTATCTTTTATAAATGGGTCGATTCGGACCACTGGGCGAAACGATCCAGTACTCTTTGCATGGGTCCGATTTAGACTCATATTAAAAATTAAAGTTTTGGAATTATTTATTTGTACAGATATGAAGAAAAATGAATAGTGAAAAAGGTTGAGTTTAATTAAGTGCAGGAAAATTTGACAAAACCACTTTAGAATACAGGCATTAGTCTTGTGACGTGCATTAATCTAGGTACGCGGGCTTTATAGTTTCAAAAGAATTGCATGCACACAATGCAATTTATTTAAAAGTCAGAATTTTATGGAGTGAGGCATAAGTCTAAGAGTATCGCAGTATTGCAAATTCACTTTCGTTTAGAAATGAAACAGAAGTGAGCGTGCTTCTGCGGTTAAATTAATATTTCTACATTGCGAAAGTGTGCAGAATATGACCTTCTATTTGATCATACGAGTCTTAATGGACATGACAGATTGTTTAATGATGCTTGTATTTTTGGTCAATTTCTCTCTCTGTATCGTATTACCTTTGGTCATTTACCATATTGATCAGATATAGATTCTGTAATATATTCACAAGCTATTGTGTAACTGTAGTTGTTAGTCACAGCAATGGGATTTGCTTCTTGCGTAAGGCTTTGCGTGTCTCCCGAATAAGAAAGGGATAAATAAATGAGATTTTTTAGAAAATATTCACTCAGGCCAGTCATGGAAAATAGTTCTAAAATATTTTTTTTCTTAAGTGGAGAAATTTACGAAGATTTAAACAAAATTATTTTGTTATCGTGTAAAAGAAGTTTTACTCGTGACATTAAAATATATAACCTGAAAAGCGATTATTAACGGAAAAGTAGCCTTAATAATACTGTTACCGTCATGAATACGTCAGATATTCCAACACAGACAGGATTACATGATAATTGCAGGCTTGCACGACGTTAAGATATTATATTAACGGTAAAGGAATAATGCATTTCTTAAAGCACATGATTTACTTACATTTTGTTTACAAACCCTGTATAATTTTACCGAAAATATAGCAAATGGTGAACAAATAACAAATATTCTAAATACAAACCGGCAAATTACATAGGGAACAAATGTCTTGCCATGCCACCTCCGCCAGGCCCGAAACAGCCAATTTTGAAACAAAAAATCATTCAGTGCCTATTATCATCTTTCATCATCATTTTAGCAGCGAAAAGACCATGGGAATATATTGTTATATCCACCACCCTTTGCAGGCGGGCCGAGTGCAGTTTCTTTCATTTCTTGTGCTTTCGACGCTGCTGCCCGTCGGAAGTATTTCTAAGCTGGGGAAGGATTGAAATTTGTTGATCTAGGAAGAGAATGAAGGTATGGGATATTACTCACTCGAATGAATGGGGGGAAATCGAGTAGCAGCTCGTGAGGCCAGGCGCGCGTTCCCGGTGCTATACCTGCAACTACGGCCAGACTGTTTAGGATGAGACCTGAGTGCCGATTATAGTGCTATTTATTATTTTGTCATTATCAGAATATGTGAATTTCATGTTATGATTACGAATTTAGATATAATGTTAAACATGCGATTTTCTGCTTTCTTCTTATTTTCTTCTGTCTATTTATACTGTCCGTCACAACGTTAATATGAAGTTTCGGCCTTACGTTCATAAAGTTACAGGCATCAATAAGTCTTCTTTAAGATAACGACACATTAAGAAATGTAAGGTTACGAGTAAAAATCTTAACAAATTGCGGAAAAACTAAATAAATTCCTTAAATAAAACGTTTTCTTGCAAATAACAATGTGAAAACATGACTCATCATCATCATCATTTCGTGTAGGTGTCACGGTCAATCGACCATGCACACCCTGGTGTCGGAGTTCTTCGGAACCGCCTCTCTGCCTCTGACGTGGTTCCTTTAACGACTACCAGATGTCAGCCGGGACCACCGGCTTAACGTGCCTTCCGAAGCACGGAATCATCTTTATTATCAGACAATCAGATGATTCAAGCCTGCAATGTCCTAACCAAACTGGAAACAACTAAACAAAGTATGCTTCCGGTGGGAATCGAACCCACGACCCCCGGGTCAACAGGCAAACGCTTTAACCACTGGATCACGGAGGCTGTTAACATGACTTAACTACCTTATTAAGTATGATAATGACAAATTGAAATTGTAAATTTTATGTAATTACTTAGATAGTGGAAGATAGGCGGCTAATTTGTTTACGGTAAGCGGAAACAAGCTTGCGTAATAATTGCACTTTTTAGTATGCATTACAATTGTAACTCGTTAAATGACATTTCGTCATGATGTAAAACTTGTCGTTGACATAGATAAAATTAAAAAGATAGTTGTAATCATAAACTTTTTTTAAATGGCGTCTCGTTTTAATATTTACATTGATGATTTATATTCTACCTAATTGCTTACTAGATTTATTGTGTGATGTAAGAATTTGATTAGAAAATCCTAACTAATATTATAAATGCGAAAGTGAGTTTGTTTGTTTGTACACGTTGTAACAACTGAACCGATCGTCATGAAATTTTGCATACACGTTATCTGGGGTACGGAGAAGGCCATAGGGTACATTTTATCCCGGGAAACTGTTCCCAAAGGATCGACATTGACGCGGGCGGAGCCGCGGGCGAAAGCTAGTAAATAATAAATAAAATAAATGTATATGGACAAATTGCACAGGTAGAGCTAGCCCCAAGGTAGGTAGACTTGTGTTGAAATGAAATAAATTTATTTGTAGGCAATAACGGTAGAAATATATGTTAGGACAAAGAGTATGTCTAGTTTAAATTGAACAAGCGTGTTGAGCCAATTGGTATGCAAATGCTCAAAGTTCATGCTTTATAATATATAGAAGTTGTAGTCAATAATCCTTACTAATATTATAAATGCCAAAGTGAGTTTGTTTGTTTGTTTATTTGTTGGTTTATTTGTTGGTTTGTTTGTTTGTTTGTTTGTTACGCTTTCACGTCGTAACTACTGAACCGATCATCATGAAATTTTGCATACAAGTTCTCTGGAGTTCCGAGAAGGACATAGGCTACTTTTTATCCCGGGAAAAAGTACTGTTCCCGAGGGATCGACATTGACGCGGGCGGAGCCGCGGGCGAAAGCTAGTAATAAATAATAAACAAATGTATGTCCGTACAGTTAAATAAATTAAAATTGAATTAAAAAGAAAGTTAATATTTACAACGTTTGGCAGGCGGGTTGGAGAGCGCAGTTTCTTTAACTTCTTGTTCTTCTGACGCTGCTGCACATCGGAAGCAATTATAAAGCTGGGAAACTATAGGAATTCGTTCGATTTGGGAAGAAAATTAAGGTATCGGGATAATACTTACTCGGATGAACGGGAAAAAAGCAAGTAGCAGCTCGGGAGGCCGGGCGTACCCGATGCTATACCTGCAACCACCGAACAGGCAGTTTAGGATGACACCCCTGACCATCCATTTTGTTTAGTATACAGCGTGATTTTGAACCCCCTAGCTATATTAAAATCTGGGAATCAGAACCCTTAATGGAATACAGGATTGTAAGAAAAAAAAGGTGAAAAACATAAAAATAAATTTAACTTTTCATAGAAATTCTTCCAGCTAATCGGCGACTTTGTATGGGAAACCTAATTTTCTTTTTCGTTTTTCACCTTTTTTTCTTGCAATTCCATGTCCCATTAGGGATTCTGATTCCCAGATTTCAATATAGCTAGGGGGTTCAAAATCACGTTGTACTCACTCATCATTTCGAGTAGGTGTCACGGTCAATCGACCATGCACGCACACCCTGGTGTCAGAGTTCTTCGAAAACGCCTCTCGGCCTCTGTCGTGGTTCCTTTAACGACTACCAGGTAGCAGCCGGGACCAACGGCTTAACGTGCCTTCCGAAGCACGGAATCATCTTAATTATCAGACAATCAGGTGATTAAAGCCTGCAATCTCCTAACCAAACTGGAAACAACTAAACAAAGTATGCTTCCCGTGGGAATCGAACCTACGACCGCCGGGTCTACAGGCAAACGCCTTAACCACTGGACCACAGAGGCAGTAATTTCACATAACTTTAATCATCGTTTCACACTTTCGTTTGATAATACCATATAGGTCAGGCAAGTTCAGCTCCTTCGGTAACCCTATCTAGGAAACCTTACCAATTAACTTTCTCCGGTACACGCGAAGTTTCCCTGGTTTTCTGCCTGTCAATCTCAATTTAATCCGTTGCTTAACTCGATAATGCGTTGAGAAGTTTTTACTTATTATGAAAGTGTAGTTAGGAAAACGTTTTATAAAAACAGATTTAGTATTTTTAAAATTTAAGAGATTTTTCGAGAACTCTTTGTCAGTTTCATTCAGTTAAGGAAAAAATCATTAAAGTTACTAACTGAGCGAGCATAAAGTGCAGGTCAAGCGTCTCTGCTTTAGCTTGGGCTAAATTCTTTCTTTTGTCCCGCTGCCCGGCTGTTCTCCTCTACAGGTTGCATTTCTTAACCGATTCTCGAGAAATTTTGTGAGTTGGTTCGAAAGGTTCTAAAATTACATAGAATATATTTCTCTGATTCACGTTTTGTATATTTTTTTACAAAATTGCGGGATGTCTGTGATAAGACTTTCTAGTCAGTCATCAGAGCGACTAGGTACAATAACAGTTTTACTGAGTCATAATTTAACACAATTAATTTAAGAAATAAATTTTATTCGATTTAATTTTAACTTCTCCCAATCATCTGTCATGTCTTATATCTTTTCGACAGTTGTATAAATAAATAAATATATACGGACAAATCACACAGATTGAGCTAGCCCCAAGGTAAGTTCGAGACTTGTGTTATGGGATACTACCTCAACGATACTATATTTTATAACAAATACATATATAGATAAACATCCAAGACCCAGGCCAATCTAAAAAAGATCATTTTCCATCTTGACCTGGCCGGGGATCGAACCCGGGCACTCCGTGTCGCAGGCAGTCAAAAAAGTTGTTGTTCAATCCATTAGAAAAAGTACTACGAAATCTAGGTTAATAAATACCGAAGTACTAGTCCGGTGCCAACTATGAGTACATACTCGTAGTAAATACGAGTATGTATTGTTATACAAATTCCGGCAGCGAACGTAGTTAATACTAGCTGTTGCCGCGGCTCCGCCCGCGTTAATGTCATTCCCTTGGGAACAGTAGAAATGATAAAAATTCCATACAAACCCCTGCCCCCTTGCTTTTTCCCCTTAAGGGGGAATTTAATAATTTAATACATTTCACCTGCATAATCTTTAGCCCTTATGGAGGGGATTTTGCCCATTTCACCTACACAGATATTTTTTTATTGTAATGGAGAACTTCTTATTGTCATATTTCTAAGTAAAAAAAAAAATCCATACAAACTTTACCCCACCTATTCTACCCCTTCAAGGGGAAATTTCGACCATTTTAACTACACAGATCTTTTTAATTGTAATGTAAACATATATACTTATTTTTATACTTCTATGTTCAGAAATGAGAAAATTACCATACAATCCCCCCCCCCCCCTGTATCCCTTAAGGGGGAAATTTTGTACATTTCACCTACACAGATCTTTTTTAATTGTAACCTAGAACGTATATACTTATGTTCATACCTCTAAGTCTAGAAATGGAAAAATTCCATACAAACTTTACCCCCTATTTACCCCTTCAAGGGAGAATGTTGTCTGGTTCACCTAAACAGATCTTTTTTAATTTTAATTGAGAACCTGCGTACCTACTTTCAAACTTCTAAGTCCAGAAATGAGAAAATTCCATAAATCTTCAACCCCTTTGATTTTCTAAAAGTCCTTTCTTAGTGCTCATTTACATCATAAAAAGAATCCCTGTGCCAAATTTCAAGTTTCTGCGCACAGTAGTTTCGGCTGTGCGTTGATATAAATAATAATATAATAAATAAATATATACGGACAAATCACACAGATTGAGCTAGCCCCAAAGTAAGTTCGAGACTTGTGTTATGGGATACTAACTCAACGATACTATATTTTATAACAAATACATATATAGATACACATCCAAGACCCAGGCCAATCTGAAAAAGATCATTTTCCATCTTGACCTGGCCGGGGATCGAACCCGGTCACTCCGTGTCGCAGGCAGGCGTGTTGACCGCTGCGCCACGGAGCTAGTCTGTAGTCCGATATATAAGTCAGGTTTGCCTTTGGCCCGCGGCTCCGCCCGCGTAAGTGTCGATTTCTCAGGAACAGTAGAATTACCCGGAATACATTAGTTTATGACTTTCAATGAAACACCTAAATATTGAATTTCAATTGAATAACTTAAAAAACGGAAAGTTTTATACTAACTTTGCATCCCCGTTATATAAATCCCTTAAGGGATGATTTTGAGAAAAATATTTTACTCGTGTTTCATGCCTTTTAGTAAAGAACCTTCATGCTGAATTTCATTTGACTAACTTCAAAAATGGCAAAGTTTCATGCTTACTTTGCACCCCTATTTTGCCCCCTTATGGGATGATTTTTGAGTAAAATATTTTACTCGTGTTTCATACCTTTCAGTAAAGAACCTTCATGCTGAATTTCATTCGAATAACTTCAAAAACAACAAAGTTTCATACTAACTTTGCAACCCGTTTTTCCCCCTAAGGAGATTAATTTCCAAAAATCCTTTCTTAGTGCTCCCCTACGTTATAAAAGGAACCCCTGTGTGGAATTTCAAGTTCCTAACCCTTATAGTTTAGGCCCTGCGTCGATATGTCAGTCAGTCAGTCAGTCAGCTTCTCCTTTTTTTTTAGTATTGATTACTATGGATAGTATGGATAGGTAAATTTGTTGCCGCTTCTTCTGCACTCCGCTTTGGAAGCGGCGTTAAACTTAGCCATATGTAAATTTTTGATGTCAACAATTGTTGAGAAGTGAAATATGACAATTAATAAGTGTTTAAAGAAACCTATATTGAATAAACGTTTTGAATTTTTTTTTTTGAATTTTGCTGTCGTATAATGATGATGAATTGACTTTGGATTTTAATTTTCTTATGTCACTTATTATTTTATTTTATTTTTGCTATATGTTTGCAAACTCATGCCTTGAGTTCATTCAATGAAGATAACTTTTTTTTTAATGAACCGATTTTGATGAAACAAACTTTAAATGTTAAACTGAGTTAAAACAAAGCAATTGGTGAAAGTTTGAAGTAAATCGGTTCAGTATTTTCGGAGATAATCGTGATCATACATACAGACAGACAGACAGACAGACAGACAGACAGACAAGAAATTCCAAAAAATTTTTTTTGCTTTCTATTATTCTTTTTAAGTGTCCCTCTGTCCATTTCAGTCAAAAATTCGAAATGTACAGACAAAATAATTTTACTGTTTTATTATATGTATAGATAAAAGTATTGCAAGTTTAAATTATTTAAAGATTAAATAAGTAGACTGAGATATTTTACGTCTTAAGCCTTTAATACTTATAAGGCTTTTAATGAAAATTTATTTTAATCCAGGTACCGTCAACTGGCATAACAATATTTTCTATATTCTTTCCAGATCTTATTTTTATTACATGATCGACATTTCTTTTTATATTGTAAAAATTATATCTGTTTAAACCCAAGAAAGGTTATAGATGACTTTTCATATGTAACACGACATGAGACCTAGCTAATATTAAAACAGAGTGTTAAATTTAATATTGCAAAGTAACATAACTGTCAGTTTGTGAGTGTCTAAAACACAAGTACCCTGGTAGGTAGGTTTATAACACCCGTAACATAAAAACGTCTTTAGTTGTATATTTATGTGTAACAGCATATTTATGACTTTTGTATAAAATCCCCCTTTGGTACAGTAAGCCACTGAGATACCAGACTCCGCCCTCTACTTACACATATTTTGAATTTTCTCTTAAACTAAAAATATTATCAACATGAAAATGTATATTCAGAAAGTCTTAATTAAAACTTATATATTTTCACTAGTGACCCGGACCCCGGCTTCGCACGGGTGCAATGTACATATAAACCTTCCTTTTGAATCACTCTATCTATTAAAAAAAATCCGCTACAAAATCCGTTGCGTAGTTTTAAAGATCTAAACATACATAGGGACGGACAGACAGCGGGAAGCGACTTTGTTTTATACTATGTAATGATTATAATATATTATTTGTATTTTAAGAGAGAATTCAAAATATAGGTAAAGGGCGTAGATCTAGCCACCGAGATTTACTTAGTCACAAAACCCGAGACTTACTGTTGTACAGTGTCTTTGCGCCCTCGTTACGTTACGTGTGTTATGTTCTCGAGTGCCAACTTTGACATTAACTTTGCTCAATCTGTAAGATTTGTCCATATGTATTTATTTATTTATTTACATTACAGAATGCTAATCTGTCGTTAAAATGTTCTTGGTCTGCCCCTAGCAGGGTGTGGCCACCCGTCACTTAAAATCACCAAAGTTGCCACTACAGCTGATGACTCATAAATAAATTCTCCCTCCGGTAAGTGAAGAAATACAATACAAGGAACTTCACAGAGCAATTTGTCTATGACACTACAGAGCGCTAACCGATAATATATCTGTCAGTTCAGAGAGTTGTTAGTGTCTATCCTAAACCATAACCCTGGAGGGTGTGTCCAGACCACACCCGTGATATAAAACTAGAGATGTATAGCTATGTGCGTAAATCCACAACGCCGTTGGGTTCTGTTCTAGAAATCTTAACGTATAAATTATTGTAACAGATTAATTAAGCCTTCGAACAACCGTTCTGTCTGTGCAGATTATTTATCATTAATATTACGTTATCAGTTAGGGTGGTGCACATTCCCAGAGTCTGGAAATAGTTAGGTATTAAAAGATTTTCAAAATAAAAGAGTAATAAGTTAAAGATACACTAAATATTCCTACTTTTACCCATCCCTCCCCATGTCCTCCCCACAACTCCTTGAAAGGCCGGCAACGCTCCTGTCACACTCTGGTGTTGCAGTTGTCTATGGGCAGCGTTGATCGCGTACCATCAGGTGACTCGCTTGCTCGTTAACCGTCCTATGACATAAAAAATATTCCAAAACATATCCCAATACTTTCTAGTTTATGATCTTTTCTTCCTCGTTTTATATTTTATCATGTGGGGGCACAGTATGTCAGATATGTTCATTTCGTGCTGCTGCTTATCATAGCCTTTTCTATTCTTTCCTGCTCATACTCTCCTTGACACAATCTATTCATCTCTTTGGCGAGCTCCGTGGCGCAGTGGTTAACACGCCAGCCTGCGACACGAGGGCCCCGGGTTCGGTCCCCGGTCAGATCAAGATGGAAAATGATATTTTTTACATTGGCCTGGGTCTTAGATGTTTATCTATATATGTTTTTGTTATAAAATATAGTATCGTTGAGTTAGTATCCCATAACACAAGTCTCGAACTTACTTTTGGGGCTTGCTCAATCTGTGTGATTTGTCCGTATGTATTTATTTATGTATGTATTTATCTCTTAGGACGTCCTCTGTCCCGTGTTCCATCCACGTTTCCAGTCAGTGTTTCTCTTGAACGATATTAATTTTAATTTAACTATTTTCTGTAGTGTGCGTACATCCTATAATACATTTTTTAAGTGTGTATAAACCCTTAATATGATGTCTTTACTTGTCACTTAAACTGCAACTACATTTTATCTCAAATCTGAGAAAGTTCAGTTTCTTGTTTCGCTATTCATTTCTCGCAGTTAAAATATAAGGTGCTAGATAATTTCGCCCTAACATCTTGGAACAATCTTTCGTTCGATTCTAAACCGTGAACGTTTGAATTTAGAGTTGATATTGTTGCAATTTTTGTAGTAAATATCTACCGATTTGTAACAGTTGCAGTATAAAATAGAGAATAAACAGATACGACATCACTCCATATGAAATGCGAAATTATCACCGTACATTACTAAGAAGTAGAAGGAAGAAGGAAGCCGTGTGGTATCCGGCAGAGTATAATAGGACCACTCCCAAGTCTTCCCGTGAATGTTGTAGAAGGCGACTTTGGAAATACAAGCTAAACAAAGCTTATAAACATCTGTGAGACCTCTCCAACCCGTCTGGCCAGCGTGGAGAGTGTAGGCCAAGTCCTCTGACTGCTCTGGCCAAGTATGGCTCTAGTAGTACAGAGAGGGTCGTGCTCCTGTAGTGGAGACTAAAAAAGACCTGATGATGATGATTACTAAGAAGTAACTTTCATAATTTTCATCATATATGTATATTAGGATTAGATACAAAAACATTTAAATGTACCGTAACGTTTATAGCTAACTGTCTGTGAATAATGAAATGAAATGAAATGATATTTTATTTGCGGTAAATGTAGTAAAGAAGATGGTATTTATTATGAGTGTCTTATACATTTAGCCAATATTGGCGTGCAAATTAAGTGTCCTAGAAGCTATTTAATTATGTTTATGAAGTTAATTTTATGTCACTGATTGGTTTACTACACTTTTATATTATATTTCGTCCATTTTACATTCCAAGAATTCTTTGACTGAATAAAAACACTTCTCTACCAACCAGATTAATAATTGATTTTTGAATAATTTTGTTTTGAGTGCTTTTATTGAGCTCGGCAATTCATTATATATTTTTATTGTCATTAGATAACAATTACTGCTAAACAAATGAGTTTTGTGTCTTGGTATCACCAATCTGCCGGGATGTGGGGCTGCAAACCTATAGACCTCATTAGTACTAGTACTTACGGCCTAGTTTAGTTTGCCCCTCGCTGGACTGCGTCGCCATCGACTAAGGTAGATTAAAAGTCTTTGTACCCACTGGCAGGTTTGTAAATTTGCCAATTATGGCGTCCTTTTGAACTCGCATACTCTTGGCATTTGCCTCCTTGTCTTTATGATAGACGTCGGCCTCTGACGATCGGAGCCAAGTCGAAGTCGACCGAGTCGTAAGTTTCTTATAAAGCCCATGACTCCGTGCGCGTACATTACGATTTCTAAACTAATAAAAACGAAAAATAAGAAGTAATAAGTAGCCTATCCTGTGTCCTGTACGTTTAAATGCTAATCTACCAAGTTTTATAAAATTCAGTTAATTCGTTTAAGAGTTTTGGAGAACATACATACATACAGAAAAAATCTAAAGATCGTTAATATAGTTTCAGTATCATGTAATGTAATGTAATGTAATGTAATGTCATATCAAGAGGTTATAAATACGATATCTCTGAAAACACTCTCTGAAAAGGATTGATCATGGAGTAAGTTACTTTACTCCATGACCCATTTTTACAGATTTATTATTAGTATATTAGTATTGAGTATTGATTTGCTCTGACGTTTTTTTTTCAAGTCACGAAATTCAATCAATCCCTGCTACGCTCCTAATTTTTTTCAAATTTCAAGGCATTGTTGTTGTTCCATGCAGTCGCATCTATAACTAACTATATTGTGGTTACAGTATGAACTCATTTAGGTAGTTGTTATCAAGTTAAGCCGTCGATGGCTAGTTAGCGGTTTAATTTCGATAATTAATTTACTTTCACGGTGTCGACACCTGGATCCTGCACTTTACGCGCTGACCGTCCGCGATTCCAATTACACAGGCTTTGTTATTAATTGTAGAGTTTCACTAAACTTGTTAACTAACCAGTTGTTTGTAAGAAATCAAGTTACTGGTGCTATATTTTCTGTCGCCTAATAAGTTCGCAGAAATAAATAAATAAATATATATATACGGACAAATCACTCAGATTAAGCTAGCCCCAAAGTAAGTTCGGGGATCGGTGATGTTATGGGATACTAACTCAACGTTACTATATTTTTATAACAAATACATATATAGATAAACATCCAAGACCCAGGCCAATCTTAAAAAGATAATTTTCCATCTTGACCTGGCCGGGGATCGAACCCGGGTACTCTGGTGTCGCAGGCTGGTCTGTTGACCGCTACGCCACGGAGCTAGCCATAAAATAGCCATAAAATAGCCAATAAATACATAATAGTAAATATATATTGTCAAATCACACAGATTGACCTAGCCCCAAAGTAAGTTTAAGACTTGAGTTATGGGATACTTCTTCGTACGTGAGTAACCCGTTGTTACAAATTGACTATAAAAATTGATTCTCCTGTCTGATTTGGATTCAACGGCAACGCTCTTGTCACACCCCGGGTGTAGCAGTTGACCATGGGCAGCGGTGATTACTTACTACGAGTATCGTGACCCGCTTGCTCGTTTGACGTTTTGTTTTTGTAATGTATTTTAGTGACCTGTTGATATTCGAATGCAATGTATTATTGTTTATGAATAAATTGAATTGAATTGACGTCCTCTCATAAAAAAAAGCACACGAACGCACTTCATATGGATATTTTTATGGCAATTATAGTAGACTAGCTTTCGCCCGCGGCTCCGCCCGCGTCAATGTCGATCCCTCGGGAATAGTACTCTTTCCCGGGAATAAAGGTAGCCTATGTCCTTCTCCGTACTCCAGAGTACTTGTATGCGAAATTTCATGATGATCGGTTCAGTAGTTACGGCGTGAAAGCGTAACAAACAAATAAACAAACTTACTTTTGCATTTATAATATTAGTAAGGATACCTTTGCGAAATGTGAATGGTTAGTATAACAGTAGCTCACGGAAGCCCATAAACAAAATTAGGCAACTACTTGAAGGAAATTACGCGAAACGTGTAACTTATTTATCAGAGATCTGTTTATCGCGTAAACAACAGCTTGTAATATTGAAAGGGAAGTAGTGTAGAGTATCCAGTGTAACTGTTACACTGAGCCAGGCCTGGATCTACGGGGAGCAAACCTGGGTAACTGCCCCGGGCGGCAGTTTAAGGGGGCGCCAATATCTATTGTCTATTGATATTTATACGGACGCAGTGGTTAACACGCCAGCCTACGACACGAGGGTGCCCGGGTTCGATTCCCGGTCAGGTCAAGATGGAAAATGATCTTTTTCAGATTGGCTTGGGTCTTGGATTTTTATAATGTATTTGTTATAAAATATAGTACCGTTAGTATCCCGTAACACAAATCTCGAACTTACTTAGGGGATATCTCAATCTGTGTGATTTGTTCGTATATATTTATTTATTATCATCATCAGCTTTCTACGACCCACTGCTGGGTATAGGCCTCCTTTTGTCTGCGCCATTCCTTTTTATTTCCAGCCATCGTAATTCAGTCCTTTCCAGCATTTGCTTTATGCCGGCAACCTACGTAGGTACCGGACGTCCAACACTACGTTTCCAATTTCTGGGGTACCACTTGGTGACAGCATTACTCCACCTACCATCGTTCTTTCTAGTCAAGTGTCTTGCTCTATTCCATTTTTATGTTGCGACCCTTTAGTGCACATTGCGAACTTAGGTTCGACGTCGGATCTAAGAGTTTCGATTTGATGTCGAGCATGACTCGACTCCATGGCTCGCGCGACCATAATATGGAAATATACACATTTATTCTTATCATCATCATCATCATCATCATCAGGTCTTTTTAGTCTCCACTACAGGAGCATGACCCTCTCTGTACTACCGGGGCCATACTTGGCAAGAGCAGACAGAGGATTTCACCTACACTTTCCTCGCTGGCCAGACGGGTTGGAGAGGTCTTACTGATGTTTATAAGCTTTGTTTAGCTTGTATTTCCTATTTATTTATTTTATCTTTTAAAATTTTAATAGAACTTCACAACGCTTTAGCTGACATATCAGATTAGCACATGGGTTATAAATTACGCGGACAATATCACGGGAAATGCCGCTCTATGCGCCTAAGGAGGCTAAGTGGCTGATGGCGGAATATACCTAATTACTCGTAAGACTATCAAGACAAGAAACACCGGTGGGCATCGAGGGCCTTTTTCAGGAATCCAATCCTAACATTGGTCAGAATAGAGCGGCCTATCAGTCAGTAGACATATGTTTTCTGTTTGCATCCCTCCCCAACTTCCCTCAGCACCTGAAAGGACGAAGTACGGCCGGGGCGCCATATTTTTTGTCTTTGCCCATTCTCCAAAAAGTTCTAGATCCGGAGTTACATCGATTGAATAATGCAGGAGCTCGAATACGGCAACCCAGTTGTTGGACGTGAAATAAGGACGTACTCGGACACCTTTGCATAGCTTACACGAGAACAAGGTGCATATGCAATTGTATCGAAGAGTTATTCTAGCGAGATGTTGTACTAGCGACCCGCCCCGGTTTTGCGCGGGTGCGATAAATTATACAATTAACCCACTCAATCTATAAAATAACCGCATCAAAATCCGTTGCGTAGTTTTAAATATCTAAAATCTAAAATGAGCAAGGGACAAATAGCGGGAAGCGACTTTGTTTTATATACTATGCATTGATTAAAGTAGTATCAAAATAAAGGATTTGTTTGTTGATTTAATTAGTACTGGTACAATAGGACGGTCATCTCATCACTCATTGTGGACAGACGGACTTGCTGTCGATCTTCTCCTTCCTGTCCACTTTATGAAAAGTCAGCACAGCACGTTAGTTAATTCCACAGCTCTATCTTTAGTCATCTCATTCATCATCGTCATGTAGGGGTACACTCATACATTGTTAAAATGAAATTCAGCAAATTCTTGTAGCGCAGGCGCACGGCAGTCGCCCTCCGCCTGTCTCCGTTTCCACTCGTAATTACATAACTTACAGTCATGATATCAGCCGCAAGAAGTTCACTGCTGGTCATACGTCTCCCCCAAGGATTTCCAATACAACCGGTTGGAACCGGCCTGCATCCAGCGTCTTCCTGGATCCATCTGATTCGTTACTTTATTTTCCCAAATCCTCCATCCATGTTTCCTTTGGCGTATGATCTAAGTCATTGAAAATAAATACCTAATTCTCTGAAAGTAAAAATAAAAAATATATATATATGTATATATACGGACAAATCACACAGATTAAGCTAGCCCCAAAGTATCTTGATCCCGGTCAGGACCGGGATTGAACCTGGGCACCCTCGTGTCGCAGGCTAGCGTGTTAACCATTGCGCCACGGAGGTCGCCAAGTAGTGAAACCCACATCAATTTTTAACCGACTTCATATCTTGTCAAAATAAGTAAAAAGTGGTACTTATTTAAAACATTTTATAAAAATACCTGTGGAGTAGGACCTTAATCTTTTTGTTTTTAATGAATTGTTTCAGGCGTTACTTTGCTGATGTCAGTTTCTTGCACCTTTGTGTGCTTCCGCCACCAGTTAGTTCATGCCAACTATTGCGAGCCAGCAAATTTTTGTTTTTTCCTGCATCTTGAGTTGTATCGCTTCGGAGCTCGGTGGACCCGGTGGTGCTCTATGTCTTTTTTTTGTTATTAATTACTTATGTCCCACTGCTGGACAAAAGCCTCCTATTCTGTTTTCCACCTAGTTCTAACCATCGTTATGTTTTGCCATCCCTCATTGAAAGCTAACAACTCGTCTCTCCATATCGTTCTTGGCTTTCCTCTTAAATCTCTTATTAATTACTTTTTCTTATTTTATTATAGCTTGTTTCATTATTTTCATTATATGGCTTTCAGCAGTAGTCATTTAAAAAAATCTGTGAGATGGAAATGCTTGGATAGGCTCAGTTGACAAACTTATAATTCAAGAAAATTGACAAAATTGTTACTTACCAATGCAATACTTACACATTTTATGCGCGACAGCATGATGAAATAATAAAGGCTGCAGCTCAACAAACTTAGTTATCGGCGGATAAAGGCTGTATTTGGTCGCTATCACATTCACAGCTTTATCACAAAATATAAATTGCCATTTGCGAACCATAGAAATCTGGAGCAGTAGACAATAAGCGAATAAATTAAATTACTGGCTCGTGACTGGCCGCAGATTACATTTTGTTTAAACAATGGCTAAGTTTGTGTTGATATGATATTCGTAAATAAGTCGGTAACTTGCGGCATAGTTGAAATAAATACAGAGTCACATAGATATACTGTCTTTGATATAACTTAAGTGTCTACGTTACTGTAATATTTCCGCGCTTCAGAGAACGATTCCCGAACGATTCGGAGTTGTATCAAAATATCCGTCAGGATATACATATATGTATATTCTATCTCTATGGTTTAAAAACTTAGAAAAAGGGCAGTTACTGTAACCTTTGACAGCACAACATACACCTCATTTCATCAGTCAGTCTGTAAACATGGCAATTACAATGTTGACGATATAACAGACTAAGCTCAAAATCTGTAAGTCTCGCAGTGACTAAAAATAATACGTATACTTGCTAGAATATCCTTTTTAGATAGAGATTTTGATCTTTGATTGACCCACACATATCTAGCTTATTCTGACAATGGAGTAGGCACTGCCTAGGCACATAAATGTCGTGCGGAATAAAGGCTGTGTCTTTTGTTTTTGAATAGGCTCGATCTATGCGGTCTTTTATTGGTTCTGAAATTATAATTGTTCTATTAATGTACAATCAGAAGTCTTCTGGCTATCTTGATCAGTATTAGCGGTCCTAAAACTTACTTGACGATTATATTATTTCATCTACACTAATATTATTAAGAGGAACGATTTGATTGTTTGTTTGATTTCTCCGAAACTACTGGACCGATTAGAAAAAAATCTTTCACCATTAGAATTCTACAATATGAACCTGAACATAGGCTATAGAATAAATACCTGTATTATACTACCCGTGCGAAACCGGGGAGGGCCATTGGTTTTCGATAAAAATAATCTGTCAGTAGCTCTTACAGGTCCAAGTCGATCATGGTACATAATCAGTAATTCTGATTGCAGGTGTTGATTTTGTGTCTGATAGCTTTGTCTTACTCCTGAGTGATATGATAACATTTTCGTGCCTTCTGACGAACCCATTTCGAATGGACACTGAGCTATCCGCCTATGAGATTGGAGCGTTCTTGATGTCATAAAAGGTGACGGCTGAAAATCAGTGCTAGTCACTAATGTGTCCAGCGTAATATTGCGTCATCCATCACCTATTGTAGTACACAAAACAAATTGTTATTATTTTATTTATATATTTTTTTTTTTTTGTTTCTACAATAAATATTTTTACATTCAATTTTTAAATAGCTTATTATATTAGTACTGAAATAATCGTTGTTGCCTAACTATAAATCTTCCATTGCATTCAGAAGTCTTCTGGCTATCGCGATCAGTATTAGCGGGACCATAACTCAGTTCTGTTATATAATTGCAGGTGAGGGGCGGAACTCCTGGACACCACCATTAATTGATATTATGGCGTTATTATCTGCCTTATTGATTTTCTCTTTTATGTAAATTACTGGGCTGCTGCTAGCTCCCTTTATAGGATAATTACAAAACTGTTTGAAACACTTCAGATTGATAATTTATACTACGGAAACTCTAACAAATTAGTTTGAATTTGAATTTGGGAATACGATCGGATGAGACAGAAATACTTTTAAAACAATAAATATTGGTTATTCAATGCTTTTTAATACACGAATATGTTTGTTTTGATTGCTGCTTTGAATTAAATTCGATGTCCATAAATAATTTATTTTTATAGCTAGAGGCAGCCATTGCATTTTCAAAGTTATGTTCAAATAAAATTGGCCAATTATAATAAACTACTCCTCTAATTAAAGCTATGATCATAAAAACAACCTGTTAACACTTAACAATATTTCCTGATCATTATCTCAGCTTTCAGCTTAGAGCTGTAGAATAAATAATAATCAGAGCCTTTGTTGAGTTCACATTAAGTTCGTGTTTTGTGTTGAGCTAGAGAGCTTTTAGAGACGCCATTGTTTGTTTGTATTATCTCTATTGCACGTGATGTGTGGTTTCCAACTTGTGATAGAACCAATTCATCCACTAGTACTCGTAGAGATGACGTTCAAGAGACAAATTTTTATTTACACGATATATGTAGAGAAATACATTACACTTACACAAAAAAGAAATAAATGTGTAAGGTAAAACATACAATCAGACTTGTTGCATTGAGATGAGATTTGTTCAATTTAATAGAAGTAAATTCTACAAAAGATACTGCTACTAATGATAATGACCATTGTAGTGGTAAAAGTGTGGCTGAGGATCCTCCCCTCTTGGACTCTGGTGTGATCAGACGTGTCAACAGCTAATCCACGTTAAATTTCTTTTAAATTAAATTAAATCAACAAATTAAATTCTCTAAAATACGGCCGGATACCAGGAGTGCAGTAGTTTCGAGGTGTCGCACGCATCAAGTGAGTCGCCATTCATATTACTCAGTCACTCATACATACAAAAAAACGCACTAGTAGCTGTAGATCCTTTGCACGCACACCTACTTACATCGGGTGTCAACTTACACCGGACGGAAAGGAATTTTGTATCAAAGCGCCAATAGCCACCAGTTAAGTTTGACCTCCCAGGTGTCTTCTTACATTGGACGGTAAATAATTTTGTACTAAAGCGCCGATTGCCACCAGCTAAACTTGACCCCTATTTTGTTCGACTATTGCCAATTCCTCTGTTGCCCTGGTACTAATTTATACTGAACGCAAGATGCCTCTAAAACGTACCCCCCCGCCAACCCCGTCTGCACTTCCTACTCAATTAACGGCTGCACCTGAGCGGCCGCAGTCTCCCAAAGAAGACTCAACAAATGCTGCGACATGTGATATCTCTGCTACTAATGTAGTAACTACCTTGTTTACACCTATACTACCACTCTATCAATCAGGTTCGGACTCAGCGTTAAATAAGTTAGAGAGTGTCAGTGTAAGACCTAAACGTAAGTTTGTTAGCGAGGAGGAAAGTAATATGCGAGACTTCATGCAAGAAATGAGAACTATGTTTAACACGTTTGTGGAGTCACAAAATCAAAAATTCGTCCAGCTTCAATGCACCATGAACGAAATTAAAGAAAAAAACTCAGATATTGCAAAATCTCTTGACTTTCTAAGTAAAAAGTATGAAGAGGCAATTGATAGAATTACTAAATTAGAGGCCGACACTAAGATTTCGCAGAAGAATTTACAGAGCCTTGAATCAAAAATTGAATTATTAGATAGAAAATCACGCCTCTGCGCTGTAGAAATCCGCAACATCCCCAAAATCAATCCTAAGGAAACAAGAGAGGATTTGTGTAAAACTATTCAAAAAATTGGCGAATCGGTAGACGTCCAAATAAATACTGAAGAAATCAAGGATATTTATAGATTCAATTCTAAACATGAGTCTGTTATGCCCATAGTGGTTGAATTTACAACTTTCGTAAAAAAAGATAAGATTCTAAAGGGCTTTAAAAGCTATAACAAACAGAATAAGGACAATAAGCTAAACACAACTCATTTGAAAATGTCCTGTCCAACAAAGCCTATCTATCTGAGCGAATCACTGACCTTCAAAGGCAAAAGGCTGTTCTACCTGGCAAGGGAGTATGCTAAGTCAAATGACTATCATTTTTGCTGGACTACAAACGGAATTGTACATCTTCGGAAAAGAGAAAACGGAGCTGTAATCAGGATCAATTCAGAAGAAGATTTTTCAAAGATGGAAAAATGACTAGGAAGGCTGTATTTGAGTTGTTCATGTAAACTCGCTTATGAGATTATTCTATTGTTTTTGTTTGGAATTGTAAAACATTTATTTGATGGTCATGTACAAAATCAACACTCTGTTACAAAATCACACTTACACACCAACATTCAAACTCTTTCATTCACTTGCCTACTTACATACCCATACTCCTCTAAAAATTTGAACATAAGTATCTACCACACCCACGCCTATTGCCATGTAGCCGTCTTGACAGTGTCCTTATTATATATTCCGTCACATTTGGTGCCATAAATGAAATTTTAAATGAAATGGATGGTGTATCCTTATGCGAGTCCCTCGTGTGTAGACCTGAAGACTGTTATACACACATACAGCATACTAATAATACTATAAACATAATAGCCCAAAATATACGGAGTATTAATGCAAATATGTCTGGTCTCCTGGTTTTACTGGACACGCTGAGGATGCACCATGATATCATTATCTTATCGGAGTGCTGGCTCTCGTGTAATCCAAACCTCCCTTTCTTGTGTGGATATAATCGTTTTGCCTCATCACATACTTACAACCAAAATGACGGGGTCGTGATATATGTTAATTCCGCTTTCAATAATGTATCTGTTCACGAACCTCAAGTATCTGAACTGAATTGCTTAGTTATTGAAATTGGTACCGATATCGCGATTCTGGCAATCTACCGTCCTTTTGCTTTCTCGAACACCACTAACTTTCTTAATTCACTGGATCGGGTACTTTTGGATCTTGCTAGCTTCAAAAACATTTATATTATGGGTGACATAAACATTGATATAACTCCAGGGCGTGAAGACACACAGGCGTTGGATTATCTGGATCTTATAGCTCATCATGGACTTCTTCCAGGACATTATTTTCCAACGCATGGTGCCACCTGTTATGACCATGTTATATTAAAATCTTCCATTTCAGCTAAATGCCTGGTTGTTGAATCTTCCCTAACCGATCATTACACTGTTATTCTATCACTCTCAACAAAGAATACAATAGGTAACCAGACAATAATCAAAATTGACGAAAAAAAATTAGAGTTAGCGGTAAAACATATTGATTTTAGTTCAGTCTATACGGGCAAAAATCCAAACACAGCGATCCACTATTTAATTAACCCCCTGAGACAGGCTATTGCATCTTGCAGTATACCTCATAAGGTTTCTAGAAAGCGTAGAGCAATTAAACCCTGGATCACACCGGGGCTTATTAGGTGCATGAGACATAGAGATTCTCTACACAGGAAAATGAGAAGACTTCCACACGACGAAACGGCAAAACTAATATATAAAAGATACAGGAACTATTTGAATGGCTTGTTAAAAAGAATTAGAAGAGAATATGAAAAGGAAGAATTACGTAAGGCTAAAAATAATAATAAAAAGACTTGGCAAGTGATTAAAGAAATAACAAACTTAAATAAACGGCAACCATTCCAGACAGACCTTCTTAAAATTAAAGACTCTCCACAGAGATCTGTAGATGAGGCAAACCAGTACTTCGCTAATATTGGCAAAGAACTGGCTAATAAAATTGGATCCGATAAACAGGCTCAAACAATTTGTTCCCCAAATAGACCTAACTCGCTTGTTCTGCTAAATACAGACGAAGACGAAGTCGAACGACTTATAGACTCATTAAAACCTGATAGCGATTATCCAAAAGTACAAAAAGATAATCATCCCCCCTCTAAACTATATATGTAACCTATGTTTACAAACGGGTATTTTCCCAGACTACCTCAAAAGGGCCGTCATTATACCAGTTCATAAGGCGGGGGATCGCAGCCGTGTCACAAACTACAGACCCATTTCTATTCTTTCTGCCTTTTCAAAAATACTGGAACGGATTTTGAACAATAGGCTCATCGTATTTTTAGAAGCTAATAATCTCCTTTCAGGCAACCAATATGGTTTTCGAAATAAAATATCAACTGCAGATGCTGTTAATGATTATATAGTTTCGAGCTTAGATAATGGTGCCAAATGCATAGGTCTGTTCTTGGATCTGACAAAGGCCTTTGACACGGTTTCGATCCCACTTCTCCTTCAGAAATTGGAAGCGATGGGAATTAGAGGTTTGCAATTGGCCATATTTGAAAGTTACCTTACTGGGCGAACTCAGCGGATAAAGATAGGCTCCTATATTAGCGGTGATGAACCTGTTACTTTTGGAGTACCCCAAGGCAGTATATTGGGGCCTACTCTCTTTCTCGCGTACATTAACGATCTCTGCGATATACATTTACAAAATGGCAAGGTCATAACTTATGCTGATGATACAGTATTGCTGTTTACGGGAAAAACTTGGGAGGATACCTATAAAACAGCACAAACAGGTTTCGATTGCGTCCGGGACTGGTTACACAAAAACCTACTTACCCTTAATTTAGATAAAACAAAGTTGATTCAATTTTCTATACAAGATTCTTTTCAAATAAAGGGGCTAGATCTAAAAATTGTTGCTCAAGATACACAATCAAACTACATCATCGAACGCACAGATTGCATAAAGTATCTAGGCATCTTAATAGATAAACATTTAACCTTTAAATCACATATTGAACTCATATCTTCACGAGTACGGAAACTCATATATGTATTTAGACAGCTGCGACACGTAGCCGATGTCAACATCATTAAGATGGTTTATTTTGCGCTCGGTCAATCAGTATTAACGTACTGTATTACCGCTTGGGGCGGTGCTGCAAATTCTCACTTTATGCGAATTGAGAGGGCGCAAAGGTCATTACTGAAGGTGTCATGGTTTAAACCTTTTCGATTCCCCACCATGGCACTTTATAAAATTACAGAGCTATTAAGTGTTCGGCAGCTGTTTATACTCCATACAGTGATGAAGCAACATAAAATAACTCCGCTCATTGCAAAAAATCTCAGACGCAACCATCTTGTAGCTAAATCAACATCCTATAAAACAAAATTTAGCAACAGATTTCTTGGATTTCAAGGTCCTCATCTTTACAATAAGCTTCACAAAATACTGTCTTTTCACCACCTAAATGCCTATAATCTTAAACACACACTTTCGGATTGGTTACAAAAACAAAATTACGAAGAAACAGAAAATTTTATATCTACTGTACAATAAATCACCTCAACATACAGTCATATATATACATAACATGCATAACAAATAACATACAAACACACATACATATATTTATACACATCCACGCCCCTAACTCTCACACAAATAAATACATGACGTGACTATCCACACATATTCCGTCAAGAACTTCCTTTCTTTCGTCTTCTTTTTTGGTTTGTCATAATTTCCCTAGATTAAATGTACCTAACACACAAAATTAATGTCAAAATTTACTTCAATTAGTACTTATAATATTAGATAATTTTAGAGGCGGGGGCCTGATGACTTGCAATACAGGTACAAACCTAGTGCTAGCATCAGCTTCCCACAAACTGGTTGTTTTAGTACTTAGTACTTAATTTAATTCAATTGTAATTTTGTCTGTAAGTACCTTGTTTGTGGAAAGAAATAAACATTATTATTATTAATTATTATTATCCTACAATGACTTGAATATTTATTAAATGGGCAGATATTGCAATAAGGATGGACGAATAACGACTAAAAAAAGGTCTTCAAAATACTATAAAGCAATGTTTTGTTTAAGACGAAGAAGAAAAGCCCAACATTTATTTAATATAGCTGGCTTAGCACTGAATCTTGCCATAATCGTGAAACCACCCATTACAGCTTACTCGCAATTATTTTCTCTCGGTTCCTTCCCGGCGCACCTCAGTTTATTTTCGTTTCGGAGCAGCTTTTCGAAATTGCTGTTATTGCGGACATGCAACTCGAGCGTTATGCACTTCATTATTATAATCGACATTTGATTGGGGAGATTTCGCTTGTTGGATATGCCTTTGAAGATTGTCAGGTTCAAGTGGCCTTTTATGTTTAAACTCAAATCGTTAGGTGTTTTCAAACATTACGTTTTGGCATTCTGCAAGGCAGGATATACAAATCAAGGGACTTAGGGTTTTCATATTTAGAAGCCTTTATTGCAATTATTGATAAAGGTATTGTTTTTCCAAAAATATATTTTTTTATGTATATTTGACGGCAAACGAGCAGACGAACCACCTGATGGAAGTTGCTCATGGACATCTGTAACACCTGAGAAGGTGCTGATGCGTTGTCAACTCTTAAGATACCTGTAAACACGCTTTTGAAGGACCCCAAGTTACAGCACACAGGGAAAATCTAGAGACAGTAACAGTAAAAGATTGCAGGATTGTGGAATGGACTCCCCCATTCCACAATCCTGCAATCTTTTACTGTTTATTATAACAATAAGAATAAATACAAAAAGAAACAAACATGTAATTCACTTGTTTATCTCAGTTTACGTTGGATATCAGACACATACGGCCAAAAGGTTGCTTAATTAGTAATTTCTTCTTAACAGTGTATTAATGCTTGACCGGCCGTATGTAAGACGTAAACTGAGATAAACAAGTGAATGTACTTCGAAAACAGATGTATCAATAATATTTGTATACAATTGGTTAACTGTAACGAAGACATTGACTACAAAGTAAACTTTGAGTATTCGGTCGTTAGTTGATTTTTCTTCTTGACTGAATAAAAATAACATTCTTATCATTAAAATTGAATCTAATATTTAAACAATGACTTAGTTGTTGTTAGTACGTTGTCATTGCGCAGCACTTTAATCAACCTTATCTCTATCTATTATGTTGTGTTTTGATCTGACCCTATAGATCAACACTATTATTTCTTGACCTTCATCTACCGATATTAGTTCAATTGTATATTGGGTATTACTGCCCTGTAGTACTTGTGCAAGGTCGGGCCCTTTCCTAACTCCAATATCCGGTGGGACCATTGTGTATGCTTCCTGTCGCGCCTCAATTAGTCCGCTTTTACGACTTATTAGTTGTCGTAATGGTTAGATGTTCCGGCACGGAATTTAATCTAATGTCGTTTCCTTTTGATTACAGAGCACTGACTAGAGATTTGTAAAAAAATATATAAATAATGACAAAATAATTAATAAGATTCGTTATTAGAACATTTTTCAAGGGATTGTTTTATTATAAAGACCAATTTTCAACCTTCTAAAAGATATGCGTATTGCATTGTTTTCTTCATTTCTTTTTATGTCTACAGCAAGATTCATTTTAAAAGACATTACTACAATTGTGTCAAGTTTTATAGATTTAGGTCTTATAGACCTAGGCTCTGTCTACCCCTCAAGGGAAAAGGACGTGATACTATGTATGTATCAAGTTTTCGTCATTTTTACTCGCATCTCTCGCAAACTTTTGTTTTATCTACTACTTAGGCTAGGCACTGTAAAATGTGCGTTTTTACTATCAATAATTTATTCGTCTTTTTAGTCTTTCTTTCTAAATTTGTCAGTTCAGTATTCAACCTGTTTATAAGCGATGTCATTAACATTCTTGTACAAAATTACCAATGCCCATGTCCAAGGTTACATTTGCATTGTAGTTGATATTGAAAAGTTTGGTACGGTTTTGTCTTTAATTTATAGTAAATTCATAGGTTTTTAGTACGAATCTTCATCAAACATAACTTATGAATCAAACTTTCTATAGATTGTCACAGTTACAACCTTCCCAAGCATTGAATGCTTCTAAACGTGAATCTCTTCAGAGTTCAGTTCATAAATAAGACTAAGGTGCATTTGACACACCATCGCATTCAAGGGGTGGTTCAAAGCACAAACTAAAGAGCGCCAACCCAGCAATCAGATTATTATGCGCCATTTATCTGAATGTCGTCAGGTTTCCATACTAATGGTATAAAATATTGAGAGTGCGGAACCTATCCCGTAATGGCCAATTTCATGGTTCTTTATTTTATTGTCATTGTTTATTTTTTTTAAGACGAGTGAAACCCATCTACTTTTTCTCGTTATCGCCGACGAAAAAAACGCAACTTTAAATTATTGTCTTAATTTAATATTGTCCTAATTCAGATATCACAGCCAAGGAAAATATGATCGTGCATCGTGGATTAAAGCTTGAGTTCATCACATCTGTGCTCTCCTTACTTTGTGCTGATGGCTATTTTACTCACCATATTACCGGTGACCTCTGCCTCATTACTTTCTCCCTTATCTGCAACCTCGTCATAAACACAATTGGCAGATCACACGATTCCGTAAATCCGGCTTTATGTTAATTTTAAGCGTAAACCTTTGACATGTCGTGACTCTTGTATTTTAATTTGCAACTTGGGAGTGCTCTTAACATATCTTTATTATCAAGGAAGCCTTTAAAATGAAATCAGTAGCGTGTTTCTAAATTCCGTTTCTCACGACTTTCGTCTTTTCAAAATTAAGGGCCTTAGCATGCACGAAGTTTTTGATTTCAATGTTTTGTGGTTGTAGCTGTTGGATGTCGAAAATTTTAAACATTTTATATATAGTACATATTGTACTAGCTATCATCAGTGTGTCCTTTTTATACATGCTACCTCCACTTTTCCGTACTGAAACTATCATCTATGTTTATTTGCATGGTTGCGTAAATAAAAAGCGAGGCGATGACACATCGTGTAAGAAGGTTTTTTGTTCCTTATGGTTATGGGGACGCTAATTCAAAAAAGGTCACCCTAACCTTTTTAATTGTTGTTCCACAAACGGTTTCCTGTTGGAGATTAGCTATTTCATTATCATCTGCTTAAACCATTAAAATTCTTTGATTTCCATAATCAAACGCGGCCGGATAAAATCTTTGTCGGTTTGTATAAAGTTGGCTATTTTGGGCATAATAACAGTAACATTGCCTTACAGAGAAGAAATATAGTCAGTTTCACACGTTAGTCACGTCGCATTTAAATATTTTGTTCTAAATACGGAATTGCCAGACAAGTTGTCTGAAGATGTGGGTGGTGTGTGTTTGTCACTTGTTTATGTTCTTTAAATATTGAATACCGAAGTTGAAACTGTAGGAAATTGTGGAATTCGACGTATTTTCAAATCACTAGTACAATCTGCTGCATTATTTAATATCAAAATTATTTGTATAGTTTAGGTCGATCCATGCACAAGATCTCCGCCTTGTTGGAATTTGAAACAGATACATATGAAATTTAAAAACTACATATATGTAATGATGTCTAAAAACATTTTTCTTCAAAAATTCTGTAAATTTAACGTCTAAAATATATTACTCCGTTTCTTATTTTTTTAATAAAAATATCGCCCCTACCTTTTGCGCAACCTACTCGTAATTGGCTTGCGCAGAACTCACGTTCTTTCTTCGTTCGCGCGGTACACTTTTAATAAAAACATTTAATTTATTCAAAACGACCACAGCGGCGTAAAAATAGGGTGTGAAAGTTTGACCGCTAATATTTGTTTGTCTGTGGCACCGTAGCTCTTAAATGGGTGAATTGATTTCGTTGCGTTTTTTTTAGCAGTTTTCCTAGCGATGGATCCTAGACATATCATAATCGGCCCAGCCAATTACAAGATACAGAGAATTTCGTGACGGCGGTTGCTTATTTTTTATTTTAGACTAGCTTTCGCCCGCGGCTCCGCCCGCGTCAATGTCCATCCCTCGGGAATAGTACTTTTACCCGGGATAAAAGGTAGCCTATGTCCTTCTCCGCACTCCAGAGAAGTTGTATGCAAAATTTCATAATGATCGGTTCAGTAGTTACGGCGTGAAAGCGTAGCAAACAAACAAACAAACAAATAAACAAACAAACAAACTCACTTTCGCATTTATAATATTAGTAAGGATATTTTGTTATTACAAGTATTTATTAAGTTTCAGTCTATCAGCTATCTGCATGTAGATACAATTACATTACAAATCTTGAACGTTAAAATTGACCAATTTCCCGGTGTTGGATTGATGTTTTTTTATGAGCGAAGACAGTTAACTCCATCACCCTTAAAATTGAATTTGAAAATTTAAAGGGTTATGGAGATTTTCGTCTTTTAGCAAGGAAAAACATTTGAATTTTTTTCATATAATAATCTCAGTACAAAATCTTATACTCTGGCTAATAATGAACTAGCAGTGAAAACCTAACGAACCCTAAAAGCAATAAAGTTTTTTACTTAATTAGTCACAATAGATTGAGACTAATTAACAAAACTGTTGAGCCAATGCGCAGTGCAGTAGGAATTGCAGTCACTAACAATGCAATGACGAATGAGATAACTCAGTTGCTTGGTCACGAAACACGTAAACTGGGGTTCACTGACTCTACGAAGACAGTCAATGAAACAGTGAAGACAATTAATTATACATTGTGAAATTTTATCGTTCTCAACCCTTAAAGGGGTGATTCAACCCGTCAATATGAACAACTTTTCATAGACAGTCAATGAAACAGTGAAGACAATTAATTATACATGGTGAAATTTTATCGTTCTCAACCCTTAAAGGGGTGATTCAACCCGTCAATATGAACAACTTTTCATAGACAGTCAATGAAACAGTGAAGACAATTAATTATACATGGTGAAATTTTATCGTTCTCAACCCTTAAAGGGGTGATTCAACCCGTCAATATGAACAACTTTTCATAGACAGTCAATGAAACAGTGAAGACAATTAATTATACATGGTGAAATTTTATTGTTCTCAACCCTTAAAGGGGTGATTCAACCCGTCAATATGAACAACTTTTCATAGACATTCAATGAAACAGTGAAGACAATTAATTATACATGGTGAAATTTTGATCGACGGGTTGAATCACCCCTTTAAGGGTTCATTAAAGGGGTGATTCAACCCGTCGATATGAACAACTTTTCATATGGGACCAATACCGGGAACTCAAATAAATGATCCTCTTCCCCTTGGACATTTTAAGTGTATAGACGTGTCATAAACATTTATTGCAAATTTTTGAATTAAATTACATTTGGACAAAATAAAATAACCTACAATAATAGGAGCGCAGCAAGTGCGAAGAGGTCAACTTGCACCATCGATACAGGACGAAAGATTAGCCGCGCAGCTGTGTGAGTACATGCACATATATACAACATTATTAAAAATCCATATATTTAAAAAGAGACAATATTCACGCGCGCAAATTGCATCCTACCCAAGTAAAAAGGGATAGTTGTATTATCACTCATCGGGGCGACGGAGATCAACTTATATTTGACGGAAAGCACAATTCTATAGGACTCGTCGATCGACGTCCAGCTAACGAGACCCCTGTCTGATTGTGCCGGTCACCGCGGCTCAGGTTATATTTGACGGAAAGTATAAGCTTATGAGACCCGCCGATCGTTGACCAGTAAACGAGACCCCCGGTCGAAAAAAGTATAACTGTTCTAAGCAGACGCCTTCTGCTCGTTTTTGGTGCCCTAGTAAATCGGAACATGCAGCGCACTCCACCGCAGTCACCGTTAAAGGCGACCACAATGACAACGACGAACCTTTTGACCACAACGCATTTCCAGTCAGATCCGAATCTGTCTACGGGTGGGGAACAAAACGTCTCCTTGCGTATCAAAAGAAAAAGGCAAGAAGAGTCTCAGTCTGATCTGGCCGATTTTAAAGAAGAAATGAAGGCCTTTTTTACTTCCCTTATGACTTCACAACAGAAAGAACTTGAAAAAAACACTGTCACCCTGAAGGAGATTCAACGGTCAAATTGCAATATAGAGAATTCCGTAGCCTTTCTAACAGCTCAAAATGAAGAATTTAGGAAAATAATTAACCAATTACAGGAAGAAAGAAAGGAAGACAGGAAACATATAGCTATGTTGGAAGAGAAATTAGAGAACATGCAGATGGATGTAAGAAAAACCAACTTAGAAATTAAAAATGTACCAAGAACACCTAATGAATCAAAGGAGGATCTTGTGGATATGGTCCTAAATCTTTCACGTACAATTGGCTCCCAAGTGAAAAAGGAAGATATTAAGGACGTATTCAGAGTACGTACAAAGAAGGAAGGTCTACAAAATCCACCTATCATTATTGAGACTTCATCAACCATGTTAAAAAATGACGTTCTTAAATTGTGCAAGGCATTCAATGTGAAACAAAAAACCAAATTGTGTGCTAAACATCTTGGACTGAAGACAAGAGAAGACACCCCGGTGTTCGTAACGGAGCAACTGACAGCAAAAGCTGCCCGTTTATATTTTCTCGCACGTGATCTCGTAAAAGACAACTCCTTCAAATTCTGCTGGACGGCATATGGAAGAGTTTACATCAGAAAAAATGAAAACTCTCCTATAATTCAAATTAAAAATGAATTACAGATTCAAGACATAAGGAATAACAAATGACTATTTTTTATTACATTTTGCTATCTACCTTCTGCATGTATTAGAAACATTGGTTTATATTTAAATCTGTGTTTATTCATTTTCTTCGTTTACTGTAATACGATAAATTACCCCACACTACATACAATAATTATTATTGTACTAATATTCAATTATATTAACTACATAAGTTTTCCCCCTGAGCCAAATTATCAGTTGACCTATACGACCTTATTTGCAGTTAAACCATCCTTCTCAATTCATAATGTTACCCCCTTAGAAAAACTCGATTTACCTTACAAAACACCTACATGTATACACTGTATCTATGCCTTTACTCTCGATAATGGATGATACGACACAAACATTTAATGATATAGACAATTTATCTGTTGCAAGGAGTATCGAATGTAACTTTTGCGATGTACCAAAAAACATATGTGTAAAAAAAAATGACTTCACTTTGATGACCCAGAATATAAGGAGTATATATTACAACTTTGATGACTTTATAGTAAACCTGGGCTTTCTCACTTTTGATGTAGATCTAATTGTCCTTACTGAGTGTCGACTTACCCCCGATAAGCCACTGCCACAACTTAAAAATTATAATCCCTTTGCAACCACTAATCAATTAAACCAAAACGACGGGGTGGTGGTTTATGTCAAAAAAACACTTGTCTCTAGTGTCAAAGAAATAAAGCTCTCTGAAGCATCGTGTCTTCAGGTAGAAATATTAAATAACATAGTTTTGTGCATTTACCGCTCCCCGTCAAATAAATATGCAGAAAAATTTATTAACTCATTAAACGCGCACCTAGAGACAATAAAGACACAAAGAAGTATTATTATTACGGGAGACATAAATATTAATTTGATAGCTAGAGACACAGAAAAATCATATGAATATAATAATAGAATAAGTTACCTTAATACATTAGCAACTTTGGGGATACTGCCTGGACACACATTGCCCACTAGAGGTAAAAACTGCCTGGATCATTTTATGTTAAAGTTAAATAAAAAAAGAACTTCAGCATTCATTGCCATCTTACATAGTACAGTTACAGATCATTTGTCAATATTTTTAACTTTGTCTAAACAAAAATACGTTGAACCGGTGTCTAAATCTACTACAACGATTGATTTTGATAAGGCTTTAAGGTATTTACAAGATCAACATTTATCTGAACTACTTTTTTGTGATGACCCTGTTCTAGTGACCGAATGTTTGATAGAAAAATTAAGCAACTCCATTAAAATTAATACCAACATCAGGCATATTCCTAAAAGCAAACGAATATTGAAGCCATGGATTACCCCTGGCATTCTACGGTGCATTAAAAATCGCAATAAGTTACAAAAAGAATTGAAAAATGATCCGCATAATGAAACGAAAAAAATTACTTATACGCGATATAGAAACTATTGCAATAACTTAATAAAAAGATTAAAAAGAAATTATGAAAGGGAATTAATTGCTAAATCTACGGAAAACAATAAACTACTATGGAAAAATATAAAAAATATAACGTACACAAATTTAAATAAAAAACAAAATAAAGAATTAATAAACATTAAACCTACACCTATAGAAGCCGCGAATGTAATCAATAATTATTTTGCAAATATTGGTAAAGACCTTGCCCAGAAGATTACCCCACGTAAAAATGAAAATAATAAAGCATTTCTAAGCGAGATACCGTCCCAACCGCAGTCCTTTGTTCTCCTAGAAACTGATGTAGAAGAAGTTAACAGTATTTTAATGAGCCTTAGAACTGATAGTGCTCCCGGGTGGGATAATGTTACTACTAAATATTTAAAACATGTTAAAAATGAAATTAATCCCATAATTGCTCATTTGGCTAACCTTTGTTTCAAACATGGTATTTTTCCTAACCTTCTCAAACGTTCTATAATTACGCCAGTCCACAAGGGAGGGGATAAAGATGATTTAAGTAATTATAGACCTATATCTGTCCTACCGGCAATATCAAAAATCATAGAAAAACTTTTAAATAACCGATTGATCAATTACTTAAATAAATTCAACATATTATCTCCTTCCCAATTTGGGTTCAGACAAGGAAAATCAACCCAGGATGCAGTAACAGCCCTTACCTCTCTACTGTCAGAGGAACTTGATAAGGGAAATAAATGCCTATGTTTCTTTTTAGATCTTAAAAAAGCGTTTGATACGGTCTCTATTCCCATCCTAGTAGAAAAAATAGAAAAAGCTGGAATCAGAGGAGTGGCACTATCGTTGTTCAAGGATTATCTCACTGAAAGGAAACAGAAGGTTAAGCTAGACGAGTTTACCAGTGAAGACGCAGAAATATCGTATGGTGTCCCGCAAGGCAGTGTATTAGGCCCTACATTATTTCTTCTATATCTTAACGATCTCTGTAATATGAAAATTAATCAAGCAAACATCTTCTCATATGCTGACGATACAGCAATCGTCTTTACTGGTAAATCTTGGTTAAATATTAAAAACACTGCAGAGCAGGGAATGATTCGAGTGGCAAAGTGGTTAAGTGCCAACCTACTGACCTTAAATACATCGAAAACCAACTACATATGTTTTACAATAAATAACCGCACGCAACCTAAAAGTGACTTTCAAATAAAAATACATATGTGCGAGGATACAAAAAACAAAAAATGTAATTGCCCTAAAATAGATAAAGTTTCATGTACTAAATACCTGGGAGTTATACTGGATCAAAGGTTGTCATGGTACCCGCACTTGGAACAATTGGCAGGTAGAATAAGGAAGTTAATTTGGATTTTTAGGACACTAAGACATGTGATTCCAAAAACTGAAATAAACAACACTATGTCAAATAGTCTTCTTACAAAAATATATATTGCTTTGGTACAATCCGTGCTAATTTATTGTATTCCCGTCTGGGGAGGAGCTTTAAAAACTAAGTTCTTGACGGTGGAACGTGCTCAGCGAGCATTAATAAAAGTAGCAAACTTCAAAAACAACAGATTTCCTACAGATCAATTATATAAAACGACTGGTCTACTAACTGTTAGGAAATTATATTTGCTACACATAATACTAAAAAAACATAAATCTTTACCGTACGATATACACTTACAAAATAAAAGGCGGAAAGATATAGTGGCAAAGGTCCCGACAACTAAATCACTATTTGCAAGTATACAATATGTAAAACGCTCATCCATTTTGTATAATAAAATTAACAGACAACTACACATATATCCCATGACATATAATCAATGTAAAGAAAAGGTGCAGGAATGGTTGAAACCCCTTAGTTATGAGGAAATTGAAAAATTAATACAATAGGTCAAAATTTAAATTTTAGTAAAGATTGCGAATACTAATAAATAAAAACAAACAGACAGACAGACAGACATACAAGACATACATGACAGACAGACAATTTTTAGTGCTAGGTTATTTATGTAGTTTGGTGATTTTGTTAAATATTGGCATGTTCATACTTTTATAGAATAAGAATGTAATACAACAAACAACTGTTATGGTTATGGAAGAGCGGGGTCTCCTGGCACAGGCATAATGCTTAAAAGGAGGCTCCAATCAACTACAGAGTTTATGTAACACCAATTTATGAATAAAATATTATTATTATTATTATTATTATTATAAATAAGAGATGGGCAGTTCCATACAAAAAATTAGGGCCGCCCGGTCAATTTGTATGGGAATGTCAAAAAATATTTAGTTTCCAGCATTGGTCCCCTAGGAAAAGTTGTTCTTATCGACGAGCTGGATCATCCCTATAAGGGTCCAGAACGATCTAAATTTCACCATGTATAGACATTAATTTAACTCCACGTATTCCAACTGTGCCAGAATAATCTGAGAATAAGAGATTAAAGAACTTAAGGTGAAATGCCATCCAAAGCAGATTTTTCAGTCGCTGGGTAAATCTTTTATTGGTTTCAAAAACTTTTTATTCGCCAAAAATTTTGTATTGTAATAAATTTTAAATGTTCATAAATAACTGGCGGAAACCTAATCACGATTCATACAAATTGACTCGATAGAATATAATGTCAAAGTTACCTCTAAATCTGCAATTTTTGAATAAAAGTTGGTTCGGAGATCAGTATTACTCAATAATTATTAAAGTATGTTTTATACAAATTTGAAAATGTCTTTACTATAATAAACTTATTATAGTTTTTAAAATATCAATATAACAATAACTTAAAAACTACTTATAAATAGAAAACAAAATTATAAATTAAATAGCCCTGGCAGCTTATTACCCCGAGGTAGCGTGTCCATTTAAAACTTTATGAACATACGGGAGTTATTTTTTTTAAAAAACAATTTTTATACCTTATCCTAACTAATATTATAAATGCGAAAGTGAGTTTGTTTGTTTGTTTGTTACGCTTTCACGCCGTAACTACTGAACCATCATGAAATTTTGCATACAAGTTATCTGGGGTACGGAGCTATAGGCTACCTTTTATCCCGGGAAAAAGTACTATTCCAGAGGGATCGACATTGCCGCGGGCGGAGCCGCGGGTGAAAGCTAGTATGGTATAAAACAAAGTCGGATTTATTCGAACACCTATAACTTAAGAACGGGTGGACCCATTTTTATAATCTTTGATTTGTTGGTTTTATTATCACCCTGAATGGCAGAATAACTATTAAAATATAAGAAATAATGGCGTCGGGATCGGACGGAATTCGCAGCACCTTTTTAGTTTAGAAAGAAACGATTCATAATTCATTGAAGTCGGTGATCACATGTGACCAAACGTGCGTCGTTCCTATCGGATTTGTTTGGTTTTCCTCTTCGAAGTGGTCGCTGCGTGTAGGTATATTTTCGATGCTGACAAGGGGAGTGAGACAGGCCTGGCAATAATAACATTTCACACACAACACTACCGAGGACACAGTATTAGACGTTATTCATGACCACGGCTATGTTTTATTGCCTTCAATAAAACTAAACACGATTTCTAGAAACGCAAGTAAAAGCATTGCACAGGAACAAGGAAGCACACATTGTAACAGATCTTCATTTACATGACTATCTCGGGAACGGAGAAACCACGAGAACCGACGTCGTTAGACAAATACAGGCTCCTACTACGAGACTCGAAGCTTGACGCGTTTCGAAATGTGCCGTCAAAAGAAAACACAAGTCGATGGAACTGTTTGGAGACTTCGGTAATAGAAGCAAAGAGTTGACCGTGTAAAATAAAATTGGTTACATTGTTTTGTCTGAAGAGCATCTTTAATTTACATTACTATACGAAAAAACGAAGACAACCGATGTTGCAAAACAAATACCTACTGGCCTGCTACTACAAGATACAATGCTTTGAAAAGATAAACTTTGCGTGGAAAAGTTATATCAGTTATCGGAAAATAGAGACCGTGGTCGATTAATTTATTTATTTTATTAAATAAACTTCGTTCCACTTGATCCATTGAAAAAAAAAACACTGAAAAGAGTGTTTTCTGCCAGTCAACCATAGGGTAAAACTAAAGAACTATATGGAAACCAAAATGTAAGAAACTACTTTATGATTTATGTAAAAGCATATACAACGCAGCCATATTCTCTTATTTATCAGGTAGACTGTGAGAAAAAGATGTAACTTGTTTGTAATCTATGTGTGTATATAGATCAAAATATGTCTTTGAAATAAAAAAAGGTTTAATTTAAAACCTATATATATATATTTTTAAATAGGCTTGCTTTTTAAATGAATCAATGAGTAAAAGATTATTTGAACGTTATGTGGTCTTAAATCGATATCCACTCCGCTATGTTGATATCGTAACGGTTTCCATAGTAAGCCACGCCACGAGGTGCAATTGAAACATCCCGCGAAATCGAAAGTACCATTGTTAGGGTTCCAGCCTGAGCAGACCATGTAGCACGGACAGACATACACAATAAATAATGCTGAATTTACTTTAGACGCAATTTGCTTGTTGGGATGAGAAATTGAACCGAACACTTCATGGCAGAATTTATATTTGTTTCCAAACAATAGCTTGTCTAGACTACTAGACCTCTCCAACCCGTCTGGCCAGCGAGGAGAGTGTAGGCCAAATCCTCTGTCTGCTCTGGCCAAATACGGCTCCGGTAGTACAGAGAGGACCATGCTCCTGCAGTGGAGACTAAAAAGACCTGATGATGATGATGGTGAATAGTTTGTCTTCTTGTCAACCTGCCTGCCAAGCGTGATGAGTATGGCAATATCCTCCATAGAACGAAGTGTTCTTGGGAGGGGCCATTGTCCGGTCCATCGTCATATCGTATGGCATGGTCAGCAGGAATCCTATTAATATCTTAAATATCTAATTTTAAGTTATTCAGCCAGCCTCCACTGAGAAGAAAGGGAGATAAAAAAGAGAGAGGAAGTGGAGTTCATCCTGCAGTTATTAACGCTGAAATTATGATGATGAATAAGCTTGATCTTAGGGAACAATTCTAACACAAAATGAGCTATGCAATATCCGATTAGATAGAGCAATGCTAAAAGAGAAATCTTCCTATCAATGTGTGATTTGTACCAATGCATTTATAATAGTTAGGTATATTATATATTATACTATAATAGTAATTTATGGAATATTAACATTTAATTATTAACAGCCTTCGTGGTCAAGTGGTTAAGGCGTTTGCCTGTTGACCCGGGGGTCGTGGGTTCGATTCCCACCGGAAGCATATTTTGTTTAGTTGTTTCCAGTTTGGTTAGGACATTGCAGGCTTGAATCACCTGATTGTCTGGTAATAAAGATGATTCCGTGCTTCGGAAGGCACGTTAAACCGGTAGTCGTTAATGGAACCACGTCAGAGGCCGAGAGGCGGTTCCGAAGAACTCTGCCACCAGGGTGTGCATGGTCGATTGACCGTGACCACCTACTCGAAATGATGATGATTTAATTATTAGCCAGTTGCGGAATTCCTTTTGAAGTGAACATTTCTTTAGCGATGTTGTGCACTTTTTGCGATGGGTAAAAAAATGTTTAAGTAAAAAGTAAAATGTCAGGACACGTGACCTGATCGAAAATTCGTAAGTCGGACTCGTGATCTGAGACCGTCGCAGAGGCCAGTTTTCACTTACGGCACTCCCGGAGTGCAACCCGTTGTTTTTTAGGGTTCCGTACCCAAAGGGTAAAAAACCGGACCCTAATAATGTCTGTCCGTCTGTCACCAGGCTGTATCTCATGAACCGTGATAGTTAGACAGTTGAAATTTTCACAGTTGATGGTTTTCGATTGCCGCTATAATAACAAATAGTAAAATAAATATTAAGGGGGGCTCCCATACAACAAACGTGATTTTTTTTTGCTTGTTTTTGCTCGATATTTATAACGGCAACAGGTAGACGCTTGAAATATTTGAAGAATATTTAATTATATGTATATTCTGTTCAAAAATAAATAATTAAATATTAAAGGGGGTTCCCATACAAATGATATGATTTTTTTTGCCGTTTTTACAGATGACGGTACGGAACCCTTCTTGCGCGAGTCCGACTCGCACTTGGCCGGCTTTTTAAATGTATATCAGCTGTTTAATACTTTCTGGCAGTCTCTCAGGGCATTCTATATTTTTACGCACATCGCATAGCAGTTTCGGTTTAGTAACTATTAAGTAATCTGTGGTTTCGGTCACTTTGTGTTCGACTATTTGTTATTTAGGCACCTTGAATAATCTAACACCAGTGTTGGCCATGGCCACTTACATATACAAAAATCAACCAACCACTTGTAGTTAGTAACACTGATTAGTAAATTAAATACATTTCGTTACCCACAGCATAACGTTCCTCAAACATCCTTCGAACTCCGATACCAGCAAATATTTGTCTGTTTGTTTGGGGCACACAGTAGACGTGGGAATGCCGGAGGATATTTTGTATCATGAACATGTGTAAAATGCTTTAAATTTACGAGCAATTTATCAGGACAAAGTAATATTAAATTACTTTGTGGTTTTAGCATTATATTTGAATGACATAAAAATATTAGAAAATAAATTTAATTCGATGACTGAGCTGACTGTACCAAATTCAAATTTTGGTATTCGTTGGGACATAAAATAAAAAAAAATAAAAAAATTGGTATCCGTTTGGAATAGAATAGAATTAAAAATTCAAAGTAATACCAGTGGTATTCGTTCGTGGTATTGGATAGGAATAAATATTTCTTAGTGATAAAGTCTGTCTGTAAGATGTACCCTTTTTCGGGTTCCGTACTAAATAACCCGAGGCCCCTTATAGTTTTGCCATGTCTGTCTGAACATCCGAGGTTTAGCTCAGAGACTATTATTAAAAAGCTGTAATTTGGAATGAGTAAAAATCCTGTATTATGATTTTTAATTACCTGGCCGTGTTTTGGAGTAGGAATCGTAATTCTAATAGAATATAGACCTGCAGGAAAAATGGTAAAACTGACGAAAAAATTTAACGTCCCATACAAATTGAACGTCCATACATAAAAAAGTCTTAGTCTTTTTTCATAAATTACCTTTTTTTCTTGCGGATGTATATTCTAATAGGGATTCTAATTCCAACATTGAAATGTTGCCAAGTTATTAAAAATCATCCTGTATATATGTAAGCGGCTTTTATAGGTTTTACACAGAGCACTCATTTAAATATGTCTACATGCTATGCCTCCGTGGTCCAGTGGTTAAGGCGTTTGCCTGTAGACCCGGGGGTCGTGGGTTCGATTCCCACGGGAAGCATATTTTGTTTAGTTGTTTCCAGTTTGGTTAGGACATTGCAGGCTGAATCACCTGATTGTCTGATAATAAAGATGATTCCGTGCTTCAGAAGGCACGTAAAGCCGTTGGTCCCGGCTGCCATCTGGTAATCGTTAAAGGAACCATGTCAGAGGCGAGAGGCGGTTCCGAAGCACTCTGACACCAGGGTGTGCATGGTCGATTGACCGTGTCACCTACACGAAATGATGATGATATGGCGCAAAATTCAAAAGAAAATGACCGAATGTTTGTTATTCAATGAAGTTGTTTATATTCTTTGCAAGTATTTTATGAATTTTGCGGCAGTAGGTTGCAGTTATGTTAATGCACATCACATGTCATTAAAATTGCTTCTTGAAGATTTTATCACTGTTTATGTTTCCTCACAAGTGGCTTTCACGAGTTATTGTTACATGACTTTTACTGTTACGTTCGTAAAACCTGACATTTTGTATTAAAATACTTTTGGCGTATCAATTTACAATCGTATTAATAAGTAATGTCAAGAAGTTTCAATTGTGGTAGAGCCACGCTACCGGCAAAAACCGCCACACTCTCACAGAAAATCGACGTTTGAGTAGGAGCTTTACCGCTTCTATACTTCGTTCGGTGAGTGAGACAGCCGGAGGCCCATTCTTCTTCCATTTCCTCCCCCATGTCCTTTTCCCAACTCCTTGAAAGGCCGGCAACGCTCCTGTTACACCCTGGTGTTGCAGTTGTCCATGGGCAGCGCTGGTCGCTTACCATGAGGTGACTCGCTTGCACGTTTGCCGCCCTATAACATAAAAAAAAAGAAACAGCTACGTATGTTACGATATGATTGTACAGTTAATTATTCATAATCATCAGGTCTTCTTAGTCTCCACTGCAGGAGCATGACCCTCTCTGTTCTACCCGATATACCATACTTGGCCAGAGCAGACAGAGAATTTGGCTGAACTCTCCTCGCTGGCCATACGGGTTGGAAAGGTCTCATTGATGTTTAGCTTTGTTAAGTTTGCATTTCCTAAGTCGCCTACTACGACCTCCATGGGAAGACTATGAGTGGTCCTATTCTACTCTGCCGGAAACCACACGGCTTATTATTATGTGAGGAGGAATAAAAAAACGGACACGAACTATAAAAACGGACACGTGAATTTAGACCGCCGGCGCGGCGTAGGAGACGAAGTAATATCCTCCTCTCTTTCTACCGCGCTGAGTTTTTACTTCTGCCGACACTCCCGAAGTGCAACCCGTTGTCTTTTTTTCATTTTGTGTGCAATAAAGGGTTTATCTATTTACCTTCGCTACAGTAAACCGTCGATATCGGGTTCGATGCAGCGACCGGCGACGTAGTGACCGGCGATGTAGTGGCTGGCGATATAGTACTATGCGCAGCTGATAACAGGTACTTTATGACCTTGAAATAATGTTAATGTCCCGCATTCGTATTATTTCAAAGTCATAAAATTTTAACCTTCAGATCTTCCACTGCATTTTGTTTCTACTGCTCTTTAATATAATTTAACGTAATTTTAGAAATTAAATTATGCAATATCTATTTAGTTATGATGTAGTGAAAAGTCGTCTAAATCCTGCCTGGCTTCCTGGAGAGCTATCATGTTGTCATCTAAGAACTGAGGTATAATCGACCAGCTTAGGACCTGATCTGGCTGTACGTAACTGTATTTTTTAGACCAGACTAAATATAAATAACGGGGTGCTTATAGTTACATTTGTAGAATTAGTTAAAACATATTTCCAAATTAAAGTTTTGAGTGAAAACTTCCTTGGCGGCGTTGTGCTCTGTTCGGGATGGGTAAAAAAAATTAACTCGCGTTAGGACACGTGACCTGATCGAAAATTCGTAAGACGGACACGTGAACTGATATTGCCGACGCGGCCTAGGAAAGGAAGTAATATCTATCTATGGCGCCTTTTTCTATCGCGTGGAGTTTTCATTTTTACTTCTGCCGGCACTTCCGGTGTGCATCCCGTTGTTTTTTTATGCTGTCCGGTAAAGATAGAGTTGAACATGACCTCTGAATGATATTTTGGCTAGCTCCGTGGCGCAGCGGTAAACACGCCAGCCTGCGTCACGAGAGTGCCCGGGTTCGATCCCCGGCCAGGTCAAGATGGAAAATGATCTTTTTCAGATTGGCCTGGGTCTTGGATGTGTATCTATATATGTATTTGTTATAAAATATAGTATCGTTGAGTTAGTATCCCATAACCCTTCAATATCGCACAAGTCCCTTGACCGTCAATATCGCACCCAGCAACAAAATGCGAGTTATTGAAGTAAACCACTCAACACTACGAGTAAGCTGCCGAGCTTTCTCACAATGGAAAGCTGCCTCGCCATGATTTAACTGTGGATTACCATTGTATGGGATTTCTCTACACGCGTGCGCGTCAGGTGTGAAATGCTGGCTTTAGGGCTCCGCATACTACGGCTCAAAGGTGCTTCGATAAACAATGCGATATTGATAAGTTGATTCAAAAATTACATACATACATACATACATATTATCACGTTTTTATCTCTTACGGGGTAGACATAGCCTAAAGTCATAAGACCGAAAGGCCACGTTTAGCGTGTCGGTGGGCGTAAAGGTGGAAAACGGAATCAAAATAGTGATGGGTTGCTAGCCGCATAGCCTATTGTCATGATTCTTTAGATTTTAGCCCATTCCCTTGACCGGCTTCTACGGTCTGCGCGGGAAGAGAAGCAGCTGGCACATTCTACGTTTTTTCTTTTCTCACAGACCAGCATGGAAGAATTTAAAAATTAAGCGTACAAAAACCGCAACGTACAACAAATCGCTAGTTTATTTTCGTGTGTGTGGCTAACGTTTGTGTCAGATGTTCAGTAGGATTCATCATTATCATTTCGTGTAGGTGACACGGTCAATCGACCATGCACACCTTGGTGTCATAGTTCGGAACCGCCTCTCGGCCTCTGACGTGGTTTCTTAACGCATTCGACATAGCTTATATTATAGTCGAGATCAACGACATATCGTTTCTTCTGAAGCATTGAAGGGCTCGAGATTTTTTTATGATTCTTACCCATCCCAGTGAAAAGTACATCATAATCATTCCAGCCGTTAGAAACCCACTGCTGGACAAAGGCTTCTCCCAAGGATTCTTCGTTACTTGGGAGGATATTACATATATAGGATATTACCATCGCCACGCTTGGCAGGCGGGTTGGCGAGCGCAGTTTCTTTAGCTCTTAGGGCTTCCGACGCTACTGCCCTCCTGAAGCAATTTTAAGCTGGGGAAAGATAGGGATTTGTTGGATCTGGGAAGGGAATGAAGTTATTAGGATACTACTCACTCGAATGAATGAGGAACAAGCAAGAAGTAGCTCGGGATGCCGGGAGCGCATACCCGATGCCATAACTGCAACCACCGGACAGGCAGTTGTGAATGACACCCCTGACCATAGTGAAAACTACGCCTGAAGTTAACCAACCACGTTAACTCTAGAGCTTGATAGCCCACTGGGCTATTGAGCTCTAGAGTAATAAACATCATACTGACTAATTACATACATGCGTACTACACGTAATCTTGGCTTTATCCCCTACGGGGGCGTTTATCATTTCTTCCATACCAGTATGGAAGAAAGGCGTCACTGATATAGCAATCTGATGTCCCTTGGGGCCGGGTGGTACATATAATTATTATGTAGAAGTACAATTACACAACATTACTTGAAAATGGGATATCGTGCTGAAAGGGGTGAAAACAGTCATCAATACTAGCATAATAATGTTTTTGACAACTTTTCTTAGTTGCCCACCCAACAGGTTTCATATCAATTTATATGCATATAACTGTACTTGGCGTTTTTCTGACATATGGTTTGGCTACTTACCAACCCTCCAACCAACAAAAAGTGTACCTTTATCGCGTCAAAACTCATATCTCCGCCATTTATTCGAAAATTATATTTTTTTATTTAAAAAACATGCTTCCCGATAGGTTCTATTAAAAAAATATCAAAATCGGTTCAGTAGTTTGATTGAATTCGGTTTGTAATATATATTGTTATAACACATAACAGCCGCAAGAAGTCCACTGCTAGACATAGGCCTTCCCCAAGAATATCCAAATAATACTTATAGAGAGTGTAAATTAACCGCCATTATTCCCTTGAAGGGCCCTTATCAGGCTGTGTCAGGCCGACAAAATGATCAATATTTTCTATGGGACCACTGCTGGGAATTTTCTCTATATCCTCAATTTTAATTTATTTATTGCTTTCCGTGGTATTTATAACTGAAATTCTTGCGGGCAAAGCCGCGGCTAATCGTTTGTTCAAATAGTATACCTACAGAAAACATCAGACCCTAACTAAGACAATCTAGAACTAAAATCGATGGCGGAGCTGTGACCTCCTGAACCTCACGAAATCACATGCACCATAAATAAGCTCTAAGTACCATATTGGGTAACAAATGATGTGTCGATTGCTCTGCCAAGAAGCTAAGAAACAGAGCCTTTGTATTCGACCATTTCATAGTCTTTATTCTTTACAAGTTAAACATAGCTGAAGATTGGACGACTAACGGGTCGTTAGTTAAGATGGACTAACGATTAAAAATATTGTAACCTAAAAAGTAAGTATAGGTTTTTGGAATCTATTTCATGTTAGCGTGTTATTTGTTCTATGTATAATGAAAATAAATAATTTTTATTCGAAATATGATTTATGTACCGCTTCTTAAGCGTCATATTTTTCTTTAATTTATTTAAAAACTGTATAGATTTCATTGATTCAATGGGTGGACTTTTAATGTTTAAGGCAATATCTCCCAGTCAACCTTCGGGATAAATCTTTTTTTCGGGAAAAATGTTTGGAAAATCGAAAACCTTCTAGTGTTTTCGATCTCGTCATCGATCGTCTAATAAGAAGAATGTGCTTCGGCTACTAGAAGTTGCTTCACGGATTTTCCTTCTCTATTTCGAACGATTTTTGGCAGCCTTGGTCCAGCCCAGTGATTTGTAACTGCCTAGTTAATTACCCTACCAACGCCAAGCTACCGTTCATGGGCACCACTTCTCCCGGGTCCGGCAGAGACGGAATGGAGAGACCATAGATATTTTAATTCAACGAAAGGCTAGACATTGGTTCCTATAAATGATTCATATCTAATTTTAACCAAGACTTGTGACTTAGTATTTTTTCTCTATGATACGAATATGTATTTGATGCTTAAGGTGCAGTCACGAGCATTGACATATATATTCCAAAGTGTGAATTTTTCAAGCGTCTACCTGTTGCCGTTATAAATATCCAGCAAAAACGAGCAAAATAGTCACGTTTGTTGTATGGGAATCCCCTTTAATATTTATTTTATTCTGTATTTAGTATTGTTGTTATAGCGGCAACAGGTATACATTATCTGTGAAAATGTCAACTTTATAACTATCACGGTTCATGAGATACAGCCTGGTGACAGACGGACAGAGAGACAGACAGACGGACAGCGGAGCCATGTTCATAGGGTCCCGTTTTTACCATTTGGGTACCGAACCCTAAAAATAAGGCAATCACAACTCAAACAATCTTTATGCAGTCTCCATAGATCTCAAAGCTTCTGGGTTAAATAATTGATATACTGTCTGAGCTACAATTATGTCACTATGCATAAAACCTGGCCATTTATTACTGACTATGATTGATAGACAAGCTGGTGAAAGAGGTATGAAGTGACATAAGTGAATATTAGTCGGAAATCTAGCGTAATTGCATATGGCAAATCCGTGTGGGGATTATCTTATGCAACCAAGGCAGGTCTTAGACTTCTGTAAATCTTTCCTAGAACAATAATCATTACTGTAAAAGATGATTATTTAGGCGAGCTCCGTGGCTCAGTGGTTAACATGCCAGTCTACGATACGAGGCCGGGTTCGATCCCCGGCCAAGTCAAGATTGAAAACGATCTTATTCAGATTGACCTGGGTCATGGGTGATTACATAAGTATCTATCATAAAATATAGTACCTATCGCTGAGTGAGTATCCTATCCTACGACACAAGTTCACAACTTACTGCGGGGATAACTCAATTTGTGTGATATATATTTATTTAAATTGTTCTAGGTTGAATATTTTACATTTTGACTCTAAGATCTAGAATTAAGTACCTAACGCTCTCTGTTCTATGACTTGGCATTTTCTTTTTTTCTTAAAATACCTTTTTTTTTATTAACTAACCTACAAAAAGATTTGATATACTTGAAAAATTATAGTACAGCACTCTGTCTAAAGAAGATATTTATTCTGCCATCTGGTAGTCGTTAAAAAGGAACCACGTCAGAGGCCGAGAGTCGGTTCTGAAGAACTATGACACCAGGGTGTGCATGGTCGATTGACCGTGTCATCTACTCGAAATGAATGAATGAAAGGCTGCTCTCTCAGAATATCCAAGTCAGCATGACTATACTTATCCGTAGCTTCCAGATATCTACAGGATTTCAATATGAGAAATTGTCGTGAAATCTGTTTGAGTGGCTTTGATTGACTATGCCTTTTCGTGTCGATGCATACAAACTCTCGTACACACATGTCACTCACCATATAAGCCAATACAATAGAAACTAACATCATAATTTACATGGCTTAGGGCGTGGTGGTAACTCCATCGCCGTGACAGGAGAAAACTTACATGAATTCAAAACATCGACTTACAGAAGGATAACCTTATAGCTCATCTAATAATGTCACGGTGATGTGCTTCGAAATCAAATCAAATCAAAATCATTTTTATTCACTAAAACACATTTTACAATGCAAGTTGTAGAGGCCCTCTAGTAGGTATAGCAATACCTGTGACAGAAAACCTCGCTCTTCCATTACAAATCATATATTATGTATTTTAGCGACTCATTGAGAGAAAAGAATAAAAATAACTATTTTAGTAATAATCTCCAAAGAAGATACTTCGGATACACTGTTTAGGATTCCGCACCCAAAGGGTAAAAACGGGACCCTATTAATATGGCTCCACTGTCCGTCTGTCTGTCCGTCCGTCCATCTGTCACCAGGCTCTATCTCAAGAACCGTGATATTTACAGTTGAAATTTTCACAAATTATGTAGTTCTGTTGTTGCAATAATAACAAATACTAAAAAATAGAATAAAATAAATATTTAATACAACAAACTTTTTTGCTCGTTTTTGCTCGACATTGATAAAGGCGACAGATAGACGCTTGAAATATTACAGAATATTTAATTATATATTCACATTCAAAATAAATAATAAAATTTAAATAAATTTTATATTTAAGGAGGCTCCCATACAACAGACATGATTTTTTTGCCGTTTTTATAGATAAATACGGAACCCATACGTTAGACACGATACGAAATAACTCCAATCGTATCGCACATATTGCGGCGTCCCTCTTGTCAGTGACTGAATTTAGGAAGATTAATCAGGCGCTTTAGTGCTGCCACCACTAATTCCAGATAACCTTAATATGTAAGACTTACTCATACATTTCTGTTATTTCTTATAGCTTTTGAACAAGAGGAGAAACCATGTACAGTACTCTACTATAAGCACGGGACACTTAGTAGCTTTTTAAGTTATTGTTATATTATATTATTAAGTTTCTTTTTTTCAGTTACTTTTTTTTGTTGATAATTGATGCAGTATAGCTTCGACGGCGTACACGCACCCAAACTGGTGGTAGCTGAAAATCAGTGTTTTGCTCCCTGAGCAATGTCCCACGCTGAGCTACAGCCTTTTGGAACACACGTATGTCCCTGGAGTATATTATTCTAGTTTAATTTTATTTTTATGTTAAGTCTTTAGGTTAATTTGAAACCTTGTATGTGTGTTATAGTGGCAATAATTTTTTTATCTATCTATCTATATAAAGCTAAATGTTTGTTCTCGTGAAGTGTCGCATCTGTTAAGACCTTTATTTGTGCTTACACGAATCCACTGCAACTCCTATAAATAAAGCGCCCAATCATAATTCACAAAATGATGGATGGTCCAATTCATGTCTGAGTCAAGTAAGCGTTGATTTCGCATTGTGTAATCTATAATCGGGTGATGTGGATTGAGATTTATTGATAATGATATGATGTTTGGAAATGGACGTAAGTGATGTGTATCATCATATAATTGCTTTCCAAATCTGATGACGTAGTAAAGGGTAATATATTTAAGTTGGGATAGCTTACTTAAGTCATGGCCGACATGTTTCGAACTTATCCGAAGTGAACCAAAACGCGCGTTCGAAGTCGTTCGCACTGATTGGATATTTTTGAATCTCAATAAAAGGGGCTATATAGTTATATAGCCTATAGAGTTCTATAGGCTATATAACTCTGTAGGCTATATAACTCTGTAGGCTATATAACTCTATAGGCTATATAACTTTATAGGCTATATAACTCTGTAGGCTATATAACTCTATAGGCTATATAACTCTGTAGGCTATATAACTCTATAGGCTATATAACTCTATAGGCTATATAACTCTGTAGGCTATATAACTCTATAGGCTATATAACTCTAAAGGCTATATAACTCTATATGCTATATAACTCTGTAGGCTATATAACTCTGTAGGCTATATAACTCTGTAGGCCATATAACTTTGTAGGCTATATAACTCTATAGGCTATATAACTCTATAGGCTATATAACTCTATAGGCTATATAACTCTCTAGGCTATATAACTCTGTAGGCTATATAACTCTATAGGCTATGTATATTAGGGGCTATATATATCTATCGTTATTTTGTAAAATATGTATCCAAATTGTTTCATTTTCAGTCTCTCCCGAACGATTATTAATATTGTAATTATTTGCTGTATCTAGAACGTTATTTTTCTTCTACTTATCCCACTTATTCTTATGCTTTTGCTATAGAACTTTATGACTATAGAAAACTTATTGTTTTGCTCAAACTCCATTTACTGAAATAAAATATCTCTTACACTATATTTATTTAAATGCAAAGTTGTTATTTACTATTTTTATTTGCATAAACGATGTTACCTTGAACCATTTGTTAATTATAAACACACATGTTACTAATGATACACATGTTAAACAATCAAAAGACGAATTAAGCATAGATATTACAAAATGACTTAAGCAATTGCGTACATCGTCTCCCACGTACATTTAAGTTACAACTGTTCCTATGAAAAGTATGTGCAAAGTATTTTTGCGTCATATTAAGATGATAGCACGATATCTCAATATTTTTTTCATAAAAAACCGATTTCAATCAAACTACCGAACCGATTTTGAATGAATGAATATGCTTTATTGCCCCAACTCGTATAAGTAAACAATATAGGATAATACCTGTCTATGGAAGGTACAAAGGCGGGCTTATCAACAAACAACCTTTGGATAGAAGATTTTGCGTACGTATATGCACATAAGATATCTACTTTAGTAATATGTAGGTACTAATCATTGAAATCAAATACATATACATATACTAAAGTAGATATCAAGTGCATTTGATTTCAATGATTACCTGACCAGGTCCCCTATCTATATCTTGAATTTTCTCTTAAACTATAAATTATAATAACATGAAAATGTATACACTGTGTAAATAGACCCTCGACATTCCCTTAACGGGGTGACTCAGCCCACCAATATGAACAACTTTTCCTATGGGAAAAATGCTGGGAACTCAAAAAAAAATTCGACCTTCCCATACAAGCTGGCCGGGCGGCGGAACTCTTTTGTATGGAAAAGACGAAATTTTTTTTGAGTTCCCAGCATTGGTCCCATAGGAAAAGTTGTTCATATTGATGGGCTGAGTCACCCCTTTAAGTAAATGTCGAGGGTACATTTCCACGCTGTATACAGAAAGATTTTAATGAATTCTTTCATAATATAAATTTTCATGTTAATATTATTTATAGTTTAAGAGAAAATTCAAGATATAGATAGAGGGCCTGGTCAGATATATCTGTCCCTGACTGTACATATTACTAATCATTGAAATCAAATACATATACTAAAGTAGATATCTTATATGCATATACGTACATTGAAAGCATACCCTTTCAAACAAAACTTGCGGTAACAGACGTTCGAAAAATACATCCGAATTGATAAACACCTACTTTTTCTGAAAATCGGTTAAAAAGAAATTGCTTTTAAATGTATAAATTGAAGATTATTGTTGACGAGAAATATAGAGAGAAGTAATTATAAAATACTGAAATAGGGAATTTAAGTTTTCTAATTTTATTGAGTTCCCACAATATTTTGAAATAATAGAAGAGTAATTACTTATAATTATTTGCAGCGATAACTTTTAAATACTCGTATTGCTAAGAAGAAGCTTGAAGGAAACAAATTATGACAATTGAATGATGGATTATACGAACTAACTCTTTATTGCAACACTCCTTATAAGAGCCATAATACAGACAATAACGATAATAATTAACGTTATAAAATAACGGGTTCAGAGGCAGACATTGAATTAGAAAAACTATGAAAGCGTAACTTTCATACAACTAACGATTCAATACCTTCCTAACAACAAACTACGGGCAAAAAATATTATATCATATGTGTTCGTTCAACTAATTAGGAATCGTTGCATGCATGTTTAGAGCTATAAGTATAAAATTGGCCTGCTGTAGGTATCTAAACTAAAAGGTGCTGCGTTCTGCCGCGAGCTAATTAACATCGTATCGCTAACAGCTTTAAGTTGATATATCTTTGAATACCTTTATAGACTGCGACTTCTGTACGAAAGGTGTAGCGTATATATTCTTTGACGATAGTACTACTAACTCTGTTGTTGTACTAAGATTTTCTCTCTCTCAATGAAAGTATACTAGATTTAGTTAACGCTGGCTCAAAATCTATATATGGCATGACTCTTAAGATTCAGGCAGAATTAGTTTTTATTATCCTTTTCTTTCTAAAAACACGTACAGATAGCTCAGGATTTCTTGTCAAATACATACACATGGTGAATTTTTTATCGTTTTGGAAGGGTCCAAAACGATAAAACTTTAAGGGTAAAGGGATGACTCAAACCATCAATATGAACAACTTTTTTATGGGACCAATATTGGGAACTCATAATAAATTTCGTCCATTCCATACAAAAGAGTTCCGCCGCCCGGCCAGTTTGTATGGGAATGTCGAATTTTTTTGAGTTCCCTGCATTGATCCCATAGGAAAAGTTGTTCATTTCGATGGTCTGAGTCACCCCTTTAAGGGTCCAAAACGATAAAAATTTCACCATGATATGAGAGTCGTAACCCTCTAACGCGAAACATTTGTATTTAAAGAGTCTTTGTTCGCCCTCCATATCAAAGATTTGCGCAAGACCATATAACAGCAACTCCGATTGTATCTTTAAAATAATTACTTTTATTGTTGCAGGTAAGCGTTAGTTGCAAAATTTGAGTACTTTACTACTTCGAAGTGAGGAAATGAAGGGATCAAGAGTCGAGAAGGTAAGTGAAATCATTGGCAACAATGTGACCGTATAAAATTTTGTTTAGGGGCCCTTAGGAAGGGTCAAGATTTTTCACAAAAGAAAAAAAAATGCATAAATAAAAGAAATATTTATTCATCATAATTATCTATCTGCCACCTTTTCCAACATTTTCACAAGCAATTCAAATTAAATATACACCCTCCTTACCCTTTTTCGGCAAACTGAGCGCACACTTTACGCGGGAAAAAAGAAATAGCTTTTTTTACTTTTGTCTTATGTGCAATAAAAAAATTGGGAAGTTTTTATTTGTTTTTGCTTACGCACATTGGGGCTCCCATGGCCCGAGGGCCCCGTATAATTGATACGGCAGATACGGCGGTAGCTACGCCCCTGGTTAGTTCCGATTACTGGTGACAGTTCGGTGGTCCCGGATGACTTAAATACTTAAAAGGTTTTTCTGGCACGGTCGCTTAAGGCCTATCAAGGAAAAATAAAAGTTGCTGCTTACCAGAAATCTTTGCTATTGTTCCCTTCATAGGTTCTTCAGGTATATACATCGATCCCGCACTTTCAGGCAAAATTAAAGTAGCAACTATCCGAATGCAAGATTGACACAAGGCAAACCCCCAAAGCGGGGACCGTTGGGTTGGGATCTAAAAAATATTTAAAGATTGTATCTTTGTCATATAAAAAGGGTGCTAATTGAACTGACTTCTATTTGATATCATTATTCCCCTCTACAAATCTAAATTGTCCTTTGCATTACTAAGTCAGCCACTATTAATGTGCGTCTAAAACTGCTCTCTTAGGCACTATATTATCGTCGATGTAAACTACTATAACGCCCTAAGTTAGGGACTATGAAATCTGTCGCTTGACTTATAAATTCCCATACAAAAATGTTCAGCCGTCAAGAAAATTTGTATGGGAATTTCGAGAAACCTCTAGAGATCACAGCTGATCATATTGATTGGCTGAGACTGTGCTAAATACAACATCTTTGGCTATGTCTAATCCGCAACTTACAAAGATGTAATATTATTTATTTCTGTATCCGTCATTTCCTTCTTATGTACCTCCGGGTCCCTTCACACCAGTACTCGGCCATTCCATCCGGCAACACCATATATGGTCATTGGCGTTAGATCGTAATTAAACTGATGGATGCCTAAACAAGGCTATCTTGATCAGATAGTCGGTAATCTAAACTATTACTTTCATGTGAATTTCGCAAGGAATTTCAGTGAAAGCCAACATTCTGGTGCGATTTGTTATGCCTTGCTTCTATTAAAATAATTGTTTTGTCGGTAATTATAACACATGCCTACATAAGTACTGCATACATGTGCTTTTCATACGCACGACACGACACATTTCCATACCTTCTTCACGGTACATGTAACTCAAAAAAATTACAGTTTCAAACAAAAAAATTTTGGCCCCCCCTGTCAATTTGTAAGGGAAGCAAATCTTTTTTTTTTATTTATAAATTGTTGATTATTCAGCATTGGTCTCATAGGAAAGTTGTTTATATCGACGGGCTGAATCACTCCTTCCAAGATCGGACAGGGTTTATTTTACATGTTGTATAACCACACGGTTTGGCAAAGGTTTAGCAATTCAAATTTAAGTGACCGAGCGAGCGCGAAGCGTCTTCTATCAGCTTAGCCAAAACATCATCATCTGTCCGTCTGTCCCGCTGTCCGGTCTTCTCTGCAGTCGGCAGGTCGTATTTTCAACATTTCTCGTGAAATTATGTGTAAGCCGATTCGATGGCCGATGGGATAGAAGTGTTCTCGAATGGCAACCACGTACCGGTAAGCGCATCGTCGGACACCCACCGACCAGATGGTCGGATGACCTGAATAAGATCGCAGGAAGACGTTGGATGTAGGCCGCTTCCAACCGGTCATATTGGAAATCCTTGGGAGAGGCCTATATTCAGCAGTGGACTACTTGCAGCTGATATGATAATGATGATTTTTTAACTCAATTCAGTTTTTTTGGATTTTATGTAAATAAGGGAAAGTGGTATAGTAGACATTTCAACACTTAAGTCCTCTAAGCAGGACTTAAGCGTTTTGGTCTACAGCTCACAGAGCCGATATTACAAACAGCATTCTTTTACTAAATTTTAAATATATCCCGTTTAAAAGCTCTTTTAAAGGACAAAAACGACTACCATAACTAATTTATTTTTTCAAATTAATGAACAGAGGAAAGCCGAACAGCCTGAAGACGAGCAGAAAGCATTTACTGTTCGGTATTTTGTATGTTGTCCTAGTGACTCACACATTTCTAGTACTATTACAATCAGTAAGAGCATTGTAAGTATTGCAACAGCAAGGGATTAAGTGGCTGTAGATACAGATAATCTGCCAATAGAATTTAGATCGGCTTATCTAAGTGTTACCATCGGTACAATGACAAGCCGACAACGGCTTATTGTTCTATGATTACAGCTTAAAGTGACCATTATGTGTAATTTACTGTAATTACTAGTAGCATATTTACCAGCTTGTTGGAACTTAGGGAGATAGATTTAGGGAGACGGCGATCAGGACAGTTTCCTTAAAAAAAAAAAATATTGGGCTGTCAGTCAGATAATCAAAAATATTGAACACGTATTTTTTTCTTTTGTTAAACAAGAAATAATAAAGATACAACCCGTTAAAATTCCACGTTACGTCACATTTTGGCTACACTTTTTATCGAACTATGACGTCATTACATGAACACCTAGTCATGAACTTTGACGCGCTTTATCATCAACTGGCTTTTGCCCGCGGCTTCGCTCGCGTTAAGAAGTATAAAGTCACAGCCTGATCGGTTTAAAATTTACAAAGTTTCATACAAACTTTCATCCCCTATTTTATCCCCTTGGCGGTAGAATTGATCAAAATTCTTTCTTAGCGGATGCCTACCATATAACATCTATCTGCATGCCAAATTTCAGCCCGAACCGTCCAGTGGTTTGGACTGTGCGTTGATAGATCACTATGTCAGTCAGTCAGTCGACTTTGAGTTATATATATTTAGCTTGTTTGATTGATAAAAGAAAAAAATACGTGTCCAATATTTTTTGATTATCTATCTTTTTTGAAGTGAAAGCTTCACTAGCGGCGTTGTGTACTTTTTTTTACTTCTGCTGGCACTCCCGGATTGCAACCCGTTGTTTTTTTTATGTATATTTGACGGCAAACGAGCAGATGAGCCATTTGATGGAAAGTGGTGACCGTCGCCCATGACCATCTGCAACACCAGAGGAGGTGCTGATGCGTTGCCGACTCATAAGATATCTTACGGACTAATTATAATATTATTATTTTGATCCAGGAAACTAGCATTTTGGCGACGGCGAAAGAGGATGATATGATTGGCCCTTTAGTTTACAGTGTAGGTAGGTGGTAGGTAGAGCTTGGTAAAATGTTGATAGCATTGATTGCAAAAGGGTTTACGATATCTATGGCAGCAATCGTACTATGATTATAAATGCGAAAGTTTATATGTCTAGATGATTGGATGTTTATAATTTAATCATGCCACAAACGCTGTAATTGCACATTTTCATTACATCGAACCATAGCATATTTTTGTGAACTTATATAGAACGCGATTTTTAAACTGACCCCCACTTCAGCACACTGCTGTAAATGTCGATAGGAGCGGCAAAATAAAAGTAGCTCACTTGCAGTAAATGTGTAAATACGCCACTAATACTTTAGTGCTAGCTGATTGTACTTGTAAAATTGTAACTATTGCTAGTATATCGTTTACAATATCCATACGCCTTTCTTATCATCATCATTTCGTGTAGGTGACACAGTCAATCCTGATGTCAGAGTTCTTCGGAACCGCCTCTCGGCCTCTGACGACTACCAGGTGGCAGCCGGGACCAACGACTTAACGTGCCTTCCGAAGCACGGAATCATCTTTATTATCAGACAAGGTGATTTTCAAGCCTGCAATGTCCACTGGACCACGTAGGCAGCTTTCTTATGCTACAGAGCGTTATTTATATCGTATTCTACGTACTTCAAAAGGAAAATTGAAGCGTTAGTCCTTGCTGTCAATATTTTTAAGCTATGGTTATTAGATGTAAGTGTTTGTGAGTTAAAAATAACAGTCGTTGGCCTGCTTTAACTCGCTGAGTGGACACAAAATTGTCTTTAAAACGTGCTCGCGATATCTTAGTTTCTGGATAAAGGTTACGTTTGCTTCTTTTTCATTTTGTGTGATGGTCTTTTTGTTTCTTTTTATATTTTTCCTAATAATGAGCCCTTTTTGTTTCCAGTTATACCTATCGCGGGCAATCATTTGCCAGCTACTTATATAAGCATCCAAGCGCGCCATCTCCTTCTAGGTCTGCCACGTTTTCGGCGGCCACCTTTCTTTTTGCATGCGGCAGACGTGTCCCGCCCAGTCCCACTTAGCTGTGCTGATTTTACACCTACATCCTTTAATAGAGATTTTTCTGGAAAAAAAGGGGAGGCCTTTACCCAGCAGGGGGACACTGAAATAGGCCTATTAAAAAATTTAAAAAAATTATGAGCCACAGCATAAGATTTATGTGGCTAAATAAGAATGTTGCGGTGGATATGTGGAATAACAAGAATGGACAAGATCATGAATGACTATGTAAGAGGAAGCCTTAAAGTCGCACCAATAGTGAACAAAATAAAGAGCCGTCGTTTGAACTGGTATGGCCATGTCGAGAGGAGGGATGCCGATCATCTGGCTAAAAAAGATGTTTGTGTGGGTCACCATTTTGAGCCGTATAGTACGACAGTTGTATACTATTGTACATATGTACAGTCAGCCAATGAGATACCTGACCCCGCCATCTAAAAGTAATATTAACATAAAAATAAATATTTAGATAGATTTTAATTAAGACTTCCTAAATATACATTTTCATGTTAATATAACTTTTAGTTTAAGAGATAATTTAAGTCATAGGTAGATGGTGGGGTCAGGTATCTCGTTGGCTGACTGTACCTGTGATATGTACCTATGTATACCGCATACAAGTAGCCCTCGATAAAACCTTAAAGGGGTGACTTAGCCCGTGAATATGAATAAAGTTTCAATTCACGGGATCAATGCTCAAAAAAAAATGTCGACCTTACCTTCAAAAAAATGCCGACCGTCCCATACACCCGGCCAGCCGGGAATGTATCCCGGATTGCAATATTTATATTCAGACAGCAACACAAGCTTAATGTATTTTTTAAAAAGCTATTAATATCGGTATTATTGGGTTGGAAAAACCCTGGGACAACACATAGTATGACCATATTTTGACTTTTTTGCTGACATTACTTTTAAAAAATCTATGGAACGAATCGCACTCGGAATTTTAAATACTTTTTGTGTGTTTGGTCCCATTGTGATTGGACTATTCATGGGACAAAGCGCTCAACTACTCTAACCAGTGTTTATGACACCAGTTCCATGATATGGTGCTGTGCTATACAATATCTGCAGCAGCATTAATCCCGGTAGCTGAACATTAATCAGGCTCGCAGTTATTACTTTGATTAACAGTTAGAAAGTAGTTCGGTTAATATTGTGTAAATGTTTTATTATAAGGGTTATAAATCGTTATAAGGGCTATAAATCGAAATTGCGTACTTCATCCTTTCCCTTATTTTCACTCTTTATATTATTGGATTCGTCCAGGTTTCATCAGTGCCAAATAAATAAAATTCACTGTTCATACATTAACTGCACTTTTCTAGACTATCTTACATAAATTACAGGTTTATATTATTTATTGCTTGACAATCCTTATACTTCCTTTTTGCGGGCCCTGCTGTCACCGCCTCCATCAAGATTCTTCACCACTGCCATGACTGAGTATGGCCACCCTGTTAGGGTGGCTATTCTCATACACTGAACGTATTAATGTTGGTCTTCATCATCATGATTTCGATTAGGTGTTACGGTCAAATCGACCATGCACACCCTGATGTCAGAGTTCTTCGGTACGGCCTCTCGGCCTCTGACGTGGTTCCTTTAACGACTACCAGATGGCAGCCGGGACCAACGGCTTAACGTGCCTTCCGAAGCACGGAAACATCTTCATTATCAGGCAATCAAATAAATACATTAATAAATAAATACGGACAAATCACACAGATTGAGCTAGCCCCAAAGTAAGTTCGAGACTTGTGTTATGGGTTACTAACTCAACGATACTATATTTTATAACAGATACACATTCAAGACCCAGGCCAATCTGAAAAAGATCATTTTCCATCTTGACCTGGCCGGAGATCGAACCCGGGCACTCTCGTGTCGCAGGCTGGCGTGTTGATCGCTGCGACACGGAGCTAGCCAAAAGCTATAGTCATCAGCATTGAAGGATTGATAAATAACCTAAACTTTCGTATCTATGCTTCATATATACATCTGCGTTTAATTTCACAAAATGATTTAGTATAGTTAGAAACTATAATGTGTCTATTACTTTCGGTAGAAAATCAGTTTCTAAAAAAAAAACCTTACCTTATAACAGCAACATATAGCAATCATTCGATGGTGCTGTTAATTGGATTTCTACTGTATTTTCTCCTATGCCAATTTCTTTTTCTAAATGGCTTTGGTTCGTGACTCTGCTTTTACGAGCATAAAATTAGCTTTTCCATATCGATTTTCAACCTACGATTTTCATTGAAGTGAAGAAATTAACAATTGATATAGTAAAGGTGTATGCATCGATTGCTTTTGAAAACCACTGATGGTAAATGAAATTAGGTAGAATAATCGCAGTGTTTTTCATTGTATTTTTGTCGTTATGCCTCATTGTTTGTGGGGTGGGAACCATATTTTGCCGACCTAACGACTCTATCTGATAATTTTCCTATAGGTAATTAACGTCTTTATTATTTCTAACCATAATCTTATTGTTTCCTTGAAAATTTTCGCCCAATATTACTGGAATCTTGGGTATTTTCGTCATTATTTATCAGTGCAAGACCTATCTAGCTAGACCTACTTGCGTTAAGTTTAGGTTTGAATCGTCTGTCAGACAGAGCAAGGTAATACAAATCACGTCTTCCCTTTGCGTTTTAGAAAACATAAGTTTCATCTAGGCGTTCAGTGTGATAACTGGAGAGACTAAATTTTATCCCTTGAGCCATCAACACAAAAGAAGAAGTGTGATAACTGGCTGAATTCAAATAGAACACAATTAAAGTAATAATTTAAAATGAAACTAATTTTTAAAATTAAAAAATCAAACGTAGAAGAATAACATCAAACATATATACCCCGGTGTAGATGTTTGATTTTATTCTTTTAGGCAGTTTGTAGCTGAATATAATTTTATGGTTTTTGGTTATCTGTATATTTAATTCCTAGAATAAATTTATATCTGAGAATCAGGTCAGGTGTGTCATCCTCAGCTGCTTGGCCGGTTGGTATCCCAGAAATGGGAAACGTAGTGTTGGGCGTCCGGCAGCTAGGTGGGTCGACGACATAAAGCAGATTGCTGATAAGAACTGGATTGCGAGGGCTGGTGATAGGAAAGAATGGCGCAGACAAAAGGAGGCTTATACAGTGGGTCATGGAAATCTGACGATCATGATGATGATGATGAATGAATGAATGCTTACCCGATGCTATACTTGCAACCAAGTATAGCAACGGGTACGTGCGCCCGGCCTCCCGAGCTGCTACTCGCTTTTCCTCATTCATCCGAGCGAGTAGTATCCCAATACCTTATATTTCCTTCCTAAATCCAATAAATTTCCATCCTACCCCAGCTTAAAATGCTTTCTTTGAGCAGTAGCGTTGGAAGCACAAGAAGCTAAAGAAACTGCGGTCGCCAACCCGCCTGCCAAGCGTGGTGAGTATGGCAATATCCTTCCATGAAACGAAGAATTGGGAGAGGCCTTTGTCCAGCAGTGGTCTGCTTACGGCTATAATGATGATGATGATGAACTGAGAATCCACCCTGTATTTCAAGTACGTACCGCTTGGAATAGAGTTACACCTACAATTCATCAAATGACATACATAGTATCGGATGTTCCAATAAATTATTATCATAGTACAAGGTATCCATTGAGTTCCTGCTATCATAGCTTTAGCATAATCCGGGACAAAACCTGTGTTTATCCGTTACTTTTATCGCCGGATACATAAGCCTTGACGCTTGTAATTATGTGTGGTATAAGTCACAAGATTATGTCAAGTAATTTCAAATATACGAAAATTAACTTTATCGGATATCATCTTGATTTTAGAGTATCATAGACTGACTAAGTTAGGACATGGGATTACTGAATGTTTAGTTTTAGGTAAACCTTTTCTGTAATTTTTGCGTTGGAAATAACAACGATGTCTCTTTCTAGGGTATTGTAAAAAACTTTGTATTAAAAGAACACAAAAAGAAAATAAGGACTAAAAATATTTCGTGGTAATAATTATGTATAATAATTTCAGATTTTTTTCTTTGAAAACCAGTCATAAAAACTCTTCAAATCAAGTATTATTGTGGCAATAGCAGTTCGCAGGCTCCGAAGCAACACGGCAGAGGATGCAACGGGGAACTCCCTGTAATCAATGATCGGAAAGAGTCGAATATAAATCAAAAAAGTGCATGTGATATCTTCTTATTAAATAAGATACTATAGATAATAAGATAAATAGATTGATTCGGTAAAAAAGTCCACGCGGGCAATGTTGTCACTAACCGAGCCAAAGCTAGATTCTCTAACCAATGCGTTATATCAGAAAAGCATTGTGAAGGCAAAAAAGCCCTCTTAAAAATATAATATTTTAGTCAAAAAGCGCGGCCGATACGTGTGGTGTTGGTAGCATCTACACTATGATTATTAAATTCCTTAAAGTTTTATTAAATATACCCCGCTTATTCTGATCACTGCTTGTGACTTGCACCATGCCTTTCGCCGCTGTCACCATCACCACCGTAATCGAGGCGGCGATCCGTGTCGCCCCATGACACGCCATCGATTATATCGATTGCGGTGCGAATCGCCGAATGAACTGTTCGGTTTTATTTTCTTTGGTAAAGTTCGACTGTGCCTAAAAATAGAGCAAGTTTCCAATGATAATATCAAACCACCCAATATCACTATCGATACCTACTTGAATTTCGATTTCGTGTTATTGACAATCTACTTATTTGTTGGTTGCATGTATTCATCATCATCATTACAGCCACAAAAAGTCCACTGCTGGACAAGGGCTTCTCCCAAGGATTTCTCGTTCCACGGGAGGATATTACCATACTTACCACGCTTGGCTTGGGTTCGCGAGGGCAACTTTTTTCGGTTTCTTGTGCTTCGCTTCGATGCTTCTGCCCATCGCAAGCATTTTGAAGCTGGGGAAGGATAGCAATTTGTTGTATTTGGGAAGGGAATGAGAGGTATTGGGATACTACTCACTTGGATGAACGGGGGAAAAGCAAATAAGTAAAGCTTGCTATACCCGCAACCGCCGGGAAGGCAGTTGAGGATGACACCCCTGACCTTACGCATGCGATTATTAATACGCGAATTACGGGTTACTCGCGTGCGAAGTCAGCTATAGGCCGACATGTTTCAACCTCATCCGGAGTTCTTCCTCAGGGCGAATGTGAATCGAGACGCGCGTACACGAAGTCATTCTGATTCGCACTTGCGACAATGAAGACCTACGGATGAGGTTGAAACATGTTGGCCTAGAGCTGACTTCGTACGTGAATACCAGTACTACCTATCACTTTTATAAGTCGCAGTCGCAGAATAGCACAACCTACCGCCGAAACAAACCAAATGAAAATAACAGTGAAATAACGAACTTATACCTACTGCATAGTATTTGAAATCCAAAAACAACAGGAATCATGCTATCTCTCATAATATTCGTACGGTTCGGCGCAACAGCGAACTCCAGACATGGCGCGACATCAGCCAATAGCAGACGGGTATTTTCGCGCCATGCAAAAATTTAGTGGCGCAGGTACATCAGTATAACTTATAGTGTACCCTTAATTCGCATATTATCTTTATCTTTATCGTCTAAGGTTCCATAGCACAAAAAGCGAGTGTCCATAGCCATACACATCAATTTACCGTGACAGACATTGAGTCACCTTTCGTAACTTGCGCCAGTTGCCCAACGTCCAGGTTACGAGATTTGGAGAATTTCACGCTATTGTAGAAGGAGAGAATTAACTCCATTGTGGTGAAGTACTTAGTGGCCGGGATGTCCGCATCGTTTGTATGATTTTCTACTTTTGTTTCTTTACAAGTATTTGTTAGATATTTCTTTAGGGAGTCAAATGTGCTAACACTGATTGTGAAGAAGTAGGCAATGCTGTTAGGTAGGTTGCATAATAAATAATGTTTGTGAATCTTATGCCGCGTGAAATGGGGTCCGACTATTGGTAGCAAAGTGCCAGGACTAGGTATTGAACCAGAATGTACATACCTAATCCCTTTTTTTCCTGGACATCATGCGGCTTGTATCTCTTAATTAAGAGAATTGTGTACTAATATCTTTTGAACAAAAGCATAAGTTGGTTATCAGGCAGTGGCCAGCAGTAAAAACGATTTCTACTATCACGTTTTTTCCCTTGCGGGGTAGATATAGCCTAGATCTTAAGGACCTAAAAGCTACGATAAGCATGTTGGTAGGCGTCAGGTATAAAACGGAATCAAAATAGTGATGGGTCGTTGACATGATTTTCAGATTTTCATTTTCTCTTTTTTATGTTTATTTGACGGCAAACGAGCAGACGAGCCACCTGATAGAAAGTGGTCACCGTCGCCCATGGACATCTGCAACATCAGAGGAGGTGCCAATGCGTTGCCGACTTTTAAGATACCTGTAAACACGCCATTTGATCGACTTTTGCATTCAGCGCGGGAAGAGAAGCAGCTGGTACATTCTAGATTTTTCTTTTTCCCCAGACCAGCATAGAAAACAACTGAAAACTGTATCAAATCGTATTTCGGCGTATTATAAAAAATGCTGCCACTGACCGAGCCAAGGCTAGAAAAAATTGCACGAATATTTACGAGAAAGTCGGGTAAACAAACATAACTTCACATTAATAACACAAGTAGGATATAGTGCATCGCATGACCAATTACGCGATATAAACAGCTCCGAGCTACTCGTTGCCGTGAAATATCGCGGAATTAATCTAAAGTAGGCTATTTGTCAAACCGCATCGGAACCTGTACAGTTACAATTAGTACTGAATGTAAGTAGGTAGGTACTTGAGTACGACCAAGTTTGAACGTAAAACTATGGGACAAATTTTCGGGGTAGACAAGCCTAAGGCCATAAGAACTAAAGACCACGTTTAGTGTGTTGGAAGGCGTGATGGAAAACGGAATCAAAATAGTGATGGGTTGCTAGCCGCATCGCCTATTAACATGATTCCGTAGATTTTTGCCCGTTCATTCGGCCGGCTTCTACTATCTACGCGGGAAGAGAAGCGGTTGGTACATATTTTTGCCCAGATCAGCATGGAAGAAACTTCTAACTTCCTTTGTATAATCTGAAATAAACGCGTGAAAAGATAGTGGTATATGCCACTATTTTACACTTTATAATGTGTCTATGACCATCTGTGGCCATTACGTATGTATCTGTCTATACGGTCAGTGGTCACCCCTATTATACCCCTACGATAGCCAAGCCATATGACGATTTAAACGACATAAGCATCTTTACCATGGGCTTTACCTGCATACATTACCCGGGATTGACGTGAAGGACAGACAAATAAATACATTTTCACACATTTCCATATATATACTTAACTGTGTGTAAATTCTATATATTATTATAGATTACGGAAACATCCTAAAACGAACAAGGATTTTATGAAGTTTAACTACAGTTAGATCATATATGAAATAATTAAACTTAATTAATTTTAATTATACTTTTATCCTGCAAAGTATGCAACTTTGCATATAATCTTTTATCTTACAAAAAAAGTTTCGTATTTCGTCCACAAGTACGGAGAATTACCGTAATATAATAAGCATGTAAAGTCAATGACGCTAGCCTGTCTGGATGCACCGTTGCACCTCTGAACGGTGCATCATCAATTTACGCACGTGGGTGCCAGTGGGCGTGCAACATTGCCTATGTGCATGGAGTTATGGCAGCGCTGTGCCCCGGGCAAATTGGGAAATGCCAAATGCACTTTATGTCTTAAATCCTTATCTTAAACACTTGCTTAACATATCCCGACTTACTATAAACTGAAGGACTAACTTTTGAATCGGTTTAAACTATTATCCGCCCAAAAGAAATTGATACTGGCAATTGACACTGGCAGTTGATAAATGTAACAAGAGCAAGTGTCGACGTATTTCGGGCGGGTATTCGTTTGAACCAGGTACCAAAGATAGTCCTCGTTTTATAATAAACCGGATGTTAAAACTATTATCCGCCAAAACAAATTGACAATGGCAGTTGACAAATGTCAAAGGAATAAGTGTTCACTTATTTCGGGCGGATAATGGTTTAAACTAGGTACTAAAAGGTCCTCGTTTTAATAAGACTGGTCACATACATATATATTTGATACTTAGCTGGTAGATAGATAACTTTAGACACAAAAAAATATATCCTTATATTTTTATTACGGACTTTATTGCGAAGGGCAAGAGGAATTGCCTCATATTACAAGGGCGGTTATAGATATGAAAGTTACTAGGAATCTGAAATGGAGGTAGGCCAAAGAAAAGATGGGCGGAGTATGTAAAGGAGGATATGGGAAAAAAGCTGTGGAAAAAAAGGTAACGGAAGAGAAAAAAAATGGGTGCTGGAATTGACCACGAAGATTGGACTTTTAGGTATAAAGGCGAATGGAAAAAATGCGTAATATTTGCTGAGACCCAACATGAGATCAGGTGAGCTTCGGCTCGACTTAGTGTTGCAAGACATTTCTTGTATCTTGTATTATGTAGCTTATAGTCGGCTCGAGCTTTGAGTATGAGGCTCACGAGCTTTGAAGGTTCGAGCTCTTAAAACTCAAAACTCAAAGCCCTAAAAGACTCGAGAACCTTAAAAACTCGGGGTTTTAAGGCTCGCGAGTCGAAGCTTGAGCCCCTTGAATCATTGGTTATGAAATTATTTTAAATGTTATCAAAATTATATTAAACTAACGGGACATTCAGGCTTCGTTATATTATAACTTATGGTACTCAGGAATAATGTAGAATTATGATGATGATGAAATCGGTCTAGAATATTTTTCAAAATAAATCCTGTTTTCACAATCATAACTTATTTAATAAATTCAATTTCTAAAGTCCAGAAAGACTCGGCTCGCAGCTCGAACCTTGAGTCAAGTCTTTCTCTTACATTATTAACGAGCTCTGTTGACAGAGCTTGAGCTTGGACTCGACCTCCCAAAGGACAGCTCGAGTCGCGGCTTAAGCTTCAAACAGACAGCTTGAGTTGCAGTTCGAGCTTTGAAAAGACAGCTCGAATCGCAACTTCAACCTTCACAATAAAGCTTGAGCCAAAGCTCGAGCCCTATATAGTAGCTCGAGTCTTTAACGACTCCGAAGGTCACGAAACTCGAGCCTTTTAACAACACTAGCTCGATCTTCGCCCCCCTAAGCACGTCACGTAATTTATGGACACAAAAATATTTAATTTTTATAAGTGTTTTTGTGCAATCACAATGCCTATCAAAAAGCCGTGAAATTAGTTCACCATATTTTATTTCTTAATTTAAATAGACAAAAACATTTATTATAACTAAATAATTCGAATATTTTGTTATAAATAACTTTCCAACACTTCCAAAGTTGACATCAAATGCAAAAATCTATACAGTTCTATTCCTTTTCTAACTTCATTTTACGTAATAGTCTATTGGCATGTTCCCAAAATCAACATATTGTGGATATTCTATCGAGTTCACAGATTTTTGTATCTTTGGCATATTTTCCACAACTCAATTGAGAAATCGTCAAAGAGATACTTCCTTTCTCATTTGCTTTGCCAATTGACTGATGGCTCAAAAATTACGTAAGAAAAAAAGCGGGCATAGTAACAGTATGTCACATCTATATTTGTCAAGGTGTTGAATGACTTTGGAAATAAAAAACCGGCCAAGTGCGAGTCGGACTCGTGCACAAAGGGTTTCGTACCATTATCCTTATCCTTACTAATATTATAAATGCGAAAGTGAGTTTGTTTGTTTGTTTATTTGTTTGTTTGATTATTTGTTTGTTTGTTTGTTACGCTTTCACGCCGTAACTACTGAACCGATTATCATGAAATTTTGCATACAAGTTCTCTGGAGTACGGAGAAGGACATAGGCTACCTTTTATCCCGGGAAAAAGTACTATTCCCGAGGGATCGACATTGACGCGGGCGGAGCCGCGGGCGAAAGCTAGTCTATAATAAGTTTAATATTATTAAAAATATCTCTAATCTCTAATAAATGATGTACAAAAATCTATGCTTTTCGCGATTTTTCCTTTATCTGTGCTATAAACCGTCTTCGTACCATATTTCAAGATTCATCATTCAAGATTCTGTAGGTTTTGATTCCCTTGCAAATATCAAAAATTTGCGGCATAGACGGCTATATGTTTGATTGCATTGGCTTAGAAGTAAGATATTTTCACAGTTCCAATGGACAGTAGACCTGAGTATTTGATATGAATTTCAGCTCTACGCGTTTCTGAGAAAAGGGTCTTGACAGACAGACAACAAAGTGATAAGGGTTCCGTTTTTTCCTGTTATGGTAAGGAACCCTAAAAAGTAATACTAAAACAGGAATATTATCTAAGATACTTTGTGGCCTAAATATCTTAGATTTTGAGACAAGTCTTTCAAGTGGGGTAGCCGCACGTAATATCTGATACGGCTGTTAAAACTGTTAGTGCGAAAGAGATAGTAAAAATCAGATCTTGCTCTATGTACTTTACAAAGAGTTCAGTTAGTAACTGTAACACAGTTCATTGTGTGGATAATCTACCAGTTGCGTATAATCTTAGTAATATTTTCATAAAATGCTCTTTCTGCTTCTATTTTTATTAATTAATTGTTTTGTTTGTGCAGCACTGGTGTTAGATTTTTCAAGCTGCAATCGGTATCTGATATAGCTTATCGACTGCCGTCAACGATAACAGCCGGGACCAACGGCTTTACGGCTGGGACCAACGGCTTAACGGCCGGGACCAACGGCTTAACGGCCGGGACCAACGGCTTAACGGCCGGGACCAACGGCTTAACGGCCGGGACCAACGGCTTAACTGATTTTTTTCAAACGGAAATTTATTTCTTAACTAGCTTTTGTTCGCGGCTCCGTCCGCCTTAGAATTGATCCCTTGGGAACAGTAGAATTTCCCGGAATTAAAGGTAACCATGGTATTCGGTAGTAACATTGGTCCCATAGAAAAAGTTGTTCATATCGATGGGCTGAATTATCTTTTAAGGATAGGACAGGGGTCCTATCCTTAAAAGATAATTCAAGATAATTCTTCTATCGTTAACATATTGTATACATGGGACCAAATCCAAAATTGCAAAACAAAAAACAGTGTTCCATAGATTTTGCCAAGTAGATATTCCACTTTTGTATGAAAGACCAGATATTTTTTTCTTAATTTCGAAGTTGGTCCCATAATGAAAGTTGTTCAAATTCGTGGTCTGAGTCACTCCTTAAACGTTTGTTAATGAATTTAATTTCACGCTGTATACTGTTATGTTAGTATGTATGAGTTAAAATAAATACAAATTACTGCTAGATAACTATATTATTTTCTAACTTTACGAGACTATAATCTCAGTTTACTATCAGTCCGTGTAGGTCAGTAATTTTGCAAGAAACGAGTTAAAATCCTCTGTGAAAAAAGACCTGTGTAATTTAACTAGCAGTACTAATGTCTATCTTGTATGTGTCTGTCTGTGTATGTTTGTAAATATTTTGTGGCGAACCACAACATCAATTATAATGAGCGCGTGATTAGAATTTGTATGACTAGCTTTGTTGACTTTTCCTTTCTTTCAGTTTCTCCTTGTGTTTTGTTATTGTTTTGTTAGTTTGTATTTAATGTTGTTTTATATAACAACCAATTTTTTTGTTGATTCTATTAAAAACCTTTGGATAAATAAGGTTTTATTCTTATTAAAATATAAGTTGATTATTTAATTCTCGGACAAGCGACCTGACGAAAAGGTTTTTATTATTGTCAAAATTTTAATGATTTGTAGTTAGCGCTGTTGAAGAATCTTCATATATGTACGTTGGGTATTTTTTGCAATTTATTCAGTTTTTTATGAGTCTTACATGCGCCATCTAGCGTCACCCATATTTTTTTTTTATTTCTATATCCGATCAAATTGAGAAAATCTAAAACTGTACTTCGCTAGTAAACTTCTTATATTAGTATTTTCGGTATTATTATTTATTATTCTCTTAATTTTTAGTTCATTCATAATGGAGGTTTTATTTTATTTAAGTTAGTAATTTGAAGTTTATTATTATAACGGCTATAGCCGTCTAGTGTGCCGCATGGAACGACAAAGGCAGTGTTGCTACTTACAATTAGGCAGTCATTCAGATCAAAACGTACCATATAAGCGAATTTATAGTTGTAGTGCTGTGCTCTTCATTGTAACTTTCGAATATTCACTTCCTATCTGCCGTATATGAATAACTATAACATTTGTTACTCATATAGCAGATCTCTCTGGTACATCCAATACCCAACACGGAACAGGCCTACGCAACATTCAAAACCAGGAAGCGTCTTGTAATTGTAACTCGATATAAATGAAGAGATAAGCCCCATTACACTGTTTGAGGAAGGATAGTTAGTTCTTTGGTTATAAATTGACTGCCCTGGGTGTGGTTAATGTAAATGTTAGGATGATAGTCACTGCAAATGATGGGCTCGGGTAACGATCAGGTGCAAGTACAATTAATTTTGTAGTGAAATTATATAGACTAGTTCTTTTCCATTTCTTGTTGCGAATCCTCGAGATTTGGAAGCAACTGACTTTCATATGCGGTACTTTTAACAATATCTTATCATTATTCAACTAATTTGTGTAATACTTTTCAAAAACTGTTTTAAGAAAAATTCTGTCCCAAATTCATGTCTCATCTACAGGTTTCAAAATTGTATTTGCTCCATTTAAATAATCAACTAGAGTCCTAATAGTATTATACTAGATACTATAATAAAAGTTACACTTATTCTAAAATCAGTGACGTGATACGGCTCATTTACATCATGGAAACAATCAAGTAAATGATTCTTTGTAAGTGTAGGAAGGATATCTGCTGTAGTCATTGAACTTATTACTGACAGCCAATTCTTTTTTCTTTTTTATCAGAGCCTTGTACATGTCAGTAAATTAATTTAAATTTCTCCAGGCGGATGATAAATCACTGAACCTATTGGGACTTTCGATATGCCGACTCATCCTTGTTGCGTAAGCTAAGGGTCATGTCAGGCCAATCTTTCGTCCATTAAAAAACAATTATTTCTCCCTTTGCGGCGTTTGGTCAGGTCACAAAGTAAGCATTCAGCTACCGACCATCCACTCTCACTTTCAGAGAAACTCAAGGTTAATGAGAATTTACATACAACCGGTTAAATGTATTTGAATATTTTAAGGATATCCTCAAATTGCATGAAATCATCTTATTCGCTCTCACCAAGTTGCATCAAGGAGCTCGATAGCCTATTGGGGGTGCTTTTATAGTAGCATTTTTTTCCTATTATAGTAGTTATCCATGTTAAGCAACTACAGAAGTGGACAGTACTGGGATTAGTGTGTTCATAACTGTTATCATTACCACGAGTTCCTCCTTGCTTTTGAAGGCATGTTAAGTCATCTAGGTCAAATAAAGCCAACACAGCCATCAGGCTGATTACAAGAATCACATGCTAGTTTCTGTAAAATAAAATCAGAAATTTCTCTATATGTCATCACAATGTATCCAGATATGTATCCTGAGATTACAAATGACAATATCTGTTCCAATTGTTGACGAACATTGCAAGTACTTACACTAGCGCCAAATGAGGCCAAGTAGCAATCAGATATGCAATCAATTGGTCTTATTCAGCCTCTAGCAACGGAGTAAGTGTTATCCATCACGATCAAGACGAAAAAGAAAGAAGTCCCTAATAGTGACGCTTTGAAGGGCCGAGTGAAAGTTGGTAGATCTTTTGGAAATCAGCCCGTGTATTGTTTGTGATCCAGATTCTTGGTGCATCAATCTTTTGTATTGAAATGTTTTGATCTTTTTGTTTGAAAGTATCACGTTTAAAGGTACACTTAGCTATGCTCTTAGTTATATATTTTATTTTATTGTACAGATACTAAATAATTTTGCTATTCTTTAGTGTGATGAGAAGTCGCAAAACTGGAAGGAAAGGACCTAGCAAGATGGGATTTTTAACATTATTACTTTTCCCCACTGCTGGTCAAAGGTTTCGCGTATACGTTTTTCTGTGCCCCTTCCGCAACATTACAAAAATATAAATCAATACTACTTAAAACTGGCTTATTTATAACTCTTACGTCTTATCGCGTTTTTGTAAGAATCTTAAAGTATACGTCAATTCCTATTGTCAACTATTTACCGATTGGCACGATCGAAGATCTGCGACTCCCAGACCACCATGGAGACCGATTCGAAGTTATCTAATATTCTGTGACTTATGACTGACTGTATCTAAAAATGTAGTATCAAAAAACTAATTGTGACGGTTAAACCTGCCGTGACAGAAGCAATATATCAGCCGACCCAATCAGTGACTGTCGATCATTTAATTTATATCCACGAACACAATAGCAAGCTGCCACGTGCTCTTCGACGTATGTAACTTTGGAGAAAGTTTTAACCAATTTCGTTTTTCTCTACCCATTTCCATGGACAATGCTCCACGCAACATCTTCGCATCTTTTATTGCGAACAAAAGACTTCCTAATGTCATATTCTCTATATCCAATTTTACGCTTTCATTATTTGTTTAGAGCCCTCGTGAGGCGCCATCTTACGTAAGCTCAATTTTGAGAATTCAAATTGTGTCTTTCCGTTTTGCTGTTATATTTTATGGTACTGCTAATATTGCTTTTGAATGTGACCTCAATTCGGTAACTGGATAAACTGAGACCTGTTTGTTGAGTATGAAATTGGAGACATCAGTAAAAATCAAGTAGCTGTTACGTTTACTTTGTGTTTGTATCTAAACTATACGAAATTTGAGTTTCGTTGTTTAGCATTTAATGTTGTTTAGGTTGTTCATTAAAGTACTAAATTACCGATTTATCAAGTGTCTGTTTCGATTCGTTCCAAACTTTGCTTCCTTATGAGCATGTCTTTGCCTGTCAGCATTAATTTATTTTATTCTCTCAGTACAATGACTAACATTTTTGTTCGTGCTCGTTAAAAATGACATTATTTAGTCTCACAGACAATGCCTATATTTTTTATGGGTTTATTTTATTCTCGCTTTCAGCGTTACGCAATCACTACAATATTCAAGGCAACGTTATTGTCGTTTATTGTCCATTATTCTGATTCTGTTGTATCGCTGATTGAAAGGACGCATTGCATTACGATAACTTAATTTTTGCTAAGTAAAAAAGCATTTTGTGGATCTTTTAGAAGCCGTAGCATATTTTTTCTATTCAGTTTCACAAAACTGAATTTACTTGTACTTGTGATCTTGTCCCTACACTACGCTAGTCATTTATCTTTAATTTAAATTCCATATATGTAACTAGAGGTTGAGTTTACAAAAACAAAAGTTTTAATTTATATTTATATATAAAAAAAAAAAAAAAAAATACTATAGCGACCTTTTTACTGGCCTTGAGCAGCGTAGAAGATATTCGAGAGATAATTTTCTAACGCGCGCTAATTTTAACCAGTTTTCCGAGAATCCTTGGTCACTTATCCGCTGGATTTCCTATTCAAACTTTGACTTGTCTCGCATCTCTTCGTTCCGCCCGAACGCCCGTCAATAACAAAAATAGAAGTCCGAAACCAAAATATTCGACGTTCATAAAAAAGTCCTGCCAAATACACAAAAAATGATAGTTCCATTCCTCTCTGACTAATGCTCAAAAACTATTCACGTCGCTGAAGTTTATCCTGCGATAAGAAATGAACAACGTATGATTGTATGCTGTCTCGTTCGTTCGCAGTGTGGTTGTAGCTGGTGAGGGAGACGGCGAGGTAGGGCGCCCTCCGCGTGGCGGTTAATGTTTAGTTTGAAACGGAACGGAACAGTTTGCAAGTCGCCGGCTTCGCGCATGGCCGACTCACGCAGACAGTCCGTAGTGCTCAAATCGTGAATTTATTTCAACGTTTCTGGAACTGTTTTCTAGTCTAATCATTAGACAGTGCCTTACAATCAATGGATGTGCTAGTGTATGCATGGAATGCTGATGCTGAAGAACTAAATCATCATGAAGAATGACTGCGTGTGAATTTCTGAAGCATCTTGCATTTGTGTCCTTTTGGTATAAAACTTAGCAATAAATGATACGAGGTTTATTGAGACGGAGGTTTCTTTGTTAACTTGTGTTGTATTTGTGCACGTTTCTCCCGTATTGGCACGAGCCCTTAATAATAATAGTGCACTAAAACCAGTTTGCGGAGTGTGGTTCGGGTGCGGTTATCCTGGCTTACATATGCGGGCGCCTTTCTTGTGGACCAAATTTGAAGCATCTGTAGGTATTCACTTTTCCAAGGCTCCGTCTAGTATCGCTTTACATGGCCATTGTTTTCCTTGTTACACTACCTACATTTCTATTAATAATCCTTCTTATCTTTATAACTTTATCATACTCTTATGCATACTGATATTCCATTTTTTTTTAAGTTTTTGGCATCTTTACTTTATTAGCAATAATTAAAATCTAATCTATAACAAACCCACAAGAGGCAGACCGATTCACCTTGACCGTTTAACACCGTGTCACTGCAGCCAGACTTTCAATTTCGAGGTTAACAAATCCTGCACATGCCTTGTATAGATTATACTGCAGCAATTAATGTGTGTATTTGGTCTTGAATTCTTGATTGGCATTAATTCTGTAAATACTAACTTTGCCAAAAAGATCTCTAATTAACGTCTGCTTTTTCATTATGAATCATTAAAACGTGAATGCAATTCAGGCTTTGCATACATTACACTTTTAACGGTATACCACCGTCACTAACACTAATTAATTGTAGGTAACTGTTCATTAAACCACTGGATGTGTGGGTTTGTTGACACACAACTGGATTTTCTTTATTTATTCTTTGCAATTAACTCGGTCTTACTTTAAACGTTGTGTATAAATCGTTTTCTCATAATCTTCCTGTCATAAGATCGAGCTGTATTTTCTTTCCACTTGTTGCGCTTGGCTTGCTCCAAACGTGACTTCATTGCCAATTTTTTGCCTCCTAACTCCCTTATCTAACACAAAAGTAGCAATCTCTCGACAAATTGCTCAAGTTGGGTGTAGTAATTGACTTGTTTTTGCGGCTTGATGATACGCTTAGTAGGATTCTAATCTAGCACATCCTCTGACTCAGAGTATATTTGAGTGGGCACCTATTGAAGGTGTGAGTACGCCTGATTTACGTAACCGAAAAGTGGCAAACGTCCAACATTGTCGCGTGAAAATTTATTGCTTCCTTGAAAGAAAGGGATAATTGGAGTTCGATGACCTTTTTCTCCAAGCATTTCGGAACAAAAAGCAAAAACTCCAGAATTAGGTAATCCATCATTATAATGTGTGTTTTAAGATGTTTAATTAGGGGAAATCCAATTAGAACAGTTCAGGCCATAATGATTAGGAATCATAATTTTTAACTATGTCTATTGTTATTATATTACTCGTATAGCTTCTCTATTCTCTAAATGCCTGGCTGCAAGTAAGAAGTCTTCAAATAATTCTGGCTGTTTAACATACCAAATGAAAGAAACGGTCTATTGGTCACTAACTATTAGAAACTGTATAATGCCAAGTCGTCTAGGAAGCGTGCTTCTATGACTCGAGTAATATCAGTTTAATTGTTAATTACGTGTTAAGTACCTTGATATTTTCTGCCTAATTAATTACGTTTAGATACGTTTCATTAAGCTTTTGTCGCTGTACAATTTTAGAGATATTATTCCATTTATGCGCAATATCCGCAACTACTTGCTGAATTCTTACTTGATTTCAAAGTTTGTCTTTTTATAATACTTGGTTACATTTTAGAATTAATACAATAGTAATATATAAAGGTACATATAAAAAGGATCCGTATACAAAGGATAAAAATGAAAGCCTCAGCCTCAGCTGTCCATACGTCCGTCTGTCGCAGGGCTGCATCTATTAAACCGTTATAGGTAGACTCGATGCTTTTACATGATTTGTATATTTATTGCCGCTATAACAGCAAATAATAGAAATAAAATAAAATCTCAAAAACAGGCCCCATAGAAAAAAATGTTTTTAAGCATTTTTTGTATGTAGTTAAATATTTTATGGTAGTACGAAACCCTTCTTGTGGGATCCCGATTCGCATCTGCCTATTTTTATTTATTTCTACTTTGCGGTATTTAGTTCTTTCTCTCTTCTTTCCAGGCCGCAGCTTTACTGACTTTCATGATAATAACAATATAAAAACCAGAATACAATAATAAATAAATTAATAGCATGGATATTATTAATAAAAATATTAAAGAAATATTTACAGCTCATAAAGATATACCCTTGTCACGCCGCCTTTTCTATTTCATGCATTTTAAACTTTAGTTCAAAGTGTTAGGGGTGAATTTAGGGTGAAAGTGGAGGCGCCCGCATGTTTATCTTTTTCTTTTATGAGTGTTGAGGACGCTGGTCTTGTTCATTTTTTTATCGGCATGGGAATGTTTGTCTCTGTACAGTTATTTAGATACATTCGAACACGAATCTTAATGGATTCCTTGCATGGAAAGCTAACATGACGATAACTCTTTTTTGTACCAAAAGGACACGAACATAACATATTTTAAAACGAACAATCGAAATTAGGTGGTCTAAATAAGTGCTCTTAATAAAATTATATTAACAAAAATAAAAACGATCAAAAGAAAAATATTTTTCTTTGATGTTTTGCTTCTGGAATATTCAACGACATCATTGCTGCCACTACGATATCTTCTAGGACATTCTGCGTTTCAACAGGATGATACATAACATTAGGTAAGTGAAACTATTTGAAAACATTCACTAAGACTGCAATTTATTCTTTATATTGCTCGTTTTAAAAATGATTTACCTCGTTACGATCATCTTGATTGATTGGAATTGCTTTAATGGTTGAGAAATCAATATTAAAAGTATCATCATCTGATTTGCATCATACACGAGCGATGTGCGAGGTCTCGCAACAATATAAGAGAGAGCGTTCTTAGAATCTCACGTTAGCGTCAATTATATTGTAAATTTTTATGGCCCTTAAAAATCGATCGACGTATATAGTACAAGTTGATGTACGCAATAAAGTTATTTTGATCAATCGAGTCACTGGACGGCGTGCTGACCCAATAACCCTAGTATTTAAGAGAGATTTATTTATTGCTGAATTTTTAAACGGTGCCTGTGGCCTGGTTGGTATTTATGAAGCTTATGATATGCAAAATGTTAATACTATGCATAAAGTACGTGGCATTGCTGTTTTTATACAGCCCGGGGTTGCGAAACGCTGAGGGGCAGTTCATCACTTTTGTATTTTAAATCTGCCATCCCAGTATAAAACCTAAATGTTACCAACTACCGCTTTGAGTGCAACGATAGTTCACGGCCTACCAAAAGATAAACGTACAGACTGCAGCACCCTGTATTCATTGAAAATCAAAAGTAAAAATAAAAAGGTTAGCACAGTCACAGCTTCACGATCCGAAAATCCTCAATCTACAATATATAGTTTGTCTATCCATTTTTTTATTTAAAAAAGCAGTGTGATATTCTTAGAGTTCATGTACAGACGGCTGCAGAGAAATCTGACCCTCTTTCAGTATAGTGTCACTACTGAGAGGGAGTCGATTTCTCTGCAGCCGTTTGTACGTATGTATGTACGTGAGTTTATTCCACCAGAACTTCCAAATAGATCAGGGGGTATGTGTCGTTGGAATCCTTACATCTTGAATTTCTTTATAAATCTTGTTTCAAAATACAAACTACCTCCGTGGTCCAGTGGTTAAAGCGTTTGCCTGTAGACCCGGGGGTCGTGGGTTCGATTCTCACGGGAAGCATACTTTGTTATTTCCAGTTTGGTTAGGACATTGCAGGCTTGAATCACCTGATTGTCTGATAATTAAAATGATTCCATGCTTCAGAAGGCACGTTAAGCCGTTGGTCCCGGCTGCCATCTGGTACTCGTTAAAGGAAGCAAGTCAGAGGCCGAGAGGTGGTTCTGAAGAACTCTGACCCTAGGGTGTGCATGGTCGATTGACGACCTACACGAAATGATGATGATGTTTCAAAATATGTTTGGGGTTTCAAATGTAATGAACCCATGGCGCCACATCTTAAAATACACCCCAGATAGACAATAGTTCAAACTAGTCAAATCGCCTCGTTGGTTTATCTAGTGGTAAACGTCAATTGTAGACGGAGAAACTTGGGACAAGACAAATGAGGTACTGGTAGCCTACTGGTTTTCTCACTAGATTCCAAAGAAGACAAGTTGAAATCACTAAGTATCATAAAGTGTTTTGAAAAACTCGTTAGCGCTGATTAAGAAGATGGAATAATCGGCATAGCTATTCTAACGCTACTCATGAATCCTAACTAATATTATTATGTCTTAGTACCTATATTGCTTGTGAGGCTTTTACGTTTTGAGTCTAAAAAATAAAAAAAATGCTTGTCTCTAAAGTCGGTTTAAGGACGATAATATACCGGGTGTTACAAAACTACGAAATAATATTTAAAGGGCATGGTCAGTCCATGATATTAGACAACTAATCGCAAGGAACATACATCGAAAGACAAAAAGTTATGACCTTCGATCAGTTGATTGCTTATTTTGTATCTAAGATCAAATTTTTCTTTTCATGTTTCTAAGTTTGTCCCATAGGGAAAGTTGTTTAATATTATGGACTAAGCATGCTCCTTGAATAATATTTCGTGGTTTTGTAACACATGGTATATCTATACTTATAATATTATAAAGCTGAAGAGTTTGTTTGTTTGTTTAAACGCGTTAACGTCAGGAACTACTGGTCCAAATTGGAAAATTATTATATTTTGTGTTAGATAGACTATTTATTGAGGAAGGCTTTAGGCTATAAAACATCACGCTGCGACCAATAGTAGCGAAGCATCAATAAAAAATGTTTTAAAAACGGGGGAAAATTAATCATCTATTATTAATCATAATAACAGAAATAGTATATTTATATTTATTAATTCTTCATCTCAGAACAGTTTTTTCACGGCGGAAGTATGAAAACGATCGGCTTGTACAATACGCGATAGTTTCGGCAGGTCCGGTTGCAGCAACTTCACGCCCCAGTTCGTCTCGTTCAATTGCGATTTGTTTTGCTTGTGCTTGGTCTTGGTGTGAAACAGCCTTATGTTTTCTTTTTGATACGTCCGAGTGCCGACAAGAAGTCCGGTTTGAATATTACTAAGTTGGATGAATACTTTTTACTGCAGTAAATGTATTTGCAACTTTATCTTTTGGTGTTTGATTGTAACATCGAATAATCGTTTCAGTCAGGATTAACCTCTCCTGCCTCTGAGGGTTTTTTCCAGATACGTTCACATCAGTTGTGTAGCTTCAGCGCCCGGGGTCCGACTTACTGTAAATTGTGAATGATAAAAATAAAACAAATATAATAATAAGTCTTAATTCTGTCATAATATAGCTTAATAATTATGCTGTAATACGATTTGTCGACTTTTAACGGCCGGCTGCCTGCCGGATGCGAATCCTCCTTGAATAGAAACTCAGGATTACTTAGGATCGACCATTTTACTTTTTTGTTTCATGAACATTTTTTTTATTAAGGTGTAATTTAACTAAAAACTGAACCTTACCGGTTCTGAGAACTATGAATTTCTTGTAAATCTAGTCAGCATTTGAGTGCTTTGCGGAGTGATAGTTTACTAAGACGATATTTATTGATCTTTTCAGAACAAGAATAAATCTTGGAATTTCCAAGTTTAAGTTTACCGAGAAAACATAAATATTACTTGTTGTAAACAAGCCGAGTCATGCCGTTTTGGCATCTAAATTAAAATCTACAGCAGCTACATCTTCATACAACACAAGAAAATCTGTACAATCTGTTTGCGAACCCAAAGCGTACAATGCCCCGACAGTGGCATCAGTCGAAATGTAATCTAAGTGTACCGTTATGCGTTGTTGCAGTCGCTTGCTATTCGGACTAGGTCACTTTTTGTGATGCACTGTTGGCAGATTTCAAAGAAACGCGGTTGTGAAAAACTTGGGTCACGAAGGGAGCGATTTTATGCCTGTCAAGGTTTGATGCAACCGCTTTCCATTGGTAAGATCGTATACTTGTTGCATTAATGGTGTAAGACTTGAAAAAGTCTAAAAAGATAAATAAAAGGAATGTGTTTTATAAAAAGCTCAGTCGTAGCAGAAGATTAAGACTGGTGGCAATTTATTCGTTACATACATTATATAAGTTTAATAGTTGTTGTAGTAATTTCTTGAATATACACAATATTAACTTCAAAGCATTCGGCCTACACAAAATGTAATCCAACCCTAAAATAACCTTTATTTTGTGAATACTGTTTCATTTGTTTTAAGCATATACACAACCACGAGGTTTAGTCTCTGAAAAATAAATTTACAGCCCACGTATATCTTCAAATGTATTTGGACCAAAACGCGCATACTGTGAGCAAAAAGACTAAACAAGACCTTGTAGGCCAAACAAAAGAAAAGGTAGCTAAATGCGTGCTCAAGTGGGCAGCAATATTGGCCTTAATTTGGATGGTATTGCAATCTTAACTAACATGTGGCATGAGATCTGATTCTGACAGCGAAATAAAAACAATACAATCTCTGAGGTGAACAAAGCCGGTATATATTGCAATGAGATTTTTCAATGAGTAGACGTTCCATTTGACTTATATTATACAATGGAATCAAATATGAGAAGTCGTACTCACGGCACGGTGTTGGTATAAATACCAGCAAAAATGAGGGCATGAAAAGTTACGTGAAAGTCCAGACTAGAATAATGCGTCTTTTCCGAGGATTTCGTACGTGTTAATAACGTAACTACAAAAGTACTTACATCGCGTGCAAAGACATAACCCTGAGGTTAGTTAGCGTCAGGCATTTAGCCGACATAAAACATACCAAATAATTTAACAAAATTAATAGCAAAAACAAATATGCTCGACAAAAATAGCGAAATCTGGGCCCCGAAGCAACTTAAGAGTACATGAATACTTTCAGATGAAAGAAAGACATGGAATTCAGTAAGCGATGATATAAAAGCGAGGGAGACTGGCAGTAACTGTTTGTCCAAAGACAGTCTTATCATGTGTAAACACACCAGACGCAATGTGTTTCCGATCAAATAAAAAAGTTACATGTTCTCCCCTATCATCGAAAGTATATATTGATTTTGGTTTGGTATAGATAGAAGACAATATGGCATTTCTTTTTCTAATATTTCTTTTAAAAATACTAAACCCGAGTGAAATATGCGAACTATAGTTTGTCTTTTAATTCGATAATACTTGCAAAAATCTAAATAACATCATAGCCTTGACCTTTTAAAAATCAATCTTTTTTAAGCTTTCAATAAAATAACGTTACATATAAATTTAATAACCTAAGGTTTAAACTTCTTGATTACCATAAACTATTCTTGAAAAGTTGTAGTGTTTATTATAATTCTGTCTATCTAAACAATTCAAATTATCAATATGACGTAGCCTATTTAGTCACGGGCTGCATCGTCTGAGATCATGAACTAAACCTGTACGTCGTTATTATTAAAACAGTCAGCTCATCTCGTGAATCAGATACAAAGAGTTCCTCAAATAATAGGTTAAGTTCACACAGCCTTCCATTTCGCCTTGAAAATGATTGCGTGAACGGTTAACAATAATTAAGGTTTTTGGCACAAAAAGAAAACAAAAGCATAATCGTTTTGGTAAAAAAACGCTTAGAAGTTAATGGAAGATTCATTTCATGATGATCAGTGGCGTGGCTTATACTTAGACTAGCTGTTGCCCGCGACTTCTTTCGCGGCAATTTCTGTCATTATACTCTCGTACAGTCGCTTTTGTTTCCGATCCTTGATTACGCGGATACCTGCTATTTGGATTTAACACAGGAGCACCTAAATAAGCTTGAGCGCCTCCAAAATTTCTGCATACGGTTCATATTTGGTCTGCGTAAATATGACCATGTCTCACAATTTCGCATTCAGCTCAAGTGGCTTCCGATTCGACGTCGCCGCGACTGGCATATCCTTTCTTTGCTATATTCTGTCCTTTTCAATCCTACTTCCCCCCTTTATCTAAAAGAACGTTTTGCCTTTCTCAGTGAGGGACAAGATAGGTCTCTTCGTAGTGCGGAAAACCTTCTTCTTAGAACCCCAGCCCATTCTACTGAATTCTATTCAAAATCCTTTACAGTCCAAGCAGTCCGTCTCTGGAATGCCCTACCACTTTCTATCCGGCGCGCTCAAACTCTTGATACTTTCAAAAATCTAATTAAATCACACTTTCTTTCTTCCTAGTTCTTTCTTTCTTTCTTTTTCTATGCCCTTGGTCTTTTATCAGAGTCCCTATTGTTGTGTGTGTATATTTTTGTTTATGTAGATTTATGTAAGTTTAAGTATATTAGATATTTTTATACTTGTCTGTTATATATGTCATATATATGTGTGTGTGTATATTAGGATTATACCTGAGGTAATTTTAAGTTATATAAAATAACTGCGCCACCTGTCAATGTATTCCCGACATTTTCTCCATCTCTTAATAGGTCACCTGGAAGAGATTGCTTTTAGTGATAAGGTCGCCTAATTGTACACAAATTAATTAAAATTATACATTTATATTTCTAATATGGTGCAATAAAGAGTTTTTGTATTGTATTGTATTGTATTATAGACAAATACTGTCGCGGACATTTTTTTAGTCTGTTTAAAGAGGAATAATTCTTTAATACACATTTTTTGAGTAACTTGAACCGTTTACGCATTGCACGCGTCGGATTTCCTCAACTGTGAATAATTTTCCCCCATTTTCAAAACATTTTTTATTGATGCTTCGCTCTTATTGATCGCAACGTGATGTTATATAGCCTTAAGCCTTCCTCAATAAATGGACTATCCAACACAAAAGATTTTTTCAATTTGAACCAGTAGTACCTGAGATTAGCGCGTTCAAACAAACAAACAAGCTCTTCAGCTTTATAATATTAGTATAGATTGGTAACCATAAGCAGCAGAGAGAATGACCTGATTCGGAAGAAATGGTGAACCAAAGGCTTTGATTCCATCTGATATCATTACATGGCAATCGTTATGATGTTTTAGATATATAAATATTGCGCCATACGAGTATATGCGATGATATCAATGAAGAAAAATAAGTTTAAATAAAAAAAAACCCATTTGCTTTCCTTTTGAACACCTCCCAACTCCAATTAAAGGACACTTGGACTTTTCACGAACCTAACGATACCTTAACTGTTGAATCTTAACTGTCATCCAGCCGATTGTAAGGTACGAGGTACCTAATGAAGAAATTACAAACGCACATGATACGCCTAAAACACATAACCCATCTTGGCAGTTGGCTAAATGACGATGAACCAAAAGCATTTATTACTAGATCTATATCTAATAACAATACCTCAATGAAAGATAACAATGAACAAAGCTATGGCAAAACGAAATGTTTGTTTATTATTTATAGTTCCAGAAGTTCTATTGTGAGTCAAACAAATTCTTCGACTCCGTCATGTCTTTGTATGAATGCCAAAATGTTTATTATTAGATAGGTCCAGTAACATTCTGCATGAGGCGCATCACTAACCTTTTGAACGGAGAAATCTGACTGTATTTCAGATACTTTTATTTTAAGGCTTGTGTCATCTAGCAATGAAATAGTTAATTGACATTCATCATCATCATCATAATTAGCAGCCTTCGGCAGTCCACTGCTAGACATAGGCCTCTCCCAAGATACACCATTGTATTTGGCACTACCTTATCCATATGTCAGATTCAACTAGGATTATTTCCACATAATAAGCAAATCCTTGAAGATTATAATTTTGAGTAGGTTTTGGTCATAACAAAACCTACGTAATATAATTAACAAAACACATCAGTTATAGGGACTATAAAAAAAAATTGAACAGTTTAATTTACAACAGCGAAGACAAATGAGGATAGTTTAATTACTTGCCTAAATTTATAACTCCAACACAGTAGACAGCCAGTTATCCATGAATATATCAGTAATTTTCTTTAATTGTGTCAAAGTTGACATTACAGCTACCAATTATTCTTCGTTGGCCCTATACGTTCAATTAACCTGTCACTGACTAGAGTCTATAGTCAATTTTCTCTAAGTGACACTGCAAAAAGATAATTGCACAGTAATGGGAAGCCAGTCCTGCTTCAACAGGTGCTGTGGGATGACTGACAAAAAGCTAGCTCAGCCAGTTATCTCGTCCTAACCGTATCTTCAGAGGTTAAGTCCTCCATTAGAATAGTTGAAGAACCTGGTTAAAATAAGAAACTTCGCATGACTTTATATGATGTTGTTGAAAAAAGATGTTATGTTAAGTACTAGGCACAGGTAGTCGTATTTTGAACAGTTTTGTTTGTTCTTATAATGTTTGACTATACCTACATTATAAATATGAATGCTATTCAATTCAAATTCTGTATAATCATTGTAAACACCACTACTGACTGGACTCCACGAACCAAATGTTTCTACCCCAAAACGCTCAAATATGTAGTTACCTCCGATACCAACTTTAACTTTTAAATTATCAAAAATGTTATATGCACGGCTAAAATTATCTTTTTACTATATTATCTGTGTAGTCATCTAGATGTGTGGTCATTAAAAGAAAACCGCTGAAGAGTGTAGCCGTGCGTAAATAATGTTGTCTGGACGGCCCGACATTTCTAGGTCAAGATTCCTCAATTAGTTTGTCCATAGCCGAAAGCTATAGACAAATATTTGCACCCTGACCAAACGCACGTGAAAATCTCATTATGGGTAATTGGAAGGGCTTTCTAATTGTTCTGGTTTGGAGTCTTCGTGACATGTTCTACTTATAATAGCATTTAGATGATGTTTAAAAAGCGTATACGCTGCATTAACATACTTATTGTAAGCTTATTCTCATGAATCACACATTTTATAAATACGTTTCTTCGTTTTCTCATATAGGTGCTATATTAGTAGTTGTGTATAAGCTTTATAATATAATGTTATTGTTTATTTATTAAGTCATTATATTTCCTTTGTTTTTACCAATCATCATTAATCTCTTAATACGACTACCATTAAACTTGTAATCAGTAATGTTTTCTAACTAATAAAGAGCTTTCTTATTTTAAACTTGATAAAATTTTCGCAATTTTATTGCCTTGATTGTGTCCATTGTCGCCTGAGAGATTAAATATAATGGTTTTATTGAGAGGAAATTTCTAGCAAAAGTTAGCACGGTAAGTACTCAATCGGTACAATTCAGTGACAGACCATCAGTGACAAACAATCATTGGTAATAAAACATTTTAATAATAAATTAAACAATTCCCTAGACGTATGCACATATATGCAGCTTATGATATTGCAAAAATAAATTTATGAAATATTTCGTTTACATATATTCAATAAATTCATTTTTTACAAATTCACACCGTCATAATGGCTTAATTTCGTTGTATGACAATTCTCAATAGCTCGCCCTAGTATTTATATATTTCATCTTTTCGATTGTAAACTCGTGTAATTTTCAATCAATATTTCATTATTATTTCACTGAAGAAGTCAAGTAGAGAAGAAGTGTTCGATGAATACAAAAAACTTATATAAACATTAACTTAGTCAAGTAACTAATAATAATAGATTGCAATCCTTTTTATATATGTATAACATTTTCAAAAGACATTTTCATCCTAAACCTGTGTGAATTTCTACTCATATTGTTACTAAAATGTAAATAAATTTCAATAACAACAATAAAGGCCATATTCACCAATAAACATTTCAAAAGAGCCGTCTTCTTTAACTTGTACGGATATCAACCCAAATTGTTACCGAAATAAGTTGTCAAACTCGGCGTCGGATAATCCTCCTATTTTTATTCCCGCCAGTTCTCGGGGCGCGTGCGCATGAATAAATCAATCCTGTCGATGTTACGCTAATAGGATACGCCGCGACAACTTAATAGTTTCCTCTTATTATTAAACTGGTTACTTCGTGTTTCCTGTAATTTTACTTTATTATGCGCCATATACCACTATTATCTATTACATCTTTGCTTATTTTGTGTGTAATAAGAATAATTTAATGTATTATTATTATTGTCTATGGTTAGTGTAAAAATGTTATTAATCCAACGAAAATCCTTTAATATAGATTTATTCATAAAATTATCGTTTTGAATTTGAACAATCGTAGAAAACATTGAATAATTATGTCAATGACACGTTAAAATACTTTCATTGTATGAATCAGTCACTGTTTTTTTTTCGACTAGTTCCGTGGCGCAGCGGTCGAACCCGGTCACTCCGTGACAGAGTGACCGGGTTCGATCCCCGGCCAGGTCAAGATGAAAATTATCTTTTTCAGATTGGCCTGGGTCTTGGATGTGTATCTATATATGTATTTGTTATAAAATATAGTATCGTTGAGTTAGTATATAACACAAGTCTCGAACTTACTTTGGGGCTAGCTCAATCTGTGTGATTTGTCCGTACATATTTATTTATTTTTTACTTCGTTCTATCTTCCAAAGGATATTTTGTGTTCATTATCGTCAACTTTACATTCTCTATCCATATGGCGTCGTTTTATACTACACACGCTACTAGTTAAATTGCTCCTCCGAAAAATATAAGCCAAGCAGCTTGAAATTAACAAGTCATTGCTGATGATCCAAGCAGTTTAAATACTTGAATCTCTAATTTGTACATCTACTTAACAGAGTCTCAAAAGTATTTCTACAAGCGCAATTGTGTGCGTAACCAATTTACGAGCATCAAGTACATCTTGAAAACGATGGTGAGCGAATAATATTTGATTATTGTCTTGAGAACTAAACGGCGTTTCTCTTCAAGAGTCTTCGCTGTTAAATGTAATGTAAACTTTGCTAACGCATCCTTTATTCATTATCAACATTCTTATGTTGTTAGAAATGATAGTATCATTCTTGACATGCACATCAATGAATAGATTATTAGTCGTATAGCAACTAACGTCATTACTACCACTTATTCGTATCATCGAACTATTTCTAGGTGATTGTGAAGAGCGGCTCATGGCTAATATGTAAACAAAACACTTCCATTCCTGGGTAGTTTGAATCACTGGCAATTCTATTTTTAATCAGCCATAATAGCTATCAAGCTATATTATCTCTTTAGTATCATATCATAGACAGTTATATCATGTTGGTATTCCCAAGGAGGGTTGACTTTAGGCAGGCGGCCAGTCGTTGAAATAAGCCGAATCTTTTTAGGATGAGGAGTGTTCTCCCACTCCTCATCCCACTTTATGTGGGGTCGGGGCAGCATGTATGTCTTTTACACTTTTCATGCTGTGAAAAGCTTCGGTAGCAGTAAGAAGATAGACAATCTTCTACAACTCACTGCTGTTTGACTCAAATACCAGATTTATTTTCCAATGCAAATTTCTCCATAAACATAATCCCTCTTGATAAAGGAAAATCTGAATTATTAAAGCAACACTTTATAAACCTTTGTCTACACTTACCCAATCAATTGCATACAATCTTCCTCTGTCATAGGCTCTGTAATCTCAGTATCTCCCGATTATGGTTCATTTTGAGTCGCCGTGAGCGTACAACAATAACATGCCTCTAGATTTAATAAAGCTAAGCTCAGAGAGAGCCACGATAAAGTGTTGGGGCAAGTTGCCTAGTCATTATTTTGTTAGCGATTTGAGTGAAAACACTGGAAATTGTCGATGAAATTGCGGACTAGACTTATGGCGGTTGTGCCACTAGCCACCGAGCATGTACGCTGATTGAGCTGCACTTGCGTCATTTCTTAAAAGTGCAACTTCAGAAGTTTCTAAACATGACTCGATTATCTGCGAAAATGCTAGTTTAAATTGGTTTAGAAAGTTCCATAATGGAGTGACCATTCAGTATGCGACGCATTTTTAAACGTAAAATATTTTTAATTTAAGGAAAATCCGTTAAACCTGCTTCAAACAACCACTCTTACTTTAAAATTAAAATTATGAAATTAAAATTCTGAAACTAAGATGTTAAAGTTGTAAACGGATTTCAGTTTTATATTTAGTTAACACAACACATAAGGGAACTTACTTATTTAATATAAAAAAAATGCCTTACTTTTTGAAGCACGTTGATAAATTCTGTGTATCATTTGTAAACGCCAGGATCAGTGATAAAATCATTCTCACATCATAGTTGTATTTCAATCAGAATGAGCCATAACGACCACCAACGACTGTATTATTTAGTCACGGGTATTTCTATTAAAAATTCCACGTTTCAAACTAAATTAAAAATTAACAACTAGGATATAATTTTTTTCATTCATTTTATGACGGTTTTATTGATATTATATTTCGCCCGCGACTCCGCTTGCGTTAACGTCGATCTCTCGAGAACCAACCGTACTTTTTTACGGGATTATAGTTTCCTTACGTTTTTCGCCTTATCCCTTTAGTTAGGATAGAATATTTTGTGTTTCCGCCTCTTTTATCTAAGCTTGTGCCAGGTTGTAATTCAGTTATGATTATGTGGAGCCAAGATTTCGGTTTCTGGCCTCTTCTTCTCCACATCGCTTAGTCTTCGGCTTATGTTTATATCCTCGTTTTGTTGTGTTTACTCAGACATTTATTTACATCAACAATTTTGCTAGCTTTGGAAAGATGAGCTTTGGAAAGACGTAGTCGTAACGGGATAGGCGTCTCTTCTGCAATCTGTCAGCTATATCACGGATATGTAGGGTGCCTCGAATGCGTGGTGTTCTAATCTTGTTGTCTCCATACCTTGCAGCCACCTCTTGTGCTGCTTAAACAGAGGACGTCCTCTTTCGACCTAATAAAGTACAAGGATGAGTGTACATACGAGTACCTTCACTTAATTTCACAACCGAAAATATATTCTTCAACGTTGTACACCAATCCAATCCAAAGGGCACTAAGTATTCTACTATCTGCATCTTCGGTACGTGTAATATGCTCCAGCAAGACAAATCGTCTCAACCAATCTTCAGACACCAGTTTCTCCAGATCCTCAAAGAAGATAGTTTCGAATGGACCATAAAATATTTTAGAACAGTCGTCGCCGTCCCTCGGAGCAAGTTTCTAGTGTTAAATGATTTGCATATGCAATTAATTTTGTTGTATTTTCTATAACTTTGTCTATTAAAAAGACCAGGCTTTGAGTTGATGTAAAGTTAGGTTTAATTTTGGTTAAAACTAGTTTTCATGATCTGACTTTTATTACTAGTGGTTTTGCATTATTTAAAGTTAGTTTCTTTTATATGTTTGTCTTAATGTGCTATTCTATGCTATTTATTATTTTTTTTATTTGTTGGATCTGTTTGTTTTAATTGAAATACAATTACGTTTAGTCATTAATGTTGCTTTATTTCAAAGCAGAGACGAGTTTTTTCGTTGTTTGTTGCATGATCATACCTATCTCTCTTTGTTATTTATTTTTAGTGCCCCTTTTGCAGAATCTCTATGATTTATATTGTCTTTGTCCTTTGCTCTAACGAAAAAGGTAACTATTTTTTAAAACAATTAATTTAGTCTTACCCGAAATTGTTTCTTTTGTCGAAATTCCTTACCAGTAAATCTCTAATTTGGTAGCATAATATTTCCAGGTAGCATTATCTGCTGTCTTAATGGCGGTTGCTGCTAATAATTATGCAGACTTGTGCAATTTGAGAGAATTGTTTGAGGCCCAAGCAGTAATTTCATTAAATACTGTTCTTTCAGGGAACATGTAATACGGATGTTATTAAATGTGTTACGTGTTTTCCCTTCCTTATAATCGTTCAAATTGTAATTGATTGACATTCCCTGTCATTAATTTTCATTATTGATCTATTTTAGAGGCAATTTTACAAGATTGCTATAGGATAAATACAGCTCTAAACAAATTTAATAAAGTTTATGTTTTATTTAATTTTATATTCTCTCCATCAAGACGCTTATTAGAATTTTTCTACCATTTATAGTATCATCATTCATATAGGAGATTGAAGAAATTTAAGTTTACTAAATGCAAACATTTACTTTGAGTCCCATGAGTCAGCTTATTTGGCAACAGCAATAACTGTTAAATTCATGTCTAATAACAGCAATTTTAAATTGTAATTAAATTGTAAACATCACACGATTAGGAGAAGACTCGATAATTATATAAAGACGAGGTATTTATACAATTATCGAGTACGTAATGTAATACATAATGGGTATTAATTTTAAGGAACACACAATAATTACAGTGGATAAGAATAGGACCGTAGAAAATGGTATAAAAAACCTATGCCCAACTGTGGGCTGACGGAAGCTGAGTATGATGATCAAAAATGATTAATTTAAAAGAAACCCAGTAAACTTTATCGCTGCGAAATATATTATAACAAACATACTTTTTATATTTTTAAATCTATATTTTAATTTAATCATATTATTTATCAACTGAACTTAATTTTTTACTGCACAGTATAACATGCATAAAACGCAGGAACATTATCAGAGCCAGGGTGCTTCGAAAAACGGTTTTGAAACTATTGTTTATGTAACGTTGGGAACCTTCTCAATTTGTTCAAGACTGTCGACATCAAGCTATATGAAGGACGTTAATTATCTCCTATCGATTACCGTTTGAATAGTCCTATAGTTTCTATTGAACATGTAAATTCTAATTAGACGTTGCCAATCTTTAGTTTCAATGGGGTATTATACTAAATCTGCGGTGTGGGCTCCGGTAATGTAGGCTTTCATACAATTCTTGACGTTCAAATCATTGGTGAGATCTGCTTTATTGTTAATTCTATGCCATTTGTATTTATGGACTTTTACTGGTTTTGTTTGATGCGTTTGTGTTGAAACGGTCTTTGGCTTATTGATAATTAATTAAAATTACTTTCTTACTTCTAAGGTGTGACAAAGGATTGTAAGGATAAAAAGCATCCATCCAGTATACAATTAAACATAAATAGAGCATTATACATAGCTATGTGTTTACCGTACATATATCTTATCCTTTAAATTTATTTAACTCAAAACTATCAAAATACTGTCTACGTTTTAAAATAATTGAACTTAGATTTGAACACATTTTTGCATTTTCTATGTATTACATACACAAGTTCACCTTGAGCAGTACTCTTTCACAAATAATATTTTTCATAATTACTATGATGCACTTGAATGACCTGTAAAAACGATAAATATCTGACGCTTAAGTATATAGTAGTACATACTGTAGTATTACTATGTAGATGCAAAATACTATGAGTTTTGCAAAATACTAAGTAGTGGTAGCCTGTAGTCCAATAAGTATATAAGGATAACAGAGAAGAAGCTAGAAAAGAGAAGAATTTATGAGTTATCAACCTGAAGTTAGATTTGAGTATTATAAATTCACGTAACTTTCAAGCGGTCACACGTAGATGTGATGACATGATCAAGCTTCCAAATTTACGAGATAAGCAATTTCTGATCCGCAGAAACATTCACCTCAATACATGGCTCTGATAAAACCGACAATTTATTGACCGAATTGTTTTAAAATACTTAACAGTTTGGTAATACTTCAAGTAGCTGGCAACCCTGTTAGTTTCACAGGTCGACAAAGCCTAGCGGGCTAATTAATCTTGAAGACAGTGGAAAGCCGATACTTTCATATAAACGATGCGTACAATTTTCATTGCAATCCTTCGGCTTTTGCAATAATTTCTAAATAAGATCCAAGCATACCATTACCGAGCATACTGAACGATTTCATTGGATTTTCTTATACATTTTACTAGCTGTTGCCCGTCACTTCGTCCGCGGCAATTTCTGTTATTATGATTCATTAGTTTTTTCTTAGTATAGATGAATAATTTTCTCCCGTTTTTAAAACATTTTTTAATGATGCTTCGCTCCTATTGGTCGCAGCGTAATGATTTATAGCCCTTCCTCAATAAAACTATCCAACACAAAAATAATTTTCCAATTTGAACTAGTAGTTCTAGAGATTAGCGCATTCAAACAAACAAACTCTTCAGCTTTATAATACTAGTATAGATACGATTTTTAAAACGTCCGCTTCTTCTATTTTCGAGTTTGGCTATGTTAAGAAGTATTTTTATGAAGTAGGACTAATCGTCACACCAAACCGTCGAGCTTTACCAATAAGGTCAATTAAAGTGGTTGAAGAAGTCAATTTAATTTTTACCCAATTTATTGGCTGAACTGGGATGTCACAGTTCAGCCAATAGGTGTGCAAATGAAGTACGAGTATGTACTCGTACTTCATTTACACACCTTTCTATCTAACACAAAGTACAAATATGTCCTTCCATTTTTGTTCCTACTTGACATTCGGAAAATCTTAAGTCTCTAAAAGGAGCACAATTAACTTACGTTATTTATTTTTTTAAATTTCAAGTATGTCTCGTCAACGTCATTCATTAGCCATGTTTTAGCCAAATATAGTTGTCTTTTAGACTAAACTTATGTGCCTTTCTTGTGTTAAATGGTGTCATGACAAAGGAAACTCATAATTTTCTACTTCCAACTGTGGTTCTAACAATTTGTTACACACCAGCGGGGTTGATAATTGTTATTAAGGGTCCATACTACCTCACACTGCTTTGCATGATTGACTGTTATATCAATAATAATTAAATACTCAAGTTGAAATAAAAATGCAGCAAAGTACAGGACTAACTCTAGTAACTATATGACTCAAAAACACGATTGCGTTAAATTTTCTCGATAGAAAAAAATTGCAAAGTTGCCTCCAAATCACGTCTAATTTACTCGGTATATAGTATTATTCACCAAATACATTAAAATTAACCTTGAAACTTTTGATTATTATTGCATTACAGATAAGGCAGCCATCATATGTTTTTCTTTTTCGAATAACCCTTGAATATTCCTAAAAAACGAAAATATCCAAAGTAGCCAACGCGTTTAGACCATCCGCGTTTGTATCGCCACGCCGCCTGGCATATGTCAGACTCTTAAGGTCTGTGGCATTACAAAGTGACACTGTCAAAATAACGGTTTGAGACACAAGCTGCAGCGATCTCACAACTTCAAGGATTGAAGCTCGTCCTCCTATTATAGATTATTATGTGTTACGGTTCGAAGAGTGTGAATAGCAGTAAAGTAATAGTGCATTAATGCCTGCTGGATATTGTTATCAATAATCTTGCTTGTCGCTAGCTGCGCCGCTGATTGTCGATGATCGCTAAGTATTGTGATTATCATCAGACTTGCGTCAGCATATGTATATGTATATGAATAAGAATCCAATCACGTCATCACACATATACTTCTTGTTCTTGTGTAATTATTACATACCTATTTAAGCTATTTAAATCCACCCTCCTCATCTTTTCCCAATTTATTTGCTGTTTCGACCATAATATATGTTTTTGTCAGAAGTTTGGTGATTTTCTGGTGGATTTCCTTCTAGTCGATTTTTAGTCTAGTGTCAATTTGTCTGCAATTCTAGGTTTCTCGATAATAGTATTTCCTAGGCGATAAATCTTAGTATTTCGTATTGATGTGACGTTTATTGAAGCGTAGGCTAGTATCGTAAATTGTGCAAATTCCAGCAATTACCAGCAGTGATTCAGCTGCGGTGGGAGTCGATAGATTGAAATTCGAAGTCCGTTTTGCACTTTGAGGTATTTTCAATTAACCTTTGACATTAATCTCATTGTTTGGATAGTATGTTTATTTATAGTAATAATTTTACATAAACCTAGATTTATATCTTCATTTAATCTAGATTTATAACAAAAATCGGTATAATCTATTTATGCATATACATTGAAAAAGTAAAAATATTTGATAATTTCTTACTTTGGCTTGTAGCGAAGATAAATACGCGCGTACCTATTAAAATAAAAACATAGAACGCATTATCACACTAAGGCAAATGATTTTATCATTCGATGTATCATCACTGTTGTGATGATGCCTTTATTAGAAGGATAATCATTTTTGTTATGAATTTCGATGCAATTTTGAAAAACGCTGCAGATGCTATTTGCGTCTTAAAAATTGCCAAGCACTAAAAAGGAAGTTACTTTAGCTTCGATGTAGAAAATTAATTCGTCCAAGAGAAAATCATATAATCACTACGTCTCTCACTTTATACCACAAACTAACGTAATAGAAGAAGCATTCTTTAATTAAAACCGTCAGTCAAGCATTCTTTGTAATTCGAGACTGCTTGGATAACCGCCGAACTAAGGTCATATCGTGTTCAGAGTATATTTATTTTTATAATTGAGCTCATTTTAGTGTCATTCGCTGTGGTATTATGATAGGAATAACCAATTTGACGTGACACGTATCTTCATGATTTGTTATTGTAAGATCTGGTACTGTATACAGATGAAGTTCTTTTTGATGTGATAACTTGGGTCTGGCCTAAATTGAGTCATTGGGTAATAAGTACATTTAAACTGAAATTCTTAAATTAACCTTTTTCTTTTGCGATGCAATGTTTTTTTCATCGTCTTCCACTTGTCGTTTTGATATAAAAAATTGTGGTGAAGAGATATGTCCTATGAGAAGTTACCTCGAACACGAAACAGAGATCCCATTCTGCAGTAATGGGCAGGTTTTCTAAAAAAATACGTTTTAAAAATAATTAGTTAGTCCGTCTGGTAGACTATTGAAAAATATTTGACACCTATTTTTCTTTTGTCAATCAAACAAAAATTAAAATCTGTCATCAGTGTTGTCTACTTCACACACGAACAAAAAGAGGGGTTCTTATTAAATGTTCATAATGAATAAAAAGTATAACTCCAAATTCGAGTTCTTAAGTTGTTTTAAATGGGGAAGTATTTTACGCCTCTTGCGTCACACTTCTGCTGTTGCAATACTCGTAGGTAGCATAGCCACAAAGTGCACTATAGTTTGGATAAAAATCCATATTTTGAAGTGCTCTTATCAACCCGATTACACTTATCATCTAGATATCACATGATTCCGCTTTATCAGCTCTTATAACGTCTAGATAGTGCTAAGATAACATTATTAACAATGCTTTCTATTTTGTTACAGGTAAGCGGAAATTTCGACTACTTTCATGGTAAACAAGAATACTGCAGACAAAAAGTGTCTTCGCATATAGGTAAATATAAATTTATTTGCATGTAATCACTATAAGATTAAACTAAAATATGTTTTTAAACTAATAAATGTTTCCAAGTCTCAGGAAGCAAAAATCCTTTTTTTTTGCTACCGTGAAATCCTGCCTGATCGAATCGCGCCTTGCAGTTGTCCCTATAGTTAAACACATAGCTCCAGGCAGATAAGCGTGGCATCACCATTTAATAGCTCATTTGAAGCTGCAGTTCGGAAATAGGGTTGTCCTTTTTGACAATATTATTGCGGCAATTTAAAACCTTAGTTTATATTGCCAATGACTGGTGAGCTACAGTTCCATTGCTGGGTCTTCCAAAGAATAAATTTTGACAAATCTTTCTTAGTGCAGACATATCAAGTCAATTATGAAGAAAAGTTTTCACGATTTTGTTTGTTGTTTTTCGTGTGTGTAAGTGGCTTACCCTCGTATCGACTGTTTTCAAGCTTACAGCATCTGTCTAAACCATATAAATCTATCCTCCTCCTCTTTTCCCAATGTATTTGCCGGTTGGGCCATTATATTTGTTACTGTCAGGAGTATGGTCATTCTCTGGTTGATTTTCTAGTGGATGTCCGTCTGGTCGATTTTTAGTTTTTTTATCAATTTGTCCGCTAATCCTAGGTTTCTTTCTTAAGCATCTGACATTTTTATTAGCTAAACAACTGTCATTAAAGATGACAGCCGGGAACAAAGGCTTTAAGTGCCTTCCAAACCACCACGGAGGAGTTAGAGAAAAAAATATTCAACTTATGGTCAAGTTTCCCAGTGGTAACCATGCTCGGGTTGCTTAACATGCGCAAACGTTTTTAATGTTTACACCCACTGGCCACCGAGTTCCTCACACATGGTACACGTGTTCTGTTAGCGATTAATAATCGTTTTAACCCACGATGCTTAAAGTCTTTGTTTGTCTATTTTTAAATGCCTAATTACTAAAACTAAATTACGAAAAACATTAAAAACTCAACTAAAGTCAACAAAGTAGCCATTACACACATTATCTTAAAATCATCAGCTCCTTTGATTATCTTAAAATCTCATCCAGTAACTGGCAATATAGAGAGACATCCCTGCCACCACCACAGTTTTCCCATGGTGGCGTGGGAACACGGTCTTGAAACGAGATCTCGTTGTAAACTACTATCATCTAATGTCGGGTTCCGCGTTCATCCTATGATGTCTCGCTCGTACTACATATTTTATTGTTCGCAATAAACATCCCCATTTCTTTGTAGATACTCTATATTTCTATTTTTTAGAAAACCCGTATACTCAATCTTAAGAAAATAATTAGAGTATCCAAAGGTATAGAAATAATATTTTGATCAATGAAAATAATTGATTGACTTGTTTTTTAAAGAGTAAATCTCAAATTAATATAAATATCCCATGTAAGTGTTGGAAACTTCTTAATCGCCCATACGTAACATTAAATAACAAATAACATGAACATAGTCATCAACTGTTAGTCTATTATCGTTCCTGAATTGCAGTTACGAATGGAATATGAGAGGGTAACAGTTTTAGCTGCCGACTCTCGTATCATTTATATGATATATATTATCTTATCTTATCTTATCTTATATGTTCTAGTAATAGCGATCAACATGTTGCATTATATGTTTTGTGATAAACATGAATATAAACGAAAAAGACATGAATTAAACGGTAACAAATGCTACACGAAGCCATTAGAATAAACAGACCATGATTACATAAATATGTCCACTTTTATTAACTTCTAGCCAATCAAGTTGTTATCACTTTACTGTTTGTGTTATTTCAAATGTTGTAACTTGTAACGAAAACAGATGTTATCTTTTACGTCACAACTCGATGACAGTCAGAAACAGGCTTTTTAATAAGACGTCAGAATCCAAGATGGCTATCATATCGGCATGTAGATCTTCCTGGATATATGTCAGTGATATAATTGTTTGTGTTTCAGATATTGAAAGTAGGCTGGTTATGGTAATAGTGGATCAAGATCAAATATAGATTAAACGGTTGCTAGATGGTATATTACTTAATGATTTAGAGGTCTATGAAGATGGCCAATTTCAATATTATTACATAAGTAATGTCGTTTTTGTTTTCTTTTATAAATGGAAAGACATCAAGAAGAAGCAGTTGAAACAAAAGAAGATCTTGTCGCAAATGTGTGTTACAGTGGAAATGGGTATTGCAGAGATATGGATGGATATGTTAAATAAACAGCCTATTCTGTAATGAAATGTAAGGCAAATTAGATCTGAAACTTAGTCGCAACTTTAAAGTTCAATCTATGTTACAAGATGATGCCGAGACTAGGCCGGGACTCCACCAAAGCGGAGACGAGACGAGCGGAGAGGAGATGTTTTTTAAACAACCAATAGAATTGAGTTATTGACACGTCTCCTCTCCGCTCAGCTTCAGTGGAGATCGCTGTGCGGAGATGTGTTATATTTGTATGTCGCGATGGAAGCGGAGATGTGAGCTGTGCGCGGACGACGCGCAGTGGAGACGAGAGATATGAGCGGCGTGCAGTGAGCGATGTCACCCTCCACCCTCTCGCCCGCTAGCAACCCGCAGAACCCCGCGCGCGCGCCGGCCGGCCGGCCATCTTGCTAGTACCGTGCACGCGAGCACACGCTTTTATCGTGAATAATTCGTGCAGTTTGTATTTTTCAACGTAAACAATTAGTTAATTTAAATAAAACGTAATGGATGAACAATTTATTGAATCAGTAAAAAAATATCCATGTCTATGGAACACATCAATAGATACCTATAAACTTACTGACGTCAAAGATGCAGCTTGGGAGAACGTTTTGAAAGAAACTCAATTATCTGACGGTAAGTGCAATTTATTATACTAAGTATTTCGTTCAAGTAATATTGTAATACGAGTGTCTTGCCATGGAACGGCGCCCTCGTTGTTGAAATAACTACAGAATTTTTCTCGAACTTGATAGGCATCCATATTGTCATTCGATAATAGATTTTCCACGTTTGTGTCGTTAAACATAGTCGTGGCCAAACCCGTTTCATTATTATCTAGATAGCCAGGCATCTTGTCAATTAAAAAGTTGTGTAGAACACACGTTGCTTTTATCACTTTTTCCACTGTTTCTATTTTACATTCAAATTCTTTACGGTATACGTACCATTTCCGTGATAATACACCAAATGTAGCTTCCACAATACGACGAGCTCTTGAAAGTCTATAATTGTATGTTCGTTTTTCGTTATTTAAATTATCGCGTGGATATGGTCTCATTAAGTTAGGCATCAAAGGGAATGCTTCGTCTCCAATAAAAACAAACGGTACAGGTTCTCCATTTTGGTACAAGGGTTGTGGCTGTGGTAGATTTAGTCTGTTTTCTCTCAAACGAATTCCGAATATACTATCAGCAAAAATACCACCATCGCTGAACCTTCCCATTGAACCTATATCTACCATAATTATTCTTCGGGTAGCGTCGGCTACGCACATCATTACAGTTGAAAACCTGTGTTTATAACAGTAATATGAGGACCCAGATTTTGGGGGTGCAAACATGTACACATGCTTGCCATCAATGGCCCCGACGCAGTTTTTGAATTGCCAGATTTCTTCAAATTGCTTTGAAATTTTTTTCCAATCATTTTCATTAAGTTCTGGCATAACCAAAGGTTGTAATACTGTCCACAAGGCATCGCAGACATCTTCTATAATTCTTGGAACAGTCGATTTTCCAATCCTAAAATTTTCAGCTATTTGTGAAAATTTTGAACCAGTCGCCAAATACCTGTGATAATTATAATATAGATTTATATTTGTGTCGTGGTTTCAGTTAGAATAGAAGGGTCATTTCAAAATAATATCTTAATCAGTGTCGTGTTGTTTCCGGAACTATAAAAGATTAGGCATTACTGAAATTATGTATTTACAGAATTTTCACTCGTTCAAAAGTTATAGCCATTTTTAAATAATAGAAAATAAACAATTAAAAGTCTAAGATTCACACGAGCACAACACATTGAAATCAAACAAATAAAATGGATTTATCACTCGTTATTTATTAACATTTCAAATTTCGACGCCGCCGTCTGCCGCGACCACGTACGAGAGATACAATCCGTTTTGTATGTTTGATTTCAGATATTTTTATTTATAAATTGGTTTCCCTTGAAACTCTGGTATTTTTTAAATATTTATAATGGTTATAAATTCTGCATGAGTGATAATGCGGTAAGTATATTTTGACTATGGCAATGTCAACATTTAATATTTATAATGATTTCAATTATTTTTATTTCAGTAAAAACGGCTAAATCTAAGTGGAAAAAGTTGAGAGACAGCCACCGGGACGCATTAAAAAGGAAGAATGCCACTAGAAGTGGACAGAGTGGTAAACAAATTCGTGAATGGAAATATGAGAAGGTAATGGAATTTTTGATACCATATATGACGAATAGAAACAGGACTACAAATTATACCTCACAAACAAATATAAATGAACAGGAAACAAATTCATTGGAAAGTAATGTAACCGATGAGTTTTTTGAAACATCAAGCAATCATACAAGAAGCACTCCAGAAGATCGTCCATCTGTACAACATTCGCCGTCACCGACATCAAGCGTCTCAGCCTCGACATGCAGAAATGCAACAAGAAAATCAGATGAAATAAGTAATTTACTTATACAGCACCATGCAAACCGTGAAAGAATACGCCAAGAAAAACTAGAAATACAATCATTGATAGAGAAAAATAATACCCTTGACGAAATGGACACTTTTTTTCTGTCGATATCAAAAAGTGTAAAAAAACTTTCTCAATATATGCAGCTTCAGGCTAAACGTAAAATTTTCAATGTTCTTTTAGAATTGGAAGAACTTGAGCTACAAAACACATGGTATAACACAAATGAAAATAATTGGTATTCCCCCGGTTACACTTCAGCACCGGGTCCAAGTTCGACACCGGGTCCTAGCTCAACACAGGCACCGGTTCTTACATCAACACAGGCCGGTGGTCCTAACTCAACACAGGCACCGGTTCTTACATCAACACAGGCCGGTGGTCCTAACTCAACACAGGCACCGGTTCCTAGCTCAACACAAACACCGGGTCCAAGTTCGACACAGGCACCTGTTCCAAGCTTGGAAGATACGCACATGTCCGATGAACAGATAGAAGAAGCATTCAGAAACGAAGAAGACACATATGATAATTTGTAACTATATGGAAAAGAAAGCAATATGGCTCATGTGATTTACTGTTATAATTTTTTTGTACGTTATGTTTCTAATATAACCTTACGTTTTTTTTGCTACTCCCAGAACGGCAGTTGATTTTTTTGTTTTCTTTATGAATAAATAAGATAATATAAAAATATATTTGGTTTTTACATAATATGCATCACTCCAGTCTCCCGGAGGGGTAGAAAGAGACAACGGATCTCGATTTCTCGTAATCCTTACATACCTCAGTTTACATAATATTTTTGAATTATTCCCGCTGTGTCGATTTCACTATATGTCGAGTCCCACCACGTCGATTCTCGTAACGCCGCGTGCCCGCTTTTTATGCTAATTAGTTTCTTTACGTCGACTTTGTGACTTAGGCGTACAGTTTGCAAAAAACGAAATACGTCTGGTTGAAATAAATTTCGGTTGATTATTTTATTTTATTTTAAGAAGAGTTATAATCCTCCACGAAAGTTTACTGAATTTATTTTTGGGTCATATACTCATATCATAACTACGATGAGCTAACTGCGAGATCAAATAGGTACTTATACATAATTGCCGTGGAGCTACCCAAGGACGGTTAGCGTCAGGCAGGCGGTCGGCCGTAAAAAGATGACCGCCTTTATGTTTCACGTTGTATACCAGTTTATATATAGTGGCCAGGCGAAGCAGAAGATCAAGGCAAGTTGACAAAGGAAACTTTTTTGTTTTTCAATGGCGAACTCCGTGGCGGGCGCAGTTAACACGCCAGCCTGCGACACGAAGGAACCCGGGTTCGATCCCCGGTCAATCATGATGGAAAATGATCTTTTCCAGATTGACACGGGTCTTGGATGTTTATCTATATAAGTATCTATTATCTATCTATACATATTATTATATTATATTGTAATAATAAAACAGTAAAAATATTTTGTCTGTACATTTAGAATTTTTGACTGAAATGGATAGAGGGGCACTTAAAAAGAATAATAGAAAGCAAAGCAATTTTTTTCGAATTTTTTGTCTGTCTGTCTTTATGTATGATTACGATTATCTCCGAAAATACTGAACCGATTTACTTCAAACTTTCACCAATTGCTTTGTTTTAAATCAGCAAAACATCTAGATGTTGTTTCATCAAAATCGGTTCATTAAAAAAAGTTATCGTCATTTGAATGAACTCAAGGCATTAGTTTGCCTGCGAATATACACGGTCAATTTTTTATCGTTTTGGACCCTTAAAGGGGTGACTCAGACCATCAAAATGAACAACTTTTCCGATGGGAACAATGCTGGGAACTCAAAAAAAAATTCGACATCCCCACCCATACAAACTGGCCGGGCGGCGGGACTCTTTTGTATGGAAATGACGAATTCTTTTTTAGTTCCCAGCATTGGTCCCATATAAAAAGTTGTTCATATTGATGACCTGAGTCACCCCTTTAAGGGTCCAAAACGATCAAAATTACACCGTGTATAGCACTTAAATAGTAAGTGATTAAATATTAAGTGACATAAGAAAATTTAAATACAAAGTCAATTCATCATCAGCATGCATTATACCTATCCATACTAATATTATAAATGCGAAAGTAACTCGGTCTGTCTGTCTGTCTTCTTTTCACGCTTCAACCATTGAACCAATTTGGATGAAGTTTGAGACCCGGGAAAGGACATAGGGTACCTTTTGTTCCGGGAAATTCTACTGTTCCTGAGGGACGGACACTAACGGCGGCGGCGTAGCCGCGGCCAAACGGCAAACTAACCGAAACTGCTGCGCCTAGAAACTTGAAATTTGGTACAGGGGTTTTTAATGATGAGAGTGAGCGCTAAGAATGTATTTTTAAGAAATTTTACTTCTAAAGGGGTAAAATTTATATGGAATTTTCTCATTTCTGGACTTAGACGTGTGAAAATAAGTATATAAGTTCTAGGTTACAATTAAAAATATCTGTGTAGGTAAAATGGACGATATTTTCCCCTGAAGGAGTAAAATAGCGGGGTAAAGATAGTATAGGAATTTACTCATTTCTAGACTTAGAAGTATGAAAATAGGTAAATAAATTCACGATATCAATTGAAAAAGAAATATGTAGGTCAACTGGAAAAAATCTCCCAGAAGGGGGTAAAGTTTGTTTGGAAATTTTCTCATTCCTGGACTATGAAGTATGAAAATAAAAAGGGATGTAAGTTCTCGATTACAATTAAAGATATATGTGGGTGAAATGGACAAAATTCACTCCTCAAGGGTAAAGGTTTTATGTAAATATTCTCATTTCCGGACTTAGAAGTATAAATAATATCCATACTTCCATACTAATACTAATATTATAAATGCGAAAGTAGTTTTTTTACGCTTCAACCATTGAACTGATTTGGATGAAATTTGGTATAAAGAATATTTAGTTATATATTCACTTTAAAAATAAATAGTTAAATAAAACTTACATTAATATTAAAGGGGGGCTCCCATACAACAGATTTTTTTATATTAAGACTGATTTTTTATATTAAAGAGTATATTTAATTGTTGTCCATTTAAATGTTAAGAAGATACTTTGTTTGTTATTTTGAATTCATCTTTGATACTGTTGGATGCAACCGGTAACACGCTCTGATGAGGGATAGAGATTTTTCATTATTGTTATTTCTTTTCATAGATATAAGAATGCGACCAAAAATTATACAAATTTACCAAGACTGATTTTTATTTTATGTCAATAAGATAAATGTTTTATAAATACGTGTGTTTAAAGTGATTGCTTGTTACCCTTAACAAAAGTTATGAGAAAAATGTTAGTGTTAAATTGAGAATTTTCAATTTTTTTTTGTGGAATATGTTTTGATTGTTATTATTTGTGATTAAAATAAATCATTTTTTATATTATTCATTTGATGTTTTTAATTCTTTGCATTTAGCCAGAAAATATGAAATAACAATTTGTGCTTGCCTTGTGATGCTGGCTGTACTCGACATAACGAAACTCGGCGTAAAGTGCGGTCGACGTAGAGATATTCACTATAAGGAGATTCACCGTATAGTGAAATCGACATCGCGGGTATGATTCATATTTTTCATGTATTCTCGTACTTCTTGATTCTCGTTTTGAGTACTTCTCACTTAGCCCTTTTACAAAAAAAAAAAAAACAAACACTCAAAAAAGACTGATCACATTCAAACGCAGATAACACACATAAACACAAACACACATTAACAAAAAAATAATTAGGTAGGTACTTACTTCAAACATACTGCTAGCCGCTCTTGGGTGCAGATAGATCTCCTGTAGTTAGTATCTTGCTTAAATATATGCGGTTTAATTAAGTTATGTAGTTCATAGAATATATTCCTCGGTAGTCTGTAGGACTTGGTAAAACTTTCATCATCTAACTCATTAAACAGAGTAAAAAATTCTCCATGACTGGTATGGTAATACAAGTGACTTCTTTTCCAAAACCGATGTTTTCTTTTGTTTAGGTAGTATAAAGCTATCAATTCTGCCTCTTCAGACTGTAGTTCTTCTTCAAGTAAAAGAAGATACTTTTTTTGTAATAATAGCGACATCGTCTACCTTTCGTGTCAGAATGCGTACTGAGCACTCAACGCCTCGCACCCGAGCTGAAAAACATCTCTTCTCGCACAGCACACAGCACACCGCACACATCTCCGCTTTGGTGGAGTCCCGCGAGCTGAAAAACATCTCTTCTCGCACAGCACACAGCACACCGCACACATCTCCGCTTTGGTGGAGTCCCGGCCTAAGGCATATCCAGCAGCATGTGTTAACACATAATTTTGTATACAATGTGTATTTGTCAATAAAGATGCCGGATATCATACCATTCAAGGCTGCGACACTGATGACGGGACACATTGTATATAAATACAAACAAAATGAGCACTTAGCAAACAGTATACGATAATAATAAGGTTTTGTAAGAAGCGCAACAATATAAAATCTTCAAGTATAATCAGACCGAAGTTCAAAATACATTCAACATCCGACTACTAAAGGGACAAAACTGCACAAACATTGTCAATCGCGTTCAAAGCTAAAAGCATTTCTCATGAACTTCAAACCATTCCAGATTTAGTCCCCGTCGGGAGGATGGGACTCGAACACGTGGCCGTTACTTCCGCCCTCTGTTTACTGGATCGTAAGGGAATAGTCCGGGAGAACGGCTACCGTCGTATTTAGATGCTTGATATTTGTTTCACTCCTATATTTAAAACGAATGTATTATGCAGCGTGGTTTTGCACCTTAGAGCTATATTTAAATATTAGAATCCCGAGTACAATTCAAAATAGCAAGAAAAAGATAAAAAACTTTTAAAAAAATTAGGCTGAATGATATTTAGGTTAATACAAAGCCGCCGATCAGCTGGCAAAATTAACATTTTTCTTTTTTTCCTTTTTTCTTGCAATTCTGTATTCCATTGGGAATTCTGATTGCAGAATATGAATATAGCTCGAGGTTCAAAATCATCCTAACTAATATTATAAATGCGAAAATGAGTTTGTTTGTTTGTGACGCTTTCATGTTGTAACTACTGAACTGGTCATAATGAATTTTCGCAAACACGTTATCTGTGGTACAGAGAAAGACATAGGGTACATTTTATCCCGGGAAAAAGTACTGTTCCCGAGGGATCGACATTGATGCGGGCGGAGCCGCGGGCGAAAGCTAGTTCTGTATAATTGACGTTGAAGGTGTCCTTCAAGGCAACATTTTGGGTCCTTATTTAACTAATATTTGTTTTACTTACTTTGGAAATCAGTTTGATGTCACATTTGAGTTTCGGCGAGATACCTTTTGTAAATGGACGCTAGTGACTCTGAGTACTTAATAAATAAAACCAAAACAGCTTCATTTGTAACTTATCCAAAATACCACTTAGCCGTATTTTTGATTTTGAACACAGGATTCATACTGTATTTCTTTTTATTTTAGCATTTTATTTTCTCTTCTTGTTTGTTACTAATTCATATCTTTTTGTTGAGTTTTGTTGTCATTGGATCAAAACTATATTTTTTCTTTCCTGTATGTCGCTACTTTAATACTTCTTTCCGAAGCCTTGAATAGGTCAGTTTTGTGCACTAGTGGGACACGAAGACCTCGAGGGGAGATATGACATGATATCAAGGCGTCTGACAATCTTTAAATCAGCCACAAAAACTCAAAATGGTTAGTACTTTTAGCCTAACCTTCGTGTATTCTCGGACGAAGAGCATTAGTGCATTTTCCTTTACTTGGAATAGTACAAGAGCGTGTGGTCGTGACATTCGCAGGTTATCCATAATTTATAAGACGCTGGGCACACAGTCACAATATATTGAATGTGCAGAAGTCAAGCATAAGTTGAAAATATTAAGGTAACATTTTTTCTTTATGCTTATTTCCGTTTTGTCAAAATCGCATCCAATTCCCTTGAGAGGTTTTACTTCAGAGTTGATTTGAGTCGATAATATTGCTTTCTGTTATAAATAAGTGATTTTGATCGTTTTATAGTTTAGATATATAACAAACACAAAAAACTAAATACGATAGGGAGCAGTCTTTCAATTGTAAAGGGGAGAATTCAACTACAATAGCAATATTTTTAGTATTCCTAGTTTTAGCTCCGACCAAAGGTAATTTGTCAGTTTTTCCCACAACTCATTATTATCTCAGAAAATTCATCTGCGTTTTTGGACAAAAATTGAAGACCTGACTTCTATACTATACCTAATTTGTGCAAAAAGTCGTGCCTGAGCAACGACCTGCTTTGACGTCACTTAACTCACTAATCCCTTGTGCTCTGTTGACAACATTAACAAACGTACCTTTCGAGGGTTTTTTCGTTACATAAGCAGTGATTTATAACAATAAGCGTCTTTTCTTTCTTTCATCAGTTTCACCAAAACAAAACATTTGAAGCTTAACTTCGAAGTGATTTATTTCAATTTGTATTTGGAAATCCCATTTCACAACTTCAAGTTGTTAGGCGTAGTCATTCATTATTAGTATTTTTATACTGACAATATATTCGCGATCCAGTAAATTTTTCAGAGTTTTTAGAAAAGTCTGAATCATGTATTGATCATTTTTATCTCTCACCACATGCTTTGTATGTATGTATATTAATTAAGTTTGAATAAAATTGTGCATCTATTTATACATAGAATCTCATAGTTTTTGTTTTCAATGGACTTGAATAAAGGTTCCCAAAGGAGTATACAATAGAACTTAGACTCAAACAAAAGCTTCTGAAAAGATTTCTAATCCACGTTCCCTCATTACATTACGAAATCCCTAATCGCCACACTTATTCCTCTTATCCAGATCGTTGCGTCAAGAGCCCAAAGTAGTGGGCGTAATACCTGCACAATAAAGCCCACGCTGTGTTTATCTCATCTGTTAATTGGTTCTGATGAAACGCATTACGGATCCAAATTACCTATATTTTGTACTAAAACTGAGGAAAGTAATATCGATGGAGATGATGGTGTGATATGCGTAACGAAACGTAGTAAAAATGCTTAATAAATGATGTGAATGCTTTCAATAAATGAAAATTTTCACAGGGTTTAGCGTAACTCGAGCAATGTTAGAGAGTTGATGAACTCTTAATATTTTCTTCATAATAAGAAAGTAGATTGGTCGTCCTTCGTCATTACAGCCGTAAGAAGTCAACTATTGGACAAAGGCCTCTCTCAAGGATTGGAAGGATATTGCTATACTCGCCACGTTTGGCAGGCGGGTTGGCGAGCGCAATTTCTTTGGCTTTTTCTGCTTCCTATGCTGCTGCCCATCAGAAGCAGTTTTAACCTAGGGAAAGGTGGGAATTTGTATGGTATGGATAGGGTTTTTGCCATACTACTTACTCAGATGAATAAGAGAAAATCGCGTACCCGATGCCATACCTGCAACCACTGGACAGGCAGTTGCAGATGGCGTCCCTAACCTGAAAAAGACCTGACCTGGTAGTTCTTATTCAAAGCGATTACCGTATTTTAATGGATGCTGCAACATTATAAATAAACAAAGTAATTATAGAGATAAAATATAGCCGGTATAAAATAATCTTTTGATAGTAAGAACGTTGACCTAAAGTGCGAAGGAAATCAAAATATAGACAGTTATGTCACATTATCAAAACAAATAATAAAAATTGTCGGTTGAAACGCATATAAAGCATAATAATGCGGAAGAGAGCGTACGCTCAATTTCCTTAGAATAATTGAAGAAACATGTAAAATCACTTAGATTACAAAATCTTGATTATTTGGATGACCTACTAAGCCTACGTTACGCAATAGATGGATTATGGAGTCATAGAATTAAGAGATATGAAATGGAAGTAACTGGAGTTATCGATCATTCTATTTCTGTACACAATGGAATCGTTATGGCTCTGTGCTGATTTAATATTGTTGTAGGAATAGTAAATCGTGAATCAGACGAATCGATTGTGTGAATAATCGATGATGTTACGAAACTTGATAATGTATAAAATCACAATGCTTTTTGTAAAATTCTGATCACAAACGATAACATACCAAATTAAAATATTCCTACACACGCTTCACCTATAATTATGATTCTAAGAAATTTTAATGTTTACATATTATTGCAAAAATTCTTATCAACATGTGTTGGTAATTTTTACTGAAGATCGATATAAAGATACGAGCAGCATCTAGTTAGGTTTAAAGATATTTATTGACTCATAAAGAATACATTCACTTACAATGAGTCTTAAACTTAATATAAACATATGTTCAATCATACTTAATACACGCATACTAACTGTGTTAAAATAAGTACCTACAATTTTAGGTTAGTTCAATTTGCTACTAAAAAATGCATGTGATATATTTCATGGAATTGTGTGAAAGTAAATAATTTCGAATTTGACGACCTCTGTGCCAAAGCCAACCCAAGTGCCTCTGAATCGCAGGGTCCCGGCTTCGATCCCCGATCAGAACATGATGGAAAACGATCTTTTTCATATTGGCCCTGAATGATTATATTTTTATCTTTACTTAATATAAATTGAAGTCGCTTCCGCTGTTTTTCGCGTTAGATCTTTTAAACTACCCAACGGATTTTAATGCAGTTTTCAGCAATAGATAGAGTGATTCAAGCGTAAGGTTTATATGTATAATTTACTGCCTCATATTAGTATCTACATTGCACCCAAACCACGGCGGGCCGCTAGTATATGATAGTATAAAGTATCGTTAAGTTAGTATCACACGGCACAAGTTTACAACTTACTATAAGGTTAGGTTAATCTGTGTCTATGTGATTTGTCCTTATATATTTATTTGTTTAATTGAGCCTTTGTGATAAATGAAAAAGACAAGATAATCAAGTCATGCGTAAAAATACAAAACACGTCGAATTTGCTGTATTTTACCATGTTATCTGTCTTGAAACATGTTCATTTGTCATACAAAAAAGTAGTTTGTCGTGGTCATAAAGTCTTGTAATTTACAGTTTGGGTTATTCGCGACGTTTATGATGTCTACTTTATTATCCATTCTGGAATATTCTTTAGGCTTTATATTAGCTTTGTCTTTTTATCATGTTTTATTAGGGTTATGGTAGTTAGTTATTACTTAATCATATACACGAGAAAGAATAGCTTTATCGTGTTATCCTATCCGATCCTATTCTTCTCCGTATGTCTATTTACTTTCAACTCTTATATTTGCCAATGGATTGTAGTTAACTAGTTACGATTTCAAGCTTAATCACTTTATCTTTTTCACCATCAATTTTGCTTGTGTTCGATCCAAGGTCAGGTCATGATGGAGAACGATCTTTTTCAGATTTACCTGGATCTTGGATGTTTATCTATATAAATATCTATTTTAAAAATAGTATCGTTGAGTTTGTATCCTACGACACAAGTTACCAGAGGTACAGAGAAGTATTTAGTGTTAATTATATAGGTACAACAAAGTACCCCAGACGACTGGCGAGGACTACTGAATGAAAATTTTATCCAACTTTTTTGTAAAGTAGTTCACGTTATTCGTTGCCGAGATATTAATCAGAGTTCTAATCAGGAATAGACCAAGCGTCCAAGCTGGTCTTACGTGACTCAATTCTTGGTACCCATCGAGGTCATACTATTAGTAGTTACTTTTCTCTTAACTAACCGTGTTCCCATATGCATTTTCAGCAGCTGAGGCACCACAGGTGCTTTATAGAATATTAATCGTTCATACTATAAATTATCCCTTCAGTATTGACGTCCGTGGTACGGATTACGGATCTCATATAATATTCTAACTAGTAATTAGATCGATCGAAGAAAGCGCATATAAAATTTATATGAGAACGAAAGCCCTCGGACCTTCATGGAAAAATAAATTATGTCGGCCGATGTATATAGAGAGCTGGGAACATTGTGTGTCATGTTTATTCTATTACTAGCTTTCGCCCGCGGCTCCGCCCGCGTTAATGTCGATCCCTCGGGAATAGTAATTTTTCCCGGGATAAAAGGTAGCCTATGTCCTTCTCTGTACTCCAGAGAACTTGTATACAAAATTTCATGATGATCGGTTCAGTAGTTACGGCGTGAAAGCGTAACAAACAAACAAACAAACAAACAAACAAATAAACAAACAAACAAACAAACAAACTCACTTTCGCATTTATAATATTAGTAAGGATAAGGATTGGCCACAAATCGCAATAAAATGTAAATCACATCAGTCAATTTATGGGATATCTATATTCAAGGTACGTTTAATTTTGGAGCCATCAAAATTAGCTGACTAGTTTTCAAGACAGAAGGTATATCTTGATTTAACATCAGTTTTAGCTACAGCGGTCTTGACTTCTCAATTTTGCACTTCTATTGCAAAAATCAAAATTTTATTTATTTGCATAAATGTAAGTAGACGAGATAATAACATGCTAATAATCTACATAAAAGAGCCAGTACATTTTGCGTTTGTAAGGCGTGCAAAATTTATAAGTATTACCTGCAGAATATTTTTCTTCATAAATACTAAAATATGTGTCAGAAAGTAATATTAAATGGTAAATTACAATAATACAATTATAATAAGAAACGATTCTATTCTCTTAAAATTATTTATATTATTATATCCAATAAGTTGTATGCGTGGTTGTGTGCGTGTAACCTCGGATTTATATGCATTCATTCTGTCGTGAGCATGACAATGGTGTGACAAATTTTCAATGACCTTCTAAACGATTTTATGGGAACACAAAATTCAATTCATTAGACCCACGAATAAACCACACAAACAAATTTGCAGTTAATCATTCTGTAAGGCTCTTTATAACCAACAATACATTACTGAATAAAGAATTAGGCTGAAAATGTTGCTTTAACGAGTTCTACGAATACCTAAATAAATAATTTCAACTTCCTAAAACTGTTCTTCCAAAATAAAATACGACAAGTCACAATTAACTTACAGTCTAATTTCGTATAAGCTCTCATTATTTGCGTGTTATGATAATATTTATTTTGTGGTTAACATATAAACATAATATATTATTATGATTGTCAGTTATTGAAGTCCATCCATCTCGTTGAAGTTCATCATCTGTTGGTTATTGCACTGACTAGTTTTCACTTTGACCCGTAACATATTCATTCATTTTGTATCGCCCTTAAGACGAGGACTCAAATGTTTGGTACCATCGCTCGGCAAAGGACTGATCAAGTGCGCGCAAGGGATAGCGCTTGGCGGTTTAGCCCGTGAATGATGAGATAGGAGATAGTCTCGAGTCGCTCAAAGAAAAAAACGTAAGCGCCAAATTCGTTATTTCTATTTTATATAAAATCAGACCGGTTAATTGTATTTTCATATTTACATTTTGATGAATTACTAATAACCTATCTTTTAGTCTAAAAATCATTATTTCATTCGTCGCATTTGAGCTACAATAACAAAAACTCTGCGAACGAAGACCATTTTTCAAAAAATATTTCTATTGAGAAAATTTTATCAAAACGTGTTTTCATCTTCAATTTTTGGAGATGAAATAGTCAAAAATCATATTACTTAGATTTGAAACTCCTAATTTTAGTATTTTGCGAGATAAATAAGGTTCAGAACGACCTTATTTACAGTGGTATCGCCTTAACCTTAGAGTTAGTTAGTTCCACACCCTTACGAGTATGTTCATAACAAATATAGTATTCTATAAACGAAAGGTTGTGGTACTTAACTTCCTAAGAGATTGAAAATATAAACATTTCATTATCATCTTGTATATTGTTCTGGTTGACCTTCTTTTACTAGCTCTTCCTTTAGTCAATTTAAATTCAAGTAACGTTTTCTAAATCTTAATTTAGAACTGCCTTTTTTTATTGTGATGCATTGAGATTCAAGAAACTGAAAAAAACAGGAACACGTTTCCGTCTTCCAATTTTTTCCCTTTAAATTAACTGTTTATCAGTTTTCTATTACATTGAAGAATATTTTATCTACATTTTGAACTCTTTGATTATTTCCATCACCATCAACATGTGCCACCACTGACTTGAAAATACAATTTCATCACACTCGCCACATTTGCCGCGAGGTTATTGAACTGAAGTTAATCACAACGGGACAGATGGTAGATTTATGCGACGTTCAATTCAACGGCCTTGTGGTCAGCGAGCTAACTCGAGAAATTGTGAATTATGCCTCGAGTTCAGATGAATGATAACTCATCAATACGACAACTAGTTATTACTTGTTATAACCTCGTCCCTCGTTTTGGCACTAGGAAATAATTTGTAGTAATGTCTCCCTTAAAGATGGATGTTCCACAGATGGGGGACCTGAAGTCAGAAAAATAGTAAATAAAGAAAAGCAGTAAACTTGAAACAATAATGATAACCATACGAGAGTTGAGATACCTAGTCGTTCTTGTGGAATATATAGTAATGTGCGACATGAATGACGGTCCACGATTTCTTGTCACACATTGACAACGACAAATATGAGTTGACTCTCAAAATGTCACTGAACAGTTTTTATCAGAGCATTGACCTCACTGTATTGACCATAAGACGCTGAACAAGTGAAACTATAGCTTTCAAATAAAAATAAAGTGCTACGTCATTCTCTGCTAAAATATTGAATAATGATTCATTACAATCACATATTCTGTCTTACATGATGACCGTATGACTTAACAGCACTTTCTCTGAATTGTAATGATTGCCCCATTGATGTTTGTTTATAAATCTACCTTTCTTGTGGAGTCACTAAATATGGATTAAATATTTCTTGTTCATTGGGGGTTTATATTTTTATTTTCACTCAGCTTTATATACCACTAGAGGCCCGCCCCGGCTTTGCATGCGTAGATATAGCTATTTGTATAGCCTATGTAGTAAAATTCATCAAATTGTATTTTCGTTCGCGCAATCTCAAGGGCGCCAGCTGAAAATCAGCTGCTCCTCTCTCAGGGTAGCGTTTAGTTGAGCTGTAGCCTTTTTGTATACCTATCTATGGCACACAAGTGCATGCTTAAATATAAGTTATTTTAGGCTATTTCATACTGTGCCTTTTTCACTGTATGTTAATTGTGTGTTATAGAGAATAAATACATTTTTTATCTATCTATCTATGTTCATCAGAGATAATGTTGGATTCTAATGGCGAAAAAATTTTTCAAATCGGTCCAGTAGTTTCTGAGCCTATTCAATGCCAATAAACAAATCTTTTCTCTTTTTTATAATATTAGTGTATAAGTGTAGATAACTTAATTAATCTACATGAATAATTGGTTGAAAAACATAAGTTTCTCCTTGGTTGGTATTAAAATTGCCTACCTAATAACATTGTTAACTATTGCTAAGTATATCTTCATCAGCCGTGTGGTTCCCGGCAGAGTAGAATAGGACCACTCCAAGTCTTTCAATCTACATTCAACATCCATGAGAAGACTACCACAGGCTTATAAACATCAATGAGACCTCTCCAACCCGTCTGGCCAGCGAGGAGGGTGTAGGCCAAATCCTCTATCTGCTTTGGCCAAGTGTGGCTCCGACAGTACAGAGAGGGTCATGCTCCTGCAGTGGAGACTAGAAAAAGACCTGATGATGAAGTATATCTTAAAATGTTATTGTCAGGTTTCTTACGTATAGTTCTAGAAATATCGGTTTTCGCTTTGCGTACTGTCATAGTATTTTGTAAGTATAACTTACAAAGTGTTGGCAACAAAGAATTATTTTCTTTTAAAAACTACAGTTCAAAAACTAGTCCAAAAGTTTTCTTTGTTATGTCAGCACAAATTTGATTCAGTTGTAGTTCCTAACCTATTAAAATCTATTGTGTACTGTCCAAATAAATGTCGCATGTGTTACAATAAAATACCATAATCCCAGCAGTCCAAGTTCTTTCTATCTATATCAACCAACCTACCTACATAATCATACAGTCTACGTACATCATTTTGGTCCTTTTTGTGCCGGCATCACAAAGCATTAAGATTTACATGTAGTTAAAGCTCCATTAAATTAATTTCGAAGGATTTCATTGTATTTAGATCGAAAAAACTAATCATATCTACTCTAGTAATTTCAAATCGATCTCAAACCGCCGTGTCACGATCACATGACATGTCATACAATTCTTAGCTCCCAGCCCACGCGGATTAATCAATTTGTCATTTACCAAACGAAAGCGTGAATTCATTTGTAAAATACTTTCGTGAGATTATCGCCCGCCACTGATGATATCATAGTAGTACCGGCCATGGACGTAGGAATAATATGGACAGGGCGCGAAGGATATCTAAAGTGACGCTAACTTTTTACATTACGCGTGTGCACTACCACTGGATGCAGGATGCCTCCAACCGGTCATATTGGAAATTGGGGGAGACCTATGTCCAGCTGTGGTCTTCTTGCAGCTGAGATGATGCCCTACCGGCTGCCATCTGGTAGTCGTTAAAGGAACCACGTCAGAGGCCGAGAGGCTGTTCTGAAGAACTCCAGGTGTGCATGATCGATTGACCGTGTCACCTACGCGAAATAATGATGAGCAAAAAGAGATTAAATATACATAAGGTACAGCTAAAGTAAACTAATTTGACATTTGTTCTAATTTAATTTTGAACAGAGGAAATTAGTATTCTTTTTTACCCGACTGACCTACCCAGAAGGAGAATAACATTTTTCGCGCGTATGTTTGTAAGTATGTCTGTGCCATTGTCGTCTCCTGTAGCCTAAACGGCTTGACCGATTTCGAATTGTGAGGTAACATGAGATTCGTATACGTCCCTGGAGTATTATAGTGTCATATGTAGCGTTAGCAAAAAATCTAAATGGCGGATGTAAACTGTATTTTTTTTTTATTTAAAAATATTCCAGTTGTACTGTCAATGTATGCGTGAGCTTGTGTCGCGACTCGCGACATGTTTGCATGCATTATTCTTTGCGTCACGTTCGTAAGAAGCCTATCCTGATTATTCTTAGATCCATGGTACCGGCGAGTTCGAGCCAATTTATTGATATTAGCGTCTGTGGTTGAGAAATGGCCTGTAGATTTTATCGGGAATACTAACGAATATAACGATAAAACATGGATGTAGGCAGAGTTATGTATAGAACAATTATTGTTAGGTGAGATTGCTTAATTAAAAGTTCATTTTCTGTCAAAATAAATTAGGTCAGAACAGATTAGGTCAAGTGTGTCTTTCTCAACTGCTTCGCCGGTGGTTGAAGGTATGGCTTAAGGTATGGTATGGCCAGGCCAATACCTTTATTTCCATTCCAAATCCAACAAATTCCAACAAATAAGTATGTGAGTTCTTGATTTCACTATAACATCTAGACGCCTGGGTGGATTTGTATGGGGTATCGTTAGAATCCTTACACTCTCTCTCTCTCGAGTGATTATAGGTTGTAAATTTTTCGCCAAGGAAGTGTTTTTTTTTTTAATTTCGAAATGTTTCTCTTACTTGTAGATGATGCGATTATCACCCACCACAGATAGTATTAAGCCTGTCCCGGCTTAGTTCGAACCAATTTATTGATAATAGCGCCTGAAGTTGAGAAATGGTCTGTAGATATAATCGCGAATACTAAGTTGAGCTTTCGTTATGGTTATCTAACGAATTATTACAAAGTTTATGTAGAGCAGTAGATTGAGTCAATTTGTGCTGAATAAATAGAGTACTTTAGATTGGTCAACAAAAGAGAAAAAGTTTGTCATCTTCAGTTTATAGCTTATAGCCCGCGGCTCTGCCCGCGTTAGTGTCGATGCCTCGGGAACAATGGAATTTCTCGGAATTAAAGGTACCCTATGTCCTTCCCCGGGCCTCAAACTACCTCCAAACCAAATTTCATCCAAATTGGTTCAGTGGTTGAAGCGTGAAAGAAAACAGACAGAGTTACTTTCGCATTTATAATATTAGTATGCACTAAATATTTGTTAGTTGTCATTAAAATAAAACATGCATTGTTTTGATTATGTACTTTAATGATATTTCACTCTCTAGGTAATATAATTAGATTCTAATTAAATTTTGAAACAAAGAAGTTTTAATGTTTGATGACTTCAAGTTTTATTGTAGGTTATCAATTGCAAAAGCATCATTTCGTTAACTTCCAAATGTACTGGAAGAACAACAAGATAACAATTTGAATTTATTGCATAAGTGTCAAAATAAGCCGAATTGGGAGGTCGTTGACCGTTCCCCCTGTCCCAAATAACCTAGCCCTAAAATCACAGGGCGATAATTGTTCTGTAATTACAGGTTGGCGATAGTATCTGAAAAGCAAATAGTAAGGGCTTGTCCAAAAAATTTGACAACCGCCGACTTAGTTGAGATAACAACACGTTATATATGTTCGCTCATTATAATATACTATTAGGACATTTATGGTCAGATTGAGCTAGCCCCACAGTAAGTTGTGAACTTGTGTCGTGGGATACTAACTCAACGATACTATATTTTGTAATAGATACATATATAGAGAAACATCCAAGACCCACGTCAATATTGAAAATATCGTTTTTCTTATTGATCTGACCGGGGTTTGAACCCTGGACCCTGCAACGCCACATAGGTCGACATAATAAAGAAAAGAAAATACAAGGTAGATGTATCCGTCCTCATAGTGACGTCTTATTTCCTTGTTGGTTATACAGAGCCCAAATTTACACAAATAACCAAGACGCCACGTTTAGCGTTATGTAGACATATTGTGGAGATGAGAATATAATTAATGATGGTTGTTAGCCAATCGCATAATGATACGATTTCTTCAAATGTCGTTTCCTGACTCTAAAACAGGGCTTAAAATATTGAACTAAAATTTCAGTCTTTTATAACTAGAGTAGACGAAGAGGTAGCTAAAAAAATGAAATATGTATTTTACATATTCTTATAAAACAATTACATATTTATCACTAAATACATCTCTGAAAGCTTAAATACGCGTGACTAAATTAGGTCACATGCAAAACAAACAGTTGCATGTTGTTTTAACCAATCGTAACCAATTCACGAACCGTGGAACAAATAAAACCGATAATAAACCATCCTTATCATTTCATATGTGTATCCGTATCGATCTATATTTCCCTGTCATATTTTTGTCTTGTCATCTCGAGCAATATAGGACAATACGCACCGGTGTTATTATAGGAGCGTCCCCTAAAAATATTCGTCACGCAAGCCCACGTGCCACGTGCATTTGTTGTACAAGGCACAGGTGTAAGCGATTTTACTAAGGAATAACTGGCGTTCGGAAAGGATTGCTCGCAAAACGTTATTTTTGAAGTAAAAACTTCTTTAGCAGGATACTCGCGTCAGGACACGTGACCTGAGACCGCCCCAAAGGCGAGTTTACACTTGTGCCGGCATTCCCGGAGTGCAACCTGTTGTTTATTTTTTGAAGACTTATTTCGTTGTTGGTAATTTTTGCTAATTTGTTGCAAAGTCAGTTGATACATATACCCTACCGTCATATAATACCGTTCACGGTAAAAGGATGTGGGAGTATTTTCTGTCATGTACACTAAATGAATATCCTAACAATATTATTGATCAAATAAGTAATATAGATAAGGCTACCAAATGCAAATATGTGCTTAAAAATTACATATTAACAACCAAAAATTGTAACGAGTAGTGACTCTTTACCACATATAAACCTATATAGGTTTTTGATGGTAAATATATGTACCAATAATGTAACTTTCTTGTAAAACATAAATAAAGAACTATAAAAAAAAAACAAAAATACATTGTTTTTTGCTTGGACAAAACTAGTCTATTTTTCAAGCTACCTTAAAGTATTTGCGATAGCTGTGTTTGAAAAACGCGATTATCGTACCTAGCAGCAGTCTCAAAGATCTAAATTAAATAGAAATTGAATACCTGCTTTAAAATTGTCCATGGTCTCGCCTTCGGCGATTCTAGATTTGTGGTGCTTATACACTATGGTGTGGGGGCTGTTTTATATTTCAATGAAACAACTTCTAACAAGAAATATTAAGTGTTTTATCAGCCATTCATTAATTTTTTTCATTTTATTGTCGTGTTATTTATAGCATTAACACTTTCCTAGAAGGACTTTCGCTAGTAAAAGTAGTTAGTATTTCATTATTTATTTAAAATATTAAAGTCAGTATAACTAGCCAGCGACAGGATACAATAACTATTAACAAAGATGCCGCCGACAAGTTTTGAAATTTATAACGTGTTAGTGATTATTTAGATGAGATTTATAATTTATGGTCTACTGTAAATAAATCATGGAATATATTGGCAATCATTGTAATATAGCGCTCGACACTAATGTTGCAATATTTTAAAATAACGAGGTGTAGAAGATTTCTAATTGAATTTCTTTTGTGTCTTAAAAAGGAGTCATATAACTAGCGGTGTTATAAATGAAGACCATGCAAATCAGATGATAAAAATAAATTAACGTGGAAGTAATTGACTTAATGCCCTAACTTTACGAAAAATGTGATGATTGGATGAGTGAAGTTGAAACTTGAAAATGCAAGAAACAATGTGCCTGTCGCATATATATAATCAAGTTAGCATTTTCATCTTTATTAAGATTTATAATATTTGACCAACTTATATAATTAACAATTTGCCGTCCTACATTTCTTATTTTTGCGATGACAGGTTCATATTGTACCTAATAACTACAGTGCGGTGTATTATTGTAAGAGATGTAATGTGCAATATGAAATGCAGTAAATGAATCGAATTGTAGATATCAATATTAAACCAAACTACTAAAAGTAAATTCATGGAATCATTTTGCATATACTTTGTAATTCTCATTATCATTATGTTATCACGCAAACTATACCAAGCAATAGTAAAACAATACAAACAAAACAGTAACTTTTAAGGTTTTATTTCTTTATTACTGTGCGAAGTATGGAAAGTCCATATAAAAACATGAAAACTTTCTTGTCGCGCGTCCCTCAATACTTGTACCATAAAAGGTAACAACGAACCGCATTACAATCGACAAATTAACACTGCCCAGTATTGTTATTCCGAGTAGTACCTACTTTGATAATTATCGCGATAATTATCGCTTCGTAAGTGTCCGAGAACAATTAGTAAACACCTCATTAATTCAAGACTCAAGATGAAGTCAAGTTTTGTTTTCCAAGAAAGAGTTGGTAAAATATCGCCCAAGTTGGTATACTTTGTGGTACAACATTTTTGCCCTATAAAAATATACAACAAAGTTTTTACATACATACATAACATCACTATTGGCTAGCTCCGTGGCGCAGCGGTCAACACCCCAGCCTGCGACACGGGGTGCCCGGGTTCGATCCTCGGCCAGGTCAAGATGGAAAATGATCTTTTTCAGATTGGCCTGGGTCTTGGATGTGTATCTATATATGTATTTGTTTTAAAATATAGTATCGTTGAGCTAGTATCCCATAACACAATTCTCGAACTTACTTTGGGGCTAGCTCAATCTGTGTGATTTGTCCGTATATATTTATTTATTTATTTTATTTATTATTTATCACGTCTTTTTCCCATGCGGGGTAGACAGAGCCCAGGTCAATAACCACATCATGGCCACATTAAGCATATTGGTGGGCATTAGCTGAAAAACGGAATCATAATAGTGATGGGTTTCTAGCCGCAGCGCCTAGTGACATGATTCCTCATATTTGCGCCCATTCCCTCGATCGGCTTTTACAATCTGCACGGGAAGAGAAGCAGCTGGTACATTCTACATTTCTGCTTTTCTCCCAGACCAGCATGGAAGAGTAAAAGCATTGAAAGTTTTTGCTCGCAGATATTATTTCATTATACTGTTCGAAGAATTTAATTTCACGTTATATTTGTATGAATACAATACGTGATTTGTGAATTAATTATTCATCTATTTGATGTAAAGTACCTACAAGAGTTCAAAGTACTACTAGCGCATATTACACACAGATTACTATAATAGGTATGCTTACTACTTTATTTTTATTCATTTACTTAACCACAATACTGTTGTTTGTTAGTTTGTTTTTCGCGTGACTGCCATCATTATGACCGATACAACGGCTCATCATTGATGGCAGTCGTCAAGCTATGTCAGATGCCTTTAGGCAGCTTGATAAATCTTACACCAGTGTCAGTCACTTACACCAGTCACTGACACTGGTGTAAGATTTATCAAGCTGCCTAAAGGCATCTGACACTTACACACACGAAAAACAAACGTTCGTAGGTTTGAAAAAAGTTCATTGCCAATTATCGATGAAGGTGTCTGGAAGCAATAATAAATTGCCTTTCTAACTTTCAGTAGCCACTTAGTTAATGAAACACTAGAACTTCAGTCGCGTGGTAACTTGCGATAAACGCAGAGAAAGCTAAAAAACCGGGGTCAACGACACTGACCTTTTCAACCTTGCAACTTGAACTGAGAAAGGACTGTTTAGACCTTAATGAATTAATAGCAGCTCACGAAACACCTTAACAAGCTATTAAGAATTATAGCACATTGGAATAAGGTGGTTTTTCGTTTGTAAGATGAGAAAAAAGTACCATAACTCTAAAAGTTCACGACTTAAATAATTAGAAAGCTCTCTTTGTTCTGGGATAAACTGAAACGATCGTTTGTCAACTGTGTAAGATGCGGGTACCATAGACTATTACGTTATGGCGATGTTCGTGTACCATTCTTCCTTTTTTATGGACTACTAGCTTTCGCCCGCGGCTCCGCCCGCGTCAATGTCGATCCCTCGGGTATAGTGTTATTTCCAGGGATGAAAGGTAATAATTGATGAAAGGGATAAAGCCTATGTCATTCTCCGTACTCCAGAGTACTTGTATGCAAAATTTCGTGAAGATCGGTTCAGTAGTTAAAGCGTAACAAACAAATAAACAAACAAACTCACTTTCGCATTTATAATATTAAGTAAGGATGTTGTCTGTTTTACCATGGTTCGGATTATTCCCATTCTTTCCAATAAAAAAAATTTAATAATAAAAGAATTTGAGTTCTCTCGGTATTTTTTATAAACCTATATCTTCAAAAACATACTTTGGGTGTTTTCTTTTAGATAACGTTATTTAGATACATCTGCATTGTAAACATTTTCGATTTACTTTAATAATTTGATGATATTTTATATCGATTATGCTATTATTTATTGGCTAGTTTCGTGGATCAGAATAATAATATTTAACCTACTCCGTCAGTAAGATAATAAAAAATATTAGACACGTATTTTTCTTTTGTCATTTATGCAATTTTGTTTGTTTGTTTGTTTGTTTGTAAATACTTTATTGTACATAAAAATAACATACATTGTCATTTAACAGCCTCCGTGGTCCAGTGGTTAAGGCGTTTGCCTGTTGACCCGGGGGTCGTGGGTTCGATTCCCACCGGAAGCATACTTTGTTTAGTTGTTTCCAGTTTGGTTAGGACATTGCAGGCTTGAATCACCTGATTGTCTGATAATAAAGATGATTCCGTGCTTCGGAAGGTACGTTAAGCCGGTGGTCCCGGCTGCCATCTGGGAGTCGTTAAAGGAACCACGTCAGAGGCCGAGAGGCAGTTCCAAAGAACTCTGACACCAGGGTGTGCATGGTCGATTGACCGTGACACCTCCTCGAAATGATGATGATGATGATGATTTATGCAATAAATTATAAAGATAAAGCGCGTCAAAGTTTATGAGTAAAGGCTCTTGACAGTTTGCTAAAAAGTGAAGCAAACTGCGATGACACACGGAATTTTAACGAGCTGTATCTTTACCATTATTTGATTTTACAAAAATAAAAACATTTTGAAGAATATTTGATTATGTAACTGACGTTAGAATTGCATTTTTTTAAGGAAATTAGACACACACTACAGCAATCAAAACATGTGCCGATTACAATGTTGTTATGAAAGTTAATAAAGCAAGAATAATACTATATTCTTTGTTTACTTAACCTGAACTTGCCATTCAGATCTACAATGTACTTACCACAGCAAACAGAGCAGTTCCATAGAAATACATAGAAAGCGTCATAATATTATTCCATCTTTTGTGTTTCTTGTCGCTCTAAAGACTTCCCGAAAGGAAATCCTAATGGAGGTATAGTTTCCTTTCCCAGAAAGTCGTTAAAGGCTATTTCGAGCATTCCGTTTTAAACTGAAACGTGGCGCACTCTTTGGGAATAATATTTTCTTTATAGTTGAATTTCCTCTTGGTTTTTAACACTTCGCAATCATTGGATAGTAAAGATATCTCAACACTATGTATGAGGACCTTGATGGCTTGTTTAAATTTTGTCGAGTTACGGATATTAATCTGCCACACTATCTACATTAATAATATAAGGAATTATTTGTTTGTTTGTTTGTTTGTTTGCATTGAATAGGCTCCGAAACAATTAGACCGATTTGAAAAATTCATTTATCATTAGAATCCTACATTATCCCAGATGAACATAGGCTAAAGAATTAAATACCTTTATCTACCCGTGCAAAGCCGGGGCAGGCCACTAGTATATTCTCTCTCTCTCAGCCGTAGTGCTTTGCAACCCGCGTTTTTTTTTATGTATATTAGACAGCAAACTAGCAGACGAGCTACCTGATGGAATGTGGTCACCGTCGCCCTTGGACATCTGCAACACCAGAGGAAGTGCTAATGCATTGCCAACTCACCTGTAAACACGCCTTTTGAAGGACGCCAAGTCATAGCACAAGGGGAAACCTCGGGATGGGAGTCCATTCCAAAATCATTTCAATCCATTCAAATCCATTCAAAAAAAAAACACGTGTTAGAATTATGTAAAATGTACGATGACACGATTCAATATTGATCTGAAATGTATGTGATTATCTACATCTACACTAATCTACACTAATATTATAAAGAAAGATTTAATTGTTTGTTTGATCAATTCAAATTATACAAACAAAAAATAGGCTCCGAAAGTACTGAACCGATTTGAATAATTTTTTCACCATTAGACTCCTTAATGAACCCTGATAAACATAGGCTATAGAATATTTTCAAAAAAGTTAGGGATCCGTATGAAAACTTCGCTAATTTAACCCAAGGTGTGAAAAAAATGTGTTATGTCACTAAATCTACATGGACCTAAGAATAATATGGACCAAGCGTGAGGAACGTCAAAGTGAAGCAAACTTTGGTTACATGTGTGCAGTATAGGGTGACCATTGTCATCAAAAATTTCCCAATAATTAAGAGTAAATAAATTGTGAGTGGTACTGATGCCTAGTAGCACTAATATTATTTATATTTTTTTTACAAAATGTAACATCTATATCAGAGAAGTATTATGAATTTAGACATAATGATCCAGAAGGGCAACTGTGAATCAATCTCATCTTTGAGTGACCTTAGACGTTTGGGGAACTTGATAAAAGGAATAAAAGAACGAAATTATAGATAACATTTTTATTTTACTGTGTTTTAAGTTAATAAATAACAATACATATAATTTTACTTACAGAAAAACAAACCCTCGAGGCCTTATATTGGTGGTAAATTTTAAAATTACTTTTTTATAATTTTGCAGATTTATAGATTCATCCGTCTATAGATTATTAGTGTCATCAATAAATCAACAATATTAAATTCAAATTGTTCAAAGTTAAAATCTTTTATTCTGGCGTCGGCAAATGATAATAAAATACTTTCACATTTACATATAAGTATAAAATATAAACATTGAATATCTCTATCTATAAAAAAAAACCGCATCAAAGTCCTTTGCGTAGTTTTAAAAATCTAAGCATACATAGGGACAGACGGACACAGCGGGAAGCGACGTTGTTTTATACTATGATCCCGAAATTGACGCCACTTGTGTGATCTACACGCCAAAATACCTCGAAAATATCACCCCTGTTTTGCATCCCATAGGTGTTGTTTGTGATGCACCCAAAAATAACTCAAAAGCGACACCTAAGTCATATTTAAAAAAAAAATAGTGACAGTCATCTTGAGTCCCAACACAAAATTGACGTCAGTTTTACCCCGAAATACTCCGAAAACGTCACCCAAGTCGAATTTCCATAAATAATGGTGATGGCCATCTTGAAAACTGAAAATGACTTCATTTTTGTTGATATCCCAAAAAATTCCAAAACGCCAATAAAGTTGACTTTAAATGAAAAGTAATGTCAGCCATCTTGGATTCCAAAATCATCTCACTTCATAAATTTATCATCAACACATACATCGATTTTCCAAATTTAGTTCATAAATGATGGAGTTATGACGTAAAAATATGCAAAATGAAATACAACTGGAACTGCTCCTTTTTTTGAAGTCGAGTAAAAGTATTATTAAGAAACATACCTTTTCTGGGCACGCGAACTTAATCAACCGGCGATATGCTCCTTTTGTCATATAAAAATTGCTATTTTTAAAATGTTCGGAACAAACAAATGAATAATTTGATGGTACCCATGATGCATCCTTTCTATTTCTTCTAATAATATCGATCCATTATTTTTTTACATAAGCATCACGAATGGGGAACCTTAAAAAAATAAACAAAATAAAATTTTATACTAAAAATAAAGAACAGGAATCTTGAAATCATATTCTGGCAACACCGACAGACCGACTCAGCGCTGCGCTGTCACCGGGTCATTGACTTTTGCGGTGCAAAGAAAATTACAAAATCATATATTAGTTTAATTTAAAATTGTAGTTGAAACGTGTGTTTAGGTTACCAACCAAATCGTACATACGAGTAAGTGTGGTGTTGTGTGTGTAAATAGTATAATTAAACCAAGAAAATATGCGATTGAGTGAAATACTTACATAGTCTCGAAAACAACAAGAGGTTTGTACTTACCAATGATACGTGATATCGTCGGACTTTTTGTGTAGTTTACTATAATTTTTACACCCTTTTACCACACAGCTCGGCATTATTTTATGTTTTTATGCTTATTTTCAACGAGTTTCAAAAGGCACACCAACTTCGCGGTAAGTACAAGTTTGACATTTCGTGAGTTTGACATTTCGACCGGGGAAAACCTGCATCCATTTGAGTGCCGATGTGTGCGTGAATTTCGTGTCACGACACGTCTGCATACATTGTGATTTGCTTCTCTGCCACATTCTCAAGGTCCTATCCTGATTATTCTTAGATCCATGTAAATCTACCCGAGCGTGTATAAATAGTGTGCTTATAATTTTCGACACAATGTTTTTACTGTTCAAAGGAATAAATTAATTGAATTATATCGAAGTTAGATTCATGTAAGATGAACGCGGATGGAGCTTTGGGCTAGTTATAGTACAGAAATAAATTTGGGCCTATATGGGCATATTTTGCAGTCAAGACACCTCACATTTAACTATGTCGTAACTTGCACTGTCACTCTGCCAGTATGACAGTGCAAGTGTCGACATTTCACGGGTGGGAGAGAATGATGGCCATGTGTCATACACATAACGTAGTGCAGCTCCCAGCAACATATTGTGTGCATGTGGAGTTAAAATGGTATCGTTTGACTGGTACAGTTAACGACGAATTGATGAATTAAGAGGACTAATTGTTGGATATAACGGTTGGCTCAGACTAAGATACGCGATACGAGACATTTACTTGAATATCATACGTATCTAACTAGAGTAATCCAGACAACCACACTTTTATAATAATAATAGGAAGTAACTCTCTCTGTCTGTCTGTATTCTTTTCACGCTTCAACCATTGAACCAATTTGTATGAAATTGGGAAGGACATTTACGGTTACCTTTAATTCCGAGAAATTCTACTGTTCCCACGCGGCTAGAGCCGCGATTAAAAGCTAGTTTAACATAATATTTTTAGGAGGAAAGATTTGTGTATGTATTTGTTGGTAATGGAGAAACTCAAAAACTACTAGGCAGCTTCATTATCAGAGAGTAAAATATTTAAACTCGACGAAAATTACATCAATGTAAGTTAAGGTATAATATATAATATAATTTTAGCGGCGTCCAATTCCCGCTAAAGATAAAGACAAGTAGGACTTACTCTAAGTATAAGAATTATCAGCTTGTTGAAGATAAAATCACACCCAGATCAATTAGACTGACAATCAGACATACTCACACGTAAACATATTGATAAATTAAATTTTCACCTTTTTTGTCAAGAGTTTATAAAGCAACATCCTTATCCTTACTAATATTATAAATGCGAAAGTGAGTTTGTTTGTTTGTTTGTTTGTTTCGCTTTCACGCCGTAACTACTGAACCGATCATGATGAAATTTTGCATACAAGTTCTCTGGAGTGCGGAGAAGGACATAGGCTACCTTTTATCCCGGGAAAAAGGACTATTCCGGAGGGATCGACATTGACGCGGGCGGAGCCGCGGGCGAAAGCTAGTTTTATATAAATCTATGAACGCTACGCCGGCTGCACGCTCGAAAAAGGGTCACGATCCGTGTGGAAGCGAGAGCGCGGAACAAGCGTTAGAGAGGCACGATCGGCCCAAGCGTTCGGCTTATGACGCATCTATCTCTCTTCCACGTAAAATTATCGCCCGTAAATCGACTTTACAGACAGCTAATTTATTAGTTGACAAATTGCCCTACGTTTGTCTAGCCGACTGTACCATACAGCTTTAGAAAACAACAATTTCGTAGCACTTGTATTGTACTTTGTGGTAATTATAACTGACCCGTTTTCCTCAGAAACAGGATGGGGCAACTGCACTATCTATTTTTAGTTTACTCATTGTTTGATGACGTATACGAACCGATGAATAACTATATTATGCATTCTAATGGGTACTTTAAATCGTTTGTTTCCTGTCGTTTATTGTATCGGTACTGAAATTACTTCAGTTCTTTTTTCCTATGGATAATATTGTAGTGAAATGTTTATAAATATGAGGCTTGATATATGATCTTGCATGTATCTGTCTTTTTTTTTAAGTAAGTCAAAAAAAAATATCGAAGTGAAAACTACTTTAGCGGCGTTGTGCTTTTTTGAGATGGTTAAAAAATGTTAATTTAAATAAATGTTAACTCGCGTCAGGACACGTGATCGAAAATTCGTAAGACGGACACGTGACCTGAGACCGCCCCGGCGCGGCGTAGCAAAGTAATATTCCCCTCTCTTTCTACCTTGTTTTCACTTCTACCGGCACTCCCGTCGTGCAACCCGTTGTTTTGTTTTGACATACTTTTATTCAGACTGCAAGTTGCATTTGACAAATTGCAACTAAAGGCAAGTCAAATCAAATGATGATTTATCTCCTTTTTTTTTAATTCCCTTACCATTCCCGTTCCTGAAGGACCTACGTTATCGCGAGCGAAAAGCTCGTATTAATTATATAAGAAACTGGCACAGACCAGTCGGCCTATTTGCTAACTCTGTGTACGTCTTGATAGTCACTGAAAAATACATTGCGGCTTCCGTATGATTCACTATTTTTATTTAAGATATATAAAACGTAATGTAATTTAAAGTGACTATCAAAACGTTGTACACTAAGTTAACAAATAGACCGGCTCATAAGCTTCAGTAATATTTTGTTAGATCAAGCAAGGTTATATCAGCATCGCTTACGTGACTGCAGGCATGGATCCTGACGTCACTAGCGATTAGTATTTATTCGCAAGAATACAGTTCCGGCACTTAAAATTTGGGTATATTTTCGAAATGGCGAGTATGAGGTGACAGACGAAATTGTAATATTTCTTTCTTATTATATTTATTTCTTATCGTTTCTGTTCTTTCTTATTGCAACTTTCTATTGCTTGTCTTTAAAGTTAAAGCATTACTTTATTTAAACAGACCCTGTATTGAACTCTAAAGTACTTAACTTACAACTACAGGCTTCTAATCTAAGGGATATCAAAACATCGAGTTAAAACATGAAACGAAATCTCACATCGACAATACATGTCTTTGAGTGAAGTGTAGTATTTCGGATTCTGTCCATCTTTGTCACATCCTTGGCAAATCTCGAGTTTGAACTTAAGAGCCCGACATATGCCAGGCGGCGTGGCGATACAAACGCGGATGGTCTAAACGCGTTGGCTACTTTGGATATTTTCGTTTTTTAGGAATATTCAAGGGTTATTCGAAAAAGAAAGACATATGATGGCTGCCTTATCTGTAATGCAATAATAATCAATAGTTTCAAGGTTAATTTTAATGTATTTGGTGAATAATGCTATATAGCGAGTAAATTAGACGTGATTTGGAGGTAACTTTGCAATTTTTTTCTATCAAGAAAATTTAACGCAATCGTGTTTTTGAGTCATATAGTTACCAGAGTTAGTCCTGAACTTTGCTGTATTTTTATTTCAACTTGAGTATTTAATTATTATTGATATAACAGTCAATCATGCAAAGCAGTGTGAGTTAGTACGGGCCCCTAATACCTTCTGATAAAGCCAGGACACCTTAGGTAAGGACGTGTATCTTGCAGTTTTGGATATCACGTCATCATCATCAATGCGTGTAGGAGTCACGGTCAATCGACCATGCCCACCCTGGTGTCAGAGTTCTTCGCAACCGCCTCTCGGCCTCTGACGTGGTTCCTTTAACGACTACCAGATGGCAGCTGGGACCACCGGCTTAACGTGCCTTCCGAAGCACGAAATCATCTGTTGGAATCACGTAAAAAATTAAGGTACCTTTTATAATAATACGTAGTCACTTAGAAATTGCGCACGTGCCAAGCCGCAGGCATAAGCTTGTCTGTAATACAGTAATCAGTTTGATAAATGTATGCGCATTCGGCAACCTTTTCAGCATTCCTTCATATCTAATCTGATACATTTTGTTCAAGTCTCTCTTGCTATCTTTCTTTCCATATTACATCCTCACTACCAGTACCTACAAAAATCGAAACGGGTAAACAAATCACATGTCAAAATATCATCTATATAGAACAAGAAATTTTAAAATTTATTCTCTCTGGGCTATATTGCATCAATACCTATAAAATTGATATCTGATGCTAAGTGCATCAGATAGGTGAAAACCTAGTTAAACAAATTGGTGCACAACAGGTTCGAGAATAAATATTTTACTACAGGCAACAAACACCAAGCACACTTACATCACCCCGGGTTTTGTAAGGTTTCGATGTACGGATTCGTTGCCAATTTACTCGCCCCACGCTTGTCCTTCCAGAAACAACTTAGGCTGATTTACAGTTTAATTACCTACATTTTTTTATTTAATCTTTGTCCCATATCTGGGCAAAGGTCATCCCGATTTCTATCAAAGTCTTTGTGCCTATATAAGGTTCTGTATATAAATACAATCCGATCAATGTAGTGCCCTATAAAATGTTCCGTAATTGCGTTTTGATCTTATTAAAAGTCTTGGAATCTAGTTGTTCACTTTACTCAAATGTGGTACAGACAATAAAGGTTAGTAAAATAAACAAAAACCGGTCATACAACCTGACTGCGGACAATATTAGCTTTGTTGCGAGATACCTCCTATTTTAAAATCAGAACACTTAAGCTCGAAAAACATTACCCTCTCTTTAAAAATTGTTGTAATTATACAAATATTTTATATAGTTAGTTGTACTTTGGTTTCTATATATATTCATAAACATTATAATTTAACCAGGAAATATAATAAGATAGAGGATTTTAAATTAAATCTGTTCCTTTTTATGAAAAACGTAATAACACTTTTGGCAATGCTTATATAAAATCTTAAGCATTATCTCTAAACATATAAAAACAGTGAAAAGGGGTCATATCAGCTGATATCACGACGCGTCGACAGCACTGATAACGATAAGCGATAAGTGCATTGCACTTTCGCAAAACGCTCAAAACAAAATGAATGTGAAGTATATCTCTCCCATCTGATTGATTTACATCCTCTGGGGCTTCATCGACTCGGGCGAATCATATTTGTGTTGACCAGAACTCTGCCATTGATACAACGTTATCAGTAGCATGGTTAAGGTCCTCGCGTGCGCAGGTGTTAGGAAACGCAGGACAAGACAACAAGTGTGCCATGGTCTGAGGAGTAGCACCACACGAACAAGAAATTTCAGAGTTGTAACCTCATTCATTTCTACTGAAAAAAATATCGATCTGAACCACTGAGGTTGAAGAGGCCGAGGCTGGTATACTTAGAGTATACTACCATTGGCGTATCAGTCACATCAACTTGGTTCTCCGTATCTGATACAACTTATGCTCTTTGCAAAATGCATTTAGAACAGTTCCGCAAAAACAAGCATAAGAAATACAAGATAAGGGTCAATCCCAGTTATTCACATGTCAAATGGTAACGACTATACTTGTATCAACGTATGATGTGAATACCACCGTTTCCCTCGCCTAAAGCGATAATTTAGCCAATTACTGAAACGGCCTTCGAGCTATCGTTAATTGCGAGGTAATTCCAGATTGAGTTAGTTTAACTAGCTTGTCTGTTTGATTAATCGGAGTATTAGTTTCAATACGGGTTAGCTGCTACACCCGCTTGCAGCAGATTGATCTGTGTTGTGTACGGTATTTTGAGTAGATCAATAAGGAATCTCCTTATTGATCTACTCAATATACCGTACATATATTGCTGAGATATTCATTATATTCATATTCATTTAATATCGATATAAATTTTGCGCATGATTGCTATTGTGCATTTTATTCTATTCTGAGATTTAAAAGAAATCTATTGAATTATGAGACTATATTCGAGTGCCTGTTTCGAGGTGGGAAGAGAAGCAGTTGGTACATTCTATATCCTTTTTTTCAAGTTTCCAACTTACTGTGGGGCTAGCTCAATTTGTGTAATATATTTTTATTTATTTATTTTCCCCCGGGTTTGCATGGAAGAAAATAAATAGAGTTTGAAGTCAAACAACTGTTTTAGTTGCAGTTTTGTCTAAATGTATGAGATAGATTCAGATATATCTTTAGATAAACATCATCTACTAACCTCTAATTTGGCTATAGTTACAGAAAATATTCAAAAGCATATTTTATTTTACTTTTTTTTCACCTTGGTTATGCAAATTTTATCAAATTATTCCTTCGGTTCTTACAGACTTGGCTCTGTCATAAGGGATAAAGACGTGATAAACTGTAATATGTATGTTGGGTCTTGCATTGCCGTTAAAAACACATTGTGAGCTTTGATTGTGAGGGATATGTCAGCCATCATGGGCCATAAACCGTGGGAGACGGCACATGTTACAGTATTATTATAACGTGTGGTCTAGGACTAGAAAACGTAACGGTCGCTTCGGAGTCGGTTACATTTGAATATGTTCACGTTCTGGCTAATCTTGTTTACTTTGAATTATTACATTTCCTTTGGACAGATGGTTAAGGAACAGGTTATTCAGGCCTTAAAGAAAATGAGGAAAATTGGTCAGATGTATAGATTAAACTCGCGCAGATCTGCGCAAAATTGCATCGCCTGAACTATTGTTTTATCTAGTTATCTAGTATTTGAGCACACAAGAGGTTAACACTAGCTTAAGAACAAAATCATTACTATACCGTATGATCTAGGACCAGAAACTATAACGGTCGTTTCCGAGTCGGTTACATTTAAATATCTTCTAATTCTGACGTAAAATCTGACGCACTATTGAATCTTGTTCTTAAATCCTTTTAACCACATAGCCAGCACTGACACGTCAGGTCCAATTACTGTCGACATTAGAAACTTATGTCAAATATTCCTATGTGCAGATTAGTGAACATGACTTTCAATGCTGATAGCGAAGTTACGCAATTTATATACTGGTATATATAATATAATATTATACACATAAAGGGACGGAAAAAGGTCTGACACAGGAAGATGGTTTTGTTACTTATTCCTTGATTGTATTGCATAGCAATTTCGTCCTCTTGTCGAGTTCGCGATTCTTTCAATGCTTATCTATACTTAGGCAAAACTGGATTTCGTTGGTGAAAAATTCACTTTTAGTAAAGCATATGTAAATATTTTAAATTTTTTAGGTTTATGACTCTTCCTCATCAAAATTTATGCAAATAGAAATTAAGTACTACTTTACATTGTCTTTTAGAACTTCCCTTTATCATGTCAAGCACTTATATATTAAATACATCAAACCAAACTATCTGTTCTCAAATTTTTTATCATTATATTTAATTTAGATTGTATGTTAATTAATTATATTACCGATACAAGACATATTTTTCAAGTTACAAGGTTAATGTCTTTAATTAATTTTAATTTATGTTAAACAACTGTCGGCGTCGTTTATAATTCGTTTTTTTTCTAACAACCTTCTTTCTTTGCTTGCAGGTAAGCTGACCCTCCATCTATCATCCTAACAGGTATTTAAAAAATAATTACGACTGCTCTGGTTTTTATTTGGAGTAATAAATAACTCGAATCTCACGATTAACAAGTCAAACAGTTATTCTCTTTAAAAAGTAGCGAAATCAACAGTTTAATTTTATAATTATTGTTCTTAAAATACATTTTGCGAAAGATATTTCTGGAATGTGTTCAAAAATCGTATCTATAGTTTGAACTTATTTTGAATCAATTCATATTTGAATCAATTAAGTACAATGAACGAAATTGTTTGAAATTTCTGTTGTCATGTAGCTTTGATAAAGACTGTTTTGATATTGAATATCTAGTTAGTAACCATCCTTACTAATATTATAAATGCGAAAGTGAGTTTGTTTGTTTGTTTGTTACGCTTTCACGCCTACTGAACCGATCATCATGAAATTTTGCATACAAGTTCTCTGGAGTGTGGAGATGGACATAGGCTACCTTTTATCCCGGGAAAAAGTACTATTCCCTAAGGGATCGACATTGACGCGGGCGGAACCGCGGGCGAAAGCTAGTTTACTATATATCTAGTTAGTAACATGTATATTCACCACCTCTCCAACCCGTCTGGCCAGCGAGGAGAGTGTAGGCCAAATCCTCTGTCTATTCTGGCCAAGTAAGGCTCCGGTAGTATAGAGAGGGTCATGCTCCTGCAGTGGAGACTAAAAAGACCTGATGATGATGACATGTATATTCTAAGTCTGGGATAGAATAAATGTTTAAAGATACAATACCTTTTTTAAAAGAATAAGCAATTGTAAATCATAAAATATTAAATAAGAATGCTACTGCTACTTATAATCCCGCATGTAGTTACAATATTATCAAGTAAAGGACACCTTAGACAGTAATGTAACACTCAAATTAAACGAAACAGTTGCGAATTGATTTCTCACGGCAATAGCTTGTAATGGGATAGTCTGCGGCAAGGCTAAGCGGGTTGATAACACGATTTACGATCAGGAAGAGCTCAATGATATCCGTAATATAGAATGTAGAGAAAATATTCGTCTTATAAGTAAATCAAAATATTTTGAATAGCTACAAAATTTACAGAAATCTTTTTTTTTATAGTCTTATCATTCAAACGTATAAGGCTAAAAGCAATAATTAACTATGTAACACTAGGTAGGTAGCAAGTAGGTAAAAATATGCGCGACTCCAAAAATTTTAAAAGAAAATATGAGACCAACATCAAACAATTTTAAGGTAATTTGAAAAATGTTTCAATTCCGAGAAATCTCTCATTACGGTATGGGTGAGGGTGACTAATAAAGGATATGGCAGTTGTATATTTAAAAGAACAACGGGTTGCACCCCGGGAGTACCGGCAGACTCGCCTTTACAACGGTCTCAGGTCACATGTTCGTTTTAATTTTAGATCAGGTCACGTGTCCTGACCCGAGTATAATGTTTTAAACCCATCCCTAAAATTGCACAACGCCGCTAAAGAAGTATTCACTTCAAAATATTGGTTTTCGGTAAAGTCAATTTACGTGTTATCGGTGGAAGAGAAATAGATGCGTCACAAGCCGAACGCTTAGGCCGATCGTGCCTCTTTCGTCGAACGTGACACTTTTTCGTGCGTGCATCCGGCGATCATCGATTTATATGACGTTATCACGGTAAAAAACAATTTTTGTAACTTATTTTATTGGCCTTCACGAAATCGATACTATTAAATACACCAATTTATATTTACAGTTCAAACAGCGATCAGGTTTATGGCAACTTGTTATTTTTGCGGTATATCCCATTATAGCGTGCAATTACGTGACGCACTTTTTTCTAAGACGTCTGCGCATCAAAGTAACTGTTCGTTTCTATACTAGTTAGAGGCAACATTCAATACTGTGTTTCGAATACTCGCTACAAAGATGTAGTGAAAAATCTACTCATGAAAGAGGATCTTGTTTTAGTCTATATAACAAGTTTTATTTTTAAGAATTTTGATGTCTATCTTTTCCGCCCACCAATACGCTAAACTTGGGGTCTGTCTGTATGTATGAATATCCAGGGTATTTGGGATTATCATAAGGCTGAATAATAGTTTTAAAATTTTTCTCGCTCCAAAACCACGTCTAATTGTATATTGTCTTTTCCTTAGTATCTTTTCTATGTCCTTTTTTCGACATTTCCAGTATCTAATTGAGTACAATAGTACTATACATTTTGTAACATTAACATATTTGTCACTATGATCATATTCCCTATTTGTTTGTCGATTATAATCAATTTTGTCAACATCCAAAAATCGTACTAAGAGCCAATCAAGACTATAGAAAGTCCAGCTTAAGGGTTTTAACCTAAAACACGCATCATTCACAATTTCGTTGTCAATCCAAATTATAATACGTTGATCTTAGCTACAATATTAGCACGCGCTCTTAAGGTAATAGTTTCTATAACTTTATTCAATTGCCAAACGAGAGAAAGTGCTTTTTTTGTCCGGAGAAAGAGTAACATAACGTAATAACATAATACTTTCGTGCTGATCAATTATGTTGAATAACATGTTATCACACGTTAAGTGGTATCTCATCTTGAGACTACATGCTTTTCATGTGTCTACTATATTTATCCGTGTAAAGCCCTATAAAATTGAGGCGGATTTTACTTTCAATTAGATTTCATAATTTTGTTGTAATCTTTATAAGGTCCGTATTCAAAGGGTGCCAAAAGGATACTTATTACTAAGATGTCCGTCCGTCTGTCCATTTGTCTGTCACAGGGCTGTTTCTATTGAATTATTACAATTCCCATAATTATAAAGTCGCTACAAAAAATAAGGACAAAATAAAATTAATAATTAAAGAGTCATACGAAACACTTGTTATTTTGGCGTTTTTTTCTCATTCCTAACAAATTGTTGCTTATTTATTACTGGGACGTCAAACCACACATAATACAGAACAACATTGTTCGTCAGCACGAACAATGTTGTTCTGTATGAGTGTTGTTGTACAAATGAGTTTGGTAAACCTAAAAAAGAGATTGCTTGGAAGACGTTTTAAGCGTTCGGAACCCCCCATACAAGAAAAATGAATTTTGCAGGAACCCTTGGTGTGTGCTAATGTAAATCACACTTGGCCAGTTTGATTATAATATTAGCTTCACTTTGACTTTACTCGAACAAACCTATTGTTTTAAATTCAGAACATAAATAAAGACGAAAATTTTTTTACTGCAGCAAATGAAAAAAAAAAATATTCTGCTGTTACAATAAATGTGAAAAAGAGCTAAAATAAAATGCCTCGATCGCGGCTCCAATCGAGAATTAATGTTATAGCTACTCACACAAGATAAAGACATTCCACTTCTTACTAGAAATATTATAAATGTAAAAGTTCCATCCATCATCCATATCAATGACGTTTGTTCCTTGATTTTGATGATGAATTTGGATAAAATTTTACGCATACGATACGACACGGCATAGCCTTTAAATTGGATAAAGTCGCGGAAAAGTAAGTGCTAAATAATGAGATCTGTATACTGGAGAGATTTAACAACCGTACTGAGAAATCTATAATTCAACGTATATATCTAGTCTCGTATTATTTAGACTAAGCTAAGGATTATATTGCTCTTCTTATTCTTTTACTCCTCATGCCACTTCATATGGGGTCGGGACAGCATGGAATTATTTTATTCTTTCCAAGCTGTGAAAAATTTCGCCTTATTTTTACGACTGGCTTCCTACATAATGTCAACCCTACTTGGGAATGCTGTTGTTTGTGCACGATTAAGGATTATATTGCTCAAAAGAAATTCACATGTAACGAAATAAAATGTATAAAACAAACTATACATCATCAGCCATATAGAAGTTACAAAACACATCCATTGCCTTGCATTCAACAATTGACCTCACGGAACTTAACTCCAATATGTGTCAATAGACTCGCGTCTCTTATATCAAGTTCAATAGCAGACTCGTTTCGAACAGTAGGCTAGATTTTGCGGTCACCACATTATAAGGCTGCCTTTTCAGTGTTTATATCATTATTTAGTTAAATCTTATGCTATTGATAAACTCACAGACAAAACTAACAAGTACGAATAGAAACCTTAATTAATATACACGGTAATGACCTTCTATGTTTTGTCTGATAATCGTTCAAATATCTGAAAGTGGATTATTTATTAGAGACCGGATCATTGCCTCGGGGCATAACTTTGATTACAATTTTCACTGCAACTAAAAAACATATCACATCAGCAATGTGGCTGATGCTCTTTCATCTTATTTCAAAGCAAAGTTTCCTCATGCTGACTATCAAACAGTATATTTACTTCCTTCCTTACATAAAGCAAGCTGTCGATGTAACTGTAATGCATAGCTTAAAGCGCAACGCTGTCACTCTCCGACGTAATTCCATAGCTTTATATGTAATCATATCAATCAGCCCATTCTGTGTACGTCGTAAAGGATAAAGAAGCTATCTGTATAAGTTTTATTTATGGCAATCTAACATTATACCTACATCATCATTTCAGCCGTAAGGAGTCCACTGCTGGACAATGGCTTCTCCCAAGGATTCTTCATTCAGATATTGCTATACTCATCACACTTGGCAGGCGCAATGGCGAGCGCAGTTTCCTTTGGGTTCGTGTGTTTCCGACTCTGCTGCCCATCGGAAGCATTTTAAGCTGGGGAAGGATAGGAATTTGCTGGATTTGGGAAGGGAATGAAGATGTCGGGATACTACTCACTCGGATGAATGAGGAAAAAGCAAGTAGCAGCTTGGGAGGACGAGTGCGCGTACCCGATGCCATATCTGCAACCACCGGACAGGCAGTTGAAAATGACACCCCTGACCATTGATTATACCTCAGATTATATAATTTAATGTTTGTTTTAACTTAATTTTTAAGTATAATTGTAGTTTATAGTTTTAATTTGTTATTATTTATTATAATATCATTGTTATATAAGAGAATAAAAAATCCTTAGATTACTCTTATAATTGATATCTTACACAAATTATGAAGCTGTTGATATTTCTGTAATGCATAGCTTTGAGTTGCAACGCTGTCACTCTCCGACGTAATTTCATAGCTTTGTATGTAATCATATCAATCAGCGGCGCATGTTAGACGTAACGTACATTTGCTCAGTCAGTACCATTGGAATAAGTGCCCATGTGATTGCAGGCGTTTAAGTTCCGAGGCTTATAATTTTGACAAATAAGCTGAATTTTGTAATTTCATTTAGATTTCTTTTCATATGAATGTTGTATCACAAATTCATCGCCAAATCTATCGCTGTTTTAAAGTGGACCGTACGCACCGAAGCATTACAGCTACAATTAATAAAATACTTCGATAACAGAGAGAGTAAAACTGATCGCCTTCTCGTAGGCGATATGTTTTATGATATACTAGCTTTCGCCCGCAGCTTCGCTCGCGTCAACGTCGTTCCCTCGGGAACAGTAGCCTATGTCCTTCTCCGTACTCTATAGAACCTGTGTGCAAAATTTCTAATTACGGCGTAAAAGCGTAACAAACAAGAAACTTACAGGATAAGGAACTAAGGATTCTGTGTTGGCCCTGCTTAGTGAGATAAAAGTCGCACTACGGTAAAAAAATATGAGTCTATGTGTGTGACACTTCATAGAATGTATGGATAAGAGGCCTAACACTGCAATTTACGATTTCACACGACAGAAATGGAGCGGAAGAGATCGGGCCAATCTGTGGGGTCATCTACCACATACTGAGTTACACTAGAACTAGGGCCATTGTCTCAACAGATGCTTTTATCGATACGCGTGCGTAGGAGCAAATTGAGGGTTTCGTGATATGTGGGTATCCAATTATGAGATTGCATCTTAAGGGTTTGAGCAATTGATTTTATATCTACTTGCAGAGGTCAGATAGATAATTTCCAAGATAAAAAGAGAACGTGAGATATTTCACAATGATCTATCAAGAATTCTGTTTGGTTAGGACATTGCAGGCCTGAATCATCTGATTGTCTGATAATGAAGATGTGCTTCGAAAGGCACGTTAAGCCGTTAGTCCCGGCTGCCATCTGGTAGTCGTTAAAGTAACCACGTCAGAGGCCGAGAGGCGGTTCCGAAGAACTGTAACCAGGGCGTGCATGGTCGATTGACCGTGACACCTACACGAAATGATGATGAGCCGCAAAAAATCCACTACTGGACATAAGCCTCCCCCAAGGATTTTCTCATTGAGGGGATATTGCCATACTCGCCACGCTTGGCAGGCGGATTGGCGGGCGCAGGTTTTCTAGCCTTACGCACTTCCAACGATGCTGCCTATCGATGTATATTTTTGAGGGCAAAGGTAAATAGGATACTACTCACTCGGGTAAATTAGGGATGAGTAAGCAGCAGCTCCGGGAGCCAGGCGCGGTAGAAGTCATAACTACATCCACCGGACAGGCAGTTGAGAATGGTACGCCCTGGCCTCAATGATCTATCAGTATACTAGAAATACTTTAACAATTTTATGTGTGTTAGACACCATAAACCTTTAGTTGAAACATAAACTCAATAACTACTTGATTCTGATAAAGTAGGATATTTATACTTCACCATGACGTAATTTGGCTGAAACACAATTAAAAAAAAATAAAGCCCAAGGCAAGACAGAGACCAAACACTTAGCGAGTAATCTGACACTATTGTTTATATATATTGCAGTCTAGCATTTTTTAAACAAGACCTATGAGTCTTATGGGGGTATTATACCACCCTGAATCGCATCCTGAATCGGATCCGATGACAGGGACGCTGCAATACGTGCAATACGATAGATATATCTTGTATCGTGTTAAACGTATAGTGGCGTCCCTCCCATCTGATCCGATGGTTTAGTAGGCGCTTTAAGAACCCTGATTCCACTAGGTACTGCATGATAAAGACATTCTTCAACATCTTTCACACCGACTGAACTAACGATAGCTATTATCGTGACCATGTCCTTTGCGAAACGACATATATCAGTGCACTCTTGACACGTGTTTCCACGGGTACCAAAACGGGGTCAAAAGCCATTGCGTGTCTTGATGAATAGTATACATTATCACACAATCTGAAGGCATCAATCTACAGTTGTGTATGGGAAATGACCTTTTCTGTCGTGGTCTGATCGATAACGAAGTATCTGATTGATAGGTGGTTTGCAACTGATTGCAATTGATATTTTCCAAATGTACGTTCGAATGTTGTGTATAAAAGTGGCACAGTTAATTTCCTTTTCCTTGTTTTTATTCGCTTAGTTAGTTTTATAAAAATAGTTTAAATAACTTTGATTATAAAGCTAAAATGATGTTATCTATTATGAAAATATTTATATAATGCCGAAAGATTATCCTGTCATTCTTAGTCCTTCAGCCCCCAAGAGGCCAGATCTGGCCGCATAACAATTAAAACTCCATTGTGTCTGCGTTTCCGCGATTGACGGGTTAAAAACTGCTAACATCTTAGAACTACTGGGTGACTTGCCTCCAATTGTCTTTATTTTTTTTATTCAGTATCTATAATATTGATGTTAGATTCAGGAGCTGCATCGAGTGCTCAAAGTTCTAAAAGAACTTGTAATTCAAAAGAAAGAAATATGATATTCTAATTCGAATGCGAGTAGCACGGACCAACGATGCATAAGACATGCTACAAATTGAGGAAGCTAGTAAAATGACTTTTCGGTCTAGTTGCATTCCGTTGTCATCTCGACTAAGTACTTTGATTGAAATAGGACGTGTAGCAATTCGAGCAATACATGCAACTATATGTAGGTTAATGGCAGCTATTCAGAAAGATTCGGAGAGTGATAGGTAGGACATCTATTCAGCTTTTCATAAAACTTTGACATATGAAGAAATTGAAGGTCTATAATAAATAACCTATCCTATTTAAAACCATTTGAATATATATTTTAAAGAAATTACGTTTTATTATATTTTGTTTTATGTAGGAATTTGGATTAATGAAGAGAGCAGGAGTGCTATTATTGAAATTTCGCCCTTCGTAAACGAGTGATTTTTCCGTACAAAAATAGCTGCAATAGGAGTGCTCATTCTTTTAAAAATAGCACACCAGAGCAGATGCAGCTATATGAAGCCACTAATATCTCAGGAAGCCACTCCCAATCAGATATTTATTAAATCATGATATCCTTATAAGCATATCACCTATCTTTTTAATCATTAAATTTTGAACCACTGTACATATATAGTTATAAGACTTTTTGGAGAGAAAAGTAAATATATTTTATTATTATCTATTTATTTATTTTTTGTGTGAACGAAATAATGACAATCATATAACTATGCTCATCGGAAAATGCATCTTTTTCTAGGGCAAAGTATTTACAGTTAAAAATGTTAAAATTTCATAAAAGCTTTAACTAATGATAAAAGTAATTACATGGCTGAAAAGTAAATACTAGCTACTAAACCGCTAGGTCAGTGTGTTAATAGTTAACTTTATTTATAATCCTAAGTATCGTTTTGGTTCAGTCATTGTTTAAATTCTCTCACGCAGTCGTGTCGGTTGACCCAATTACACCCGTGTTATCTTTTGTACCATATGTTATTTCGATCCCAGGGGACTCTGCAAATAGATCTACATGTATTATATCATCGTATGAGTCACATAGTTTATATTCACTATATTAATTAACGATCACGCTACGTATTGTTGCCTTGCCGACTCAATTGTATTAGTCAGTGGATGTTATTTTTTTTAATGTGTATAGATCTATAATGATATCTATGATAGTAATATTAAAGTTAATCTACACTTCTAAAATAATATTATAAACATAAAGAGGAAAAAGAGGAAAGATTATAAAGAGGAAAGATTTGATTGTTTATATGTTTGTCTGTTATAGATAAATGGTGTATAGTGCGTTAAATACATCGCATAGATATAATGTTTTCGCAATTGTAACACATTTAAATTAAATTACTTAGTACGTTTTTATCGCGTTTATTATATTATCTTTACACCTAACGTTTCTAAATCTTTAAAGTTATCATTTTCGCAGGTAGACTTGGTTGACACTGTCTATTGTGTTATAAGAACTATGCAAAATTACCGCCTATAAGATTTATTGCTAACGTTCCGGATGTACGCAGTATTGGCTAACGGTGTAGGTCTTGCAGGTTTATGATGAGCTTGAGATTTTATTAGGTTTATGACAAGATCCTATTTCAATTAGGGCGTTTTTTTTTTTTTTAATTTCAATAGCCTCACGAAGTATTCTTGGAATCTAACTGTTTTCTTTTGCATGGACTTGAGGATTATCGAAACCCATATAGTGGTTGGGTTTGTTTAGAGCATGTTCACATACTGCAGACTTATTAATCGTCTGTTCTTTATGCTTCTCTTTGTTTGTCCAATGTTACACGCCTTATAATATCTGAAGAAGAATCTGTTCGCAGATTTCATAAATAGATACGCATGACGATGATCAACCATACCATGCGTGACCCTTTTTGCTTTACCAACGATGTTCCAAATCGCTAATGTTGCTTCGATTTAGAACTAAGTGAATATTGCCCAAGATTAACGTAATCGAACACACCGGTAGTGTACTAAATTATTATCGTAACCTTAAAGTAATGGTTTATAGTGTTACTCGGGCTTATTTAATATCGTTAGCTAATATTTTCGCTCTTTCGAGTGTTTCAATAAAGTGCGTAGTGCATAAACTCCAGTAGCTATGACAAGCCCGCCTACTCGCTTACGTTTGTCAGCTATGGTATACATCGTTCTGATCGTCACTGCATAATACATTGCGGCTTTTGTATGATTGACTATTTTTATTTAAGTTATAATCCGTAATGGATGTTGAAACAACCATCAGAACAGAACGTTGAACACCTAAGTTGTCAAAATGCAACGAGAAGGCCGGCAGTTATGTCATCAGTCATCATAACTCATTAGGTTATTTTTATCTCTCCTATTTGAAGTGTCGATATTTCCTTTTAGGATACGTATATTGATATTTATCTTATCTGTATTTAACTAGTCAATGTTAAATGCTTATTTATTTGCGAAGGTTGGTGTGATGATAGGTTACGCTTGTAAAGCAATTGGCAGCTTGAAGGCTACAACACATATGCCACGTCTTCATCCTGTATGGGGCAGACAAACGTTAATAAAGATGGGCGTATAGTTAAAAAACAAGAATGATGGATTGCTTGTTAGGCGCATTGCAAATAACATAATTCCTTAGCTCTATCGGCTTCCGCGGTCTGCACGAGAAGACAAGCAACTTGTACTGTACTTGTTTATCTTTCCGTGCAGAAACTACTTGTACTCCGTACCCAAAGACTACATTACTAAGCTTCCGATGTACATCCGTCTGTCACAGGCCTGTATTTGTTAAACCTAATAGGTAGACTTGAAATTTTCACAGAATGTCTTTATCTTTTGCCGCTATAAGGACAAATAATAAAACAAAAAACATTAAAACTAAAGGGGTTCGCGTTTACTGGCGTTTATTCGGTCCTGTCAAAGTTGCTGCTAAGGCAAATTATTACTGAGATGTCAAACCACAGATAATTAGGAACAATAGTATCCCAGTCACAAAGAGTTATGTTAACCTTACAAGCGAGGTCGCATGAAAGAGTTTTCATGCGCACTTATAAATCGTCCACATACAAGAAACGTGTTTTCTGCTGTTATTTTTTTTTATTCCTTGTCTACCAGACCAGTGTGGAAGTTTCCAAGACTTGCATAAAAAGTGTCAAATGCTATATTACAAGATTGATATTTTTTGCTAAACGTGACCTTTCAGGCCTTATAGACCTAGGCTCTGTCTACCCCGTAAGAGAAAAAGGCGTAATACTATGAATGTATGTATGTATATCTAATTATTTGTTATAAAAAGAAAAATTTCAATTATAGTACCAAGGATAATGGCGGTAGCAATTATTGGTCATATCTTTAAAATATAGCAACTAAAGAATCGATAAAGATGAAGTACTAATGAAGTAATAACATCTTAAGAAATATGATGTATACAAATATCTACTGCAGGCTATAAAGGAGAAAACTTGTTTGAAATATTGCAATCTAGTAAATTTAAATGACATTAATTATTTATAAATAATAACAAATATCTCCTTAACCAGACCAAGAGATAAATTATCGCAATTTCTTAACTGACATGATGAAAACAAAGTACTGAGATTAACAAATACGACAATTAGACCTACACATGCAACCCACGTGGTTGTAATATTACAAAATGGACCGAAAACTTGCATAATTTGCCTCAATAATAATGACAGTAAAATTTATATGATGACTTTAGTAAATCTCCGTGGTCGAACAATTGCCAATCGTGTCAAAATGTGTGAAAAAGTAGGACGATCTATAAATTGGCTGCGCGTGAGTTGACTAAGAGGCGCAAGGTCGCTGGAAACGTTCCAGATTTCTTCTTTTTTATGATTAACATTGGCTTAAGTTTTTTTATTAGATGGTTGAAGGGCCTTATTAATAGAATGATAGGTACTCGGCACTTGGGATGTATGTTTAATGTATTTTTTTTTTTACTAAGGTTTTTTTGTCACTACTGTCATATTGTTTGGTCTGTTAGGGCGTTAAAAAGATATTTTCATGTTGATGTACTCTTGTCTCTCTGGGGAAATAAAATATATCTTGGAAGCACAGTTATTATATTATTTATATCTTTTAACGTTTATTTTAAGCAGTTATCTCGTAATGAGTTAAAAACCATTACTAATTATTTACGAACGATTAAAATCGGTAATTGCTGGCTTCAGAATATTATTATCTTCATGTTTTCACATAAATACGTATAAATTACCTAAAATTACGACCGTGTTCTCCACCATTAGCATGTCAAAAAATTTTGCGAAATTACTCTTATATCACTGGCTGTGACATGTATTGACACATGAAAGTTTGTGTGGGGCGTTGAAAAATATGACCGTATTAAATTAATTCTCACTGCATTTTCTTCTTATTATTAATTTTGTACAAATATAAGGTGACAATAATATAGTGGCAGACTATTGCTTTAGCCATTTTGCGCAAGCAATTATCAATATCAATACATTAAATATGCAGGCATCTTAACATTACTGGGCGATTTTGATAGTTTTCACTAACGTATAGAGCATTTTCCCGATGGGGTTAATAAGTATAACATATGCCCAGGTGCAGCCGATAGTACGGCTGCTAGAAGTAAAGATAGATTTTTGACATAAAAAAATATTTAGACAAAGAATATGATAATTGATGAAAGTGGCCCTACGTAACTTAAATTGAACTTTTTACAAATCTTGGAGTTAAGAGGGCCACGCGGGATTTGCTTGAATACCAACGATTCACCCACCGCTTTTATCTCCCATAAGTATTGTAAAATTGTATTGAAAATACAGTCTTCCGTATCCATTTTACTGAATAGGCCTTTGTGCGCTACCGCAGCATTTCGCAATTTATTGCCAACAACATTTTATGTTCCATTAGAAATTTCCTGTTTTCGACAAAATTCTTCTCTCTCGTTAGGCTCAGGTTGGAAAGGGACAACGTGACCAGTAGCCTTACAAGCTTTAGCGTCTATTTCCACAAAATGTTAGACATCCTTTATTACTTGTCACTTGGGAAAGTAGTCCCTGTACCCTGGATTTCTTCGGTGCGTGGGTGAAAGTGGACCAGCAAATTGCCATGGTTTACCATAAGGCACGCTTGAGGTGTTATTTCGATTTGTCGGGTCATTATCTCGAACAAAGGTTTAAAAATGTTTGACGGGCAGTAATTGCCCGTTTAAGATTTAATTGTATAGGTTTGTGTTGTGTTTTGTATGTCATTCTTATGAACTGGTTTATGAAACAAAAATATTTTGCGTCTTTTCCAAATAAAAATGTTGGTGTCTATAAAGAAGAACCATATTTAAGAGTTGTTTTTCTTACTCTTGCACGACAATAGCTGCCTTTTATTTTAACGAATTGATTTTTTCCTGGATTTCTTATTTTATTCAGTTTCTTATCCATTATGTTATTCATTAGTTATCTTATGAGACCAATGATTGTTGCCTCTGTTTTTAATTCTACTTTTCAGACTTCTAATCTCTGCAATAACCAAGGTATAATTTAACTTAATAATCGCAATTATGTAAACATCATAAAGGTTTTTATAATGCTATTACAAAACTATAAACTGTTTATCAAGCAATCAATCAACATATGTAAAATATTATGTACTTAGCAGATTGATTGAGTGGCAACAAATGTGCAAGAGTCAAGGGTCATGAGTTAGTTATAATTTGATATGTTACCTTCCAGATATGATAATGGTGACTTGCCCAATTCTTTCGTATACTTGTCAGAATTGTATGTAACTTGTGTTTATAAAAATTTTAATTCCTGATTTTAAAGCGACATACTGTTCAAGCTATTTTATCTTTCAATAACTTTAAGATAAAGGTTTCTTATTTGCATAAACATTTTACAGTTTAAATTCTGATTTGAATGGTTTACAGAAGGTGTGGTTTACAAGAGTAACGTTATATTATCTGTAAGTAGGATTTGCTATTTCGCACTGTGTGAAAGCCAATGCTTTAGAAGAACGTTAAGACGATGCTAAACAATTGGAAAGAAAACAGACATTTAACTTTGTTACAAACCTTTATTTTACGAAGCTTAAAAACGTGATGTAAAATAAAGCAAGTAAGATATACGAAAATAAGACTGCAGTGTCTAATATCAAAATCAAAGATGATGCAGTACGTCAAATTACTCAACATTTTATGCAATGACAGATTGACATGCTTAAGTGTTGATGACGTGGGCTCTGATGATATGTTGATGATCGATCATGGTTTGTTTGGAGCTATAATATCCGGTGTTTCGTGTAACTACGCGCAGTTTTTGGTCGAAAGGGCTTTCGATGACTGACATATGCAAATTGTATGATTAGTTATCCATCAATGTAAACCCTGTTTAAAAAGATAAATCATCAAGTACTAATGATTAACATGGTCTTACGTATGTTACGCCTACAATTACTTTCTATTAGAAGCAGAAAAAAACTTATTTTACTTTATTAGTATTTAGAAAAGTTAGTCAGGATCTTGTACCGGAATAATATTACTGAAGCAATTCCAGTTTTGATGACACTTAACCTTCTTGTGACAAAGTTCTTCAACATTTTGATGCAAAATTTTATTAACTACTTAAGTATTTACAGAGAGTTGTCAGCGTTTATAACTAGCTTAATAATTAAGTATTAAGTGACAGGCCATTTTGTCTCATTGACCTGATGGTCAAGTGTGCAAATCATTAAAGTTTCACCTTCGACTTTTTTTTGCTAAAACTAAGACTTAAACGCTAAAGGCCACAGTGTCGCCTAAGGTGTCTTTCGCAACGTTTGCAGTATTTATTGCTAATTTTATATTAATGAGATGCGCGTCTGCAATGGTTATGGTTATGAGTGCGGCCAACACAATGTATATTGTGCGTATACAATGAAGTATTAGGAAATGGTTGGCGGCATTAGCATTACGGCCTGAGTCCAAAGAAAAAGATTCTTGTGGACGAATATAGACCATGAAGTGTGTGTGGAGAAATTCTGCGCTGTATCGAGCACAAGCTTCTATATACTTATCTAAATGAACCAATACTTGAAGAGCATTAAATTTTATGTGAATCTATATATATATAAAATGTACAGTATACGTTTTCTGATTGTTGCCTTCTACCACAGCTGATAATCAAATGGTAGAGTACTGCTCTATAGACATCTCGCCTTTGACTGAATTAATTGTGTCAAAGACCTATTGAAAAGTTGTGACATAGTTGGCCTGATTTGAGTTCTTTCTTTATCTCTTTTGACCCTTTGTTCTAGCAATCCCCGGTTGTATTGAAGTTACATCATGGTCATTACCACATACGACCCCGGGCTAAGGTATTAAAACGTCAAATTTGTCTCACTATCAAACGTTAGTGAAACATTACATCTTATCATATTTATCTCAATCACATCGCACTTTCACCGGCATCACTTGTGAATACAATTATGTTTATTACAGGTGTATGATTGATCGGAAATCATATGGTTGTGATGAATGTGGTGTCGTTAGACGGCGTTATAATACTTGTAATAGACTTGTGATCGTTGATTTGTCGATGCAATGTTAATGCATGTGTTGAGTTCAATAAAGTTTTTATTGATATCCCAAATGAAAATAATATGAATTATTTCTTCAGGGAACCAGAAGAAAACATTTTAAGACAGAACCGTTTCCTAAATTAAAAGTGGTAAAGTACTGTCCCCAATATTAGGCGGTAAAAGCATTTAATAAGCTACCAGTAGACCTGAGAGAAAACATCAGCGAACCATCATTTAAAACTAAATTATAGAAATTCTTGATTGACAATTTTTTTTATGACATAGATGATTTTTTTGATTAATGGTGCTGACGGCGTATTTTATTGACTGCTATTTTTGTGACTTTTTTTCCTTATTTATTTTTTGTGATGTTTATTATTACATTTTGAATATGTAAATGATATGATTTAATTATAAATACTATATTAAGTTAAAGAATAAGGGAATTTCAAACACAATTTGTAAATTGTTTATGAATAAAGAAATTGAATTGAAGAGAATCTAGTGGCTCTAGAGTTAAAGAATTCGCTATTCTTATCACACTATTCCATTATTTTGAAAAATATCTCAGAACAGACTTGACAAAAATATCTTTATTATTATCGAGCTCGGGCACGCGGACCCGATGCCATACCTACAAACACTAGACAGGCAGTTAAGGATGACATCCCTGATCTGATTTCAATATTATTCTTGTAATAATAATTCAAATACTGTGTTTATTGTTTTTATTAAATTAGAAAATAAAATATGGTGAAAAAAAAACCATTTTTATCCTCTATGTATCTAAATAGCATTGTGAATGCAAAAAAACTGGTTTATTGGTAAATACCTATTAATGAAAGTTTTCTTTATAATCTCCGCGTATACATAAAAGGGCAGTTTCCGACATTTTAGAATAGGGGGCTGGACTAAATAAAGGCACTTGACGGAACGATTACAAGCTCTTAGGAGGCATGGTTGTCTAAGCTGAAAACTTTATAGATATTATACTTAATAACTTAGATGTTATTAAGAAAGGGCGTTGCTGAAGTTTAGAACATCCTCTATACTGTTTAATTCTGTCATGGTCGTATATCAGTATAATGACTTAACGAATTATATTTTATCAATATGTTAAAAAACGAATGAGTGGTACTGAATATTTGAAAATGCATGTGTAACTGTACTTGCCTATTCTGAAGCCCAAATATCATACTTTGAAATTAGATAATGACTGAACAATGAGCTCCATGGCCCACGAGTGGCTTAAAAATATCTCGCGCTCCTCCTGCGCTTAAAGCTTCGGAAGGCACGTTTCCCGTTGGTCCCGGCTGTCGTCATTGGTGGCATCGTAACGCATCACAATATTTTGTTGTAAAATAAATGTTAACGTTTACCAAATTATATGTTAAGTATCTTATGATGAATAAATTATATGTGATTGATTGATCAGTTTTGGCCACTTACACTCTCGAAAAGCAAACAAACTGGGCAATTACTTAAGGGGTCATTAGTTAAAATTGTTTTTTGCGTAAACTCCACTAAACTTATCGGTCGATCTCTCGGGAATAGTACTTTTCCCCGGATAAAAGGTAGCCTATGTCCTTCTCCGCACTCCAGAAAACTTGTATGCAAAATTTCATGATGATCGGTTCAGTAGTTACGTCGTGAAAGTGTAACAAACAAACAAACAAATCAACAAACAAACTCTATTAGTTATCTACTAGATTTCTAGTTCTACTACAATCTCGCGTCAAATTCCGGATCATTGATTGTTAGTTCTGATAACATGATTTGTGGCGTTGGGCGAAATTGAAAACTGCGGTGTTTGCGGACCTGTTGGTTGAAATTATTGTTTAACTGTTTGAAGTTATTACGATTGCTCTGATGCCAAATAAATAATCCAACCAATTTTAAAATTCTTACCAATTGATATCACGATTAAACTTACAGAAGCCGCTCACAGATATCTGACGAAGCGCGTGGGAGGGAGATATGAGCATATCTGATATTTTTCTAGGTTTATGCGCTCTTAAGGGCCCGTACTACCTCACACTGATTTGTGTGATTGACTGTAATATCAATAATAATGAAATACTCAAGTTGAAATAAAAATGCAGCAAAGTTCAGGACTAACTCTGGTAACTATCTGACTCAAAAACACGATTGCGTTAAATTTTCTCGATAGAAAAAAATTGCAAAGTTCCCTCAAAATCACGCCTAATTTACTCGGTATACAGCAGTATTCACGAAATACATTAAAATTAACCTTGAAACTTTTAATTATAATGGCATTACAGATAAGGCAGCCATCATGAATTGTTTCATCAGCAACCATGAATTTTTTTTTGAAAAACCCTTGAATATTCTTTAAAAACGAAAATATCGAAGTAGCCACCTCGTTTAGACCATCCGTTTTTGTACCGCTAGATAACAATGACAGTCGGGACCAAGCACGGAGTTTCATATATCAGGTGCGATAAATTATACATATATACCCTGCGTTGAGTGTTACCCCTGGAGTTGCAGGCGTCCATAGGCTACGGTAACTGCTTTCCATCAGGTGGGCTGCATGCCTGCTTGTCTACTAAGTGGTATAAAAAAAATTAAAACAAATATTGGTATTTGTAGAAGCTCTTGACCTGTGTTTGAAAGCTGCTGGGCTTGTTCCCAAGACTTTGTATTCATGTACATCTATTTCCATCTTTCATCAAGGGAATTCTACAAAGATAGGAAGGGAAACAATGTACGTAATATTCATATTAGTTGTTATTAATATGAACTTCCTTCGAATTATATTATATATTTTATCGGGGAAAGCTTTTCCGTATCGTTCGAGAGAGGACGTTACGAAATGCAAAAATGCAAAGTGCACGACACTTTCTTGCTTGCATAACCGGGGGCACAATAATAAAACCTTTCTGCTTTTAATTATTTTGCTTATTGGAATGGAAATATATTATTTTTAATTGACATGTAAACTACAGCAAGGCGATTGTGTAAATCAATCTTTTCAGTTCATCAGAATATTAAATAAAGATTTTGACATAAATTTTCCTTTCCTGCTTATTTAACATGCGCCAGCCGCGGAAGCAGATGCTTCGGAAATTGATAGGGCCTCTTCAAACGAATTTTCAACAATACCTGCCGACGCAACTTCTGGACTTAGCAAAGACCTGCCGTTCGGAGCCATACTTTTCTTGCCTGATGGGAAGCAACGATGAGGTCTAGGGTGGTACTCTAAACCTCTAATAATGCCTATTCACTCTTACCTAGTAGTACGAGGGTCGTGCTCCTGTAGTGGAGACTAATAAGGGCCTGATGATGACGATGACTCTTACCATCCTTCCAAAACTGCCTGTCCGGTGGTTGCAAGTATGATATCAGGTACGTGCGGCCTGCCTCTCAATCTACTACTTACTCTTCCCCTATATAAATATAAATATATAAATATATACGGACAATTCACACAGATTGAGCTAGCCCCAAAGTAAGTTCGAGACTTGTGTTATGGAATACTAACTCAACGATACTATATAACAAATTCATATATAGATACACATCCAAGACCCAGGCCAATCTGAAAAAGATCATTTACCATCTTGACCTGGCCGGGGATCGAACCCGGTCACTCCGTGTCGCAGGCTGGCGTGTTGACCGCTGCGCCACGGAGCAAGTCAATATACCTTCCTTTCGTTCCCAACTCCAACAAATTCCTATCCTTCCCCAATTTAAAATAATGCTTTGGATGGGCAGCATCGTCAGTCTCTACTCATGAGACCAAACGATTTGTTTAGATTTATGGTTGGCACAAACTTGGAAAATGGAAATTTGATATATTGAAAGGGGCTAACCCGTCGTTTATACATACTATCACGTCTTTTTACCTTGCGGAGGTAGACAGAGCCCAGGCTCAAGTCGGTCATATGTGGGTGGTGCCTTTACATCTTTATATAGTATAAAATAAAGTCGCTTCCGCTGTCAACGGATTTGAATGCAGTTTTCGGCAAAGCAATAGCGTGTTTCAAGATGAAGGTTTATATATTTTACTGTCCCATATAAGGATGTACATTGCACCCGTGCGAAGTCGGGCGAGTCGCTAGTATATTATAAATCCCTAAGTTTACGTTCCCTTGTAAATAATATTTCAATTAAATTACTGTATTAGCTGAATGTAACCGTAACTTTTCATTTGCATAGCGATTGAGATTAGCCGTATCGGCGGCCATTTAAATTCATAGATATTCATAGCAATAAAATAAACCGATAAGATATTGTCTGAGTGCATATATATTTTATTCAGCGATAGCAACTCTATAAGGAACAGCAACGTTTCGATGAATTATAGTTGAATACTTTAACCGCCGCACCGGCAAACAATTGAAAAACATTTTGTTTGAGATGCAGTCAAAGTGTTAATTTATCGTTTTCGTTTGGAAATTGTCTTGTCAATAATAATTGTTTGAAGACCACTGTGGCTCAGTGGTACCGCAAGTATCGTTGAATCGCAGGTTCCCGGGTTCGGTCTCCGGTCAGATCAAGATGGCTTTTATTATTTGTCGTTAAGGCGACACTAGATACACATCTTCTGTGATAATTTCTAGTATCTACCTATTACGGTTCCATAGAATCCAGTCTTGTGACCTACGAACAGTCGGACATTGGAGGTTTCGTAATAGGGTTCCTTTTGGCATCCCTTTTGGTCATCATCATTATTTTAGGAACTATTTCTGAAGTATTTTCCATATTTCTCGATCCTCCGCTGTCTCCTTGACCTCTCTATACGACACGACTTTGCCTTCTTTTTTACTTCGTCTATGAAAGCCCTCCTCGGCCTTCCCTTTCCTCTCTTGACTTCGATCTTCTCTTCCAAAATGGTTTTGATGAAATCGTCGTGTCGTATATGATGACCAAACTCTTTCCCCGCCTTATACCTATTGAATACAGTACGAGTAACATTCTCGTCTCATTGACAAGTTGTAGAACTTCCTTGTTCGTCTTTCTCTTTTTCCAGCGTACCTTTTTGGTACGGAACCTTAAAAATTACAGTAAAACTGTAATGGAAAATATAATACTTTAATCCCAAATTAAAGGTTTTGACTTTAATTCATTCAGAATTTCTCCCGTATAATTCAGATGCTTTGTGATGTCCATATTCTGTAAGTATGTCTTTATGCCTCGTTTATGCATTCAGACTGTCACGAGGCTGCGATGAACGGCATGTTACGAACTGCCGGCGTGGTATCTTAATACAATGTCATAAGATATATTATATTTGGCATCTTCCTGGAAAGGCTTTCTTATGTCTTTCCCTTGTTGCTTTATTTTTACTTAATGCCCTTGTCATATTTTTTTCTGTGCCATAGTATAACTTGCCTTGAGCTAATATACATAGAAGCTTTTAGGTTTTGTGGCGCTCTTTGATCACTCGACCGCTGTATCTGAATCGTTTCATCAGTTTGTTTTGGATGAAGGTCTTTTCAATGCTCTTCCGCATCCTATTCTGCAAGTTGCTACCTTTGATTTCTGCTTTATTTATTTATGCTTCCAATTATTATTTTTTCACCGCAACTGTTTCCATCAATCAAAATATTGATAGTATCAAAGTATTAAGTCTCATAAGGAGATTATAATTGTACTAACAATATGCTCGTGGAAAAAAGGCAATATGCAAAACGTCTGTCGTTACGATTTTGTCACGATACGAAATAACGAATACGCCACGGGACGAGCGTGGGATCCGAACACGTTAAATAATTTTGCCGTTGCCACAGTGTTTGTGAAAGTCGGTGAAAATTGTCATTATTGCATTGTTCCCGAGATACAGATTGATATCTGAGGCTTCTATACGCGCTTTCTAATCCGGTTACGAAATTAAATGCTTCCAATGACCTCACGGTTTTATTGTTCAGTTTTAAAAATTATCTATGATGTGACACTGGTGACATTTTCGTATTCAGTGAAACAAATGCCACATACCTAGGCCGTATCCAATATACAATGTGTCCCGTCATCAGTGTCGGAGCCTTTAATGGTATAAATACGAGTATATGGCAATTTATATTGACAAATCACTTCCAATATTGTTTTTTTTCTTCTGGCTCAATATTTACGTTTTTAAATTTTTTCACTACTGCCACAGTAGAGGAAAAAATAAAGGGGTCAAATTGTTATAACTTCAAAACTATCTTACTCAGAGCTATGTCAAGGAATTTCATTTTAGACGTCATTATGTTCTGCAATTTTAAAATAAAAAAAAAAAGACTTGCATTGGCTTTTTTTTCTATAAAAAGCTAAAAACCCGAATAAATGTGCAAACATATTTGTTTGAAATCTTTATGAATTTTCTTCAACGTTGTCTTTTTTTTGTTCGATGAAAATTAGAATTTTTTTCCTGTCGAATTATTTTCTTCATGCTAGTATGTAGAAAATAATTCGAATATCAGTTGAAACCAATTTTGTCTTTATGGGACATTTACTGAGCAGTTATGGTTTAATTAGTACAAGAGCCTGTGCATTGGTTCTCAAAAACAAAATGGCTGCCATTTTGCTACAGTAGGGAAAAAACAATTATGGGGGTCATTTATCGATAAAAACTGCCGTACATCATACCACATAAGGTTACGACACCGATGACAGAACTTAATATGCATATTATTCCTCAGGGTAGTCGACTGGGGACTCTAGTATTACTGAATTCACCACCTTATGTATTCAGGTTTGCTATTAAATCATAAAAAGCAATCTGTCCGAAGCTTACGCATTTATCTCATCACATTTTAATCTGTGCTCTAAAATGAAACAGCTTATTCTTCTAACACTACAATCTACATATGTACATCTCTACATCCTCATTTTGCAAATCACTTTATAATTATCTGTATTGTAATATAAATTAATTGTAACGTTCAACGCTTATCTGATCTGTTACTGTTAATTATAACAGATTAGAATCATCAATCTTCATTGTTGTAGTTGCATCATTATAATTTAGTTATTGTAAACTGATTTTGTATACGGCCCACGCGCTTGGTTAAATAATTATACGAAATGACCTCCTTTGTTCTTTGCGAGACAGGAACTTAGCCATCATCATCCTCACAATACCTAAATACATTTATAGTTAAACCTCTAAATTGAATGTGCCTTATTTGTTGTTATCTTGGTAGTAGGAACTATTTTGAAACGTCACAACAGTCAGAATGTTTCTTAGTAATATTATCATTATTTAGAAATTTGATATGGAGAGGCTATGCTAAGCGTTTTATCTGCGCGATCGAATCAGAAATGAGGAAATCCGCAGAAGTACAAAAGTCACCGAAATAGCTAAGAGGACTAGCTCCTTGAATTGGCAGTGAGCAGGGCTCATACCGCGCAAAGGCGAAGGCTGATGGGGTAGAAGCAGAAAGGTTTTCGAATGGCGACCACATACCGGCAAGCGCAGCGTTGAACGGTCGTACGGGTGGTTAGACGACCTGACCAAAGTCGCAGGGAAACGCTAGATGCAGGCCGCTTCCAACCGGTAATTTTGGAAATCCTAATAAAAGGCGTATGTCCAGCATTGGACATCTTGCGGCTGAAATGATGATGAATGATGAGAATTTTGATTACTAAACACTAAGAATAACTGACTAGCTCCGTGGCGCAGCGGTCAACACGCCTGCCTGCGACACGGAGTGACCGGGTTCGATCCCCGGCCAGGTCAAGATGGAAAATGATCTTTTTCAGATTGGCCTGGGTCTTGGATGTGTATCTGTATATGTATTTGTTATAAAATATAGTATCGTTGAGTTAGTATCCCATAACACAAGTCTCGAAATTACTTTGGGGCTAGCTCAATCTGTGTGATTTGTCCGTATATATTTATTTATTTATAATAAAAAGTTAAGGCTTTACACATTTTTAGGCGTTAGAAAAGTTATCCTTCTAACACGTTTTCATTTCTTGAATTACGGGAAATCCAGGAATATAATAATTCGTGCAACGAATTTTACTTGCACATATCAGGGATCTAGAAGACCAGTCAACAACCCTTTAAAAATCACATAAATGTTCAACTGAACAGCTCTAAAGAGATTCCTCACACCAATAAACGAGTCAGTGCTATTGCAACCAAGACAAACCGACAAGCATAAAATAAGGTACGGCTACGTGCAGGAAGAAAAAAGAAAAAAAAACCGGCCAAGTGCGAGTCAGACTCGCGCACCAAGGGTTCCGTACCGTTACCTATAAAAACTGCATTAAAATCATGTCTGTTGTATGGGAGCCCCCTTTAATGTCTTTAATTGACTAGCTCCGTGGCGCAGCGGTCAACACGCCAGCCTGCGACACGGAGTGACCGGGTTCGATCCCCGGCCAGGTCAAGATGGAAAATGATCTTTTTCAGATTGGCCTGGGTCTTGGATGTGTATCTATATATGTATTTGTTATAAAATATTGTATCGTTGAGTTAGTATCCCATAACACAAGTCTCGAACTTACTTTGGGGCTAGCTCAATCTGTGTGATTTGTCCGTATATATTTATTTATTTATATTTATTTAATGTTAATTTTATTTTTATTTAATTATTTGTTTTTAAAATCATTTATATAACTAATTATTCTGTGAATATTTCAAACGTCTACCTGTTGCCGTTATCAATATCGAGCAAAAACAAGCAAAACAAGTTTGTGATATGGGAGCGCCCTTAAATTTTTTTTTTAGTATTTGTTGTCATAGTGGCAACATAAATATCTGTGAAAATTTCAACTGTCTTAACTATCACGGTTCATGAGATACAGCTTGGTGACATACGGACAGACAGACTGACAGCGGAACGATATTAATAGGGTCCCGTTTTTACCCTTTGCGTACGGAACCTTAAAAAAGAAACAGCTGTTGGGATAAAATCTTTTATGATTTTTTACCTTTTTGCGGTAACTCGACGCAAGGTGGTCGGACGGGCCACCTGCTCCGGATGCGACCTCATTGCATTTCGTTATCACAAAAAGTAAAGCAACCTTATTTGATGTGCATTTAAAGGTTTCTGTCCTTTGACGTTAATATTTGCAGCAAGATTGATTAAAGATCACATCGCAGCTACGTGAATCGTTAGTGCTTTTGCTCTTCAAAGATGAATTCTAAAAGATACATGTAAAACTTACTTCATTCTTCAATCAGTGCTATTATTATTTTCTTTTATTCATCTTTTGGATGAATGAAATCCATCCCCTAAACAATGTAGACCTTTTTTCTCTGAGTTATTGATATTTATTATGCGATTTGCATTCCTGTTGTCCGTTTCTAATTCAAGTTACGAACTTACTTTGGGCCTAGCTCAATCTGTGTGATTTGTCCGTACATCATCATCATCGACAGTCTTTTAAATCCCACTGCTGGGCATAGGCCCCTCTCAATCCAGGCCATCCATCTCGGTATTGTGTCCGTATATATTTATATTTTTTAAATATTGTCTCTGGATATTTAATTTCTCTCTATATATCTTCCCCGTGCATATTCAAAGCCAATGCTTCTGATTAAGTACACGAAAAAAACGCGAATTAAGGTTCAAAAATTCTTTTAAATCCCACTGCTGGGCATAGGCCCCTCTCAATCCAGGCCATCCATCTCGGTATTGTGTCCGTATATATTTATATTTTTTAAATATTGTCTCTGGATATTTAATTTCTCTCTATATATCTTCCCCGTGCATATTCAAAGCCAATGCTTCTGATTAAGTACACGAAAAAAACGCGAATTAAGGTTCAAAAATCCTGTCAGGTTGTACAAACAGAAGTCTTTTCACCACCATTTTAAATTCAGTCACACCGCGTACGTGTAATGCGATTGTAATGAGATAATCGTGCGGTCTTCGATGAATGAACATTGAATTTGTGTTGGTAATGATTTAAACTCCAACATCGAATGAGCTTATACATAATGCAGTATGAAGTAATGATTTATCTACGCTTCTAGAGGCGTTGAGAGAATTTTATTACGTTTTTGATAAGTGTGACTTATGACGTCACGCTTCGACGCCTGGGTCGTTTCAGTTTCGTTACGTAATTATGCATATTGCACAACAACGTGGTGATTGTAATGTAAAAGTCGTAAAAAAGAATATAGAAAGAGACTGCATAAGAGAATAATAAATATATATACATTGCACGAACGAAATACTTTCAGATAAAGGCGATCTTTGAACTATTTGGAATCTACCGGTTCTTAAACAAAATGATTTGACACAAAGAGATATCCTTCGTAATGAAGATATCAATTGTTAGATACAATTACTTTTTGACAACAATAACTTGTTATTATAGAATAAGAATCAGAATTTGCGTAAAATATGTACTTAGTTGGTACAGTAAGTATTTGAATCACATATGGAAATTATTCAAATGAATGTAGAGTAAGACTACAGCATAAATTAAATTGTTGTTTTCATATGAATGTCATAAAATTACAATATAGTGTACACTTCTAGTCAAATTATTACAATTTTGTCAACGGAAACTAAAAATAATTAGTAAAATGAAAATTATATGTCCTTTTGTTTAGTCAGCGCGTCTCTCCATAAATTCCGTCACTGAATAAAAACACCTGTCTACCAGACAGGCTGTCGATTCATATCAAAAGTTGACGGCATCGAGTTTACAACAAGTATAGTTAGGCTCTAAAGAACGTCATATAGAAGAAGACATTACTCTTTTGACAATCTACTTCTGAGAAAGCAAATACAGATTGATGTTCTAAAAGTTTTAATATGGGAGACGAAATATCTGATTTCCGTTTATCTCCCAGATCTGAATGGAAGTAAATATAATAACTAAAGAGATAATGTTAATCTATTTATAATGTGCGACCGTGATAAAATAAGGAATATACGAGTAAGAAGACAAAGGATACGCGCCTGCATATTTTTGTTTACTACTATTAGTAGTGCCAAAAGTGCAAGACACACAGACTTTCCCGCTCTTAATCAACTGCCCTAGACCGCCCTTTGTGCTTCGAAGATTGGAATGTTGCTATGTGTGCGTTGCTAAATCATGGCAGGTAGTGACATTCCACTGTGTGCTGTGTTAAGTCACAACGTATTTGCATTCGATCCCCAGTCAAGATTGAAAATTATCTTTATCAGATTAGCCAGTTTTGGATGTTTATGTATATGTATACTTGCTTTCGCCCGCGACTCCGCCCGCGTCGATGTCGATCCTTCGGGAATAGTAATAACCCGGGATAAAAGTCTATGTCCTTCTCCGTACTCCAGAAAACTTGTATGCAATGCAATTTCATGATGATCGGTTCAGTAGTTACGGCGTGAAAGCGTAACAAACAAACAAACTCACTTTCGCATTTATAATATTAGTAAGGATAAGGATTGAGTTAGTATTCCACAAGTCTCGAACTTACTTAGGGGCTAGCTGAATCTGGGTAATCTGTCCATATATATTTATTAGTTTACCTGTGTACGTCATGTGCACAATCGTCAAGATAATTGAAAGAGATCCCAGCATCGTTGCGTGTACTAAGTAGTCGTGTGCTATCAAATCTAAAGTCGGGCACAACGATGACCACTCGTGCACAATTACTGCGGTACACATCACAAATTGCTGTAAACATGTCAGCTGACGGCGTGCGGCTAATCGGAGAAAGTGGCCAAAATAGACCGAAAGTGATGTGTGCCGCCTATGAAAATGGTTTATTAGGCTATTTAGTTCTGAATATATAATCAACGCTGCTCTTTTTGGCAATGCGGATCGGAATTAATAGACAGGATCATTGAGTACGGTTTGCAACACGGCTAAATTTGATTACCATTGCAATAGATTTCTCTTCAAAGTGGAGAGCTTCATTATAAGGATGACTAAATCTTGCGGAATGAGTGCGAAAAAAAAATAATGCACACCACATCAGCACCGCATTGCATGCATCTTTATAAATCCGTGTCGTTCCTCTTACTATCACTTGGATCCTTAGTTCTTACAAACCTTTCTCGCTTCACTTTTTAACCTTAATGGGTTAAAAACTGAAGCGAGAAAAACACTAGACATTTTTAACCCTAACTTAACGGCACAAAAAGAGGAGTTTTAACAGCTGTATGTGAAACTGTAGTTCCCAAACGACTAAACCTATTCAATAAATAAATTAAAATAAACTTGTGATGATTTTTTTTTGCCAGAAAGGTAAATCAGTCGAGATCGAGAGCGTTCTTATTGAGCTATATTTGATTGATATCGGCTCAACCGTTTAAAAGAAAGGCTTTCTTTTATCTGGGCCTGCTTAAAATTTTAATTTTATATAATTTCTCATACATGCTTTCCGATTTCAGATACCCTTGACCACGGCCCTTGACTTGACTATACCAGTTTACTTAATGTGACATTTAGGTATTGTTGTATTGTCTGCTTTGTAATGGTTAAACACCATTTTATATCCTGTATATTTTAACATGACCTTCAATCTGCCTCCAATGCTTCACTGACCTGAAAATCGAAGACAAAAAATCGTAGACTGATTCGGACAAAACCATCGGTATTGGTTTCTATTCATTTAGTTTTTTTTCATTCTATTTGTAAGTACTTGTTTCACGTACATTGTATGTACTTCAAGAATACATTTTGTTCATTTGAGTGGCATTCGTAAACGCTAGTAACTTATCGATTTTAATATTAAAAATAATAATATGACGTTCAAAAAGAGATACATGATATCCAAACTTTAATTAAATTCTATTTCATTTCACTTAAACTACTGAATTGATTTAGATGAGATTTGGTATGAAAATAGTAAAAAGTATAGTAATAAGGGCTTTGCAATTGTTACGTTACCCACCAATACAAATTCGATAGGGTAGGATACAGCTGGTGTTCATAACACATTATTAGAGCAAACCTTTATTTTATAACTGTTAAAAACAGTATGCAAAAATTTAACTTAATATTAAATTTACCTAGGCCATATTTTATTAAACAACGTCATGCATTATATTAAAATAGGTTCATAACAACAAGTTTAACTCCAATCCTACCCATCTACATCGTGCTATTTACGCGTGCTATTTACGGCTTGGGTCCGAGAGAATCTCTCAGAGAATTGTTCAAAGAAATAAATATCATGACAGTAGCTTCCCAGTATATATTTGATAATATAATGCACGTAAGGAAAAATATTTCGCTTTTCAAAAAAATAAGTTACTTTACAGATAGGCCATTACGTAATAAAAACAAATTATTTCTCCCTCGGTATAGGCTTAGCAGGGTTAGTGATTCGTTTTTAGGTAACTGTATACGCTATTATAATAAGTTGCCAGAATCAGTCCTTGATATGCCTGATAGACAATTCAAACCGTATGTTAAACAGGTACTATGTAAAAAGGCTTATTACAGGACTGATGATTTTTTAAACGATAAAAATATCTGGCCATAGCTCGGTGCCGGACTCTCGTCATGTTACTAATATAAAAATGACATGAATTGGTACAATTTGTACGTATTGTGTTTTGACTTTTGACATTTAATCAAAAATTTAATTTCTTGTTTCGTTACTATTCTTTCATACTACAAATTAAAATTTATTTTACGACATGACAATGTAAGCTCAAGTCCACACATTTAGTTCTAAGTATGTCGTAGATTGTAAGTTGATGTCATTTGGAGAAAATGCGCTGTGCAGTTTGTTGCCGCTTCTTCTGCACTCCGCCTTGGAAGCGGCGTAAACTTAGCTTTAAGTAACTTATTGACGTCAACAATATTAATGTTGTAAATAATAATGTGTAATTTAACGTTCACCAAATGATATTTAAAATATCTTACGATGAATAAAATATTTTTGACTTTTGACTTTGACTACAAACATGCCTGGACAATAATTACCAACAACAAAAGGCAAATTAAATCATGTACCTGGCAAAATGTATTGGCAGTTTTAAATAAGTTACCGTCTTATGTACCTACATTTATGCAAATAAAGAAATTGAAAAAAAAAATAAACCTGTCGAACTTGCAATTACTATAACTAAATAATTGCAATTATGTACTTACTACTTTTTGTATTGTTTAATGGTGTAACGTTACGCAATACATTTTACACTTTTTGGCGATATGTAGCTATATTGGATTGCACAATGGATAATTTGCCTGCGATAGGGTTGTCAGTCGGTGTTTTTTTTAACCCCCGACTAAAAGAATGGTATGTTTTAAGTTTTACACGTCGTTGGTCTGTTTGTGCAATTATAGCTGCTAAAAGGATGAAGCGAGTAGAATGCTACTTTCTTTATTCTAAACTGGTGGAATTCAGTCGAATGAATAAATCTGATCATTAAGGAATAAATGCATATACTTCTTCAAAATTGCTACTAGAACATTGAGCTGGGCTTCAGTTATTGGTATAAGGTATGAAATTCCTTTTTTAGTATATCCCGGGTATATGGAAGATGAGGCCAGCTCCGAGAGGAGTAAAAATTTTGTATTCATTATAAATTTACGTATGCCAACTTCGTATTATTTTTTAGCTTCTGATCAAACCCGAAAAGCATCTACATTAAGAAACACCGGATTTGTTAAATGACATAGGGCAGGTTTCCTTACAGTATTTCCTTCACCTTAAGCACATATTATTTGATAAAAACGAACATATATAAGTCATGTTAGAATAAAACGCGAGTCCATAATCATAAAAATATCATAAAAAGATATTCATTACGATATTTTAATTAAGTTTTAATATTAATGCGAGGTAATTACTATAAATAAGGTTTAGGTTTAATAAATATTGATATAAAAAGTTAAATAGATTAAAAAAGAAAATCACTATAAAACCTACTCTTAGAGTGCCGCCAGCAGCAGCGTGGTAAGGGAAGGAACGGCTAGTTATTACTTTTTATTATATTATCAGACTACGACGAAAGAGTTGTATTAAAAAAAACAGCTATAAATATTTAAACTTTAAAGTAGCAATAATTTAAACTAGCTTATAAGCACTAGATTCGGAACTTAAGATCCAAAAGCTACCAGATGAAGGCGGATTGAAATGATGATAAAACAATTACCAAAAAGGTCACTAGTTTTAGTATTTATACATGATTGTAAAGTCCAACAAAACCATCCAATTTCTCTAACTAAATATAGATAAATATCGATTATCAATTAAAAAGTAAAAGTTGACAGCCCTATTTGACGGCTGTCTAATCTCTAATTGGAAATAAGAATACAAGTACAATATACGTCATGTACTTATCGAAAGCCGGCGAAATCGCGTAAAAGCAAGTTGGCATTAAAATTACATGTGTTTTTTTTTCTTTTTAGTTGCTCTGTATTGCGTAAGGTTATTCAATTGTCAGTTTCGTGATTTAAATTTAAATAATTGCAGGTAAAAGTGGTGTTATGGTGCTTTGGATATAATGTACTTTTACGAAACTGGTTCATCATATATGTAATTGTTGGATATCGCACGTCCAAAAACATTTTTGGACGTGCGATATCTTGTACATTACTTTTTCAAAACACAAGTTGATTTGAATATTGTTTTGTACTAATATGTAAGTCTCCTTGATTTTTCTTTTTGTTCGTTTTTTATTTTATTGTACCTTTTAACTTTTAATCAAATAGAATGTCATCTTATTTTACGGAATAAAAAGGAAGGCAATCAAAATAATTGGCATGAGTTTGATAGGTCTTAGTCACAAAGCTCGTAAGATTTGACTAAAAATTATCTATACTTTCTAGCGGCCCGCCCCAGCTTCGCACGTGTAGCTATAGGTTTTTAATTCTATAGTCTATGTGGATTCTGATGGTAAAAGATTTTTCAAATCGGTCCAGTATTTTCGAAGCTTATTCATTGCAAACAATCAAATCTTTCCTCTTTGTAATATTAGTGGAGAAGTAGACGTAGAAGTGCAGAAGATTTGGAGATCAGAAGAGTGGATTCTTTAGTTGCCTTTGGAGTAGATACGAGTTTTCGAGGCCTACGTGTTTAGCAAAATTATTAAGCGGGTGCCACGCGAACGAAAAACGTCGCGCGCGGCTGCGCAGAACCATTACGCGATGATGTAAAAAGATGAAGTCTTAATATTTTCATATTTATACCTTTATAAAAAAATAAGATAGGGGGCGACCTCCGAGATGTAAATATAAATATTGTCATGAATTATTGTTTTAGACGTAACATTTACAAAGTTTTCGAAAAAGAATGTTTTTAGATATCATAACATATAAATATTGTTTTTAAAATCCATATGTATCTGTTTCACACTCAAAGAAGAGGGCGATCTTGTGCAAGGATTGACCTAAATTATACAAATACTTTTGTTGTATTTAATTTATTCAGCGCATTGTACTAGTGATTTGAAAACACGTCAATTTTCACAATTACCTGCAGTACCGTCTTAGGTCACGAAAAATAGAGTATCACGCAAAATGTCTTCTCACAATGTATGAGAAGCGTGAGAAGAAACTATGGGTTGAAATCACAGTTGTATATGTAATGAAAGGCAGTCATAAGCTTACACTGTAAATCTGATTCGAATCACTGCTACTTGCTTTGGTAGGCCACACATGTAATGAGTACATGCATCTACATACATTTACGCTTATCAGGGATATTTATCTAAGCTTTCATTGCTTTTTATTTGACAAATGGCTGTTGTAAGTGTTGGAGGTGTTAATATTGGAATGTTAAGTGCCCATTGTTCTTTCATCGTGGATAGATATTGATAAACTATAGTTATATTGTAATACTTTTTCAAATCGATTGAGAATTGATAAGTATGTATTCCGCCGATTCATGACTGCTTCAATATCTTAGGCCTTTCTTGGAACAAAACTTCGACACCTTCTTAGTTAGTAGGGTAAAGAGGGCAGGATAGCTACTGGTCACCTACAGCAGGTGAGCCAACAGGTGTTACCAACAGTCATACATCAGCCGATGAACCGTTTCCTCTTTTGTGTAGATTGACCTACATTTAACACCCTGAGAGCGGAGATTCCTGAGAATTCATTTCAAAACCCCTTTGATTATCAGTAAATTTATTGTATGTCAATGCAAAACCCGAACTGACTTGTTTTCTTCTTCTTATCCCTTATCGTATCGGTGGATCAAAATAGGTAAAAAAAACATTATATTTTGTCCCTCCAGTAGATTGTCCACGCCAGTCGCTGAGGCAGAGTTTAAGTCGTACTTTGTCCAGGTAGTGGGGCACAATGGACACGACAGAAGGTGTGATATGGTCTGATCTCCATGACCGCATTAACACTAAACCTTTTTCTGGTCGACGTAGGCACTTGGCTAGGTTGTGCTTACATCGGCCTACCCCAGTTCGTGAATGCCTGTCATTGAATCAGTTTAAAACTTCCATTTGTCTATGAAACCTCCTGGGACTTATTTCGGTATGCTAGAATACAATACAATACAAAAACACTTATATACAATGAACACTATAATTTGGTATACAACCGACGCGGCCTTATCACTTCGAGCGATCTCTTCCAGTCAACCGATAATGATAGAGAGATCATGTAAAAATGGGTACCGCAGAATAGGTTGGTATTTGCAAATTGTAAAAATTTAAACTAATTATACATACTATATTATACTACTTACATAAATCCAAAGAAATTCACTCACAAAGGAATATATGTTAACGGAAATGTATGAAATCCGTCAATGTATACATATTATTTTTCATAGGAAATGGATAAAATTTAAAATAAAATCGCCCGGAAATGTGTATAATAAATTACATTTCCTAGGAATTCTATATATTTCCAAAATAGCACTCGGACATGTATTTTTGTTAGCAAAAAAACTGAATCGGTCATCCTAAATAGCTAGTTGGGCAGCAATTTATGGTCAGCAAAACTTCTTTTCTGCCCTCAGTCTTTCCGGGTGGTCATAAAAAAATAACCTGAACCTAACTTCTTTTCTGCCCTCAGTCGTTCCAGTAATGCAAGTAAAGGATGGTGAGAAATTTTGAGAAGAAAGATAATGTATTTACATTCATTACGAGAAGGTTTATATTATATTATAAACCTGCGATATGGAGACGGAAAAGTTACAAGCTCACAGGAAACTTGCAAGACATTTTTAGCCTGGATGTATTAAATCAATGTATATAGGATGTGGGTGGTCACACATCCAGTTTTCGTAATCGATAGCTGTCTGGCTGATTGGAAATGCGTTAACGGAGAAAGTCACGCATTCAAGTGATGCTGTCTTCATAAACGCAATCTGGATGTGGCGGGTTTTTGTAGGCAGCTCCGTAAACGCGCACTTGCCCTGAATTAAATACGATTTGTAAGTGGCGAGGTGACATGCGATATAAATTTTGTTATGACTTTATTTCCGTTTATGCCTTGTATAACTAGTTTATACCAGTGATCCATCAATCCATCATGTTAACGTATTCCATCTGATCCAGAAATAGAAAACACCTCCATTTCCAGTGTGTCATTTTCTTGGCTGTCTCGGTTTGGTGACGGCCGGCTTAATTTTCATAGACGTAGTAGTAGGCAGTAAGTTCTAAACGTACTGTAACAATGTATTTTTCCTTTTTTTTCGTGTGTGTAAGTGGCCAGCACTAGTGTCAGTTTTGTCAAGCTTCCTTTGACGTCACGATCCCCACTCATGAACTGTGACGCGCTTTATCTTTATCATTTATTGTTTAATTGACAAAAAATACGTGTCCAATATTTTTCTATTATCTAACTACCGAACTAATTGTTATGTTATTATTTTGACCCAAGAAACTAGCGTATTATGATAAAATTACTTTTAGCTACCTAAAATTTAAAAAGAAACGTCCAGGAAATTACATCGAAATTAATTTAGCACAAGATAAAATGAGAATCGTGCATAATTTTAACTACCTACGACGGGTTTTTTATAAGTGAGAAATTCGATACAGACTACCGAAGCTCGCTCGATTCTGCCGCGAAACTTAAGCCGATGTGTGCACCCGTGGTTTTGAAAGTCATATTCATTTGCATATTTAATGCATAAAAACGCACCTTCTATAGACAAATTTGTAACCATAAAGAGAAAATTAATTTTAATCGGCATATTTGATGTTTAAATGAATTATTTTTTACATAAAGAAAAAATAATTTGAGCTTTCTATTGCTAATTATTTATTGCAGTTAAGTAAGCAATCAACACTGATTATCAATGTAAAACTGAAGTTAATTTTAATGTTTACCTATTATAGTTAAAATAGTCATAAAATAATTGCTATTTAAAAAAAATCAATATTAAAAAAAATTTCTTGCGTAGTCTTAACTTAAAAAGTCATAAAAACTATCCTGCTAATAAGACCGTGGCTGCGCTGGCGTAATCTATTTATCCCGGCTTTTGATTTTTTGCGCTTGCAACACCGACAAGGTAATGTCAACGACCGACAGTGTGGCCAACGTAAAAAATAACCTTTTGTAACAAGGAACCATTAAGACACAGGTGTTCTTTTTTTTGTCGCCTTTGTATATATAGTTATTGTAAGTAATCAATTTATAGATTAACTAATGAGTACCGTGTCTCTAATTTATTACAGTCATTATAATAATAGAAGAGTACATATTTTGTGGTAGATTAAAAAATAAATCAAATTGTTTTAATGTGCCGTAATATTTGATTAATCTGGCTTTCAGTTATTACACACGTAACGCAATATATTATTGCAAATCTTCTAATGGAGTTCCAAAAATCAAGTGGTAAAAAATATCTCCTTAATCAATCAATCAGGCAAACTGTTGGAGAACAATTGTAGTGTTTATAAATTCATTATAATGTTCACGTTATAATGCAAATGTGAACATTGGAAGTGAAAATTCGTTATCAGTGAATAAACTATATCCACAGACATAACACACATTAATCACTGCCTGACATAGACACATCAGCTGAAAAGCTGCTTGTCTATAATTAAATAAATAAATAAATTTCTATATTTTTCCGCTGTATATACTATTCCGTAAAAGCCCAGAAGTTGAATCAGTTTGGATTTCCCATCACTAAATTTCGCCTGTGACGTCACAATAGGTGTTAAAAAGTCGGCACTTTTGGTTTCCATACAAATCGTGATATTTGCGTTATTTATGTACATCTATATCTGTGATTCATAAACTACATATTTTGCGTGTTAGCACAGAATAAGTACTAGTATTTAAGTACAGAAGTCGCACTTTGCAAAGGTATTCAAAGAAATACCAACTTAATGTAGTTAGCGATACGGTGTAATTTAGCTCGCGTCATAACGCAGCACATGTTAGTTTAAATAGCTTCAGCAAGCCAATTTTATACTTATAGCTTTGAACATACGATTCATAATTCGTTGAAGTCGGTGAACACATGACCAAACGCGCGCCTTTACTACCGGATTTGTTCGGTTTTTGGCTTTGAAGGTGTCGCCTCGCTGGTATTTTTCGATGCCTACACGAGGAGTGAGACAGCCCTACCGGCCTATTTGCTATGTCAGTGCACGTTTTGATAGTCACTTCAAAATACATTGCGGATTTCGTATTATTGAGTATTTTCATTTAATAAAATATATAAAACGCAATATATTTTGAAGTAACTATCAAAACGTTGTACACTAAGTTAGCAAATAGGCCGGCTGGTGTCAGTAACAAAAGCCTAAACATAAACATACAAACTTTATCCACAATATAAGTTGAATAAGGTGAGCAATCTATTCCTTTCTCCAGACTGTGAATTTATTTTTTTTTACGTATACCTAAATACTGAGAACATAATTACATGGTTCTTTTAACTAGCCTCGTGTACGTGAATTTGTTTCGTATCGTTGCCAAATCTATGATTAAATCGTTTTTGTGCGGTTTTATTACGCCAGCTTAAGTACTTGCTATAAAGTGATTTTTTTAGGTATTATAGCACATAAAGCTTGTAGTTAAAGTCTAAAATAGTTTATTTTCACTTCACGTGCAAATATTCACAGTTAGGTTTTTTTATATCGATTCGTTTTTTCTTGTAACTAAATCATGATCTCATATGATCTCAAATATATCGAATTTACTCATTTACAGGTAGTTATTGTTATTTTAATTCGATATTACTTGATTATTTTAATACTTATTATATTATAAGGACTTATAATTTACATTGTACAAAATTCAAATTGAATCTATAAAGTATATGTCAATTTTACTTGACAAAAAACTAATTTTTACTCCTCTTTTGTTTCAGGTAAGCGCATGAACTAGAAAAGAAGACAATTCGGTCACTAGTCACCAACTAAAGAAGTAAGAAATTAAAAGTTAGTAAGTCTATATTGTTCGGTCCATAATAAATTTTAATTTTACACCCTAAATTCTTTTTAACCAATTTAGCAAAAATGTACAAAATCATTAATCATTTGTTTGCGAAATCGATGGCAACCCCAATGAAATCATGTTTACCAAAATGACGGAACCAATTTGAACGAGTACTGCCAACCATTAAGCGATAATAATTTAGGGTGAAATGATTAATTGATTTGTACTAGTAAATCTCTAAATATATCGATCGGTCATTTGTATTGTTATAAATAAATCTATTATGTAGCTATGTGTAACATGAGAAGTAAAACGATAATCACGATTTCTGGAAACCTGTTTTCAGCACTTTGTCTCTAAACAACAACAATAAAACTCAATACAAAATCGTGACCTCTAATTAAACAATTAAGAAAAACTCAATTGTTTGTTTATCAATATTAAATTGACGTTGATGACAGACATCAGGGCTTAGGGTATTTCCAATTTTTCATCGTTATTATTTTATTTTAAAATCAACATCTTGATTTGGAACAAAAAACCGTTTCGACGAATTTTCAGACAGAGTATTGTAAAAACTTATTAGACCGTACACAACTGTAAAGGCTCTATTGTAGTCTGGAAAACTATAGGTCAATCACGAATTGAAGGCTAGCGGTTCTATCTAAATAATATTGATGACCTATATTTTAGAACATATTTGACACTGCAAATCTATACTAATATTATAAAGCTGAAGAGTTTGTTTGTTTGTTTGAACGCGCTAATCTCAGAAAATACTGGTTCAATTTGGAAAATTCTTTTTGTGTTGGATAGTCCATTTATTGAGGAAGGCTTTAGGCTATAAAACATCACGCTGCGAAAATGTTTTGAAAACGGGCGGAAAATAAATAATAAAACTGAAATTGCCGCGGACGAAGTCGCGGCAATTTCAGTTAGTATTTAATAATAAATACAAGATTTTACGCATACTATTTAAATAAGTTACTCCTACTATAATGGCTATAAAATAAGTACCTAAGCATATGCAATTGTCTGCAACTCTTGACACTTAAGTATTTTTGAGGGAGGGCCTAGTTGCCTGTAGCACAGGTCCCACAGGGACCTATTTCAGATTTCAGGAACTAGTTTCTTCACGAAGGAGTGTCGACATTTGTGCACTTAGCGATAAAGAACCTAGCTTGATTAAGTACATATTCCAATTGTAAAGAGCAAAATATAGATTTATTTTATTTTTTTATACTCGCCCCGGCTTCGCACCGGTGTGATAAATTATACATTTAAACCTTCCTTTTCAATCACTCTATCTATGAAACAAAACCGCATCAAAATCCGTTGCGTAGTTTTAAAGATCTAAGCATACATAGGGACAGACAGATAGCGGGAAGCAACTTTGTTTTATACCATGTAGTGATATACACGCGCGTCCGAAGTCGTCCCGTCGGAGTGCGGATTGGGGTGACTTCGGGCGCGCGTCTCGATTCACATTCGCCCTGAGGAATACCTCCGAATGAGATCGAAACATGTCGGCCAGTAACTGACTTTGTACGTGAGTAACCCGTTGTTACATAATATTGTATTCTGTAATAAATCAATAAAAATATTTTTTAATAACAGTTGGCAACAAAAAAATAGAGAAGTAGGCAACACTAAACGATTACCGTTAGTAGGTATGTAGAAGGTAATCATTATTATTTGCGACGTTTTATTACGATAATTATCCGTCATTTAACTATCAGTTTTAGAAATCGTGGTAACCGATTTTCTGGTTTGTTGTGATCGATTTTGATCTCAATTCTAGTTTGGGTAATATTTAACAGTTAATCGATTTATTAAAAAAAATGTGTCGTAGATAATTAACGCATACTAAGATTTAACGTGGATTATTTTACCACCTATTTAATTTACGAGTACAAATTTCGTGTTAATTAACATTTATTACTTAAAAGTTACAAAGACACTAGCTCTTAAATTTGAGAGAGAGTAAAAGACTTTTGCGGCTAGCAACATGGGTTGCTTGTAGTGATGGCACTATTTTGATTTTGTTTACGATCTAACGCCCACCAACATGCTAAACTTGGCTTGCTAAGCATAAGTTCATCATTAGTATGTCTTTTTTAGGGTTCCGCTATTACCCCTATTACTAAGCATCCGTTGGCCGTCCGTCCGTCATAGGCACTATCTATTGAACCATAATAGGAAGACGTCAAACCACAGATAATTAAGAACAATAGTGTTCAAAAGAGTTTTAACCTCATATGAGAGTTCGTACGTCAAGAGAGTCACGCGGTCACGCCCTTGATGTCACAAAAGGTGACGGCTGAAAATCAGTGCTGGTGACAAATGTGTCCAGCGTAACACTGAGCCACTTTTATTAGTTGTAATTTTTTATGTTGTAATTGTATTTTCTGTTTGTGTTTCTACAATAAACATTTTTCATTCATTCATACTACATCAGAATCACCATACACGAAACGATGATTTGTAGATAAATAGGTATGCTATATGCTAATGCGACTCACGCTTGGCAAGTTTTTATTCTCATTTCAGTTGGTGTTGTAGATTGTTAAACATGATTTAAAGATTAGAATCAAAAGCGATTACGCTAAGTTTTGTTTTGAAAACTCAACCTTTTATATTTAACAATCTTGGGAACAGCGTTAAATATAAAAGATTTTCGAAACTAGACTTGCCTGTGTTGGAACTCAGAATTGCATTAAAATTGTCACGGTTACCTTGAATAGCATTTGCGCAGCTGTTAACAAACATTGAATGCGGATAAGGTGCGATTCCGAACCTAACCGCAGACGTGCGAAATTCTCAGTTTATTAGCTGTTGAGCGCGATTATTGTCAATGGTGTTATTTCTTGGCCTCTACTCCATACTTGATTTACTAATCAAGTATGGAGTATCTTATATATAGTTATCTTGTCCATTTACTTATGGACAAGAGCTACGAGTACATGAATAAAGCGGGCTCGAATAAAGGAGTTACCCGTCATGTAAAATTATACTCTGCCAATTTAATTTCTTTTAAGGATATTATTGCGTGGCTGTCTTTCGTGCTCGTCATCTTAATTCGCCTGAGGCTTACTTATTTGTGTATCAATCATTAATATTTTAATGTTATTGTTTCTAAACTTAATTTAACTAAACACAGACCAGGGAAGTTAATAAAACAATTAACAAATGGGTCCTGGACAAATGTTTTTACTCATTTCAACAACTTTTAAATGTCAATAACTAATAATATGACATTGGTAAGAAATAATTGTAAATTTAATTTAGTAAGCAATTCTAATTCGACAATTTTAATTTAATAAACTTTTATACTATGTATTTCTATGTGCTTACATTTGCATGCTATTACAAGATAGCAAAATAGGCTATTCTCTTCTTTTTTTTGCAACGAACAAGTCATACTTATACCCTGTTTTGTGCAAATAAATTATTTTGAATTTGAAATAAAACAAGCTGCTAACAGAAACAGTTCTTTATATCTCGAATGCTACAAGTCGGCTATTACCTGGTGACTAAACATTTACTGATTTACTCTGCAGTTTTGTTCAAAGTTACACTTTAACAACTTTTAGTTGCTTTGTTAACACAGTCCGCTCTGAAGGCAGCGGTTACAGTCAGTGCATACTTAACCGCGAAACAACATGCATATTTATTCCACGATAATAAATACATTGTTATACAAAGTCTGAAGAGTACAATGAAAGGTGCGTTTATATGTAGCCGCATTTTGAAAGTGTTGTGAAATGTCGGTTTACTGTGAAATGAATGCTATTCGAAGTATCGATCGTTATCGTTATAGCAATTTAAAAGGTTTGACTAAAAAGTGAGGTGTGAACAAAAGTGAAGCAACTTGATTTTAAGTTCATAATCATGACTGTTCTAAGTGGATTTACATCTCTATAAAACTGACACTAAATGGTACGAGCTTTTAAAACTTAATTTATAACGATCATGTTAATTTCAATAGCAACGCCCAGCGTAGACTGTGATAACAATTATCATTTGCATCATTAATTATTAGCTCGTCTTGATTCCATGCCTTTTTTCTAGGCTGGTCTGTAAGCATTGTTATTGTTACCTGCCTGTCTAAGGCAATATCTGATTCTCGTGGCACTTGAATAAAAATATCCTCTAGTATCACCTGATCCTCTTATCTCCGTTGATACATTAATAGTCTTCTTTTCTACTCCTCATCCATCTTTATATGGGGCATGGAAGTATTTTATACTTTGCGTGCTGTAAAAAGTTTCTGTTTGGGAAACCAGTCCAGAGTTACGATATATTAATCTCTTTACTCAAAGCTATGATATTTTCAATTAATGTATAATGAATAAAGATTGTACAGCATCATCTTTAGCTAACAAATTTCTTAATTCTCGCGTGAATGTATTTAGATGATGATTTCTTTGTTGTTTAACATCATGGTCAGAAATATTTTTAAGGTCAGATGGTTGTCTGCTTCCGAATCTTGGTATCGCTTGGCCTAGTCTGTTTCGATCAATTATAACTCAATCGATTAACTTTTATTCGATTGATTGAATAAGTTTCCGCTTTCACCGTTGTTGCTCTGATTCCCTAGATTATTTTTTTGTTTAGGTTTTAATAAGATTTTTTTATAGAACATTACTGTTTCCTCATAGAAAGTACTAAAAAATATTTAAATAATTGTTTTTAAATGTCAAAAATTGTTAATCCGAAACAAATAGCCCAGTTTTTAATATTAAACATCCATACATACATTAAATTCAATCACATACTCGTACGTACTGTTCGTTATTATTTTCATTCATCGTTTGTTCCTATCTGTATGACTTATAGGCGTACATACATAAAAATAACAATGCGATGTGGCTTAAATGCAAGTAAGTAATCCTATAATTTCACAATTCCTAGATGACATAAAAATTTAACTAAATTGTACACCTATCAATTTTATAAGCACTTGTACGACAAACCCTAAAATGCAAGCTGGTGTTCCAACAATTTCCAAGCGTTCCCTTCAATTGAGTACGGTCATTTGTAGGGCCCATATCGGTACGCTCAATATTATTGTTTGCCCATCTGTTCACGGCTATTGCACGACCGCTCTAATGTGCTTTGACAGATGCTGTACCAGCGCATATTTGTACTATTACGTTATTCAATCGACCGGTATATTTATCCAATTGCACTCAATTTGCTTCTTAATAACACAGAACTATCATACGACTAATAGAACATGCTAGAAATATAAACTAAACAAGGTACACCAATCTTATTTAGGCACATTTGATTTGTCTTCGAAGGCACTTTACCGTGTAGATTCGTTTATTTGCTTTACACAAAAATATAATTTTTGCAAGAAAACTTGTTTTATACTATAAAGATAACCGTAAAGATTTTCCAGCAAATTTTACCCTATAATGATTTTTATGTTCTTCATTATTATTGTATGCCAGCTTAATTAAATCTAATTTAGTCGCATGATAATTAGATCCATCTTTAATCACATCTGAAATAATTCAGATTTTTACCATTGCAAAACATAAAGAAACAAGTTCCCGCAACTAAGTTTGTGAAATAATATCGTGTGGATATTTAGGTATATGTCAAGTAGCGTTCTTATTTTTTATACTCTCTATAAAGACTTCATAACATTCTAATTGATCAATTTACTGTTGGATGAAATCTACACTGTCATTAAAAACGCTATTTATTTAATGCTGCAGCCGAAATTAAGTCGTCTTACAAAATCCATGTTAATTGAGATCATTTTCTGCCACCTCAAAACAAATGATTCGCTTTTATCTTAAATTGCTTAATTCTACAGATGTTATGACGCCATTAACTTTCTTACCAGATGTTATGTCATTAATGTAGACTGGGCGATTCTAGCTGAAGCAAGAAAACTATTTGACAGTTTTGATCAATAAATAGATGAGAGTAAATCATGCCTTTTATGCAAACCTCAAAGGGGATATTTTTAAAATTCTATGATCGCTTAATATTGACTTAAGTTTTTAAAAGATAATTATTTATAAATTGACCATTTTAACTTCTTTAAGGTACAAATACATATATATGTATTTTGAACATGTACAAATTTGTTTCTATCGATTGTAATACAGCATTGTATATTAACATTATTAATAATTAAAAATAACGAAATTGTATGTATCGACGTTATATATCGATTTAAAATCTATTTTCCTATTAAACTTACTTGCATTATTTTCCTTCTATGGAGCTACGTATACATAGTATAACTAAGTTGAACTGAATTGTTCCCGCCTGCCCACTCGCATTTTTACTTCGAGCAATGTGAATTCGACTTACGAGTACTACGGAAGTGATCCTTTTAAAATATTTACTGAACTTAGCGGAGACAAAGATATTTATTACCCGACTACATCAGAAGTAGGGCTATGCTTTTTGTTTTCGCTGTTATGAAATCTTGACGCTTGATTTCATCAACAGAATCACGATATGATGGTTAACCATCATATCGTGATGGAGCTAATATTTTGTAGTGTTACATTATGACGGACTATCATTTTTCTATTCCTATGGTGCTTCCTTATAGATGATTATCTGTGACTCTATCTAAATGTAAATCTAATGTGTACAGCACAAACAGAAACATAGTTTTTATTTAAGTTCTTAATTGATTTCGTATGTTATTGCTCTCGTTATTTTCATACTTGGTAGTTAAATAATATGTTTTTATAACTAAAGTTTTTAATTGATTTCCTCATTCGTTTTCAATGATGATATCATTAAAATTTGACATTGAAATACTCGGACGTTATATTACTTTGTTAATTATTTCAAAATTGTTATTTTATTAAGCACTCATTATATTTACGACCAATACGTAACAAGACGTTATTTTCTTTAATATTTCAAACAACAGATCTTTAATTTCAAAATAATTGCCTATATCTTGTACATTTTCGACATCATCGTCGAATTTGGGATAAACCCATTTAATATCTTCTTCTTCTTCCTTTACCTTATCCCACTTTTATGTAAAGTCCGCATTATTATGCGGTGACAGAACAAAATGGAAAGAAGTGACAATATGTCACTTCTCTCCATTTTGTTCTGTCGCCTACCACAGCGTTTGTCACTACGAATAAGGTTTGTCACTCCTACCTTGTCTTTAATACCAGAAAATTAAAAAAATATAAAGAATAAAAAATAATCTCTCACAATCACAATGGTCCCTAGGGTTGAAACTACCATTCATCCTCGACTATTAAAATGTTTTCTAATGAATGATAAATGAGTGCAACCAGTAACTCGAGATGGTCATGACACGAGAGCATCAATACTAGTGTTGTTAAACAGCTGACGCGTTCCTACTATCGATCTCACTAAATCTTTGTCTATGAGTGCATCGTATTATCTAAGGGTGCAACCACAACAAAAATTTTGTATTAACAGATATTTAAACAGGACATCTTTACCTATTTGATCAATACTGAATTTGCGAATAATGTAGATGAACGTTATTCACAAATCCAGAATAAATAAGTTTGTTATATAGTGATTATAATTATTTGATTTTTATGAAAGTTATGAAATTCTCAAAAAGAGATAAGGGAGAGATTACAGAGAGAGTGAGATTAGATGGAACAAAAATAGCCTTTATTATCTTTTGTTTGTTTTATTTCCATTTCGATTATGCCAGCATTGCTTTAGATGCAAACAATACTCTGTTTTATGCGTACAATATTCTGTTTTAAAATTGTAGAATAATATGGACAAAAATTGGTTTCATAATTTGTCATTAATATTAACACTTACTGCGAAAAACTTTTGATAAATAGTAAAGGAAGTTGACGAACATTGATGACCAGCTGTGAACCTATATTTATAATTTGGGCCAATGCGGGTACAGATTTGACGATCTTTGTGAACGAGTGTTTATAATTTACGAGTATCTCCCATAACAGCTTGGTCTTCATTAGACACGGGATGGGGCTCATGAGGCGGATGTGGGGATCCCATTCGGTAATTATCTCGTGGTGATTGAATTTGTACAGAGTAATAAGGATGCAGAGACTGCATTTAACAGAATATCAGATGCAATTTCTACTCAATAGGTATAGTTTGTGGAGTATTATCGTTTACTGACGTTATTTTCTATTTCTTGACGTCAATGTGTATATTAAAAAGCGAAGAAATTATATCTGCTTTTTCCAGTTCTCGCATAAACAGACAAATATATATTATCTGTTCTCGTACAAAAAATATATTTAGCAATCAATTCGAGTAACTCCCATCGGGTCAATCTTCCCTGGGCAGTCTGGAAGTCGCTGATTCCACTCCAGGCTGGTGTATGGAGTTTCCGATAAAACCGGGTTAGATGGGATATCTCCGACAGTCTATTTGAGCCAACTTTGGACGTGCCATAAATGCCCCATTCACTGCACACAAAAGGATTTAAAGGAGGCAAATGATAGGGCAGTGGCTGTGGCCGCACTGAACAAATATCAAAAGTAACAATCAAAAAGAAGATTCCGAGAAAGAACAGTATGCAAGTCATATAGTACTATCCCACTCAGTGAAAAGTTTACAGAAAAGTTGAGTCACTGTTACAATACGTACAACGACATTTTCAAATTGCATGTTATTAAAATCATCAACTAAGATAATTATAATATTTTTTGACATAAACGGAGTAATCTGTCAACAATATGCATAGCTTGCGACGAAACGACTCGTTTTGAGTATCCCCTTTGAGTGGCCGCATCTGTATCCCAAATTGCCCTGTGATTACACTATCGCATTACCGTCAGATGCTGCGGGTGCGGGCTGTACGCCGGGTCGTGTAAACATGCACTGTGAAGGGTGTACCCCTACAGTTTATTGACACCCAAAAAACGAATAAAACTAAGACGATGTTCCTGTGAAGATTTGTTTATAAAATTGAAAGTTGCTTTTAAATTAGTTAAGCACAGAGCAATCACAATGTCGTTTTTAAAAAAATGCAATTCAATTTGGTAATCTAAAAGAAGTATAATTATTGTAATACGTTCTCTCTATTCAAATAATTAGAATAAATTGTTGTTTTTTTTTATGATGTCACCGCAACGACACATTTGTGAAGTTTTACCCTGGTTTGGCAAGCATGTGGATGCATGCACCAAACTCAAACCTACACAAGTCGAGCCAAATCTCACCCACGTTTGTGCTTTTGAAGGTTAGTCAAGCTTGTGAATCCGGCTTTCAATAGAACACAGTTCCTTCGGCCATTATACTTGCCAAGACTTAATGTAATGAAATATCAATTCGCAATTACAAAAAATGTAGGTACTGAATAGATTAAGAAAAAGTATCATTCATTAATCGCATCGAACTCATTAGAGACGCAGAAAGATTATTGAATCGTGTTTCTTTAATCTATACTGTTAATTTAATCAGTCTCATGTTTACAAGACATGATCATGTAATGAACGTTAACAAAAAATGTCACATAAATATCGTGTCGCGCCGACACGTCCATATATGGATCTGGAAACAATCCAATACACTGTATTGTCGCTTGTGAACTATCCTTAAATGGCGCTTACCGCTATTATACTCTCTAACTTTCTGATTGTCAATAAGTTTAAGATTTTATCGCGTTTATCGATGAATTAAGATAAGCTAAATTAATTAAGTGCATAATCAGTATAATGGAAAGTGTTCGTACAATGGCGAGGTCCGGTTACTGACATGTGTATCAAACTACTCATGTATCTATTAGTTATCTTGCGTTGGTACTTAGATCCTTATACAAGCTCTTTAAAAACTGATATTTTTTGTTAATATTTTATTAACGTACCTACCTATATATTTTATGCAATTTTATTTCATCAGGAATTATGTCCATAAAACACAGCGACAAAGGGGATTTGTTTCCTTATAAAACAGTCAAATATAAGTAACATATTATGCAATATGCACTTTTGTATATTTATCAAATATGTACCTATTATAAAATATAGTATTGTTGAGCTAGTATCCCACGACACAAGTTCACAACTAACTGTGGGGCTGGCTCAATCTTTGTGATTTACCTTTTTATTTACCTTTTCATTTCCTACTGTCAATATTTTTAGTCAGTTTTTCTGGTTTTTATAACAGAAAATATAATAATTTCACTTGAACCGCAAGCGACCTCGAAATTTCACATATCGAACTAAACCTATTGTAAGCAACAGTACTGGCTAATCACAATAAAAAGCAAACTGTTTTGTAAATAACAATTTTAACGCGTTCTAGAACATTTAAATATGGAGCAAACTGCACAAAACTGCATTTCGAGGAAACCGTAATCGTAACGGTTTTTCCAGTGATCGTACAACGCTAAAACAAAATGGAGTAACGATTCGCCACGGAGTCGCACGTAGGGTTACCGTCCATGTCAGGAAGGATGCCTGTTGACATTCTTTTTTTATTTACCTATACTGTCCCACTGCTGGGCAAAGGTCTCCCCCATTTCCTTCCAAACATCCCTATTTGTGCCACTTCAGACCATTTCTTTTCATGGCTCGTGATTGAGGAGGCCAAAAACGCCAGATTTTTCAAAAAATACCCGACGAATGTGGAAAAAAACCGCCTGCTTATTCACATATGGACGCAGTGCGAGCGAAGGCAGAGTCAGTTTCATTCATCCAACCAGCAGCCCGCTTGCATGATAGAAGTATGTATTTGAGCTATCGAAATCTGAGAAATTCATAAATGCCTGTCTCAGCTTAGCGCCGGCCGTACGCTAAATTGTAAAATGCCTGTCAAATACGGCGAAAGCCTGTCAGATGGTAACCCTAGTCGCAGGTCCAATAAGTCCCGTTGCACACAAATATTTTTTACAACATCTGTCCCGATGTTTGTCTGTAATCAAATCTTGCAAGTTACTTTTGTTTACGATTGATCTCACGGTATAGTACTTGCTCCGTGTATAGTACCTTTCCAGTATAAATGATATGATACTCTATGTCCTTCCCTGGCCAACAAACTATCTCCATACGAAATTTCATCTAAATCGGGTTAGTGGTCTATGTGAACCTTACCGGAAAAAAGCTCTACGTATTAATAAAAGCCACATTAAAATCGCCCCAGTAGTTCCCATAGAATTTCATACAGACAGAGGACTTTAATATTGATATTGATGATGCATAGACTAGCATGCGTTGAGTTTTTAACCCCTGATGCAAAGAGAGGAGTGTTATAAGTTTGACCACTATGTGTGTGTATCCATATCTGTCTTAGTTACGATGCCAGCTTTTAAGCGTGTGAACCGATTTTGATGCGGTTATTTTTATCTGACACTAGCGATAGTTTTTCGACATGTTTTATCAAAATCGTTCCGGTCGTTACAGAAGTGATTTTCGTGTCGGGGGATGCTTAAAATCTAAAAAAAAATTCTATACAAAATTTAGTTTTCTATACAAAAAGTCCTGATATACTACATTGGTCTACAATATGTTGATGTGTGTTTGTTTGATTGTTCTGTGTTTCATCTGCTTTGCATTAGCAAAGGTTAACTGGGAATGCTTTTAGCAGCAACAAAGTCTACCTTTTGTTATTTTTGAGGTACAATACAGTTATTTAATTAAAAAAAACAAAGTGGGTACCAAGGTAATAAGAAAGTAAACACCATACAATATTTAAAAAATAAACACGTTTGTAGTAGGGAAGCCCCACTTAAATATTTATTTTATTCTGTTTTTAGTATTTGCTGTTATAGCGGCAACAGAAATATCATCTGTGAAAATGTCAACTGTGTAGATATGAGATACAGCCTGGTGACCGACAGACGGACAGTAGAGTCTTAGTAATAAGGTCCCGTTTACGGGGCCTTTGGGTGCGAGACACATTCTGAGAATATTCGAAGCCCGTATTTATTATCGACAGGCCTAAAACCAAAATACTACCGACTAGAAAGCAGGCAAAATAACTCCTGAGTGACGGTCCTGCAGTATGTTTTAATTACTTTTACTGGAAAGGAGAGGTTATTCGGCTTTGAGATTGTTTCCAATCTTTTTTTTATGATTGTTATTGTTCGAAATGGACATGATATTCGAACAGCTTAATGCTCATTTTGTATGTAACGTCGAATTTTTTTACTGTGTTTCCAAGTAAAGTAGATACAGTATTTTTTTAATTTAAAAATTATTCAATTCTATATATTATAAAAAGTAAAAAAAACAATTAAAAAAAAAAAATATACGCAATGTACATAATATAATGGCAAAATAATATTTTTAGGGTTCTAAAAATATTATTTCACCATTATATTATGTACATTACATACTGTCGGATCAGCTGTGTAAGATACCTGTATGAAGCTTGAAATATCTGACACTTGTATTGGCCACTTACACACATGAAGCGCAAGCAAGTAGGTATTATACCTCTCGCATGATCTCATCTCCTTATAAGGTATTACCTTAGTAAAAAACGATCCCCATATTTTCCGACGCCATCCGACATCCGCTTCCTATGCGGAATCCAGAAATAAATAATAAAGTCACTCGTGACTCGCGAACGGACAGACAGCAATAACAAACCTAGAAATAGTGTTTTATGTGTTGCAACGTTGCAAAATCATACAGTTAACGGCTGCACTCGTTTTTACTTCCTGCCACTTTCCAGTGCCATATTATTTTGTAGAAATCATAACTCTTGTGAGGAGCCCGATGGCCCAGGCGGCAATAGCGTTAACGCATGTTAAGCAACCCTGGGCGCGGTCCCCATTGAGATGGGTGACCGCAGGTGGCATAAAAATAGCTCCTCCGTTCGGAAGGTACGGTAAGCTGTTGATCCCGACATGTCAGATGCCTTTAGACAGCCTCAACTATTACCCGCGAATACTCACAAAGATCTGAACTAATGACATACCTACTAAAATCTAGTGCTGTCTTTGTCTTACTAGGTAATTGTCTAGAGAGTAATTCTCTTCGCGTGCAGATCGCAAAAGCGGATCGAGGGAATGGGCGAAAATCTGAGAACTCATATTAAATTTAAATATATACGGACAAATCACACAGATTGAGCTAGCCCCAAAGTAAGTTCGAGACTTGTGTTATAGGATACTAACTCAACGATACTATATTTTATAACAAATACATATATAAATAAACATCCAAGGCCCAGGCCAATCTGAAAAAGATCATTTTCCATTTTGACCTGACCGGGGATCGAACCCGGGGCCCTCGTGTCGCAGGCTGGCGTGTTAACCACTGTGCCACGGAGCTCGCCGATCATATTTGTCGATGATGCTGCTACCAACCCATCACTTTTTTGATTCTGGTTTCTACCTAGACGCCCAACATGCTATACGTTGTTTTAAGTTTTAAAGATCTGTCTTGCCCGCAAGGGAAAAAGACAGTATATACTTATGTTTGTAGGAAAAAGAAAAGGCCACGTTTGCTTGAATAATTCACTAAAACATAACTTTACGCGTGCAAAGCCGCTAGCGACTAGTTAGTTATGAAACTACTTTGTATTTATTTTAACTCCTTGTTGTCAATTTCTCGGTGACTGCAATTCCGAGCAGACTTTGTCACCAGCGGTTTGAAATATCTCTGAATACCAAATCAGGTCGTGACTAGACGTACTGGCAGACCAGCATACTATGATTATTATTATAGGCTGCCTCGCGAGACTGCCTGGCTCTTATAACAACGTGAATTTATTGGAAATAAGTAAATGGATATTCTCTTAAAGGAAATACAAACGTGTGTTCTGAAATAAGACAAAAAAAATGAGCACAACCCTGTCCGATCTTTGATGGGGTGATTCAGCACGTCGATATGAACAACTTTACCTATGGGACCAATGCTGGGAACTCCCCGATCCCTTTTCGAAAGTTATCCATGTACACCACTTCAAGTACAAGCAGGTCCAAAAAAAGTTACTCCCAGTAGCAACCCCATAGCACACCCTCGCATAACCCTCAGGCTACCGAGGTCTGGTACAGCAGCCATAGCCCACCCAGTGGTTCATCATCATCATCATCATCTCAGCCGCAAGAAGTCCACTGCTGGACATAGGCCTCCCTCAAGGATTTCCAATATGACCGGTTGGAAGCGGCCTGCATCCAGCGTCTTTCTGCAACCTTGGTTAGGTCGTCCGACCACCTGGTCGGTGGGTGTCCAACGCTGCGCTTGCCGGTTCGATTCCGTGGTATGGCTACGCTGCTCAACCAAAACTCACCCTCGCGGGTAGCCGAGGACTTTAATGCTAACGTAGCGACTCCAAGTGGTCCAACCCCAAGAAAACGGTACGATACATTTGGCAAACAATATTAATTTAGATATGAATACAATGTATTTGCCACATGCTACCAGACAGACGGACCTAGAAGGTGTCCCTGTATATAGATAGACCATGGATGAGCTGGCGGGATGATATCGACAGATTCTTGAGTTTGGTAGCAAGCTGCATTAGATAGGGATCAGTGAAGAAAGCTAAAAAAAGCTCATAAACATCAATGAGAGAGTGTAGGCCAAATCCTCTGTCTGCTCTGGCCAAGTATGGCTCCGGTAGTACAGAGAGGGTCGCATGATCCTCTCTGTACTACCTGACTCTACTGCAGGAGCATTCCTGCAGTGGAGACTAAAAAGACCTGAAGATGATGAAGATGAGTGGAGAAAGAAACGTGAGTCCTTTGCCAAGGGCAGGAAACCAGGCTAAGAAACATATCGACGTTTATGTCCGGCACATTTATGACAAATGATCAAAATACTGCTGTATGATTTCATATACAGGTATGTCTGACTAACATTATATGGATATCATGGTTCATTCAAGGAAATAAGTATATAAATATGTATGAATAGCCGGTAATTACGTTTTACATTTTAGCAATAACAGAAATCTGCAAAATTATTTTATTTACGTAACATTGTATCATACTCTGCAATTAAATAACATAGATGTAAGAAAGTCTAGAGGTCACATTACTAGCATTTTTAGGGTTCCGTACCCAAAGGGTAAAAACGAGACCCTATTAATTTCGCTCCGCTGTCCGTCTGTCTGTCACCAGGCTGTATCTCATGAACCGTGATAGTTAGACAGTTGAAATTTTCACAGGTGATAAGGGGGGTCCTATACAACAAACATAATTTTTTTGCTTGTTTTTGTTCGATATTGAAAACGGCAACAGGTAGATAATTAAAATATTCACAGAATATTTAGTTATAAATTCACTTTAAAAATAAATAATGAAATAAAAATAAGATTAATATTAAAGGTAAGATTAATAGTAAAGATTAATATAAAAGATGAGAGCTATTCAATGTCTAGATTTGGATATTGGCAATGCAATTAGGTCTATGGTATTTATAATTATATTGGGGCTCCCATACAACAGACATGATTTTTTGCCGTTTTTGTAGATCACGGTACAGAACCCTTCGTGCGCGTGTTCGACTCGCACTTGGCCGGTTTTTTATTTATAAACAACTGTCAATATTTATATAATGACCCTAGACCTAATTGCATTGCCAAATATCCACATTTAGACATTGAATAGCTCTCATCAATCGTCGATGATCATAGAAATGGCTAATCAAATTCACGAATGATTGTATAGATTTACAATAAAGGAGAGAGCAACATTGTCTGTCACTTTGTTGCGAAACCAGTCTGAATGTAAAGGAACATTACATTCAATACGTTATCTTTGTATCTCAATGGACAGAATACAGAACCAACCACGTAAGTTTTAGTCTGAAATTATTCATATTATTATAGAAAAGATGATTCCGTGCTTCGGAAGGCGCGTTAAGCCGGTGGTCCCGGCTGCCATCTGGTAGTCGTTAAAGGAACCACGTCAGAGGCCGAGAGGTGGTTCCGAAGAACTCTGACACCAGGGTGTGCAGGGTGTGCATGACCGTGACACCTACTCGAAATGATGATGATGAGTCTGAAATTAAGTTGTGGCTACACGATTTACATATCTCGTCTCGTAAACGAGCTGCATATTTAAACAAACTCATGTATACTTGGTAAAAGCCAGCCTGCATAAACGAATTTCTAAGGTCTCAGATGTGTCTCAGGCAGAGCTTGGGGCCTGAATCTTAAGTCACGTGTAGCGTGCGTGGTAGCCGGGTTTACCCTAATTTATTTTTTGTTCTAATTCGTAACTATTGAATTAGGTACCACCGCACCGCTCGCCACAGGAGTAAAGTCCATTCCCACATCCTTGACACTTGGGTCTCCAAAAATGTCAGAGCGTCACGTGGTTTTTTTCCTCGTAGAGCAGGATTGTGGTATGTGGTTTTCCCTGTGTACTATGACTTGGGGTCCTTCAAAAGGCGTTTTTACATATCTTAAGAGCCCGGTAACGTATCTGCACCTCTTCTGGTGTTGCAGATGTCCATGGGCGACGGTGACTACTTTCCACCAGGTGGCTCGTCTGCTCGTTTGCCGTCAAATATAAATAAAAAAAAATTGGTACAGTCGACATTGAAACTATGGAGACATCTACCAATGATACAATTTGCTTAACCTAAGGAATACTCATTCCAGATTAAACGCTTTTGGGTTAACCAAGAGCTTTACACTCGAACCTTGCTTTGTAACCCTCTTTGTTAGGGTCGTGACTCGTGATCTCTATGGAGCACCTTCCTGTATATTATGTGCCACTATTCAATCCTGTAAGTACTTATTCTGTGCTCCTGTGCTCTGCAGCTCGGACGTCGCTGACTTTGGTCCCGAGTGTCGAGCGAATCTGCCGGCCTATTTGCTAACTCAGTGTACAACGTTTTGATAGTCACTTAAAAATACATTGCGGCTTTTGTACGATTGATTATTTTTATTCAAGATATATAAAACACAATGTATTTTGAAGTGACTATCAAATCGTTGTACACTGAGTTAGCAAATAGGCTGGCTAGTCGGACTTACTTTACACTCGAACACCACCTAAAAAACAAAGATAAGGAAATACATAAAATGGGCAACTATGTATTTGACAAAAATCTTAAAAAACCACATATATCAAAAGCTAAGATATCAGAGAGATATATTTCTATAATCGAATCAATTGAACAAATAATGATGATTTGCATAACATAATTCCGTAGTCAAAACATACGTAACATTGCTGTAGGTATCGATAATTGTTACATATTTCCTTGCTAATTGAGTAAGTAACGGTAACAGTCAAGCGTGCGGTGTGGTGAAGGTTACATGTTTATGGAATAGTGTACTGTGTAACCGTTTCTAGGTCTGTAGTGAATAAGCTTATATAGAATGTAGTGTGCTTTCGTGGGAATAATTTTGCGACCTGAAACATCTATTGGCGCGCCTTTGTAGTACAACCAGCTCATATACCGCGAAAGTAATTAATGGCGTGATGCTTACATTGATTTTTCAAATAAACTGGGCATCCCATGACGGCCTGCCGTAGACTCTATAGACAAAATACAATGGAATTCTTTAACATGGTAAGTATTTTTATAAAAGGTAAAGCTTTATAGTACGCGATTTTATAGTGTCAAGTGTTTAAACTCAAAACGAAATAGTAACTTCTTAAAAAGAACCTTGTAAAAATCTTAAATCAAAAGAAAAGGAATAACAGCGTTTTGAATTGTTTTCCAGAAATAAGCATTCTATTTTAATTGCAACATATAAATATAATAAAGGTATATGAATTTTTTTTTTATAAATTAAATATAATAATTTATTAGAAAAAAAAATTTCCACGACACTTATACAAAACATAACATGATTTTGAATAATTAAAAATAATAAATAAATTTGCAAGCATTTTAATTTAAATTTAATCAAATATCGCCATTCTTAATTAACAATGGTAGACGGGTCAATCACTGCGTGTAGGATAAGGTAAATGAAGAAGAAGAACATAAAACTTAATAGATATGCTAATAAAATCTGATAAGAGAGACGACTCTGCTATAGCGGAAGGAAAGCTGCAAGTCACGGTCCATAGAGCTATTAAGTAACGTGTGCAATTCACCCATAGCCGAGATAATTTCTCTGTCACATTTGATGGCCAAGTCCCAATAATTGTTTCCTGACAACGTGATCCATAAATCTATAGCGACGTGAATTCGAATCTTTTAAGACTCCACCGCACAAACGCGTTCTAATCTAAGGCGTTTTCGCACAATCAAATAGGTTACGCCATAGATTTAAAAAAAAATTGCGATCTACATACTTCTATGGGTTACGCGCTATGAGCAGGAAGTTCTTAATTCAACATACAGTCATCGGTAGCACGTTTGACTCCTCAATATTTTGGCGTTTCTGCGAAGTCAAGATTTTTTGTTCATGCTTTGGTTTATTTCGCTATTTTAAATGATAAACTGAATCTCCCTTTTTCGTGTAATAGTCTGTCCTGTCACTGACGATCGTCCTGATGGCAACAACACTTTTGGAGGGAATATCATAACGGTTCTGTTTAAAATGTAATGCGTCCGTAACAAATGAACTTGGCGAAAACACCTCGAATAAAAACGCTCGATGCGATCGCTTGTGTTAGGCGGAGCCTTTATACTCCGCGAGAATTTATCGGTATGGCAATAAAATCGATTGTATATTGTCCTTTCTAATGATAAATCTTGTTCTGTTGGTAATATCCCTTTGTTTGTTTTGCTTCCTTACAACATAGTTGTTGGAAATGCTATATTTATGCAGTGTTACAATGAATCCAAGTTTCACATATATTTTTTGTTTATAATATTTTTCAAAGATTTATCTGATGGCTAAAATAGTATATTTTTAGTTTTTAAAATTGCTTATTTCTTTCAACTTCTAGTTCCGCTTTGATTACTTGCTATACATTTATTTATTTGCATCAGGTTACAGAATATTTCTTATATATTACAGGCCTATAGAATATCTATATACCTTAGTCATATATATTTTTTTATTATATTAGCCTATTGTATCCCATTGATGGGCAAAGGCAGAGGCCTTTGCCCATCAATGGGATACAGATTTGTGGCGGAGTAGAGACTCCGCCACAAATCTCTATCAGTGGCTATGGTCTATCAATTTTCAATATATATAATACTAGCTTTCGCCCGCGGCTCCGCCCGCATTAATGTCGATCCCTCGGGAACAGTACTTTTTCCCGGGATAAAAGGTAGCCTATGTCCTACTCCATATCTATCTATCCATTTATCTACTCCGTACTCCAAAGAACTTGTATGCAAAGTTTCATGATGATCAGGTCAGTAGTTACGGCGTGAAAGCGTAACAAACAAACTCACTTTCGCATTTATAATATTAGTAAGGATAAGAATAAAACCTAAAAACTAAGTTCCACGTTGAATGAAATTGCAAAGTGTTGCGCGTCAATGGGGTGCCGGGTATCGTCCCACGGAAACGGCGATACACCAAACTCTTCAGCCAGAACTCGTCCAAGAAGTTCGCCAGCTTATCCGTCAGGATCCGTGGCCGTGGCCAAATATGCCGGATTCCATAAGACAACTTCAATATCTGTCTCTCAAATTCAAATTCAAATTCAAAAACATTTATTTAACATAGGTCATTTGGACAGTTATTAATTGTAATATATTTTCAACTGAGAATTGTTGACGTCAGTAATTTACTTATGGCTAAGTTAAAAACTCTAAACATCCCCCCTAGCATACAAGAAGAGAACATCATTTCGAAACTAAAGAGATAAAGCAGATAGTTATTTTGCCCTCTGCCATTTCAGTCTCCTCAGTTGCCAATAAAGATCTTCACAAATTATAAGTTGTAACACAAGTCAGTATTTATTATCTAATAAATTCTCTCAATCACGAGCATCAAGATATATTGACGGCACTTCCATAAAATGACCAATTCGTGCCGATGTCTCCACATCCATCTTTTACTCGATTACGGCAAAACTAAAAGGAAGTTTATGATTTTGTATCTATGTGCCACTATAAATTAATAAATATATAAATAATTATATAAGGCCAATTTAAATTAAACGCAAATATTTTAAGAGCTGGCACCCACATACTGGAAATTTGCTTTAAAAAATCGACACGCTAGATTTCGAAATATATGGCCCAGAACATTTAGAAATAGAGACGAAAAAACACCCTGTGTACAAAATACACTTTCTTGGCTAACAACTTTTTACTTTTACCTACTATGGATACCAAGTCACTGGCGTCGATAATCAAAACAGCTGATTTATTGATTTTAATTTAAAAAATAATAAGTATGAAAACACAAAAACAAAAGCTAGCGTGTCGATTGCTTGAAATGCGCTTCTAAAGCTTTTTTTTGGCCTAAGAGACCCATCCCTTAAAATATTGGCGCTTAATTTAAATAGGTAAGTCACACAGATTGAACTAGCCCCACATAAGTTGTGAACTTGTGTCGTGGGATACTAACCCAACAATACTATATTTTATAATAGATACATACACAGAAATTCTCCTATGGACCCAGGCCAATCTGAAAATTATCGTTTTCCATCTTAACTTGACCGCATTAGCGAGCCTGTACATGTCCTGTCCAATCGCTAATCCGTTCATTTGAGATTTAAAGATTTATTCAGAAAATATTTTAAGATTTATTTAAAGATTTATTCGAAAAGTAGAAGGAAAGATCCATGTTACGGATACCCGACAGCTTGCAGGGGAGGCTGCCGGGTTATGTGGGACTCCACGCCAGAGTGACGTGCCTACCCACTAAAAATCCTTCGGAGTTCCATCTCGACCGCTTTTGCCGGGGACATGGGAAGGGAAATACGACCGCTAACCCCGGCGCGGCTGGCCGCCAACGCGGCCCCTCCTCGGGGACGTCCGAGCGCCCCCCATCCACTCACCAAGTAGGCGCGTCCGGAACTCACGGACGAAAAACGTGCCTTTTCAGGCACGTTTTCTCAGCAACTAACATTTTAAATAATTAAATTATATTCAAATTATTAATTATTGTTCAAAAGCTACAAACTACTAGCGTTTCGGAACCGACCACTGCATGAGAATCTTTACAGTTGCGAATCTGTCCACTTGCTACGGAGCCAATCAAACCCGGGACCCTGCGATTCAAAGACACTTATCTTGCCACTCGGCCGCTAGAGGAAAGATAAGAAACTAAAGTGAATAACGAAAAATATTAATGGACCTTATGAAATCATGGATTAGCTGGTCGAATTTTTATAGAGAGTAACTTATTCGTTTTTTTTTTATATTAGGGATTCTAATGCCAGGAGGTTCCGAATCAATCCTGAACGTTGTTTATCTACATATTGTGTGTCTTCTAAACTGCCTATCATAATAAAACGAAGCCTTATCGTCCGACACACGTATTATCCATGATCCCACGTATGCTATGTGACGTTACAATAAATTCAATGAGGCTTCTAGCGAATAGAACATCCTGTATTTTAATATTATTCTAAAATACCTTTTTATTTGTTTTTGTGTAGAGTATGAAATCGTGAAATGTATGTTCTTCATTTCATAAAATTATGTGCTAAATAAATTACAGTCTGGTTTTAGTTTGCTGCTCTATCTTGTTCCTTTGTAGCCGTTTACCCCGTTAAATTTTGAATTGCCCTGATAAATCGCACTTTCTCTCGTATGGTCGTATGGCCCATTAGAGTGATCGATAGGGTCCAATTCGTCAATCATGTTGAGGTGTTGTATTACAGGAACTGTACTGGTAGAAGTAGGACAAGTCTAAATAACATCATATTTAATAAATTCAATATCTTTTCCTAATAAGTCGATCCGAATGACGACATATCTTAAACGATTACATTCCAAATGAGAGTTATTGGTGTCCCTATTAACATAGTTATTGTATTTTGAAGAAGTAAAAAGAAAGTTTACATTAACTTAATCTTAGTTTTCATTTTGATATACAAAATATTAAAATTAGATTATTATAAATATGTACAAGCGAATGATTTAGCTTTGGAAAAAATGGGAATTTAAATTAAAGATCGCAAGTCCTGTAGAATCAATAAAAGTAATTATTGCTATTACAGCTTTAAGCGTTAAGTTACAGTCTTTTTCATAATGTTTTAAGTCTTTTAAATAGGGGATATTTTGTAACTCATCAATTTTTACCAATCAATTTATCGACACCTCGACAAGGTTTGTGGGCGTACCAAATCTTCCCATAAATCTTAGTGTAACATGAAATATGTTAACCGGCCCTACGGCTCCAAATTTCTTTTTTTACGATTTCATTTGACCTTGTGGCCTTCCATTTCACCATCTACTACTTATTTGTTTTCACTCTCATTGATACCATCTGTATTTATCACTTTCTTATTGGAATCTATTTTAATTTCAATGGGTGTACTATTTATCACTCTTTCATTGCCGGCCATATCTCTCGGATCTTTTAAGTTAATGTTTGTTGTGGTCAATAGCTGTTTAGCTTGAACATTGACTAATGGCTTTATGTGTAGGTAGAGTAGTCAGTCTCGAAGGAAATGCACAAAGGCGATGTGAAAGCTCCGAGACTAATGCACCAGGGTGTTAATGTAACATCCTGATGTGTGATGCCTTCTTAAGTTGACGATTTTCATTGATGTATTTTTTTTCAATATTAGACAATAAGAGTGTAGAATAGTGCTGGACTATTTTAGACTTTAAATTCAAAATATAGTATTGATATTTGTTCACATGTATCATTTTATACTTTCTTTTATTTTTATGTAGCATCTCTTTTTGATCTCTTTTTAAACATTATGTTTATAATGCTTACTGGCGACCCGCCCCGGCTAGACACGGGTGCGATAAATTATACATATAATATGAATTACTCTATCTATAAAAAAACCGCATCAAAATACGTTGCGTAGTTTTAAAGATTGCAGCGGGAAGACTTTACTTTATACTATGTAGTGATTTCTTTCCTTAATCCAGCAGTAATATTAACATAGACATTGCAAGATCCAATTTCACTTTAATTTGTATCTCTATTTAAATTTGTAGTACTTGGCCTCAATCGCCTGCCCTTAATTCGCGTGCACTTCACAGCATGCACTGTCGATCGATATGTCTGTCCTACAGCCACATTATCTGTCAGCTTATCTACTTTCAATGGGGTTTCTCACGTATTAATAAAGGTGTGATAACTTGATATTGTGTTGTTTACATTTAATATCATCTTTATGTATTTTTATATTAAACTAAACTAAACGGTTTCACTTATGTATTTTAGTCGGAAAATATCAGCAATTTCATAGCATTCAGTAGGCCAACTCAGGGTTTGGTCAAAGAAGAAAGATGTGAGGCAAAAATATATTTATTACTTTAACTAAGCAAATTCAAACAGATAACTTATACTCTACTAGAACACAGAGAGGATAAATCTCCGATCATCAGATCAGCTCAAAGACTTAATAATGTTGTATTGACTCGATCTGATCGACTTTCCACTATGTACTCCGATCTTACAGTATGTAAAAATTAAGCTCAATCGGTTAAAGGTTAATTCCTTTAAATTTAATTTCTAGATTTGATCCAAATAAAAACAAATAACAACAGAAAATGGGGCAAGTAAAAATAGCCTGTAATTTACCAACCGTACTTATTTTGCACCTCTGTAAGGTTACATTTTGCTCTGGCTATTCCTTGATCTAGTGTTGCTGTAAATGTATCCCACAATAAAGAACTTAAATGTGTGTTAAATGTTTAAAATGAATACATCAATTGGAATCATCATGCTAAACATTATTTCTGAAAACATTGCGGCTGAAAACTTATCTAGATTGTCATAAAAAAGTAACAATATACACTAGGCATGTTTTTTAGTAACTAGGACATCTGATAACAACAGAACTCATAGAATTGCTTTTGTTCGTTTCCGCTGCTTCTATAGTGAATAACATGGTATACAAACATGAGCTCATACAAATCATCACTTAAGCCTACAATTGGTTGTGATTGTTAGTATGTCCTAGATGTTAGTTAGGCCTACAAATCGTATAGTGATTAGTCATGGCTCTGGTTACATGGGCGTTACAAATTAGAGTTATCAACAGTGTCAAATATCTTCTAGCATATAACAAGATATTATTCACACACACAATTTTATTTATTGAAACCATTATAATTGAATATTTGTTTTATACGAATCAAGTGCTCCAAAGATTTTTTTGAATAACTGATGATTGCAAATGAAGTGTCCAATTTCACATTGTAATATTTTACAGATTGGAATATTATTAAATCTTAGAGTTAATTAAAGACAAGTATATATATGTCTTCGAGTCACGATCATTACCTTCGACAGCTTTTTATACCCAATCTAATATTTCACAGTTGATATAATAGTACCTGGGCGACCGAGCTTTGCTCGGTTATTACTATTTATTGTAATATAGTGGGGTTTAGGTAATAATCTACATAAACTTAAAAAGTAAAATGTGATAATTATTATTATTTACAATCGATTTCTGTGTAGATCAAGTGTTTGATTTCAGTGATCCTAATGAGAAATATATATTGCTATCTCAAACATTTTTTTTAAAATAATATATTAAAACTTGAACATATAAAAAAAACAAAAGCAAATCACCGAGCGGGATTCGAACCCGTAACACTCGTTTCTTGCCGTCCGCGTCTTAACCCGCTGGACCAGACGGACAGTGGCCGGCAGTCATATTCTGCGTGGAAAGAAAAACGCATGAAAACTCGAAAACACGTACTTTCACAAACATAAGATTAATCTAGATAGATTTATCTTATGTTTACCCCCGAAAACCCCATATGCCAAATTTCAGCAAAATCGTTGAAGCCGTTTCCGAGATCATAGAAATAAATTTATATATAAATAAATATACAAGAATTGCTCGAGAAAATCTTATACCTTTAAGGTATACGATGTAATAAGAAAATCTTATATCTTTAAGGTATAAGATTTTCTCATTACATGGCACCACTTCCCTCTCATATGTACATTCAACATCATCTACGTAAATAAGTCTACGTTGAACGACTTATACCTCGCTTGGCTATAAGCCACTAATCTGTCTCTTTTCCAGGTAACTCGTTCAAACTTAAGTTACAATTACATGCACTAACATTGTAATATAGAAAACACGAAAACAAGGCCAAACATTTACAGCCTTAATACTTGATAATACCATTACTTCCTACCGTTTCCTCGGCGTGCAAGTTAATTTTGATTAGTTTACAACACTTAATTGCATCTTAATCCACTCTGTGAATAAGTGGTTCAATGTCTGGAATTCTAATAACAAGCAACCGGTTCTCGACAATATTGTTTGCGGATGCAAGATCGCTATTGAGAGCACGTGGACTGTCCGTTAAGTTTACAATAATGCGTCTATTTCCAAGGAGGCAGAAACATTTTCCAATTCTGTCTGTAAAGATTACCTATTTCTTGTATCTCTATTCTCAGACTTATGTTGCTATTTGAAGTACTACCGAAAAAAGCACTATAGAGCTTGGCATAAGTAGGTTTGATAAAAAAATCTGAATCTAAAATTGTGATCGTCGAATAACAGTTCTATAGCAATATTAGTTATGGCATTTGATCAGTACATAAATTGTGAAGTAATGTGTGTCCTGCTCTTCATTATAAAGTAATCGGACAATAGCGGATGTGGAACACAAACTAAGTTATCGTCAGCTTGGGTAGCTTGGTTACTGTAAAATTCATTTCATCACTTCGGCAATTCAAGAAGCCATTAAATTCGTCCGATCGTATCGACGTTCGCCATCTAAGTTCGTGCTTTTCAAATTATTCGTGTTACAATCTAGATAGAAATAAGGATTGAATTACAGTTATCGGTAGTTCTGAGTAGTACTTCCGTGCTTGAATAATCAACATTTGGATCAACCTAGTTTTCCTTTCTCTGGGTAAGAGAAGTAACTACATATAATATTATCAAAGTTTATTTCAAATGATTTTTCTGTAGAATCAATAACTTTCTCAAGCATATTATTTAAAAATTTTCAGCTGTAAACAGGGTTAACTCCTCTGACTGAACCGAGAGTACTGAAAATAAATAAGAGGGGTAGTAATTACATTATTGAGCGAACAAATCACTGACTATTTCAGTGTATTTTAACACCATCATCAAGGTAAAGCTAGTAGTGGTGACGACACTGCGGGGGTTCCTCTCTCAGAAGCCAAAGGAATCGCTGACTAACTCCATGTATGTTAGCGAAACTATTTTACCACATAGTAATAATAACTCTAGTAAAATTAACTGGTTATTTAAACTGCTTCTTGTTACATTTACTGGCCGTCCTTGCAAATGGGTCAATGGCACCAAGAACAGGCAGAAGTGCTGAGAAGAAATTAATAGTTGTGTGAGTCATCGTTTGTTGATGATCTCATTCGTCTAGTTGATATTAAATAAGTTTTCTTGTGTTGTTAACATTGAAACTCTTTAGTCGAAATATCGACAGTACATAGTATTTTTCCCTATGTACTTCCAATAAGAGCCATTTATAAAAACCCATTGATTGTGCAAAAAACTATCGATGTTTTTTTACTAGTTACTTATATGGGATACTGTTTATTTAGTTTGATACCAAATTTGGATAGCTTTGTTCATTTCAGTCATAAATATTTAATCTTACGTAACTATGATTTACTTATGTGAAGGTAATGTACTTCGAGCGTTTATGTAGTACATATTTGCAAATTCATTTTTTGTATAGTATTGGATAATGATCTCATGAACAAATCGTTTGAACATATTATAGTGTTTAATTAAACATCCGACGTTACAAGGTTAATGCCTTGTGTTTCCTACATCTAATTATATAGTACCAACTAAAAATACTTTGAGTTTACTTGTAACATAAATCATCATATTTGTATTGTTAATAAGTTGTTCAATTTAAATGTTTATTAATATATATTAGGTCCTTGATACAGACAGACTTGAGAAGAACTACCATATATTCGATTGTATGATGTACAGTTTGTTTTCATCTGAACTATGCAATGACTTTTATGCAATGTTACTTTTACGAGATATAGAACAGCGGTCTCAACAGCATCTATATAAAGTACTTAAAATGTAAGCATTAAAATGTAAGACCTCAAAAACCATTACTGTATCCTGTATTCGAGATATTTGTACCTGTTATGGCATAAACATGTACGATCGTAGTACTTAGGACTGTAATAGAAACTTTTTGCTATGTTTCCTAGAATTATAGTCATAAAATAAATCTATTGTACCAACCCTCAGGTCTAGGAATTAAGCAGTTTCATGGATATGTCCATTTTAAGTAGAACTTTGTCTCTAAAGGGATTCTAGTTATGCTTGCTGTAATGTTAGAGGTCTTAGAAGAATGGTTAGGGTCTAGATAGACGTTGAAGTAGACAAAATGGCTCAATTTGTCTTCTGCGGTGTAAGTGGCTTCATGATTTAGAATCTCGGTTACGCCCACTAGTGTTACAGTAGGAAACCACTAAATCTCTAAAATGGATATGAGATCTAGAAAATTAGGGTCTGTATCCGACTTGCCACGTTATGAGTCGTTATGTTTCCGTAATAATGGCAAATGAATGGCACAACCTGTAATTTTGTTCAAAGTCTTGTGTGTGGTCGTTTATACTATAACGATTTCGTTATTCTGAATGTTTTAATTATGTAGTTTGTATTGTCTTAATTTTCTGGATTTTTATTTATTAAGTAATGTTTTAAGTTACTATTCGTAGTATAATTGATATTGGAATGTTTGTATTAAATTACTGTGACTGGGGATAATTTAAATTCATAACACACGTTTCATTGATGATAATTATATTTTTTTTTCTTTATATTACGTTTGACCTCTCTTTCTTTTAAACAACATCCATTGATATGGGTCTTGCATGTTTATCTATATATGTATTTGTTATAAAATATAGTATCGTTGAGTTAGTATCCCATAACACAAGTCTCGAACTTACCTTGGTGCTAGCTCAATCTGTGTGATTGTCCGTATATATTTATATTGAAGAAATGGAATGGATCTATATATTCTATGACGGGAAACACACTTCGGTAACTTTACTATAATAACTTCAATTAGTAATAATGGAGGTGCCGCAAAAAGCATTATATTCTATCCATAAATTCAAAGTCTTATGATGTTGCCAATAAAAACAAGCAGTAGCTGACCCCAAGCGGCGGCCTTAGCATTAACTTTTGAAATAATTGCATCCACGCCCCCCTCTCTATTGCTAACGGAACAATAAACATTTTAAATGGCAAAGTGATGTTTAACTTTATATTTAAATATAACTGAAACGATTTTAGTATTATCATTGGCACTCGACTGATTTATTTTTACCAGACTTATCAAAAATACGAGTATTCCTTACCCAATCCCAAGAAGTCTACAATTTAGGCAAAACCAAATGACTAATGTTTATAATACTTTCACTGTTGTATGTAATTTCCTTTGTTGTACGTTTTATGTAGCTTCCATTTAGTCACGTCTTGATAAATATGGCTATAGGTCTTGCATACCTTCATTCTGTGTACTCCGTAAAGCATAACGACGAATAATGTATCTGCTTTCGGGTCACGTGTGTCATCGTCACCGTGCTTTGAGCCGTTTGCCTGAGGTTACATACATAGATCCCACACGTACAGAACAGATCCTTTGGACAATTTGATGTCATGTAAGTCTAGAAGCCGATCCTGAAAATACTCGTGTGTGATATGCCATTGAACAGATCTTGGGCGGAGTTGGAACACTTGCATTTTAAAGAAAAACTATGAGATTGAAATATGGGTGGACTTATGCTGGGTTATTGCAAAGGGCAAGTATTAATAATGAAGTATCAGATTACCAATGAAGCATCAGTGACGATAAAAACTCAAAAAGACGGAAATAGAATTGCGAAATCGTTGATATTTTCTAACACTTAGGTCTTTTTTGTCAATTAATCCATAATCAAGATTATGGTCATTTTACCGCGTGCACTACTCCGAACCAAATCTTACCCATATAAGTTACTACAGGTTTGGGAAACAAGTTTCGGCGTTCAGTCATTAGTAATGCTAATGTTGTGTGACACATTCTCACTTTCAACGCTACGTTTACGATGTTTACTATTTTTGTAGTAACTTCATACAATACGGCTATCGGTTTATGTTTAGAATTATGTTTACAAGAAGCGACAATTTTTTATGATAATTTGTTTTAAGAAAAACGTAAGCAAACCAGTAGAAAAAAATCTTAAAATCCAAAAGCAAGCAGTAATTAAGAAATATTGAAAATTGTTATTGTTTTTGCAGATTTCCGTGTAAATACAAAAATCTGGAAAATAAATCATTATTTTTTATAAATTTAAACTGCTTGTTAAGTGAGATTCTTTAGGTCACGGCTTTTTGTAGGGAAGACTGTTTATACAGGAAAAGGAAGCTAATTAAATCAAAGATGTGGAAAAGAAACTAATTTTCTCACGATAGAATAATATTAATGAAACTGCATGTGGTAACGAATTGATAACTTCCAGTAAGGTATTAAGGTAAAAGCGAATCACTACTTAGACGGGATTGACTAGTCACTTCTAGAAAACCTTATCCCACAAAAATGAATGAGAATCCAGTGTGGTGCAGTGTGGGATGTTACTACGCTCATTTGTAGAGATCGTAAACACATTTGTAGTTTTATGTGGGCAGATGCTGATTAAATTTGATCGTATTTCAGAACGAGGTGAATGACCTATCCTCGGATTTTAGTGTAGGTGTGCGTTATAATTCTTTGATGGTAGGTTCTTTATGAATAGGCCTTTTATGAGCATTCTTTTGTTCATTACTATCTTTTTTCCTTTTGGCTTATCAAAGTCCAAATATTGCATTTGCGTTGAAGTGTATCATCTTATATATATCGTATTATTACCATAAATCGTTAAAAGGTCGTCGTTATCTGTATGTATATGTGATACACATACCACCAGCTTAAACCATTTGGTAGCATTTACTTAAAATATCAAGTACCGCTGGATTTGTCTTGATTATGAAGTGTAATAGAGCAATTTTTTAAAATTTTGCTTGTTATCGAAAACAAGTGATAAAAATATCCCATTCGACAAGCCTTAATATTCCAATAACTTAATTGAAGGTTAGATCAATTAAAAGGGCTATTTCAAAGGTACTAACAATTTGAAACGCATCAAGCCCTCAATACGTATTGGTAATTATTGTTCTAAAAACCTCCAAAATACATCACTATTATAACTACTTTATTAATGTACCGACTTAATTTTGCTTGAGATGTCGAAGCCCAAACCCTAGAATCATTTATTTCTTTTTAATTTATCAAAGAGCATAATTTTTACTTTCATTTAAAATTTATACTCTTCTAAGCCTTTCGGTTCCAGGTTTAAAATGTCTGCGAAAGATATTCATAATAGTAAAGTATATAATTCTGTATATATTGTTCTATCTACGTGACACCATTCCAAATACTATAACTCAGATTTATAAATTATATTACGCAAATTTTAACATTAGTGTTGTTCTTCAAATACCAGAAGTCAGTAATGACATTAAACTTGAACATAATACTTACTCTAACGATGAAATTACAGCCATCATCTGAAGCTTTGGCCCAAACTTAATCTTGAGTAACACACAAGGTCACATAGCTCAAATGACCAATTACGATTTGGTTCATACCAGTGTTACGTCTGGTATAATTACAATGATTTACTCCTTTGTTCGTTAGTTTCTGACAGCTACAAGCGCAAATTACTGTTTCCCGTCATATTGTATGAAGGTTGCTGCAGAGGTCGTTATAAATGTACTTTTGACTTGTTATATGTCGCATCTAAAATAGCGGTTAGTCTGTCTTTACGTCCTATAATTTAAATTCATTGCCATTCTTTTATATACAACTATATCCTCTGAAGAGAATGGTACAAAAAGACAACGGGTTGCAATCGAGGAGTGCCGGTAGAAAACTCCGCGCGTTAGAAAGAGGGGGGATATTTCTTCCTCTCCTACGCCACGCCGGCGGGTTCATGTGTCCGTCTTACCAATTTTCGATCAGCTCACGTGTCCTGACGCGAAATTAACATTTTTTAACCATTTCAACGCCACTTAAGAAGTTTTCACTTCAAAAATCCTTACTCGTTATGTATAAGATAGTGTTTACATATTTTTCGATCGACGTTATTATGTGCGTAAAGATTTAGGATATAATTCCGGAAATAAAGGTTTTTGACAGATAAACATAAATGGCCATTTGCAAAACGTCGTAACTTCGTGTATACAATAATAAGGGTATACACCGTTGCATTTATCGTATTCCTCTTCGGAATAACTTTTATAATAGGTTGCCTTAACAAATTGTTCTTTGTTGAGGCAACCTATTTTTTCTAACAAATTGTTCCACGCGAAAAATTCTGAATCATTCCCATAACAGACACTATGCTTTTCTACGCTACATTTTCCATCATTTTGCAATTTACCGATGTTACCAACCGCAATGGACATAATAACTGGTTGTATAATAGCATCATGCTGTGGTCAGACATGGCCGTTTTGCATTTCTTGCGAGAGCATCGCCGCTTCTTCATTATCACTGTCATTTCTGTCAGCGGTGCCAGATCTTGTGATTTATCATTCAAATGTGATAATTTGATATCTGACTGATGATCGATTATACGTGACAGTAAAATTATTGTTACGTAATTGTTTCAATTCGATTTCAATATTGTGTAATTTCCTCTTTTATAAATAAACACCTTAATGATTTCCCACATTAAATTGCGTCAAATTGAAATAATGAGTAATAATATTTGTTTTTATGTGTTAGTGTTATTGTTTTTCCCAAACTTTTTAAATTTATAATTGAGTTATTATATAGAACAATAAAAGTCTTGTAAACATTCATTTGCCTTGAATGCTCGACTCAATTCGGAACAATAGTTGGTTTACAAAGTATTTGTGCAGCGCGAAGTGGACTCGAATTGTTTACTCGTGAATCAAGTTTTGAAGTAACAGTGTTATTTTATACTCGGCACAATGAATTGTTATTCACGAATGCATGTGTTTGATCTTCAGATACCTATGCAGTTAGGAAACATTCTGTTTCATTTCTTTGTTTGATTTACACTTCTCAGTGTATTTGAATGTAAGCTATAAACTGTACATTCTAATAGAGGTAGGCCAGCAATGTAAACGTTCAAACTTGATTTCTTTGTATCGGTTTCTTGAACTTTGCGGTTATCGGGAGTTACAATGAAAATGTTTTGTGGGGTATTGTTTGTATCGACATCTTAATAATGTTCTGTTTTATTGTTTCAGGTAACTACTTTTCAAAGACACTTAAACAACACTTGCCGAGGTTTGTAAAAAGAGTAAAATATTGTTTTTTTAACGTATATTATATGATAATATGCACTCAACATCTGTTAACGTTTAAAATGTCTATGTTTTAATTTGTTTCATATTTGAATCATAATTCATTGTATAAAAAAAAATGTGCGGTTCCGGTCCAATAAGGTGATATTAAAAATTGTATCCGATATTTCTATGCAGTCATCTAGTATCTAAAAAGCTATGATCTTACATTTTTAATACTTATAGAAATTGTGATTGAAATCACAATAGTAAAAATAAACGTGCATAATCGTTCGATACGGAACCTGCCTCTACCTTATCAGATTGCCTTAGGTCATTGCTCTTAGCTATGGTAACCGTGTTATGCACAGTTTTTATAATCATGATTTTCTACAGTTCGAGCGTTAGACTTGAAGCTTTTTCTTAGTTTTTATGCTGAAGTTTAAACACATTGGGCTGACTTTAGCAGAATGTACAATGAAATCCATCAAAGCACTTAATTAAAACTTATCCTCGTATTCCAACAGCATGATTTGGTTTCGACACGGATCACCTTAGGTTGAATTATTTAGTATTTACCTTAATTACATATATGCCAGACAACATTAAGTTTTCTGTAATGCTATAATGGCCAATATCTTCAATGAGCCATAATTTCTCAAGTGAATTGATAAAAACAGCTTCTTATCAAAACAATAGTGTCTCGCAATTGTAGAATTGTCTCGGCTTGTCTACTGTGATAACAATTACTTCTACGACGCTGTATAACTCATGTGCGTTATTGACATGACATTCTATTAGTTTGTTGTATATCTCATTCATGAAATGAGTCTTTGTTAAGTTTCCCTTTGTTTCTAATAATTGATAGTGCAACGACATAATTTAATAGTCCGTAATATTGTGCTAATTATTAGTTAAAAATAATTTTAAAACTATTCACTTCGAAAAGATGTTCCTTAGAAAAAATTACTTAAGATTTTATATTTCAAAATTTAAAATATCTCTAATTTTCGTATGATTTTCTAAAACTGAAATTAATATCAATAGTAAATGCGGTTAAGTCTCGTTATATAAATCAATAATGTTCGTACGTAGTTTTGTTTTCCTCTATAATAACTGACTCTATAGTGTGACTAGTTTTTGGTTTGTCGACACGTAAATACATTTTATTCAAGAGCTCCAGTGCTATGGCTAACGGAGTTCTCGTTGATATATTGTTCTATTCAGAACAACTATGTTTTACGTGCCATACCCCACGATTAATGTAACATTGTTCGAACATTAACAGTCATATTAACAAATTATGCAGTCATACTTCAACCAGCTGGCAGTACAAAATTAAAATCACATCAACTAGTCAAGTATTGATATGTTTCAATACCGACGGGGACCGTACGGAGGGTTGCACAATGCACAGCTGCATACTTGCACGTGTTATAAGTGGCATTGCAACCAAATGCACCTTTGTTTAATCTTTATCGTTGTATTGACTGCGCCGTTGCCATAATTTTACCTTAATTTTATGTAATATTTGTTAGCCAATTTCTGTATTTCCGGTCACTTCCGGCTGGGAGATTTTTATCAGATGATTATCTCGTTCAATTTGTAAGGACGCGCGAGATTGGCCTTTCGTTAAAAAATTCAATAAAGGAATTGTATGTTTTAGTTGAGAAACCTACTGGTATATTACTCTGGCAATTCTTCGTTCTTAAAGATTTGTTTCCATATGAAGAGATAAGTTTATTATTTTTCACAGATTAGAGAGAGTATCTCGAAGGCCTTACTTTTAGCGAAATCATAAGCGACTTTACATGATACGTTTCCATCCATATAATCAAATCTTAACCTGCGCAAATTATTTTGCAAAATTGTTTCCCAAATGACGTGACCCTTAGGTCATGCAATGAGTGCTGATCTCATCAGAACTTGTGAATGGCAAATCTAAGCAAAAGTTGGTGCCAAGGTGATTGCAATTCAAAAACAAATCAACAAACAAACAATCAGTCAGATTGCAATGGACAAAATAATTTGCATCCCGGTGATTACGCCTGCGATATCGTGTATTAAAGTCTTCACATTTGTACAATTTATAGAAAATTAAATGTTTAGTTGAGCTGCTAATGCGAGTTCGATGAGAAGGTGTGATAGGTCGCGCTATGTAAATTTCACCTTACAACTTAATGCTTTATGTTCAATAGAAGCTATATAGTAACTTGCTGATTAGGATAGGTGAATCTTCGTACACCTTGATACCTATTGAACGTTTTAATATCATGAATGATGCTATCGATTTCTAAAAACATAACCTCTGGTCCTGTTTCTACGGAATATCGCCCTAAAAGACAACTTTGTTAAAACTTGTCACTTAGGAACTATGTTCAAATTCGAGATTCCTTTTTCATGTGTTTTGAATCGAGACTCAAGACTCTGGAAAGTCTACTGGTAAACTATCCACTCGCCACTTGCCTCTTCTCTCAACTCGCTAAATGTAAATACAACTTTGTGATAGAAAACTGCATTGCTATGCTCATATGCAAGTTATTACTGTGATTTGCGGAGATTGCACCATTGTGCTCTGATTGCAGGTTCACGGAGTCACAGTTTCACTCTCATGGAGAGAAAGGCTTATTGATTGTGAGGTTTTATTGTTAGAATGGTCAGTTTTGTCTCTGTAAGGCAATCAATGGGCACCAGCGTGGAGTCGTAAAGAGGCAATCTTATTCGTAGTATATATATTAATTTTATTTATTCTTCGAGTAAAGATAACTAAGTCCTCGTGGTCAACATACACTTCATTAGTGAACGTCGTGATTATCGTGTCTTGGAGATGTTTTTTCTTTGTCGATGATTAACCATTTGTGACTTTACTTGGCATCGTTAAATCCAGGATGCATTTTTTTTTCATTGAAAATTTTATTGATATATGCTATATTTATTTGGTCTTCACATATTCCGAAAAATATTGTTTTTTTTTTATTGTTTATGGATAGAAATATACATTGTTCTGTGCCATTTATCAAATATCTTAAACTACATACATTGAATTTATCCTTCCAAAGCCTAGAATTAACAATAATTCAAACTATTGTTATTTTAACAATGCCATTAGTTGTTTATTGTTTATTTAACTGAAAGTAAAGTATATCAACATCGAAATGGAGGGTCATTGTTTTAATTCATATGGGCGATGAACGTGACTGAAAATGAGGTCACTTTATCTGAAGAAGGGCAAGTATTTATCAGCCGCCTTTGTGACGAAAACGTTGCCCTTGGTTGGCCGTGAGAAACTAACCACGTTATAAAAGAAATGCGTTTGTATGGAGAACAAAGGGAAAGGAACTTAGTTGACGAATCTGCACTGGATCAGCCATCCTCAAAGCGTGATCCACGAAAGCACAGGGGTCCAAAAAGCCAATGTGAGGACTCCACGAAAATACGTGGATTATTGCAGGGGATCTGTCCCGCTAAAATTGTGAGCTGCAGAAGAAATTAAAAAGATGATTCTCATGTATATTGAATTTCTTTGTAAAGGATGTACTTGCACTTTACGCACTCCGTCGTTCGTTGCAGCTCAGGCAATGCTTTCCATTAAGTAATATTTTAAGTGATATTTTAATATTCAGAAAAAAATAATCTTTATTGTAAGAGCGGATAAAGGAGCATACGATGTAGGTATTATAGGTACTGATCTATCCGAAGTTACTTAGACAAATATATTTTTTTCCAAGAAGTATAAGAAACTAGTACATGTTAATCGGGTGATGTCAGAATTCCATACGACCAAACTCTAAAAACATACCACTCGATTTTTTGGGCAGTCGTGTAAAAATGAATCAGAAATAGTTGGGAAAGTCCAGTTACCATGCAAAATGCAAGCAACTACATATTTGTCAACGTATTCAATGATCAACTGGTTTGTTAGACACAACATATGGTGAAGCAGATGGTGCTAAGTTTCCACTTACAATACATTGTAGAGCCCTTCTCTTGACTAAGGGTCTCAAGGATGTCACGAATCTGCAAGGTTCAGATGAGTCATTAAAATTTCGCAAACCAACCTGCGGTGGCGGGCAATTACGACTAATGGGGCTACTGACTCTTGCTTTCTGAGCAATTCTTAGTCTTTTGGATTGGTTACCTAAATATTACTTCATAAGCATTTAGGAATGCCACAATTAGAACAATTTACACGGATATTTTGAAACCGTATTGGTATACCAAACTAATTTGTATTTCAACTATAGTAAACTTTCGCCTTCGCCGCATCAATGTTGGTCCCTCGGGAACAGTACTTTTTCCCAGGATAAAATGTACCCTATGTCCTGCTCCGAACCCCAGATAACGTGTATGCAAAATTTCATGATGATCGGTTCAGTAGTTACAACGTGAAAGCGTAACAAACAAAGGTAAACGAATTTCATAAAAATATATAGGAAATCTAGCTTTCGCCCGCAGCTCCACCCGCGTCAATGTCGATCCCTCGGGAATAGTACTTTTTCCCGGGATAAAAGCCTATGTCCTTCTCCGTACTCCAGAGGACTTGTATGCAAAATTTCATGATGATCGGTTCAGTAGTTACGGCGTGAAAGCGTAAAAAACAAACAAACAAACTCACTTTCGCATTTATAATATTAGTAAGGATAAGGATTTACGATCTGATTGTTGGGGGTAAGTGATTACGAGTAATTAAATAACTATCATCTGACTAATCCTTTTCTACATTATCATTCGAAGCTTTATCATTCGTATGCCAAGTTTCACGTAACTCCAAAACATCACGGTAACGTTGGCATTTTCAATAATCCTGCCATTATCTCCAGTTACCCAACAGCACAAGTTGCCCAAGGCGATCACCAACCAACAAAGGGCGATCACCGATCACTCGATCACACTTGGCCGCGTCGACCACGATCGCGATTTCACAGTTCCGTCGCGCCTCATTACGTTTACCTAATACAGCAATTGTTACGTCAAGATTATTGTGACCTGTTGTACTAGGATCCATGTGGATCCAATGATTCGTCGTACTTAGGGCTACCTATATCACCAAATTTAAGAGTAACTTATCGGTCTTTCTCTTTTTCTCTCTCTCTCGCTGTCCTCCGCTAATCATTTGATCTCCTGTTGAATTTTCATGTTCTTCTTCATATGTATTATATCTTTTTAATATGTAGAACATTGACTAAAAATAAAAAATGTGTAGGGCCTTATAATTCGGTATAACCCTCACCGTATCTATTTGATAAATTGAAATTCACCAGACGTGCTCGAGTGCCTGATCGCCTTATATGTCCCAGACATAAATCCGCAGCTTTTAGGGGTAGCTTTAGATATGCTGCGACTAGCTGTTGGAACAACATCCCTCCACCGATTAGAAATAGCAAAACAGTAAATACTTTTAAAATTAAACTAAACAAACATATTCTTAATATTCAAAAGTCCTAAATCGCAGTTTCGTACTAATTAAATAATATGATATTTATTTATTTATAATAATATTATTATATATATTAATAGTATATTTTATTTATATTTACATTTTTAATTGCTGCGCACAATGTAGTGTAACGCCACGTTAGCCTCAATTTATTTTTTATGTCTTTGTGTTGTATCTTATATTATTTGGTTTGTGTAAACTTACTAAGGCATCCACGGAAGACCAGCGTCGTAGGTTCATACTACGACATATGCTGAGCGGAGACCTTTTTGATACATTTATAAAATACCTGTACATTTTTGTTGATAGTATTGAATGTTCCTTTATATTGTATCAAATAAACATTTTTTCTTTTTTTCTTTCTTTCTATAATAACGTCCTTATAAACTCTTATCATAACATGTGTACAAGCACGATTGTCCCAGCTTATTAGATAAATAACTTGCCTAATATGTATTCAATAGCAGCCATATATTTATGCTTAATTTTTTACTCTCTGATCAAATTGTAAGTGTAATATTACTCTGGATATACAAATGAAATCTTTAAGTCTGCATTTAACCTCAAAGTCTCGCACACTTTAGTTATTTGCCCAAGTCATATATTAAGTACTAAATATCACTCTCTCTATCTCCTCTATAAATGGTAGGTAACCCTAGTCGTACTACACCTTCGCCTTGAGTATTTGTTAGCGATTTGATTTGGTGTCAACGTGATTTTTCACGCGCTCTTCGTGTTTACGTAACTCATGATCATTGCTTCCTCCTAATATTCCAAATTCAAATTGATCGACTGGAACCGAACCACTCTTGTATTATGACTGATTAACGAAGTGAAAATAATTTCACTTTTCGTCCGGTGTATCGTTTCGATCCCAAAACCAATTACAAAGTAATTGAACGGTCTTGTAAATTCCTAATTGCAGATCGCAGGCTTGCTGCAAATTGCCTGTTGCTCGTGAAATATCTATCTGTTACGATAACTACTGGATATCTTCCCATAGTTTTATTTTTAATTGTTTGGGTAACTGTCCGTCGGTGTTCATGCGTGACGCTTCGAATTTGTTACAGTAAGAAGTTTTGTCTGATTAATTTTATCGCTTAGTGGTTAAAATACAAACTGCCTAAGCAAAATTTTAGTGCCTGTACAGTGGAAACGATTTTATGGGAACCTTATTTGAAATCAATTAAGTACTCAACTGTGTGTATCGAATCATTTATTTGCTAAATTATTATGTTTAGAACTTTTGAATCATTCATTCAGTCAACGTCTTCGGACTCCGGACCGCGCTCCGAAGAATAAAGAGCGAAAGTTTTACTTTGCTGCCAATAGATGGCACTCTCTCGAGTTAAAACGCGCTATCATTATTTTTTCGTCAAAGTTGAAGTAGTTGGTCGAAAAATTTTTGAGATAACTTTGCGCAGAGGCAATATCGTAACCAATGAGGTTAATCCGAGGTGCGATTATTGCTAGTTGAAAACTTTACCAATACCCCGCCTTGTGGACGTGAAATACCGTCCGCTATGGCAATTTTTGAACGGCTGTAATGGCCTGAAATTCCTTGGAAACGCACATTATACTCCATCTTTATTTGAAGATTACATATTTTTATAAAAATCCAAAATAGCCGGATTATTTTGTATTCATCCGAATGTACATATTTTTATAAATTCTGATTTTGAAAATTAAAACTGCTGTTCATTTCTTACTAGTGACTTAACAGAGTTGAACAAAATAAATTTTAACCAGATTTGTAACTAAAATAAAAAAAACCGACTTCAACTACTGAACCGGTTATGATTAAATTTAAATGGTGCCTTGAAAGTATCCCCTTTCAAACAAATAAAGATTTTTTAAATTGTTTATAAATGAATGTTCTGTGTGATAAATGCATGTGAAATGTTCTAAATAACATTCTTTAAAAATATAAAAAAAAGTTATGTGTTTTATTTTGCATTCACAAGAGTATACGTTAAAAAAAACAAAAACAAAGGGTTGCTCTCCAGGAGTGCCGGCAGAAGTGAAAAAGTTTAGGGTCCCGTACCCAAAGGGTAAAAACGGGACCCTATTAATGTCTGCTGTCCGTCTGTCACCAGGCTGTATCTCATGAACCGTGATAATTAGACAGTTGAAATTTTTACAGATGATAAGGGGCTCCCATACAACAAACGTGATTTTTTGGTTGTTTTTGCTCGATATTGATAACGGCTACAGTGTAGACGCCTGAAATATTCACAGAATATTAAGTTATACCTGTATTATAACTAAATATTCTGTGAATATTTCAGACGTACTTTAAAAATAAGTTATTAAATAAAAATAAAATTTACGTTAAAGGGGGGCTCCCATACAACAGACATGATTTTTTTGCCGTTTTTATTAATAACGGTACGGAACCCTTCGTGCGCGAGTCCGACTCGCATTTGGCCGGTTTTCTTGAAGTCGGTAAAATACTGTTATATAATTTGGTCTAGAAGCAAAATAACTCGAGGAGCTAAAAGGCAGAAAAAGCAATTTTATTGTCATGACGCTATTGATGTAGGATCATTAGAAAAGGCGGAAAAGAAGACGTTTTTGTTTGCATCACGACTAAACTCGAAGGAAATGATCAGCGATAGGAAGGCATTGTGCGTAATCATCATAATAGTCGAAAGTCGTTCTCGCTCATGATTGGCTTATTGTTTTTTTAACGGCTGCTGACTAGCAGATAAATCTTATCTTTTCAATACTAATAATATACAGCGTGATTTTGAACCCCCTAGCTATATTGAAATCTGGGAATCAAAATCCCTAATGGAATACAGAATTGCAAGAAAAAAAGGTAAAAACCGAAGAAAAAAAACTGACTTTCCATAGAAATTTGTCCAGCTGATCGGCGACTTTGTATGCGAAACCCTATTTTTTTTTTCGATTTTCAGCTTTTTTTCTTGCAGTTCTATATTTCATTAGGGATTCTCATTCTGAGATTTCAATAAAGCTAGGAGGTTCAAAATCGCGTTGTATAATACAATATTATATAAATACTAGCTGTTGCCCGCGACTTCGTCCGCGGCAATTTCTGTTATTATGATTAATTAGCGTAGATGAATAATTTTTTCCCGTTTTCAAAACATTTTTTATTGATACTTTGCTCCTATTTGTCGCAGGGTGATGTTTTATAGCCTAAAGCCTTTCTCAATAAATGGACTATCCAACACAAAAATAATTTTCCAATTTGAACCAGTAGTTCCTGAGATTAGCGCGTTCAAACAAACAAACAAACAAACAAACTCTTCAGCTTTATAATATTAGTATAGATATAATAAAATATGATGTAAATATATAATAAAATATATATGTAAGGGTTGGTCATGGAGTAATTACTTTGTTTTCAGAGATATAGGTAGTGTTTTTAAGCTCTATACATGATACTGAATCTAAATTGACGATTTTTATTTTATTTTTTCTGTATGTGGCTTATAGTTTTTACAACGGCTGCTTACTGGTAAATAAATCTTCTTTTCAATACTAATAATATATACTGCAATATTATGTAAATATATCTCTTGTATACAGCACGCACCACCACCCATTTGTATCGGACTCGAAGGTAGCCGTTACGATAAAGTCAAATCATTCCATCTTTAGGGTTCAGTACCCAAAGGGTAAAAACGGGACCCTATTAATATCGCTCCGCTATCCATCTGTCTGTCACCAGGCTGTATCTCATGAACCGTGATAGTGTGTATATTCTTTAGGTCTGAAAATAGGGCGTAAACTAGTTTTTAGATTAACCTGAGTCTTGGATGTTTATCTTTAGATGTATTTGTTATTAAATATAGTTTCGTTGAGCTAGTATCCCATCTCAAACGTACTTTGGTGTAGCTCAATCTGGAGTCTGGACTTGACTAAGCAGTTTATGCTTGATTTATGATTTACAACAATTGCAAGATACATGTATACATGTGTGTGTGTTGTAAACTCTAACAAAAACTAGTCCTTTCCTAATATGGATCACTTTTGCCATCAAAATCAAACGAACGAAATTGATGAACTCCATATACGCCAGTCTGATCTAAACATCGCCTTATCCGTATCGTCCACCACCGTTATATATTTTTCGATGCTGTACCAGTTCCCACAACGTGCTCTTTACACACGATTACCGATAAATGTATGTTTCCATTGTTTCATAAGGTACTGAGAGTTACCCTTCTCTTGAAAGTAAATTTCATGACGACTAGTGACCACATACCACCTAGATTAAATCATTTTAAAGGTAAATTGCTGCAACACTTCGGGCACAAGGAACAGAAATAACAATATCTTTCCTATAAATAATTTATAAATATTTTTCGTTTCATTACATTTGTATTATTTTTAGTATGTACGTACTTAACTTATTTAGTTTCTTTTTTTTGTCTCTTTATTTCTGTAATTTCTTACATTTGTATCACGGTAGCGAACTGTGTACATTCTTATTGTAAATGCTGTGTATGCTAATAATTGGCACTTACTTATAAATCGATACCTATTTGTAACATTTGAGCTTAATGTACTATAAGTAATGCTGTAAGCGTGCCTTATTAAATAAATAAAATAAATAAATAGATTTTATGTTTTCAATAGTAAAAATATTTCATTTTAAAAAATCTTCTTGAATACAGCACGCACCACCACCCATTTGTATCGGACTGAACCGAACTGATTTGATCGTAACGGCTACCGAAGGTAGCCGTTACGATAAAATCAAATCATTCCATTTTTAGGGTTCAGTGCCCAAAGGACCCTATTAATATCGCTCCGCTATCCATCTGTCTGTCTGTCACCAGGCTGTATCTCATGATCCGTGATAGTTGACAGTAGAAATTTTCACAGATGATGTATTTCTAGAATTCCTGTTGCCGCTATAACAACAAATCTTAAAAAATAGAATAAAATATATATTAAGGGGGCTTCCATACAACAAACATAAGTTTTGCTCTTATATCCACTTTGAAATAAATAAAATTAATATTAAAAGGGGGGTTCACATACAACCGACATGATTTTTTTGCCGTTTTTATGGATAACGACACGGAGCCCTTCGTGCGCGAGTCCGACTCGCACTTAGCCGGTTTTTTAAATGTTAATGGATATCCTTTGATATCCATTACCATATAGTAGCAGTGGACATACCTTCGGCGACTTCGGTCCAAAGCCTTGCCATCCATCTCGCGTTATTTTTTTTTTTTGACGTGATATCGTCTTATAAATCTATAAACACCGGCTGCACGCACGAATAAGTGTCACGTTCCGTGTGACGCACGTTCGGCTTGTGACACATCTATCTCTCTTTCACCGTTATCACATAAAAATTATATTGTTACAGCAACCAATTTTTTCTTGAAACATTAAAAGCCTTGTCAAAATTACATTTGTATTCTACTTAAGCACTATTTATAGCACAAAAATACTATCACGGAACGAAAAGTCCACGTACACTTCTATCCAATAATAATCAAATGTATTAGCCGACCAGTTTCAACCTATACAGAATCATCCATCTTGTTGTAAATTGCTTGCAAATGCTGTAAATTGATGAACTGGCGTATACCTGACCTAGCCTCTAAACACATAAACTTTGATTCCCGTTATCTGTTTGTCGGCTTTGTGCCTAGTTCCCATCGCTTATGTTTACCGGTTAATTGGGGTAAATTAGCACAGATTCTCACAGGATCATTAGTGTACTGCAATTAAGGGTTGTAAACGTGTCGCTCGCTGTAATTGTACGTTTTATACTTTAAAGCTCATTGCGGCGTTTACTAAGCTGAGCGTTTTTTAAATTTATGTTTTTTATAATGCTTTATTAATTGCAATAGTATGACTTCTTCAATAAATAAAGGATTACAACAAGAACATACAAAAACGATGGTATTTTTCAACAGAAAATTGCTTTGGAGTCTTTAGTACATGTGTAGAGTAAGTAGTAGACTAGCCTACTACTCTACCAATGCGGGGTTCTTTACCAGTTTTGGTAAAGTAGATGATTGCACGTAAATTTATATTCTGTAGAGTTATTACTCGGATGTCGGGACTTCTACTGAGCGTATACATCAGTAGAGAAACCGAACGCTGGTAGAGTGCGTGGTAGAGTGGAAGCGGTGGAGTGGGAATGCAAGTGAAAGAGTGGATTGCATGCGTTGCCCAGTCGCTCTACCAATTTTTTGTATTCTATCTATCTATCTATAATTTAAGAACTGTGTTCTTATCGGTGGAGTACTCTCCATGTATTCTACTGTACCAATATTATTTGCTTTGGTATAGTTAGCAGGATAGAGATCAGAACTCTGAGAAAGAAAGAAGAAAGAAAAATGTTTATTTGATACAAATAAAGGTACATTTAATACTATCAACAAAAATGTACAGATATTTTATAAATGTATCAAAAAGGTGTCCGCTCAGCATATGTCGCTGGTCTTCCGCGGATGCCTTACTTTCTCCTCTACTGTTTGACTATTCAGCCTCCGGGACACACGTACAGGACGCGTGTATAAGTGCCTAAATAGTCTTTATAATATAAAATTCTTTTATCTACAGGTTATATTTGTAAAGGCTTAGATTCAGTATATAGTGAAGATAAATCTTAGCACAAATGCTGCGATTTTGTTTATAGAAATTCATGTGAAGTACACAATAGTTCTTCAATTTTATGGGCGATATCTGTATATCCCCCATAAATGGAATTACTATTACTTTACCTATAGGTACTAGTCGCCGTGTGGTTTCCGGCAGAGTAGAATAGGACCACTCCAAGTCTTCCCATGGATGTCGTAAGAGGTGACTTAGGAAATACAAGCTAAACAAAGCTCATAAACATCATTGAGACCTCTCCAACCCGTCTGGCCAGCGAGGAGAGTGTAGGCCAAATCCTCTGTCTGCTATGGCCAAGTATGGCTCCGGTAATACAGAGAGGGTCATGCTCCTGCAGTGGAGACTAAAAAGACCTGGTGATTACTTTACTATCATACATATTTGTTGTAAAAAGAAAGTATTATCGTACCGAATTCTGCGTACGCGAGTTTCTTAACATGTGCTTAAGTTTGTGATATTATATTCTTACAGTAGTTGATATAATAGACTTGCATGTTCACTACAAAATCAATGGCACAGGGTACGCGTTCCATTGGATAAATGTTTACGTATTGTCGACAGCCCGCCCCGTGCCGAAACCACCCAAGTTGCTTTTACGAAAGCACAAGTTTATATAGCTTTTAACAAATGTATATTACCACGGTGGGAATTGAAAAGGTCATAGTGTTTATTCTATGCATTTTGTAGTTCTAATCCAACTAGAATGTAACTAAATAATGCACTTTTGCGTTTAGGCGCATAATGTCAAAGTCACAATTCACCAATATGATGTTAATATAGTCCCGGCAGCTCAAATACTATAGCACTGAATTTTTTACCATTCTGCACTCTTACCATTTTGCTCTTTTACCATTGTGCGCTTTTATCATTTTGCTGCTGTGTCATTTTGCGCTATCACCATTTTGCTCCTTTACCATTTTGCTCTTTTACCTTTTGCGCTTTTGACATTATGCGCCTAAACGCACTTTTGGTTGCAGACTGCAGTTGTATGACGACTTTATTAACCATAGATTAAAAAAAATTGCGAAGTTATTAACAAATGAATTATTTTGATATCCACAAGCTTTAGTCCACAGCTCCGGTCGCATAAACCTCGGAAACAATATCGACATTCTATACCTTATGACATTATCTGTACCCCAGGCAACGTGTATGCAAAATTTCATAATGATCGGTTCCGTAGAAGCTTAAAAGGCGATCAAAACAATCTCACTTTCGCATTTATATTATTAGTTAGAATTAAGATTTCCAAGAAATGCCTTTATGATTAATTTCTTTTTTCTCCTGAAGATAGAAACTATACAAATACATTATTTAATAAGTATGCAATCTGTTGCAATAAAACAATCTATGTTTATACTTTGAAGTATTTTTAACTTTATTTCTGCTACGGACATCGTTTCTAAGAAAATATTTTAACACACTGTAGAAATGCGTTCGTAGTATCTGTTCGTCTAAATAAATTAGAAGTCATGAACGAGAATTGTACATTACCTTGACTGTTCTACACTTTTACATCTACACTAATATAATAAAGGGGAAAGATTAGAATGTTTGTTTGCATAGAATAGGCTCTGAAACTACTGGACTGATTTGAAAATTCTTCGCCATTAGAATGAGCATAGGCTATAGAATTAGATAATAAATCTAACTGTCTGGCATAAGGAGAAACGCAGATAATTTCAAAGCTTCATATTTTCTGTAATGACAACTTTATTGTAAAATTATCGATAAACTTTTAATTACATCCTGGCAAAGTAGAAATAATTAATCGGCCAAATGTGAATTGGACTCGCTCCCCGAAGATTCAGTATAAAACCTCATTTGTCTAATGAAATAAGTTTTTACCTTGCTAAATGTAACTTTTCAACATAAACAGCCGTATTTTTTAATTTAGTTGACTTTGAAGTTTAAAATGCCCAAGAAGTTTAAAAATAACCAATTCAAAATGTTACATAACACGTAAATTTTTAAGTCATAACAATATTCATTTGATATTGATTTCTACTTGATACATCTACACGTGCCTGAGAAAAGGGTGTCTTGACATAAAGACAGATTGACAACGGAGTGATATTTATGGGTTACTGAAACCCATATTTTTCAGTTTATATTTATAATCGTGTCATAAAAATATTTACATACGTTTTACGATCTATAAAATGGTCGATAAAATAATGATAGTCTCTACAAAATTGCTATTATAGCCTAGTTAAGTTCAATTTGTCCCACGCTATACTTGTAATTTAGTGATCACGTCGATACCCTAGCGCCTTCTCACCTCTCATCATCATCATTATTTCGAGTAGGTGACATGGTCAATCGACCATGCACACCCTGGTGTCAGAGTTCTTCGGAACCGCCTCTCGGACTCTAACGTGGTTTCCTTTAACGACTACCAGATGGCAGCCGGGACCTCTTAGGCTCAGTCACGAATTTACGAGTGCCCGGTCTGCTGCTGAAGATGCTGAGGTTGCTAAACGGCGCAAGTATGCAACCTTAGCTGAGGATTATATATCTTTGCTGTTTGGCGTAGAAACGAAATACCTTGGGAGGCTAGTGCGAGGGGCTCCTTTAAAGGGACTGGGGCACGGATTATCTCCACTGCTGGTGATAAGAGGGCTGATTTTTTGCCCAACGGATCAGTATAGCTATCCAACGGGGAATCAAACCTAACGTTCTTGCCACCATGCCACATGCGCAGGATAACGAAACTTTTTAGTTTTTTAATAACCCCTTTTCTTTATTTTCTCATGTAAATATGTATAAATGGTTATGGTCGTTTACAATTTTGAAAATAAATTAGTAATAAAAAAATATCAACAATAATCTAGAAGAAGATAAAGCTAAAGCTTTTCAATGAAAAATAAAAATACGACGGAAAGGTATGCATTAAAAATCAAATAGAAGTAATCTAAGAGTAATCACAAAAACTGCACTGCTTTCAGGCCGTAGATGTATTTGTATAAAATGCAGTTCAGTCGTAAATGAGTCGTTATACGAGTATACTGGCGCTCGTCAATATACCCGTTTTGGTACAGGTCTTTCCAAAAACGGTAAGCAGGCACCGGTCGTGGTGACATGAGCACATGCCGTGCTGTATCGAGAAATGCCATCTGTTCGTGTCTGTATGATTGATAAATCTGCGATTAGTTCTCATTTTTTTAATTGCATTGACGTTTGTTGTATTGAGCTTATCTGGCCAATTATCTTGTTTTATGAATCGGACAAGCTTCACGAGATGAGGGTTTTTTAGGCCACATCACAATCAATATAGAATTAAGTAACCATCCTCATCATCGACTGCCTTCTATATCCCACTGCTGCATATAGGCCTCTCTCATTGCACGCCATCCATCTCGGTCTTGTACGTTACGAATCCAGTTTCAAACCGCGATTTTCCTAATAACGTTGACCCACCTCGCCCTCGGACGACCCACGCTTTGCTTACCATTTATGGGCCAACATCCTTTTTTCATATTCGACCATCTATACTACCTACTGGTCTACCTCTGGGTTGGATCTGGTGACAGTCAGATCAAAAGTGGATTACTCTAAAGTTTCTCTTCAAAGTCTTCATAAACTCTAAACTTTAGAGTAATCCACTTTATATCATTTTGTAAATTAACAGATTAACAATAACATATAAACAGATAAAAAAGATAACAGTCTAAGCAATCTGTTAATTTACAAAATATTCAATGTTCTGATCGGATCTATTAATCCTCAGCTTTGAATATTATTTTATTTAGCTAGATATGGCTAACCATATCACCAACTTTAGGGTTCTATACTTGGAAATGTCTTTACCTTCAAAAGGATTCTCACGAAGGGAGTATAGCTTTTAAAGCTTTTCTGCTAATATATTGGTAAATACAATGTATAAATTTGCCACCGACATTTTCTTGAAGGGGTCACTGGGCCCGTGAAATTAACAACTTTTCCTATGGAAGCAATGCAAGGAACTAAAAAAATTCATACCATTTCATACAAATTTTCGGGCCAGTCGAACACTTTCGTTTAAAAGTGACGATTTTCTTTTGATCTTTGTTCCTATTGAAAAATTTGTTCGTTTTGACGGGCTGTCACCTTTTCAAGGGTATTTTGGTGGTAAATTTACACGATGTATACTCGCGGAATTATACTTGCATACAAACATGCATGCTCATGGAACAGAAAACCAGACTCTGTTTACTAATAGGCTAAACATTGAATCATAATAATGGGTCTTTACTAGGTCATTTTTTTCCTAATGACTATGATTTTCAGGTAAACATATTTATTTTATTTAAAATGGAAAGTGTAGTAAAGGCTATATTATTAACATACTGCATGTATTACATTTTTGGTTTTTTGAATTTATATATTGAAAATAGCTCATGAAAAGAACTCGTTACAGATGTTGTCCGTTTTGATCAAATATGTCCTAATTTTCCTATTCCTTTTATAACTTTTTGTAAATTTTAAAATGCGTAAATGTTAGCGTAGCTTACTGTTGTTCATAAATACATGCAAAATGTCACTTTAGAAAAAAATATCAAACTCGATATAATACTAATAGCATTATTATAGAAAATTCAATTTACTCGAAATTCTCTATACAAAACGACGATTTCATAGGTAAACCTCATAGTCATTACAATTTGTCAGACTACACGCTAGCCTTAACACTATTAGAACTTACAGTGTTAATCTCACCATTACTTACTATAAGCCTGGATTAACAGTAAATTGTGAATATCCGAGGCAAATACGGGGAAACTGTGCATCGGTATCTTGTCCGTACCGGTCATGCATCCGTCCTTCCTTTTGCGACAAATAACCCATAATGTAACGGTGGCCAGCAGCCCTTGATCATCTAGCGGTTCCTTATGCATCTAAAGTTAATTCTTTCCGTTAAGCCTATTATATGTAGGATGTACAGTTTTATGTATGAACTTGTATCTACAGCTTTGCACTCAATGGTAAACTGTGTTAGTTTTCTAATTTTATTTCAATATTGGCACGTTCTTCCTCTAAGCTTAAGGGTCATTATTGTTACCTGAAATAAATTAATTTTAACTTTAATATTAAGCTATTCATCATCATTTAGAGTAGGTGACATGGTCAATCGACTATGCACACCCTGGTGTCAGAGTTCTTCGGAACCGCCTCTCGGCCTCTGACGTGGTTCAACTATCTTTTTAAGCTATTCAACTATCTCATATTCATGCTGTACTTGTGTATTTTGTCATAAGTAGAATTTGTATAGAGCCTTACTAAATGATCGTCTGAAACCTCACTTATACAATATCAAAAGCTATTAATTCTTTCATCTTAAATAAATAAATAAGGAAAATCACACAGATTGAGCTAGCCCCAAAGTAATATCGGGACTTGTGTTATGAGATACTTACTCAACGATACTATATTTTATAACAAATATATAGATGACCCTCTCTGTACTGCCATACTTGGCCAGAACAGACAGAGGGTCATGCTTCTGCAGTGAAGACTAAAAACACCTGATGATAATAATGACATATATAGATAAACATCCAAGACCCAGGTTAATCTGAGATAGATCATTTTCCATCTTGACCTGACCGGAGATCAAACCCGGGAAGTCCGATGTGGCAGCCTGGCATAATGACCACTAGGCCACAGAGCTCTCATGTCAACGATATCATCTAAACTAAATGATTCTACATTCGCGTTTATGCTATTATTTCCTTATTTAGGTACAAAGCCTAACCTTGGAAGGTTTATTTTATTGTTCCACTTAAAATCTTCCGTGTCTCCGAAACTCCGCGACCTTGAAATCAATTTCTCACGTACAGTCACGACTCGCGTATTACAATGGAGTTTTTATAATTGAATCGAATTTGGACTCATCCGGAATCACCGCGAACAATTTGGTCAAGTTTATGTAGCAATATCAACATTTTTTGTGGCTAATGGGTTGTACTTCATCTAGGTACCTATATTTCATAAGATTTATAGATAGCCGTGCGGTTTCCGGCAGAGTAGAATAAGTCACTCCAAGTCTTCCCATGGATGTCGTAAGAGGCGACTTAGGAAATACAAGCTAAACAAAGCTCATAAACATCAATAAGACCTCTCCAACCCGCCTGGCCAGCGAGGACAGTGTAGGCCAAATCCTCTGTCTGCCCTGGCCAAGTATGGCTCCGGTAGTACATAGAGGGTCATGCTCCTGCAGTGGAGACTAAAAAGACCTGATGATGATGTTGATGATAGATATGGTGTGTTTCACAACTGCGAATTCAAAGGTGAAACTTGATGTACACCGTGTATGTTAGCAATTTATGTTGCTTGCATTAAACACCTCATAAGGTATAGCCATTCTATTAATTTTAAATGAAATTGCCTGATATGGTGTTCTTTTAGTTTCTCAATATGAACATGATGCTAAAGCAAGCCTTAAAGGTTCCCATAAGTCAATTGTTTTGCTTTTGTGACTCATTTGTGGACGAAAAAGTTACTAAATAACATTCAGTATTACTTTTCAACGTTAGAATTTGTTGAAGTTGGAGATCGTAATTGTATTACGTCTATTTCCCTTGCGTGGTAGACAGAGCATAGGTCTATAAGACCTTATGGCCATATATATAGCAGAAAAAGGAATCAAAATATTTATGGGTTGCTGGCCGCATCGCCTATTAACATGATTCTGCAGATTTTAGCCTCGATCAGTTCGTGCGAGCTGCGCGGGAAGAGAAGCAGCTGGCACATTCTACGTTTTTTCTTTTCTACCAGACCAGCATGAAAGGGAGATCGAAATTGAATTAGAAAAACTGCATTAATAGAATACTAAAAGATGTGCCTTTGCAGGTTGCCATGAATCTCTTGTTTTTCTCTTGTGCCTAATTTGTGGACAGGGAAAGGTTACCTAAAAAACATTCAGCGCTACTTTACAACGGGATTTTCTCTGATTCCATGGCGGTGATGCCACATGTGTGGACACGCTAGCACCTACGCACTTACCAGCAAAATCTAGCCAGGGGGGAGAGGCTGTCTGTGCGGCGAAGGCGGGCGAAAGACGTAGAAATATGTAGGTCTCTTAGAAAATTTTATTTTCCTTCCCTTCGCAGTGGAAACGATGGATCCCTGGCCCGTTTGCTAAGATTTTAATAGGGACATCACAACTCGCTTTATTGAGGCAACGGGAGACCCTAGAGCGGGCTGTTGTTTTGCTCAACGAATCAGCATAGCTATACAGAGCGGTAATGCTGCTAGTATTTTGGGCACGTTGCCTCAATGTGACGAGTTGGAAGATTACTTCTATTTATAAGTTGCACATTAATATGATGATCTTTGTAAATTGTGGAAATTATACGTACGTCAGTGAATCGGAATGACCGATAGAACAGAATACTATACTACACAATACTATACCAAGATGCTGAGTTTATTTACTACTGTGAATAAGATACGCATGGTTACGACTTATAATAAATAAAATCGAAGTTGTCTATTAACCTGGCAATCTCCTAGCGCTGAAGTTAGTCGGTCAGCAGAACGCCAACAAATTGGTTTACTTCCATTTAAAACATCTTACGTAATCTTCGAGTATGATGGAAGGGTTTCCGCTCATGATTTATCCCGCCATTGACCGGCTGGTGGCATGCCTCATCTAAACATTGCTGAAACGCGGACAAATGCATGTTTTCTGGACATTCGGCTATTTCCGTCGCCGCTTCGGCTAAAACCGTCGGCGGCGGACGATGACTCCAGCGGTATGCGCCGATCGACGGACCTTGACGTAAACCTGATGAATGCAGCTGCAATCTTGACTCTAATCCCTTGTGATAAAGATTCCAAAATCACTGGTTGAGATTTCGCACGGGGATGCTTGCCTGATTTACTTTTATTCCATAAGAAACTGCTGATATAGTAAGGACTATAATATAATAGTGTTATCTACTTCAACAACATTATAATATCATATAATATGAATAAATGCGAAATTACAATTTATATCCATAATAATATTATAAATGCGAAAGTAACTCTGTCTTCTTTTCACGCTTAAACCATTAAACCAATTTGGGTGAAATTTGTTATGGAGGTAGTTTGAGACCCGAGGAAGGACATAGGGTACCTTTTATTTCGGGTAATTCCTCTGTTCCTGAGGGATCGACGGTAACGCGAGCGGAGCCGCGGGCAAAAGCTAGTTTCAATATAATTACAAAATAAAATCCTGAACCGTTGTTGCAACGGCGTGTGGCGTGATATGCCAAAATGTATAAAGGAATACCAGCAAATCGGCAGATTTGCATTGAAGACATTAGTCACAGTTCATCGACTCTGTAGCATCGTATGATTTTCGAAAGTCAGCAGTATATTTACTGTTTGCTGATTTACTCGATCTACCGTTTGTTTAACGTCTTCTGTATTGAAATACACATATTATGTAACAAACTACTTTTATTCCATTATTCTTCCATGCTGGTCTGCAAGGAGGCAAAGATATTATATACCAGTTTATCCCACGCAAATTTTAAAAGATGTTGCAAGAAATCTATAAAATCAAGTCAAAACAGGAGGTGACGGGCTAGACATCACAATTTTAATTTTCATCCACTCTTACGCAAGGAGAATATTATCTATACTTATACGCCCACCATTTCGCTAAATGCTGTATTGTTGTTGTTATATTGCTGAATGCTGTAATACTTTTTTGTACCCCGTAATAAAGACGTCTTGTCTGGATATTAGTTATTATAAGGCGTTGTTTTGTACAAAATCTATACTATTGCTAGAACCTAAGGTTGCATTTCTAATCAGTTGAGCAATTGTGCACTTAAGAACAATCATTACAAATCAAATTTGAATTAACATCCGTCTTATATTTCCGATAGTAATTACAGATATTACTTCGCATTGGCATACACATTCTCTTAATTATAACGATGTACGACTACAATTATCTTGTCTCAGTGTGAATTCGTTTGATATTTGAAAAAAGTTACATCCTCGTTACAGCTGTCAATTATTATGTTAAAATACCTTTTGGGGTCAGCATTGAGGTTGGAGCTAAGATTATGAAACTTGCGATTGTAAACAGACAGACAATCGTGGAACAGATTTTGATTGTTGTTCGCTCGCTAGCTACAAATGAACAGTAATAACAGCAATTAAATCGAATAATAGTACTGAGATGGAAGGAAATGGAACGCCGGAGTAGGTTATGTGCGTTACATAAATATGTTTACGTTTCCAATCTGTACGCATTGAAAGTCATTTGTAAGGCACTCCTCTCAACCTGCATTTTAATAACGTAGGATTGAATCCCTGGTAGCCGACCCAGCCTCTTGAGTTAGTGTTCCTATCTGGCATGAACGGACATTAACCGCAACGTATACTTTCAAAAGGAAAATACTTATTTGAAGACATTTGCATACTTAAATTTGGACAGAACGAACTCTGGAAAATACGTTTAATTCCAGGCAGCTGATTTAACATTTTGAAAAATCTCTTAGCATCTATGAAAGAAACTGGGACCTACACATTGACTGAATATTGAAACTTCTTTAGTAGCTATTGTATTAATCAATTTTGCTTTCGCTCTCCACTTCCGAAACCACTATGTTTCAATCGGTAGAAAGGAAATTACCTTATTATTCTCCTGTGTCTTGACATCTTTAGAATTCAGATAATAACGTCTAAAATTCTCAAAAGATTTGGCGGACGTGTGAGGCGAGGTGTTAACAAAAAAGTTTAATGCAGTCGTGACTACTCGTTACTTCCTCGAATGCGGGACCTAGGGTTGTCAGGTTCTCTAAAGATTCTTCTTGTTGAGCCATAATCTTTATTCTTAAATCATTGGTAAACAATATCAATAAAATTTATCCTTTAAACGTTATGAGTCTGAGAGAAGAGAATAATGACACCGCAGTCACATTGGCTATAGGCGCAATAGATTAATTTCAGCAAAAAAGTTATCGAAAAAGCATTAATTATAGGACTGGACTAACTTTCGAGATATTATTGCAAAGATTTGCATAATTTTTGTCCGCTAGGGACCATAAGCACTATGTATAGGGTTTAATAGGATTCAGACTGTTCATACACTTCTGCAATGAAATAGTCTGACTTAAATCTAGCCCAAAATAATGATGAATGGCGGGGTATATATGACGATGTCTTTTCCACTAATAAATATAATACTAATTAAGGATCAGGAAGAGGCAAATGACTGGGCAGTGAGTACTCGTAACCACATATTGGGCAAAACTACTATAACTAGTAAAAAGACATTACTACTCGAAAAGAAGAAGAAGAATTGAATTACTTACTACTCAAGTATATGAAACACATGACATAGTACCGAACTCGGCAATACTCCTAGATTTCCCGGCCTGCCAACCCTGGCAGTGGCTGTTGGCTTCTCGCCTTGCGCAACCTTATTGAACAAATTGTTCACGATACACGACTCCAGACTCAAGTCGCTATTGTAAATCACCGCATCTGCTGTTGAAAAAACAATCTCAGCTTGTCTTGAAAAGCAAGTATTAAAAGTTTATTGTCAATCAATATTGGAATAGCCCATAGTTGAGTGAAGTATATGTAAAAATATCACTATAATTTATTTAAGTTTTGTTTTTGGGAAGTCTTCCATCTTTTTTATGTCAGCTATAAAACAAACACGTTTTTTTTGATCTGAGTATAATTTTGGGTGATCAGAAATTAAACTGTAAGGTTCTATGAGTTGGGACAATGTATATTTTATGGTATTTCGTGATCTTGATAACAAATCTCACTTTGTAGAATATCAAATACGTTAACGTGTATCTGATAAGTATTAACAATTTATAAGCTAATGAGCACTCAAATAAAATTATTTATTTTAATATATCTTGAACCTCACACTTAGAAATTTAAAATTAACTGTCTTCGTGATCTTGTCTCTGATACTGCAACATATATCACGTTCACAGCCGGCATATCACGAAATAAATCTCTATCAAATGCCACGGCGACATCATTAGATCCTTCAGCCTTGACTCTAGACCCCGTGGTATTTAACGTACGTCGATTATCTAAACGTATTCCTTTATTTATTTGTATGTAGATAAACTTTAGTCTTGCTATTGTAGATTGTACTGCAACAACATTCTAGGGATTTGTTTTATTGAACAGTACAATATTGTTTATAGTTTTGTTGGTGTAGCCGGTAGTAATACTAGTCGGTGTATGAAGACTGTCGCTATAGACGAAGTCTTAGTATCCAGGTTGAATTAGAGACGTCTGGAATTAGAGACGTCACTATCGGACTGATTTACTTGGACTGATTTGGAAATTGCGAGTCTTAGAACAGAGTACAGATCAGTTTGGCGGATGTAAGATCATTAATAAATATCAAGACTATCGTCCTCATCGTGGAGTCGTTCCCTAGATTAGTGTAAATCTATTTCCCAGTCTATATAAGTATATTTATTGTTAAATATATAGTATCGCTGAGTTAGTACATATCCCACGTTAAAAGTTCACAAGTAATTATCAAGCTAGAACTCTATTTATTTATTAAATAATTTGTAACCTAGCATACCAAAGAACTGCAAAACAGTCTTTGACAAAATTATGCTTATTTAGTTATTCATTAGCGGAGTTTTGATCCATGCAAATGATTTGCAGTCTTGAGAAGACATCGTCATCTACTGTTCTATTTCTTTAATAATCAAATAGATCTTGTTATAATACAGCGCTTGTAATTTGACCCTCATTACATTTGATCACTGGGTTGTGAAGCCGGGTAGCTTTAACCCAATTTATGAGGCCTGATTTAAAGTAGGGCATTTTCCATTTCATTGCTGTCCGTCAAACGTAATTAGACGACCTGCTGGGCCTTAACCAGAGCGAAGCAAATTAAAAATCGGTATGTCTCTACGGGAGTCACTTTTAACGAAACCAAACCTAATTACTTTACGACGTAACGAGTCTACCATATCGATTGTAAAATCGTTATTTCGCGAAATTCCGTTGAGGAAATCGTACAATTATCAAATTCAAGAATCGAATTACAAAACTGTGTGTAACGAATCGTCTTAAAAGATCTTGTTGATTAGCCATTTAAAATGCGATCGGATCTTTTGAATGAGGGTCATGTTTTGATTGGATTTCCTCTCGGATAGACCATTGATCCATCAAGGTCGAAAGAGATACCATCGACGGAGGCTGTGATGCAACGCATTGTAGGATTCCAATAATAAAGGCGGACAGAAATGTTGTTATTTGGACAATAGACTGTTGAATGGAGTGACTGTTTGATTTTACGATTGTGTAACTTCTGAATTTATGTACTTTTAACTATTATTATGAACACGTGGTATGACATAATGATAGACATGTTTTATCTGCACATACTTAGGTCACAAATTAGATATCTAAAGGCTGCTGCTATACATAAACGGGCATACATGAGCTTTGATTAAAATAAGTAGCTAATTGGAGACACTACGTTTTTATGTTCTTAAATATCCTACTCTTAGTCGTATTCCTCCACCAATGAGTGTATTCCCGGTTGCATCCTCTGGGTGCGGTGGAACCCGAGGTTCGCTATTATGACAGCATTCATGCTATGATTTGGCGAAAGATTTTGCGGCCGGTTGCCTGCCTGACGTCAACCCGCCTTAGGAGCTCCAGAACCACAAACAAATGACGTACAAGTATTTAGCTGCGCCGGTAACAATTACAATGCCAACCTGTAATACCCTTGTATCACAGGTTGGCATTGTAACCACTGCGTCAGGGAATCCGTCTCCTGGACGCATTATCACTTGCGATATATCAGACCAGCCGGCTCATTTGCTAACTTAGTGTATAACGTCTTGATAGTCACTTCAAAATACATTCAGCGTTCATAGGATTATTTTTATTCAAGATATATAAAACGTTATGTATTTTGAAGTGACTATCAAAACGTACACTAAGCAAATAGGCCGGCAGATTAAAAGAGAAAAAATGCATAACATATTCAATACTCATAGTGTTAAATGTTTCGGTGACTATTTGACGACCTGCATGTTTGACCCTAATTCTCTGTAGGATCAGAAATGTTAGTGCTTTTGGCCCATAGTGGTCTCATAACACGTCCAGAATAAAAGATGGAGTATTCCTATTGGGCCGTACGTAACCATACAGCCATCAAATTTGTGGCATGACGTAATCTTAAACAAGTAATTTACACATACTTACAATGATATTATTGCCCCCCTGCTGTTAGTCATTTCATTTTGATCGCTACATTTCTCGAACTAGCCTTTTAACAGTGATAGTTACATCGCGTGTGAAGGCAATATTCACAGGAATAAGAGATCAATAAACAGATAAAAGTGTAATTTACAGGGAATTGATCGCCCACTGTTTTCAACTGGTTTGGCGCAGTACGGACATTTCTCAAAATGTGCACTCGAAAAAATGGACAAATTTTCTGGGTCAAAATAATAATATTTTAATTTTAAAGTTATAGTAGTTAAATAATAAAAAGATATTGGACGTGCACTTTTGCATATGTGAACTAAATAATAAATTATAAAGATAAAGCGCGTCAAAATTCATAAATGGGCGTGACATTGCATTTTTCTAATAAAAGGAAGCACACTGACGTCACACGGGATTTTAACGGGCTACATCTTTATAATTTTATGTTTAATTGACGAAAGAAATAAACGTTTTTTGTTTAATTTTTTTTTCAATGAAACATAAGATGTAGTCTTATATTTTTTGATAATCTCACTGAAGAGTTTATTATATTCTTTTAGTAATTTTGCCTATTGATGCACTTTTCAAAACGAGTACAAAATATTTACGTGATAAAATGAGCAGTACAGTAAACTGGCCCATTTTTTGATAATTTGCAGGTAAAACAAAATACACTTTTAAAAGCTATGTCAGGTGCCTTTAGGCAGCTTGAATAATCTTAGATCGGTGTAAGCTTCTAACACAAACAAAAACAATAATACTTTGGGTTTCCGTGATTCATATTTTTGTAAATAACAAATATTTGCATGATGCACCTTCCGAATTCTTCGAAATGCTCACTTTACATAGGCTGCGTATTTTGAAATATGATCGTTTTTATTAACTTAAGTAATTGTAAATTTACTATTTCTCGAATAAACATTTTGAGAAATTCTCCTTCTGCGTCAAACCTTTTTCAACAGTCATTAACGCCTACTCCTAGAACTTATTTATATTAAACATTTTTATTTTTACTACTAAAATGATAATTACCTTTTCCGTTTATGCTTAAAGCGTCTCTGTCGGTATAATCGTGAGAACCATGTACATATTTAGATGACAATTTTGTGATCATTAAGTGACGAAATCTCCTCCTCAAGTTTCGATTCCTCTACAGGGCAAGATCGAATTTATAATTATTTGACTGGGCCTTACTTATATCTATGTGACATTGAGTGTCTGTAACATATTATCGAGGATTTTATATCCATTCTGTAACACAACAGGTGGAGCCAATACTAACTACGACTTTCCGTCATGTATTTAAAAAAAGTATTAGTATTTTGTATTAAAATGTAGTATGAGATCTACCTAAATCGATTCCCAACTGAAACGCCACTAACTAAATTTCATCGAAATCGACGAAGCCATTTCAGAGATTTTTAATAAAAAGGTTAAGACTACAAAAGCTCGTTGTACTGTTGTACAGTATAGTTTTCATTATATTACTACCTTAGCAAGGCATTTGCTTAGTATTTTTTATTAGATTTATTTATAAACAGTAATGTTATATATTAAAGTGTGCCCAGTAGCTTGGCTCGCGCGACAACGTATATCGACTATCGGTATATTGTTTTCTGAAATATCCAAGAGCGAGATGTGCATAGTTTATCGTGCGATATAAACGGCGTCGCGGGTGCCATGCTACAGGCACTGCAATTATAGCTTCTCTGTTTTAAAATCCATAAACTGTTATTGCTCTGCCTAATGAACTTTCACGGAGCATCGTGTTTTCTCGAATATAACATTACTTATGAATATTGATAGTAAAGTCGTGATCCAAAGTTGTTTCTAATTATTTCACTTATATCCGCTAGATATAATGATATTGTTTCTGGACCTTTAATCGATTTTTAGGGATCAGTATCCAAAGGGTGCTAACCGTGTAACAGAAGGGACATTTTGCGAAAGGGGCATCCTGCGACGAAACTCCTTAAACCACTATGTTTGTCTTTAGTTTGCCAGAAGACTTTTTAAACCATAATACATGAAATTAACTGTAGGCAGGCATGTAAGATTATATTAATTATTATAAAAATATTATGTTCTTTTCACTTGTTCACCTATAGATATATCTTATTAATAGTGGTCGACTAGGTATTTTAATTATATTGTCGAAGTTTAGCTCTGGCAATGTAGTAGCTCTGGCAATGTTAAGGCTTACTACAATTAGCAGCCCTCGATAGTCCAACAAATAACATAAGGTGCCTTGGCTTGGCCACAACAATAACAAAGGTGATAAGTCTTTATCAACTTTTCTCGGAAACCTACATATGTGGGTCCGACTTACACATGGCCGGTTTAATTTGAAGTACTCGTGTCAACATCAATTTCAGTGCAGCATAAAACTTTTATGTCACCTCTAAGATTAAATTTATGTTAGTGAAAGTGACGTGAAAGGGTCAGCGAATGCTACACTAATGCCAATAGATTTAACGCTGCATCCGATGTAGGTATTAAAATGTAAGTTCCAGTAAATACCTAACTAGTCACAACATTTATCGCTATATGGCTCGTGTTAAAATTATGTATGGAATGTACAGATGTTGTCGTTAGCAGATTTATATACTATCAGTCTGGGTTTTTAGGGTCCCGTACCCAAAGGGTAAAAACGAGATCCTATTAATATCGCTCCGCTGCTGTCCGTCTGTCTGTCTGTCTGAATGAATGTTTAAGGTACTCACATACAACAAACGTGATTTTTTTGCTTGTTTTTGCTCAATATTGATAACGGCAACAGGTAGACGCTTGAAATATTCACAGAATATTTAGCTATATATTCAATTTTTAAAAATAAATAATTAAATAAAAAATAATTTAATATTAAAGGAGAGCTTCCATACAACAGACATGATTTTTTTTGCCGTTTTTATAGATAACGGTACGGAAAAGACCCTTAGTGCACGAGTCCGACTCGCACTTAGCTGGTTATTTTCAATTTGGGTTGACATTAGGCAGGCGGCCAGTCGCAAAAATAAATGAAAAGTTTGTAAGACTTCCATGCTGTCCCGACCCCACTAAAAGTGGGATGAGGAGTGGAAGAAGAGAGCGAGGGAAGAGAGTCTGGGTTTTTCAAAATAATAAAAACAGTATCAAAAGCTATCCCATGAGTTTTAAAAGAACTAACTGATAGAAAAGTACAACAATACAACAAACCGATCGACAGAACAGATTATTGTGAACTATTACAAATTTTCCTGATACAAAGCAAACTTGTATCAATCTAAGCAATATAAAATGTAAGCCACTAGGTGTATGCGCGATCTTAGCATTAACTCTGGGTTTTTCAAAATAATAAAAACTGCATCAAAAGCTATCCCAAAAGTTTTACAAGAACTTACTGACAGAAAAGAACAAAAAGACAACAAACCGATGGACAGAACAGATCATTGTGAACTATTACAAATTTTTCCGATACAGGCAAACTTGTATCAATCTGAGCAATATATAATGTAAGCCTCTAGCTGTGTGCGCGATCTTAGCATAAAACCACTGCATATCTCTCAGTTTCGATATCTCCATTTACAATTTTGATACTATCTATTTAAGGTTCACCTACTGGTTTTAGATTTGTAATTATCTCCAATCTTTTGAGATACTAGCATTTGTCTTTAGACTTCCGAAATTTCTCAACCTATGTCTTACTATCCACGACTTGTTCCTGAGACCTATTTTCGCCTATAAGAGATTCAAGATTGCCTGCATATTCATCATCACCTTTATAATATTCAAATGCATTGCTCAATGCTGCAACAACGCTGCAGCTGCAGTTCCCATTGTTTATGCTGATGAGGTGAGATTGCATCAGTATGCAGGTGTGAACCTGGCTTATTATGCGTGATGCACTTATCTGTTTTATCGCCACTTTCAGTTTTTAATTATGAGTCTTGATTGACTGGTTGTTATTATTTTTTTAAATATTAAGTGTTGTTTTTGCATTCACAATTCTACTCTTTATTTCTTCCTTTAATAAGAGAATAGTTTTCATAATCTATACTATACTAATATTATAAAGCTGAAGATTTTGTTTGATTGTTTATTTGAACGCGCTAATCTACGGATAGTCCATTTATTGAGGAATGCTTAAGGCTATAAAACATCACGCTGCGACAAATAGGAGCGAAGTATCAATAAAAAATGCTTTGAAATCGGGGGGAAATTATTCATTAATCATAATAACAGAAATTGCTGCTTATGAAGTCGCGGGCAACAGCTAATCTTTTATATAACAATACCGACTTTAATCAAACTATTGAACCGATTTTGATGAAATTTAAATTGAACCAATTTGAAAGCATAGGTTCATGCCATATAATCCACGCGTATTATATAGTGTAGACAAACAGCGGACAGTCTGCAAGGTACATAACAATAAAGTAAGTACTAATTTAGCTTACATGCAATAAAAAATCCCCTCATGTTTAAATGCCAGCAGCCCATATTGCGAAAAAACTTTCTCTGATATCTGCCCTGTAATGCAAAAGTTCATTTACCGTTTCGAAATATTTACCGATCAATTAAAAGGAAATCCAGGTGAAACTAAACTAAACTGACAATAGACTAGAAATTTTCTTTCAAATTTCGTTTTGTTTTGTTGGTAGTGATTAAAATACCGTAAATATCGGCCAGTCATAGACGAGCGCGCGTGCGCGTCAAGCGAGGCACGTTCCCGCCCTTTGTTCACTTTTTTTTTAATTTTCCTTCGCCTAAATAGTTCTTATGTCAACTCTTTTGTTAGCTTTGATTGGTTGGCGCTACGCGTTTATTGTATGTATTCAAATTATGTTTTTTTAACGTCGAGGCGGACTCCTTTTAAGTTTCTGATGTTGATTATAGTGGCGTAACATGTTTTTCCTCTGATCGTATTTGTGTACGAAACATCCGCATACTTGCTTTCATTTTCTTTTTTTATCGCTCTCATGGAATCCCTTGAAAATTCCATCAGTTGATTTTGACTAGCCGTGTCTTGCAAAAATCTTTTTCAAATAGTGTTTTTGTTGCTTTATTTTTTTTTATTATTATGATTTAATTGGCAAAAGCAGGTTTAAGGTAAACCCAATTAATAGCCAGTAACAGTATTGGCCATTTGTGACTACCGTTTTAATCTAGATTTTCTAGTTTACAAGTCCATTCCTAGAAACTACAAAACACAGGTAAGAAAACTTTGAGCAACTGACTTAATCTTTAGATTTACTAGGGTTTTACAGTTCTTAAAGATTAATTACGACTCTTATTGCAAATCGCAGGCATCCAATTACACAAAATCTCCAATGAATATGAAAACGAAAGTACGGTGTACAACCTTTTCATCGTCACTTCAAAATACATTGCGGCTTTCGTCGTACCCAAAGGGTAAAAACGGGGCCCTATTAATATCGCTCCGCTGTCCGTCTGTCTGTCCGTCTGTCACCAGGCTGTATCTCATGAACCGTTATAGTTAGACAGTTGAAATTTTCGCAGTTGATGTATTTCTGTTGCCGCTATAATAATAAATACTAAAAATTTAATAAAATAAATAGATATTTAAGTGGGCTTCCATACAACAAACGCGATTTTTTGCTTGTTATTGCTCGATATTGACAACGGCAACAGACGCTTGAAATGTTTACAGAATACCTAATTAGTTAAATATAGGCCGCTCTTGGCCGGTTTTTTTTTAATTTAGATATATTAACCGTAACAAATAATGAATTTACTGTCAAAACGTTGTACACCGCAGTTCTCATAAGTCTGCGGGTAGGCCTGATGGTTGTCGGTGAATAGTGGTTCAGGCGAACCCAGTATACGCTAAGTTTAGATGGGTGGTCTACATAGGATCGATTATCTACTCTCCCTTCAAGCGCGAGAAACGCAGACACAATGGATTTTCTATTGTTATGCGTCCTCATTGGACCGCTTGGTGGTTGAGAGGTCAAAAGAATTCGAGTTAGTTATCCTAACTAATATTATAAATGCGAAAGTGAGTTTGTTTGTTTGTTTGTTTGTTACGCTTTCACGTTGTAACTACTGAACCGATCATAATGAAATTTTGCATTCACGTTATTTAGGGTACAGAGAAGGACATAGACATTTTACCCCAGGAAAGAGTACTGTTCCCGAGGGATCGACATTGAAGCGGGCGGAGCCGCGGGCGAAAGCTAGTTATTATAATAACTTGTGATTATAGAATTTGGATTCACCACCTTTCAAACTTAACACGTTTTTAAACCTAATTAGGTAGTAAAAAACATCGCAACAACTCTTCCATGCCGGTTCGAGTTCGGAGAGAAAAGAACATAAAATGTGTCAGCTGCTTCTCTTTCCGCGGACCGTAAAGTCAGTCAAGGGATTGGGCTAAAATCTGCGGAAGCATGTCAATAGGCGATGCGGCTAGCAACCCATTAGTACTATTTGATTCCATTTTACATCTACACGCCCTCCAACATGCTAAATGTGGCTATAAGTTCCTATAGACCTGGGCTCTGTCTACACCGCAAGGGAAAAAGACGTGATACTATGTATATATGTATAAACGAGACTATGTAAAACGCCCCTTCAGATTGCGTTTGGTAACAAAAGTCCGTGATTTTAATTAGAAACTTGCCTAATTTTCTACTAATTATCTAATTACTTATCTCATGTAGAAACACTCGCACGACTCGATCCGGTCAAAGCATTCAATCAAGCAGCAATGTCAAGCAGATCATGTTTGTCTGTCTGTCTGATTGCTACGATGATAAATTATCTTGACTACTACTGAATTAAAGATTGGGACAGATGCGAGACTACAATACGCGCATGCTACAACTACCTACACTTGGTAACGTTAGGTCAGTGATTAAACAGTTCAAGTTTTATGTGAACTTGAACTAAAATACGTTTTTTTAATTTTTTTTTTTCAAAAGAATACAAAAATATCATAAATCTCAACAATGTAGCATAATCTCATTCGAGATTTACCGTACAACCTAGTTGCTGCAGTAACATAATATAAAACAGCAAATCATACTTAGTCATTATTATACATATAATGAAGGTATTAAAAACCTTTCTGTTGACGTCGCACTCGTACTACTAATCATTTAAATAAATAGAGAATGCATACTTTTAGTATTTTTGACAAACTCTGTGGCCTAGTGGTCATCGTGCCAGGCTGCGATATCCGAGTTCGCGGGAAAATGATCTTTTTCAGAATGGCCTAGGTCTTGAATGTTTATATGTATATGTATTTGTTATAAAGTATAGTATCGTTGAGTTAGTATCCCCTAACACAAATCTCGAACTTACCTTGGGTCTAGCTCAATCTGTGTGATTTTTCTATATAGGTACGTACATACATATATATATTTATTAAAAATTTAAATATTTCTGGTTTCAGTAACTCAACCATAATTTAACTGCTGTATAATCAATACTTAACATAACGTCCCCAATATTTTTTGACCAAGAAGCAACAAAACCACTAAAGATATCTGAGTTATCCTATAGTCATAACTCAGACACCATCTGGTAGTCGTTAAAGGAACCACGTCAGAGGCCGATAGGTGGTTCCGAAGAACTCTGACAGGTTGTGCCTGGTCGACTGACTGTGTCACCTTCTCAAAATGATGATTGAGAATTTTACATATATTTCCTTTGATCATATATTTCGCAGTATTTCGGTGTAGTTCTGAGACACTCCGTAGTTTCGTGTATAGCGTAGTCTACAGGAGTTATTCTTCTGTAGCTTATTTTTATTCCGTGACTACCGTATTCGTAGTGTGTGGTCGGATGGTCTGCATGAAAGAGCCAATTATGATTGATATTGATAAGGTCGCCTGGCTTTCTATCTGACTTTTTATGGTCGCTATTCACGTTGCATTTATAAGAAAACTTGCAGCCCGCCCCGGCTTTACTAATACATGTTTTACATCATTGATTCTACCTGTACGATTTGTCTATTACTTTATTTATAGTTTGCTTTCACCAACGGCTCCGCCCGCGTCATTATCGATCCCTCGGGAACAGTACTTTTTCACGGGATAAAATATACACTATGTCCTTTTTCGTACCCCAGACAACGGGTATGCAAAATTTCATGACGATCAGTTCACTAGATAGGGCGTGAAGGCGTAACACACAAACAAATAAACTCACTTTCGCATTGATAATAATAATATAATAATAATCAAAAAACTAGAAGTTTAAAGTGGTCGCCATGACCGAATACGGACGGACTAATGATCATCATCATAATAATCATGTATTTGTCGACCAACTACAAATCATTTTTTGTTAGTAACACAGAAACCCTAAAAACCTAATGTTAGTACACACACAATATAGCACACAAAAACCCATCACACCAGTTCGTCTTTCAGCATATGTATCATCGAACAGTGATTCACATACTGAAAATCGACACGAGAGGCAAATAACCTCAGAATATTGTTGGAGCTGGCCCGTAATCTATTTGCCAGAGATGAGCACCGTTTACGCATATTAGTATAGAAACAATCCACTCGCGATTCGGCGAACATCCCCGACGCGCTGAAACGTCGAGACAATCCCAACAACACCCTGAAAGCATTATGATACTAGTTAGGATTAGGACCAGTGCCGGCGTCAGCATTACTGGCGCCCTGTGCGAGATTTCTACGAGCGCCCCCTCTTATTGGGGAGAGGGGGATGCAATGCGATTGAATCGCACTGCCCTGCGTCCTCTGCCCTTGCTGGGCTGTTTGCTTTTCGTGTGTGTAAGTTGCCAACACTGGTGTCAGATTTTTCAAGCTGCCAAAAGTCATCTGACATAGCTTTATAACTGCCATCAATGATGACAGCCGGACCTTTCTGCCGCATCGGCCTAACGGCTTAACGTGCTTTCCTTGCTTGGTGGGGTGCCCAAGCGCGCCCTACCCTAACGCCGCTACTGATTAGGACTATAGTCGTCTTTCTACCGGATAGGATTAACGTTTTTTTTTTTTTATTTCTCAGGTATTGCAACGAGACGTGGAATGCCACGGGCGGATCGTGAGCTCCGTGGTGCGACTATGCAACGGTGCTGACGTGGCCAGGGCGCTTGAGAGACGCTGGCACCTTCTGTATCTGCGGGCCATCGAGTGGCAGTGCCATCTGGAGGCCTGTCTCGCAAGAATCGATAACCAGGTGAGATAGACGGACATTCATCATTGAAAACTATTAAAACTTCATTTTCAGCATCTTCATCGTCTGTGATATTTCTCAACACAGTGTTCTTTACGCATCGAATTTAGGCGCACACAATTATTAATTACTACACTAACAACATTATAACTAGCTTCGGAAGGCATGTAAAGTCGTTGGTCCCGGCTGCCATCTGGTAGTCGTTAAAGGAACCACGTCAGAGTCTGAGAGGCGGTCCCGAAGAACTCTGACACCAGGGTGTGCATGGTCGATTGACCGTGTCACCTACACGAACTGATGAGTAACAACATTTAATGTCCTTGTACCCTAAGTACATTTGGTTTTTAATTGTAATTCTGTATAAAGAAATATTAAAGACAATGAACGAAGATACATAAAAAAAATAATAATAATACATTATTATACAGGAAACAGCGAACTCATTAAATATTCTTATTCAAAGAAAAAAAATATCTGCCACCTTGGTTACGTAGGTATGTCCTTTGTTATGCATTGTTTATTATTATACACATTTCAATTAATGTCGTAATACAAGAAAAAGTTTAACATGTTGAAAGCTTTGATAAGCTTTGATACATTTTTCAAATGAATAACCATACCTCTCTTACAGTACCGTACATTTACAAATAGCTAATGTCAACTATAAACGATTTAGTGTCTTTCCCTCCCTGGCACATTTGCACAAATTCGCGGTAACCCATGGAGTTCCCACCAGTCACAATAGACCAATCAACTCCCCGCTGCTGTTTGCAAACATGACCCCAAGTGGCGAAGAAAATTGCTCTAGTCCCCACACTAGAATCAGTGGCGTATCTACCATATGACCGACTGACCCGGGGCGGCATAGGGGGTAGCAGACATATACGATACGATACGACGATAAAAAATAAAATGTAATAAAATGATATGGATAAAATCGTATTTTTAGGAGATATATTACAACAAAAGGTCACTCACGTTCTTCGAAGGCGTTTGACCTCTAATCAACGTGTCAGCGTGAACGCTTCGTGCTAAGAGGCGGACTGCGCGTGCGATGTACCTAATTCTAGTACAACCGTTTTTGTAAGAACACAAAAACCAATTGCATTTGTAACATAAATATATATAGGCACAAATCACACAAATTGAGCTATTTACCCCACCATATGTATGTTGTGAACTTGTGTCGTGGGATAACTAACGCAACAATACTATGTTTTACAATATAATTATACATGTATAACTTCTAGGCCAATCTGAGAAAGATCGTTTTCCACCTTGACCTGACTGGGGATCGAACCCAGGAAATAGAACTCTTCGATTCAAAGGCACTTGCAGTACCACTAAACCACAAAGTAATATACATAGCGACCTCTGTATCTCATTTGTGTACAAAGAATGTAAAACATTCAAAAGTTATGGGAGCAAGCAATGTATGCGTCATATAATATATTATTTTTAACTACTAGCATTATAACACATTGTAAATTAAATATTTTCAAACATAGAACAAAAGGCAACGAGAACCATAAATAACTTTTTATAAAAAAAAAAACTAGTAAATATTGGTTTTACTTAACGTGTGAAAAATGTTCGGGGCACCAAACATTAAAATACGCCCCTCACTACAATTATTATAACCCTCCACTACAAAAGCCATAAAAAGACCAATTTCGCACCATTCTGCATCTTCAATCGGTAAATCCCAACGTTTTTAACCCTCAAGAACGCGTAATGTCAAGGGTTAGCCACGTGCCCGCTCTTTTGGGATCTGTATATGATTTGTGGCCGCTAGAAAACAATTTGACCTGAATCTTTTAGTTTACTTTGGATGGTGTGAGGATAGGGTTAACATACCCAGTGGGGACTTTAAATTGTATTAGGAATTATCGAATGACATTTATTGGTCGTAAATTAATCTGTGACAGTTGAGCATGGCTGTGTTATAAATTATTTAATTTAATTTTACTACAGTTCCTCAACAAAGGATTATTTTAGTACTCACTAAATTATAGAACTGGTGTGTCAAAAGAAATCTATATCCATAAATAAATAAACTTGATAGTGAATGAATAGAAACGTATTTGACCGCGGGATTTATTCATATTCAAATCACTGTATGGACATGCCATGAATAATCATAATCATAATAATTTATTAGTAAAATAAATTTACACGTCAAATTTACAGTTTAAGGTCAAATTACAATAATATTTAGATTAAATTAAGATTAAGATAATTATAAATTACACAATTTCATATATTTTCTGTTACTATATATTATTAACTACAATAGTTTGAACGGTGGTCAGTTTATATTTAGTTTTTAAAAAATACAGTTTTTATAAGGCAGCCCAGAATAGATCTCTAAAAATCTTCCAAAACCAGGCTCAAACTTTGGAAAAGAACCACGCACATGTGTACCCGCGCAGACCATCTGATATTCCACCTGCTGGGAAAATTCTATCCGGGATCTTCCTTGGGCAGTCTGGAAGTCACTTAACCGACTCCGTGCTGGTGTTGGGAGATGTTGAGTATTTGTGTGACTGCGGTGCCAATCAGTCCATGTCTCACCTTCTGTCGTGCCCTAACTGCCACACTATTTGCACGGTACAGGACCTCAATGAGACTAATGATAAGGCGATCATCGTAGTGTAATGGAACCATTTCGACTCGAAAAGAAGAAAAGATACTTACTTAAGTTGATGTCTTTGGATATTGCTTTCCTTACACATTTTTATAGAAAAATATTTATAGACCCCTCAGTAGCCGAAAGTACTTATAATACAGTCAAATAGTAAAATTCTAAAAAAAAACCTATCAAACTTGGGCAGCACTTGGGTTTTGAGTAGAGCCTAATGATATCTGACAAAATCCATCCATTCGTTTAGAAGAAGAATTTTTCAAACATACAAGATACGCGCGAGACACATAACCCTTCTTGGCAATCTCATCAAATCTTAATAGATTTACGATAGATTTTGTTAATACATACGATAAGAAAAGTGATTAATGAGGTGATCATCATCATCATCATTTTGAGTAGGTGTCACGGTCAATGATGATGATGATGAATGAGGTGATGATACAGATCTTGTGTGTGTGGTATGAGAAGTGCCGTCAATACACTGCCGACGCAGAGGCGTTAGGGCATTGTATCAGATTCACATTCTACCCCTGTTGTCCTCTTTTTGATAGATGATATGTAATTATTTACAAAATAAATATTTCTTTTTGCAGGGTGGTGCTTCAATAGAAGCCGCCAGTGACAGCGACGACGAACCAGCTCTTAAACAACCTCGCCTGAGCCGCCGTGGGTCCCCGAGACGCCAGCGTACGCCAGTCAATGCGCGTCGCCGCCAGCGGTCCGTGGACAGCCGACAATCCGCCTCTGAGGTAACATATACACACACATCTAACCTCTTAATATACCGTTCTGAAACCACCTCGCCTGAGCCGCCGTGGGTCTCCGAGACGCCAGCGTACGCCAGACAATGCGCGTCGCCGCCAGCGGTCCGTGGACAGCCGACAATCCGCCTCTGAGGTAATATATAACACATCTTACCTCTTAATATGCCATTCTGAAAGAACCTAGCCTGAGCTGCCACAAGTCGCTAGGGCGATAGCACACACCAGTCAATGACTCTTATGATATAAAAACCTTAACACACCTTTTACCTCCTGGGCGAGTCAGTCGGGTAAAAAAGCGTATAAATAGAGAGAAGTATATCAGCAGATCTTTAAAACTTAAACCCAAGGAGCTAGTTATCAGACACTGTATGAAAAAAGAGGCAGCGAATTTTAGTCGACTCTGAAGAGTTGACTGAATAGCCGCGCGACCTTGGCTATGGACAATTGGACATATTCCCGGGTAATTGCTGTTTACCTGCATGAAACGGGGGCGCTACGCGAGCGAGCGCAATGGTACGACGATTTTACCTAAATTCGGAGCATTATTCAACGCGCCTTTTGTCCTTTAGGCAATTCGGCGCGCAGCCGCGGCAAATGTTGCGATTGTGACATGCGACGCGAACAAAAAATAATATAAAATACTTTTTTTTGACATACTATGTTTCAAAGTGTTGTGTTGTATGTTATTTGCTAACTTCTTTATTATTGATTTTCAGGAGGAACAAGAATATGCTGTAACGTACACTTGGCGCGGGTTCGAATCGGATTGCGAGTCAGAACTGGCGCGGAGTCGGATCGAAAACATGGCGGACGAACGACGTGTTCCTGGCCAATGCGAGGACGTCAACTCCAGACCCACCGACCAGACTGTACCTGTCACTATGGACCAGATTGATGGTGAGATACAAAACATATTGGGTAGGCAGAGTCGCATAGGTGGGCTTAAAGATGGAAAACAATTGTGAAATTCAAAATTTGGATATTTGTACATGCATGGCAAAGAAATCCCAAAGACATAATGATAGCTGGCGACATTCAGCCAGGAAAATTTTGGCTGGTAGTACCCAAATTACCGTAAAATGGGGGAGGATGAATGATATTTAGAATGTCAGGCCAGGGCGGTCGGAGGAGAATGTCATTTTATTCTAATAGACAAAGAAGAAAATTCAATTGACATTAGTATGATTTTAGCTCTGCAGCCAACTTTAGTTTATTCTTAGTTATACCAGCTTTGTATGTTCTCTCTCATATAATATATAATCAAATGGCATGACTTATGATCGTATCCTTTTTTTTCTCATTCACCAATAAATCTAGTTCAGTATATTTCCTTTCCCGTCAGAATATCAATAACTCATAGCCTATTATTACCAACACAATAGCAACACAATAGACGTCACTTTACATGCAGTCTACAAGAGTCATAAAGTTTAATTACTAGCCCTTTCTATGGGACTGCATAATAGAAGTACACACGAGAAATCGCGGCATTCTGACCCTACCTATATTGAAGCGTTATCGCCGTCAGGCTGTCTTATAAGATTGGCTTGCTATCTGCAGACAATTGATTCGAAAGCGCAACAGTCAATGCGTATATCGGTTTGTCTTTTCATCGCTAGTACTTGCAAATTACCATGTACGATGGGAACAAGGTAATAAACCACTTAGACAGATGTTCTCATCGAAGAAATAACTCTCGCGTCTGGGTTTGTCATCAAAAACAATGCCTTGTTTATCAATTCCATTTGTCAGAATTTCTTATAGTTTACAAAACAACGCACGACATTCATTCATTGATGAATAACCATTAGTTTCCATTGCAGGCTTAGATTTAAACAACGCGATGAATATTGAGGAAAAAATTAAGACACCACCAACAGTGATTAAGAGAAAAAAATCAGTAGACACGTCAAAATTCAACCAGACAGATCGGAAATCCAAACATTGTGCCACATTTTACTTCAGACACCACGACACAGATTCAGACAGACAAATGATTGAAACAGACGAAAAATCACAGGAAGAATCTTCAGAGGAAGAATGGACCTACGTTGGTGGAGCTAAAATTGCGAACGATGACTCGACCGATTTGATGACGTCATCTGTTGAGATACAATGTGAACTGCCTTTAGACGATAAGAAAGAAAAATCACCGTCACCGAAACCTAAACTAGAATCTTCGACCCCGGATCTTATTAAAATTGAAATAAAATGTAAAGATTCAGAAAGATGTAAAGATATAGAAAGGTTAGTGATACAGGCGGAAGAATTGGTTCAGAAACAGGCTCAGCAGATGGCAAAAAAGAAAGGTTCGAGGAGTTTTAAGCCACTGACGTTTGAAGAGGAAGGGAAGAATGTGAGTAGAGCAAAGATGTCGAGGATCAAGGAGTGGTTGAATCAGAACTCGGAAGGGAAGAATGACAGTAACCAGGTAAGAATTAATGCAATTTTAATTAAAATATATTTACTGCTATTGCTCAACAGGTGACGACCTTGATAACATAAAAGACTGACATTAAAATATTTACAGTTAATTGGATTTTATGCAAGTATCATATCGTTTAGTATACTGCACCTAAGAAACTAGTATTTTTTATTAGAATAAAAACAAAATAAATGTTTTCTCCTGCCATGAACGTAACTCAAAATTAAATATAGTTTTTTATTGATAGTTAATTTACTGCTCATTAAACTTAATTGGTTCGGTTCATCACGTTGGGTTTCATTTTCTCTTTTTTATAATAATTACTACTTAATTAAAACGTAGGTTTGTTTTAAAACGAAGTGTTGGTAAGAAGAAATATATTTTTTACATTCAAAATTTAAATATAGGTTAGGTTTATTATATGTACCTCTAGAAATTTAGTGCTGCATTTTCTCTCAATGAATTTCACTTTAAATTTACTAGACTAGATATTTATAAATAATATAGTTTTCTTACTAATTTTTGGTATTGCAATTTCCCGATTATTTTCTTTCCAGGGCGCAGAAAGCTATGACGCCTCGGGCGAGTACACGACGGAAAGCGAAGTCGACACCTCGCTGACATCAGAGGAAAGGAACTTGCACTCTTCCATGGATATGAGTACTTCTACCTGCACCGTCACGCCCACACACCATGCTAAGGTAATTTACGTTCATTTTGTTTAAATTGATAGTATCTGTGTATATACGTTCATTTCCAATGTCATTGTGATTAAAACTTATATTAAAGTTATCTCATTTTTTTTTTAATTTTCACTCTGAAATAACATTGTATTTCTAATGCAATCATAGCAATATTTGTTGTTTGTTATTAAGCAATATTTATAGTTGTAACATACTTAAACTTGCCTGTGGGGAAAACTATAAACTTTTTTTGAGAATAAAAATATAAATATAAATAAATATATAAATAAAAATATAGTATTAAAAAAACACTTACTATATAGATGATTTAAACATCGAACCTTAAAAGCAAATTTGACAAAAGTTCATTCGATAAAGTTACCTGCTATAGCTTATAACTTTAGGTAATTTATTGCTGTTATCATATTTTGGTACCTATCCTACAAGGGTAGGATGAGAAAGCAGGACGATATTTTTGTGGATCAATTTGAAATAAGGGTTTTTGATTCGTCCCTCGAACCGTTCTTGATTTTCTATTGTACGAATTGGTACTACTTATGAATTTAACAATTTCACGTATCGAACTAACAGAGAGTACCTATAGTATCGAAAAAGACAATATAATACTAAGGTATATATAATATACTGCAAAACTTATACAAAAATACTGGCCCAACTTAAGGCCGGCAATAAGCACGTATAAAAGTACCTGGCAAGCATGCCAGCAGGCTGTGGTAGTTAGTTCCACTAACTGCCGCTATGGGCGGCGGCGAGGGCGCTGCAGTGCAATAGTTACAGAGTTTTCCACCTGTCACTAAATGGCGTTAGCCAAAACTTGATACTTATTTATAGTCCTATATCCCCTATCTGGGACAGAGGGCGTCCACAAAGACTCCATCTCGATCTGTCTTGAGCTACGCGCTTAACTTCACTCCAGGTCTTGCCGATTTTTTTAATTTCACGAGAACTGTACGTCTCCGGGTCTGTTGAGGGCGGCCCACTTTACGCTTTCCTTGGGGATTCCATTCCCTAAATTTGATAAAGCCAAGTAAAATAGAAACATATTGTTGTAATATAAGCCGAAAATATTTTTTAAATCTTAATTAAGATATTTTTGGTTAATACTGATTTAATTTTATCTTCATATGGCGGATACATAGTTGTGAATAAACCTATGGCGCCATCTATGTGACGAGTCTGAAACAAATCATACGAAATAGGCGTTATGACTGGTTTAGCCGTGTGGTATCCGGCAGAGTAGAATAGGACCACTCCAAGTCTTCCCGTGGATGTCATAGAGGGTGACTTAGGAAATACAAGCTAAACAAAGCTTATAAACATATGTGAGACCTCTCCAACCCGTCTGGCCAGCGTGGAGAGTGCACGCCAAGTCCTCTGGCTGCTCTGGCCAAGTATGGCCCTAGTAGTACAGAGAGGGTCGTGCTCCTGTAGTGGAGACTTAAAAGGACCTGATGATGATAAGGCGTTGGGACTACATGGTATAGTTGACCAAATACCAGATACATTGTCAATGTGTTAACTATGTAAAAGTAACGCTTTAATTTTTCTTTATGGAGCTACACTGCTATTTATCGCCGAGCACAGTAAAGTCTTTAAATTAACATGCATCATATAATCATCTGTCCTAACTTCATAACAAACGGCTAAGGTAACACCCAAACAGGTGCAACTCCGCAAGAAGCGAGGTGGCAACAGCGCGCGGCCCTGGTCAGTGTCGTGCCTGTCGCAGCTGAGCGGCGCAGGCGCATCGCTAGCCACTACGCCCGCCGCCGGCGCCGCCGCCGCCATGTCTCATAACATGTCTATCTCTGAGTCCGCGCTCAACACCCTCGCGTCGCCTCAGAGAGTCACCCCAGCTAACTCTAACTCTAAGTTGAGAGGGAGTTCCACTACTGTACAGGTTTGTGACTAATATTGTGTTAACAATCTCATTTTATGTGAATTGGTGACGGGTAATTTTTATGTTGTTACTAGCGACCCGGCTTTGCACGAGTGCAATGTACATATAATCCTTCCTCTTGAATTACTATATCTATACAAAAAAAAAAACCGCATCGAAATCCGTTGTGTAGTTTTAAAGATCTAAGCATACATCTGGTATTGTACATAATTGTAAGTACAATACTATTGCCTGAAATAAATGAATTATTATTATTATAGGGACAGACAGACAGCGAGAAGTGACTTTGTTTTATACGTGTAGTGATTATACGGTCAGTTTTTATTTTTCTATGTCTTAGTAAATGATCAAGAATAATGCCTCAGTATATATAATATTCATCTATGAATGATACCTCCTTTTTAGGCAAATTAGTCAACTGAACTTCTCAGTAGGTTTCCCCACTACCTATGTATATTTTATCGAAAACAAGAGGTGGTCGATGAACTTACATAATCCGGAAGTTTTTGACGTGATAAAGTCGTATACATCGATGAAGCCAGCAAGCGAGAGCGCGGAGCAAGCGAGTGTCCACCGCTATCACAACAAATTTTTGTTATAATGTAAAATTTTTACAAAACAAATTTGTTATATTATAACTTTCGCATTTGTTTTCAAAAGGGCATTAATTATTGTCATACATTAGAAGGGCTTTTGAAAGAACATGTAATTTTATTAATATACAAGTAATGAGCTCTATTATTAAGATGTATATCATTTGTCATTACGTTTCCATTTATGCGACTTCCAAAGATATTTTTTTATGATATAGAACGACAAACGAGCAAGCGAGTCACCTGTTGGTAAGCGATCAACGCTGCCCATGGACAACTGCAACACCCTACACTCCTACACTCGCACACTTGCCTTGAAAGGTCGGCAACGAATTGGGGGACGACATGGATGGCTCTCTCACTCACCGCCAACGGCTCTCTCACTCACCGAACGAAGCATAGAAGCGGTAAAGCTTCTATTCATGGTTATGTGTTTCGCGCGTATCATGTATGTTTGTATATTTCTTTATTACATCCTATCATCCAAACGGTTGGATGGGTTTCGACAGTTAAAGTATCGCTAAGTTCGTTTCAAAAACCCTAAACGGGAAAGCAGTCGGGTTTTTCATTTTTTTTAATAATACTATTTTTTAACCATATTTGTAAATCTATTCTACAGGGTCATGTTTCAAGCACGAACACGATGACAGAGGCGTGCACGTCCTGTGTAGAAACCAACGATAAGCAATGCTGGCTGAGGAGGAAGCGGCTAAAACTACGAAGGCATAACAACTCCCACTCTAGGAGGGAGAGACTGGTCAAGTCACTGTCGTTCTGCGGTCGGCTGAGCCCGGAGATTGAGGATAAGAATGAGAGGAGTGCGGCGAGCGACCCTGCTACTAGTAGGAAGAGCAGGTAAGTGTTCAATTAAATAAAAATACCGTCCGCGCCAAACTATATTACGGATCTGAAGTTGGTCGCTAGACGCGTCGCAGTAGCTAAATTTAAATGTCAGCGGGGCGTAAAGCGAAGAGGGGAGGGAAGCACGGTCCTATGTGAACACGCGCGCTTGTTCTAACACGCAAGCACTCGCATCTTACTTCAAATCCGCAATAGAGTTAAGCGCGACCTGTATGTACCAAAAGTGATAATCTCACGCCGATTTCTCAGCCACACTTCTCTAGTTCGATAGTTTATTTTAGCCAGATAAACAAGGTCTTTTTATAAAATTTCACCCAACCTAAAAGTAATTGGTTAGGCCTTTAGGTAACAAAAAATATATTTTATCAAACAACATTTTTATCTACAAGTTGACATTACCTATTAGCATACTTAATTATTAAGATTTTTTCTTTAAAACACGTTACCGTTTGTGATTTTTTTATGGGCTGTTGATGAAGCGTATCAGCGATATTGTGTAGGCACCAACGGTTCAAAAAACGTCGAAAGATCGAATTTGATGCAACCGTGTACCCGTCACTATGACAGCATCCAATTATCTCATTATGTTAAACTAAATAGCAAACCCTGAGCTCCAAAGCACGTCATCTAAGGATACTACCGGGAAATGCTCAGCAGGCCTAGGCCTTGGGGAGTTTTGACAACTACGGTGTGATACGTTTTGATGGTCACTTTAACATCCATTACGGTTTATATAGCTTAAATAAAAATAGTCAATTATACGAAAGCCGCAATGTATTTTGAAAGTTAGCGACCAGGCTGGCAGGTCGGAGAAAGGACTAATAATCCTTTAAGAATATACTGAATGTAGCAATCTTGTAAATACAGTTTACATATAACAAATTCCAATTTTAAACTTGATTTACAGATTCGACACAACCTCAACCTCAGGCAACGACAGCGACGAAGAGCTACTCAAACAGCAACTAGCTACCATCGCTAACCTCCGAAAGAGCATAGAGAAGACCCACATATCCTCACGAGAGCCCGACAATGCCATCCCAGAACAGAACGAACAAGAAGTCGTTGCACCGAGTTTTAAACTCGGGCCGGCAGGTGGCGCTGTTCGGCCTCGATTAGCAAGGAGTACGGAACGGGAACGATCCTTCTTGGCACTTAGTTTGGGGGATCCGAGTGAGTTGTGGGACTTGAGCATGGATAAGGATTCCGATGTGGATAAGAGCGTCACGGCGGGAACGGAGGAGCATAGTTCGTTTTCGGAGCAGGCTTGGGATTTCTATCAGGTTAGTTAATAATGAATTTTACTTTGTTTTTATTATAACATTAAATAGCATCATCATTTCCTGTAGGTGACACGGTCAATCGACCATGCACACCCTGTATTTTCAGAACCTGGTTTTTCGGAACCGCTTCTCGGCCTCTGACGTGGTTCCTTTAACGACTACCAAGATGGCAGCCGGGACCAACGGCTTACGTGCCTGCCGAAGCGCGGAATCACCTTTATTATCAGACAGTCAGGTGATTCAAGCCTGCAAGGTCCTGACTAAACTGGAAACAACTAAACAAAATATGCTTCCCGTGGGAATTGAACCCACGACCCCCGGGTCTACAGGCTAATGCCTTAATCACTGGATCACAGAAATAGCAAAAGTCTTCCAGTTAAGCAAGAAACTTAATCAAAATATTTTCATGATGCATTATTGGATATAAAGTTGTTGAAGTACTTAGAATGCCATGTAAATTACAGCCTATTCAGGTGTTTCAAGCAGCTTATAGGCGTCTCTAGCATGATGTCAGGCATTGAGTATTAGCAACTAGCATTGCAGTCTTACAATATTCCAATGCTTTACCGACATTAAACAATTAATACAAAAACGTATTATATTTCGAGCTACATGTGTCCCACAAAAACGTATATTGTATGTTTATTTTTATTGTCTCCAGGAAAAATACAATTCGGAGCCCTACTCCGAAGCCCCAGACTCAGACGCGGCTCGTCGATTGCTCGAATTCGGTGACGACTACCGAGCGTTCCTCGACTCACAATCCGATTGCTGCTCGAGTCTCTCCGCGCAACCCGAAAACGAGCAGAGCCCTTCCGGCACCCGCCGACGTCGACCACCATCAGACCTATCCAGGGAAAGAAGCTTACCACGCTACAAACGACCAACCAGAACATCCCCAGTCGAAACACCAGCCAGAAAACCCAAAAAATCCATATCCAGCGCAGAGCGCAAGAAATCCTTACTCGATAGTCTAGAACGATCTAGAAATAATACTAGCATCGAGAGTAATGACGGCGTACGCAGACGCAAGCCGTCAGAGTGTAGCAAAAACAGCAAACGATCGCCCGAATTCGATTTGCTTAACGGCCAAGCACTCAGCCGAAGGCGTCATAGCTCAAACTTAACTAGCGATGAAATTAATAGCTCATTAGAGTACACTGAAGTTAACAACCGTCCTGATATATTAGACTCTTTGAATAGAAGGAGAAGGACAGAGAAAGATGGAGAAACGGAGTTACAAAAAGTTGCGTTGTCCGAATTGAGGAGGCGTTCGACAGAAAGCGCTGATTCTGAAGATGAGTCTTCGAGTCCTAAGAAGCATAGTAGAAGGAATTGGGATGGCGATTCTGATTCGGAATCTGAAGAAGTTCGTTCGCTGGTTCGTCAGTCGAGTTCGCAGTTAGAAGCGGCGGAGGCTCTGTTGGCTCGCCAGGACACTTCGCCCGATCTTCTCCGTGCTTTCGACTACGTAAGGACCAAATTCGATACTGATTACAGTAGTAGCTATACCGAGGTCGAAGACGACATCCCTGAGTGCGTGACGCAGCGCCCTGCATGCTTGCGCGCTAGATTATGTCTGGCAGTAACTGCCTTCTCAATCCTAATCATAGTTTACATACATCTCCAATGACATTTGGCTTGGGCTTTTGTGATATTTTTCATTATGTGTGTAAGTATACGCATTAAGCTCGTTGCGGTCGTCAGATAACATAATTTCATTTTCTTCTTGCTATGCGTTTCAGCTAAGAATAAGACTGTTGAACATCCGTTCATATTGCTGTCCTTTTCATATTAAGAATTGCAATAAAAATGCCTGATTGACGGTCCTATTTTAGTCGAAAACATAGTATTGCTGATTTGGTAACATTAATAAAATTGTTTATAAACATAGCCTATGTTGGGTGATTAGAATTTTAGTAATTAAGTAATACGTTACAATAACGTATTCGTATACATCGAATGTTTATTATTATCTATGCTCAATCATAGTTAATAAATAAAATATTCCATTACTAAGTACGCTTGATAAGTTGTACAAATCACAAGCATTTAATAAGAAAAGTACATAAAGCAAAACATCTGACAATCGCAGCAAAAATCAAATACTAACTTAGATAGTCTTTTATATTGATTTCGCTCCTTTTATAAAATTAGAGAGATAGAGATAATGCGAAAATCTAGTTTGAAATCTCTATTTTCAATATAATTTCAGATATATTTTCCTTTTTTTTTCTCACTAACATAATGTTTGCCGTGTGTATGTGTGCGAGTGTAGTCAACTAACGCTTGGTTTTGTTTTTCCTATAAGCAATCCTCATCTCTTTCGGTGGTGATATCTTGGTGCTAGGTCAAGTCTAACTTGTAGATTAATCTTCATATAAAATAAGATAGTTATTTTCAAACATGGTGCATAGGTACAGAACGCTTCAAGTAGGAACCATTCAGAGTTACCAGTGCCAGAAAACGACTGAAAAAATATGTTGAAATGTCAAATTGACAGCTGTCAGATTTGACGTTTTCGGTAAAGTTCAGAAATGAGAGGTAGGGCTGTCGCAAGTTGGATAATTTATTTAATTTATTAATAGGTACCTCAAATAGAAACGCGAGTTCTTGTCATTGAGTGATATAGGTTAATTAGTATTTGTGTCATCTAACTGCTTTTATTTTGTATCATTATTAACATGTTAGGTTGTTGAGAATTCATATTAACTCTGTGTATGTGATTTGACTGAACTCCGCAGTATCTCATAATATAGCTAATTGTGTAGGTAGTAATGAGAGTATTGTACTTAACGAATGTTGAATAGGGGTTAGGCTGTTAATTGATCTTAGTTTTTTACAAAATGTTAAAACCTACAGTGATCTTTGTATAAATGTTTAGAGTAATAAATGTTTCAATTTGAAAATTAAAATGGAGTTTCAGTCAATTAACACCCTTCTCTATCAACAATAAAATTATAGATGTCATTTCGGAATCACATTTCTAAAATCTAAATTCTTTTCCTGGATTGTGAGAAACTATTCTTTGCTTTTTATTATGTGTTTGGCATTAATAATTTTATACATATAGTTTTGCTAGAATTTTTATTTAGGCTAAATTTTCGTTTGTTTTAAATGTAAAACACAATATGAATTGACAGTGTGTGGCATGTTTTTTTTTTCTTTATAACAAAAGTTTTTAAGCATGTGCATAATTTGAAGAGTGAAGCTTGGAGTCTTACATACCTACCTACATTTTAAGAAAAAAGTAGATGTCAAATGTTTGAGCTAATTAAAGGAAGACAGCTGCAAAATGTCTTAAAAGCAAAACGTTTAGTTTCTGAACGTATGCAAATTGGATATTTTTCGGTGCACAGACGGAGATCGTTACGCGTTGCCGTGATAACATCAACCTTCTGGACGCGGCGTTGGCGGGAGGAAGCCTGTCCGCGGCCTTACAGAGAGACATCAGAGGTTAGTATCATATTATTCATGTTAAATAGGTACTTAATTTTTAAATTGAATTAGAAAAACTAAGGCAGCAGCATCGCGATCAATAACTGACACCACGCAAAGTAGATCAAAGCGGGCGGGGCTTAAAAAGTATATTTTTTCGCGAATTAGTCTGCCGCGCTCTCCTTGATGGAATGACGCGTCCATAAAAGCATTTAACGACATATTTTTTTGTGAACATCGGCGAAATCTGAAAGAATTAAGAAAATAAATTCTTCTTGTGTAGTAAAGCGGTGCAGGAAACACAAGGAAAGACGGAAAAGTGACACTGAAGAAACTTATCATAGCGAGCGAGGTGAGTTGCTAGCCTACCTACCTCCGCTATGTTGTTATCATAGGTATGTTGACACCGCCCTGTGACCTTGACGCGGCCAATCGCAAGCTAGCTTCGTCTATTAGTGCGTAAATTTTTCGTTAATTTGTTTGCGTAAATAGGACTGATATTAAATCGTTAGTTGTATGAGAGTTACGCTTCAATTTTTTTTTCTAATTTAATGATTTTAAATCATTAACGAGTGACAAGCAATGTTCATGGCAATAGGCAGGAGCGTCTTTAAAAGGTTCTTTCCGTTAAACTAAGGAAACGCGAAATGTAAGATTATTCTTAAACCTTACTTTAAAATATTGATATATGTATAGTATAAAAACCACATAGAAAATGGCAATATTTTTTCTGTGAGGTTTGATTAAATATTGAAGACTTATAAACTACTTTGTAGTTTAATGTTTAAATTACAATGCAGTTATATAGGTACTCGACAAGAGATATAATTTATTTGTATGTGAGTACTAAAATCTTCTTGGGTAATAAACACCGAATGCCGTTAAGGGTCCATACTACCTCACACTGCTATGCAAGATTGACTGTTATATCAATAATAATTAAATACTCAAGTTGAAATAAAAATGCAGCAAAGTTCAGGACTAACTCTGGTAACTATATGACTCAAAAACACGATTGCGTTAAATTTTATCGATAGAAAAAAATTGCAAAGTTGCCTCCAAATCACGTCTAATTTACTCGGTATATAGCATTATTCACCAAATACATTGAAATCAACCTTGAAACTTTTGATTATTATTGCATTACAGATAAGGCAGCCATCATATGTTTTGCTTTTTCGAATAACCCTTGAATATTCCTAAAAAACGAAAATATCCAAAGTAGCCAACGCGTTTAGACCATCCGCATTTGTATGGCCACGCCGCCTGGCATATATCGGGCTCTTAAGATACTAAGATACTTAAATATCTTTACGGCATTCGATGCAAAAGAAAAAAATGTAGGTACCGATCAAGACGATTTTCTGTACTAACACACTAATAAATTTATTTATTTATTTTATACGAACTTAAATCTATTTTTACAGTTTTCACCCACATGATAGATGAGCAACTAATAAAACATAAAAATGATACAATTTGTCCCTATATAATGTTATTATAATATTTTAATATACTAAATAAGTGCTTTGTTACCTACAAAGTTACAGACAATGTAAGGAATACTGCGCAACTACTAGACTTCTTTTTGTGTCCTTCCCAAAGGCTTGAGCTAACTAAAATAAGTATAAACCTGCAACCACTACTCAGCCTTGTAGAAACCACAGTCAACTAAAAAAAACAATGCAATTGCATTACATACGCAGCAGTGCACATAAGTGTCTTGTTTCTTGCAAAAATGTGACCGCTATCGGAGAATTCTCAAGTTGCCAACCGGTTCTCCTTTCTGTAATCTCAGAATAAGGGCAGCCCTATATTTGGGTGCATGCTCTCCCAAAATTTACTTGTACGTCTTTAAGCGGGTGCCGCGCCAACGAAAAACGTTGCCGCTGCGCAAAATCATTAGGCGATTATGTTTAAAAGATGAAATACTTAATATTTTCATATATATATATCTTTATAAAAAAAATAAGAAAGGGGGCGACCTCCGAGAAGTAAATATAAATATTGTCATGTGAGAACTATTGTTCTAGACGTAAAAATTACAAACTTTTCAAAGAAAAATTGTATTTAGATATGATAACATCAGTTTTAAATTTAGAATGTATCTGTGTCTAATTCCAACAAGGGGGCGATCTAGTTGAAGGATTGACCCAAATTATACAAATACTTTTGATGTATTTAATTAATTCAGCGCATAGTACAAGTGATTTGAAAACACGTCAATTTCCACATTTTCGTGCAGTACCGTCTTAAATACTGACGTATACTGTTTACGATAAAAGATATAATAAGTACGCTTATTTTTTGTTTTGCCTTATTGGCAGGTTTTTAATAGGGCCTGTGGTGAATGTTTGAAACATGGACAGATTAAAAATTTCGTAGTTTTGATGTGTATGTGCGAGAGATCTTTGGATGTTTGTCTAAAAATGTATATCCTAAAAGATTCCTCTCTTGTTAATTCTATGTATCAGAATCAGAATATTTTATTAGCGTAATAACTATATTTAGGAGAAAATACTACTCTAAATTAAAGAAGTATCAAAACATTATTGGTTTAGTTCATTTTAAGAGGAAATAATATAAATTGAAGGAAAAATACTCCTATTTAAAATTAATAATAATAATATACACTTTATTGCACCATTAAAACAAATCACACAATGAAAAAGTAAAAATCAAACACTTCAAATAAAGTATTGGTATTAATCCTATTTAAAATAATTGTAATGTACCTATATGTTAATGTAAACAATTTAATTTAATTATTGTAAAATTTATTGGTAATCATAGCCCCTCAGGCACGTAGAGACCAAGACCGAGTTTCTTTCGGCGTATTCTTTTCAGCAGTGGTCATTCCGAAACGCTAGTAATTTTTCGATTTTGCAAACATAGTATAAGAAAAATAAATAACAGAAAAAATTACGTTCAAAAAACGATACATGTATCGTATTTGGAATAAAAAAATATTCATTTTCATTTCGGTAAAATCGGCATATCTTTTGATGTTTCTTCTGTCGTAACCGTTACGTCGTCAAAATTAAAACTATTTGATGTTGTATCATGTATTTTTTATGAAGAAGCGAAATAGTTAATTGTCACGCACGCTAGCTGAAACCCGTCATCGATGGTGCAACCGATAGGCGGGCGTAGGGTTGACAAGATATCAAGATTTTAGTCTTTAAAAATTTTATTTTATTTTTGTGTCTATTAAATATTATTAATAAGTTATCATACCAACTCTGACAAACTTGATGCCAACTCTTGAAAACTTGGAACACATATTTTTTTTACAGTTTTCGACCTGATAACGTCTAAATAAATAAATAAATAAAATAAAAATATTTCATTTCAGATAACTCATGATCCATAGTCTAAATTATTAATACAAAACATCATCAAATAATAAAAAGAATAAAATAAAAAATTATAAATCGATGAACGCCGGCTGCACGCATGAAAAAGTGTCACATTCCGTGTGCAAGCGAGAGCGCGGAACAAACGATAGAGAGGCACTATTGGCCTAAGCGTTCAGCTTGTGACGCGTCTATCTCTCTTCTGTCGTTATCACGTAAAATTATCGTCCATTAAACTACTCTACTGACAGCCATTTTTTAAGTTTATTATAGTTTGGGAAGTTTCCATACTGGTTTAGGAAACTTCCGTGCTGGTTTGGGAGAAAAGAAAAAACATAGAAGGTACCAGCTGCTTCTCTTCCCGCGCAGACTATAAAAGCCGGTCGAGGAAATGGGAAAAAGTTAGAAATCATGATAGTAGGCGATACGACTAGCAACCCATCACTATTTTAATGTCGTCTTCCACCTTTACGCTCACTTGCACGCTGCACGTAGCCGATGGGTCTTATGTCCTTTGGCTCTGTCTACCCCGTAAGGGTAAAGACGTACATACATATTATCACGTCTTTATCTCTTACAGGGTAGACAGAGCCTAATATCATAAGACCGAAAGGCCACGTTTAGCGTGTTGATGGGCGTAAAGGTGGAAAACGGGATCAAAATAGTGATGGGTTGCTAGCCGCATCGCCTATTCGCCCATTCCCTTGACCGGCTTCTACGGTCTGCGCGGGAAGAGAAGCAGCTGGCACATTCTACGTTTTTTCTTCTTCTCCCAGACCAGCATGGAAGACAACAGGGTAAAGACGTGATAATCTATACGGCGTGTAAATGTACCCTCGACATTTACTTAAATGGGTGACTCATCCCATCAATATGAACAACTTTTCCTATGGGACCAATGCTGGGAACTCAAAAAAATTCGTCATTTCCATACAAAAGAGTTCCGCCGCCCGGCCAGTTTGTATGGGAAGGTCGAATTTTTTTTTGTGTTCCCAGCATTGTTCCCATAGGAAAAGTTGTTCATATTGGTGGGCTGAGTCACCCCGTTAAGGGAATGTCGAGGGTCTATTTACACCGTGTATGTATGTTATTATAATTTTGTCCGCAATGTTATTTATTCTATGCAACGCAAATGTATATAACTTACCGGAATGCGGCTGTAGGAAACTATTAAGTATAGTTCCGTACGCATTTTAATGCAATTAAAATTGTTTAAATATATATAATACTATTTATCAAAGGTCAGTCAGTTCACCTAATTTGGATACTAATTAAATGACGGATGTTTCTAATAATCACGGTAATAAGGATCGAAATCATCTATTGTAAAGTAATATCATTCTACTAAATACGATATTGCATAACATTTACTTTTTCCGCAAAAGCAAGAAATATTTTTCATTTTAGTCAGCCCTAGCTGCGCAAGCGCAACACGGAAGCGCCGACACGGCGTACGGCCGCGCCCACTCGATCCTCTCTCGTCTATTTCTGCTACGAAAGCGGAACCGTTTCGCTATCAGAGAGTGGCGACGCGAAGAACTTCTTGCAATAAACTTAGGCATTTTGAGGAGTAGTCAGGGACTTAATTACACTTCGTTTATTGGAAACTATGGAATTTTTTTGACCATATTTAAAATACCAGTTTTAAAATCACTACATACGAGTAAGTAGTATAAAACAAACTCGCTTTCCGCTGTCTCTGTCCGAATGTATGCTTAGATCTTTAAAACTACGCAACGGATTTTGATGCGGTATTTTTTATTGATAGAGTAATTCAAGAGGAAGGTTTGTATGTATAATTATCGCTCCCGTGCGAACCCGGGGCGGGTCGCCAGTTACGAATATAATTTTGTGTTTATCAAAATGTCTAATGGTGCATCCACATTACTATTACAAGACTAGCTGTCGTCCGCGGCTGCGCTCACGTATCCCGCAGGAGTAGTATTTTTTCCCAGGATGAAAGGTAGCCTATGTGTTAATCCAGGTAATAATGTATCTGTGTGCAAAATTTCGTTATTATTATTATTATTACATACGGAATTTCGCATTAATAATAAGGATATTAACAAAAGTTACCAAAAATTGATGTATGATTGTCCGAAAAAGCCAATAGTAGTTGAAGGCGTCATGTTAAAGATTTGAATTTTTGAATATAGGTAATATGTTTAGTTTCTACTATTTGGAGAAAGGTTAAACAAAATAAGTTTAATATTTAATTATATTTATAAGTATTTTTTACGTATTTATCATCCCTGTTACCTGGATATTCCCGGCATGACAGTAATAGACAGTAGCTGCTCATTACAAAACAGCGAGTAAAAATAGCTACATAACAAATATAACCCGCTAAGAATATGTTCTCTTATATCATCTGCTTACCCTATTCCTGCTCTTAAACGACCAGTCAATGATAAACATACACACTAACATTTGTTTTCAAATTATTAGATATTAGACGAAGAACTGCTCAAGAACTGACCATGTATATAATTTTCTAGCCAGTTTGTTGTTTATACATTTTTCGAGCGTTCTATGCGCAAAAGTTTATTTATTAATTACTAGCTTTCGCCCGCGGCTCCGCCCGCGTCAATGTCGATCCCTCGGGAATAGTACTTTTTCCCGGGATAAAAGGTAGTCTATTTCCTTCTCCGTACTCCAGAGAACTTGTATGCAAAATTTCATGATGATCGGTTCAGTAGTTACGGCGTGAAAGCGTAACAAACAAACCAAACAAACAAACAAACTCACTTTCGCATTTATAATATTAGTAAGGAAGTAAGGATAAGGATAAGGATTAATTAACAAGTTAAAAATATTAATACACAAAATAAAATAAATCAAAAATACCACCCTGAATTGTACCTGGGCTCAATGGAACCCATAATACTAGCTGCGTTTCCCCTTTGGATAGCTATGAATATCCTTTGAACCAGGTACCACTCAGAGCGGTAGTCATACCCACGGTCCCTTAAGCTACCTCCGATCTCGAAATACTTGGTACAAAATACGATGCGCAAAATACTTGGATCATAAACGTTATTTTCAGGTAATTGTTTGCATTTTTTATTTCATCATAGAAAAATTTACAAAGAATGTATAAATATCAATATCTGGTCCTGCAAAATTTCAAGCAGATAAGGACTAAGTTTTTTATATTCTTTGGCAACTAAACAAATACCTATGACAAATATTGCCGACTGATATACTTGTTCTCGAAACGCGTATATTTGCGTACCCCTATATCGATAAGGATGTAACTAACTGCATAGCAATGTAACCCAAAATTCCAAATTAGAGTGCATATATCCTCAAACTATTAAGCAAAGAGATAGTGCAGTTTTTGGGGCAAGTTCGTTATTTTTGACGAATGCTGTAAAATTCTTACACTACATGCAATACCTATAATGTTATCAATACTAATAATAAATATCGTATTTATAAGCTCTATGATACTGAAAGTAAATTGAGGATTTTTAGATTTTTTTCTGTATGTATGTATGTTCCTCCATAACTCACAAACGAATTAACTGAATTTTATGAAACTTGGTCTATATTCATTTAGGCGTACAGGACACAGGATAGGCTACTTATTTTTTTTCTCCTGTCATGATAAGTAAGACGTGGCCCCCATACAAACATAACAAAAAATTTACGCGAACGAAGTCACGGGCACTGCTAGTTTAGAATATAACAATAATTGGTTATATTATAAGGTAGAAGACTAAAGAAGATGTAATCAACTATACAGGGTTTCTTGAAAAACAATAATAACATCGCAGGACTGGCCTGCTAACATCATAAACAACGTTTGTTCTATGACTTTTGACAATTTGTAAGGTTTTATTTTCATCTATACTAATATTATAAAGCTGAAGAGTTTGTTTGTTTGTTTGAACGCGCTAATCTCAGGAACTACTGGTTCAAATTGGAAAATTATTTTTGTGTTGGATAGTCCATTTATTGAGGAAGGATTCAGGCTATAAAACGTCACGCTGCGATCAATAGGAGCGAAGCATCAATAAAATTGTTTTTAAAACGGGTGACAAATATTCATTAATCATAATAACAGAAATTACCGCGGACGAAGTCGCGGGCAACAACTAGTACAGAAATAAATATTAATTTAATTTTTCCGGTTAATAACTCTATACGCATTGCAAAGATTTTGCGCGAGAGCGTCACGTCGTCCTTTCGATTATGAATTTACATTCATAAACCTACAAATGTCACGACATGACATTATTTTTTTTTAATTTATAAACTTTTGCAGAACTCTTAGTACAAACATTGTTGTTTATGACGTTAGCTACCTAGTTGCGAGGTTATTGCTGTTTTTCAAATAACCTGAATTATTAACCCTGTAATGCCTGTCCTTTTAAAAGAACAAACATTGTAACAATTAATTATACATAATTAGATATGTTTGTTTATAATATAACGTAATTACCTAAATAATTACCTAGTTAATATCATCATACTATGTAGATGATTGTTTAGCAGTAGTACACCTTACTAACGATTGCTCGATCTTTAAAGCTCAATGAAATTAAGTAAATAAGTCCAAAGTAAAATTCATAGAAAATAATCTCAATGAGCATCATTAATCAAAGTATTAGAAATAACATTAATAACTTTGATTGAGGACATCTTAATGATCATCAATAACAATTTCAAATGCTACGTGCAAAAACGGCTGCCTTGTTTAAATTTATTCAGTATTCGGTCCCAATTTGAATGTATGATGCAATATTTCCTTTTGCTTTTAATAAGACATGATAAGTAGGCGTCAAATGATGCAGATGACAATTGTCAATAGATTTTTTATGAACCTAAACCTAAACTCGCATATGCACATGACATCATCCAGACATGCTAACTTAAAAACTACGTATATCTTCAATTTGTGCACAGAAAATTTCCATCTCAGTACTTATAAGATTCTGTTTCCATTTAGTCGTGCAAAAATGGTGGTGTCAAGTAAAGTGGTTGTAGTTTTATACGAACGAAAAAAACCTAAAAGTAAGCGTTTTTTGAGTGTCCTAGTTGATAAATTGTCGCAAATAAAAAGGTGCAATTAATCTTAAATTTGTATGATTAATATTTTGTCTAAACCAGTATTATTTCCAGACGTAATGTTATGCAAACTAGTCAAAATTACGCAATGTTTGTCGCTAAAAATTGAGGATACTTACCTACTTTCACTATTCACACCCAGCCTGATTTATGGGCATATTTTTTTCCATGGCCTCGATTTTAACCATAATGGATTCAAATCCGTCAATCTACTTTACTACAATATTCGACGTAGGTATGTAAATACTGCGTATATAACGCATTATTCAAATCTCATCTACATTTCCAGACATTTCCTTTTGAAATGGAGCTATTAGATTTTTATATTGAATTTTCACGGTTTTATACGGACTCGTGATTGATTTTTACGCTTGCATTGTATTTTTTAATACATAAAAGTACTAACTGATTAATGATATTGATATACAAAACATGCATCGTTTTAATGTCGTTAAATTCTTTATCATTCTCAAGAATATTGCCTATCATTTAAGTTGTTTTTCGTTACTATATTGTAATATTATTGTAAAGTTTAATATAGATCGATTTGTAAGATGGAGCTGATCTATAATAATAAAGAACCTTATGTAATTATGCTAATCGAAATGGCGTCGATTGCATTCTTGGCATGGGAGCCAAACCTATTGTAATAACAAACGGCTGATATTTACACAATACTAAATGTAGCAAGGTTAGAACTATCGTACAAGTAGTATTTACATGGTTATAGATAACAGCCCGATAAACAATAACCTTCTATTGCAAATGATACGTGTTGAGTAACATGTTTGAAATTTTTGTATTTCTTTGACTAAAATACTTTTGCCGATTATTGGTCTAACAATAAAAGAAATCACTCCAAGAAAAGACATGAGTAAAATCTTAACCAAAACGGGAAAATGTAACATTTATTATACCAGAGTTATAGATTTTTAAATGAAACTTCTGTAAAGTTGTCTGTATCTGTATATTTAAACATTCTTATATTTTAAAGCTGTCTCATTCTAATTCAATTATAGAATTTAAATATTTTGAATAGGTACCTTATTTATAAATACAGTTATTGTCTTTATCTTCCATCTGTTTACGGATGAACTTAGGAATGCCGTCTAAATATGCGTGCCGTGCATCTTAACTCTTAAGCAGCGATTCTCGAAGTGGTTAATCATGTTATTTCCTTTCTACTCCCCGGGATCTATAAAGAGTTGCCCTTGTCACCTTCAAAAATATTGTGGATTCAAGAAACGCATATTGGGACATGCGTTTTTAGCTATTTATGTTTCAGAATCAACTCTTGTTATCTCACTATTTGCGTCATCGTGAGTCTGCTTCTTCCTTTCTCTTCTCACACTTCGTTCGTCTCTTCGAGTACTATAAAAGATATGTTTTCTTATTAAAATCATTTCGTAGCGTTTTGAACTGTTTTATACACCGACGACCTATCAATTGCAAACTTAACTTACTTAAACAAACGAATTTGAAGTCGACAGAATTCCCAAACATTCAACGTAACGAAAAAGGTTCTCACGCATGGATGATGGCTATCTAAAGATAAAGAACATGAAATTGTCTACGAGACAGTTTGAGCACCTCTGTTCTAAACTAAAGGCAACTTAATTATTATGACAGACGTATTTAAAAGCCGCTAAGCGTGCACCGAACGCATCCACAAACAACTTGAGTGGATGCATTTTAATGACGGTAACTTTTAAACGATGGTTTCACGATTTTGGAAGTGAGCACTTAAGATTATTGGGAAACTTTTCTCCATTTTGGTTGGACACTTTCGAAAGGAATCTCCGGTTTTTGTCAATATCGGTGTCTCTAACTCTTCTGTAGTTTCCTCAATATTTACCATTGTAAATGGCGCTTAACTTCGTGTCCATACTAAGGGTAAACTGAAATATATTGGTTGGCTTAAATATTATCATCATCATCTCAGCTGTAGGAAGTCCACTGCTGGATAAAAGCCTCTCCCAATGATTCTTCGTTCCATGGGAGAATATTGCCATATACACCATGGCAGGCGAATTGGCTAGCGCAGTTTCTTTGACTTTTTGTGCTTCTAACGCTGCTGCCCATCGGAAGCATTTTTAAATTGAGAAAGGAAAGGATAGGAATTCATCGGATTTGGGAAGAGAATGAAGGTATTGGGATACTTCTCAACCAGACTCCAGACCCGGAATGGGGGAAGAGCAAGTAGCAGCTCGGGAGGCCGGACACGCGTACCCGATGCCATACCTCTTCCATACCTGCAATATGTCGTGTCAAACTATTTTGCAAAGTAGGTACTTATGTTTACATAGATTTTAAAAAACTGCCATTTCTCTACTTATATGTATATTCATGATAAAAGCAGATTTTTGCTTACCTAACAGTAACCTGGTAACTGTAAAAATATTGCAATAACAATTTTAGACAATCGTTTGTTTTTGCAACTTTTCGCAACTATGTTGTCCCATTTATTACCATTGTTTGGTAATTATTTTGACAATACCAAGAACGGACCAAAGATATCACGTAATAACTCGATTCTTAAACACAAAGAACTGTGACTAATTTACCAAAGGTCCAATAAGTATGAAAAAAACTTGTTTGTTGAAGGTGATATCATTGTTGTTTGATTATTGCAGCGCTTCAATGGCTTTATCGCTGGTGATTCATTGTTCTTTGCATCGCGTTGTAATCGCTTGAATCGCTTGAAGAGGAAAGGCCACGAAGGTGCACACAAACAGATCAGCTGTGCGTGCCGCGCGATCCGGACGCGCCTGTATTTTAACCGTTCAGTCGCGGTTCGCGGAGTGATTTCTGTTTACAATTTAGAATGAACAATATTTTGTTTCTTTTATTGTAATTTCTCGTTTTTTTTTAATATACGTTTGTGTTGTGGAGTTGATTGAAAAGTATTGTTATCGATATAAAGAATCTGGATGCGCACGAGTTCACATTTGTTACTTTCGCTTCAACAATTTTCGTTTGACTCATGAATACTGTGTTAATTTACTGATTTCAATACTTTATGCAATTTGTTAACTGAAATAATTTTAGACATTGTGTAAATGTACGCTGAAATCAATTCGACCTTGTCAAAAGTCTAGACTTAGCCAGCTGCGTATATAAATCTAGAATCGTGGCGTACAGTGGAAAACTTCGAATGAATACCATGAATACGATTAATTTAACAGTCAAAGCGAGCTAACAATTTGTATGAGTTACATATTTACAGTTGACATGTAAATGCGTGTAAAATATCTTTACATGATTTCGTGACATTGTTGTTTATATATTATTTAGATCGATTTACAAGCTACCTATTTGTGTGGAGCTATAGTTGCACATACTCTGATTATGCGCGACAGATTTTCCTCATCGTCTCTATTATGTTTCTTGTTTGGTACTATTTAAATCACATATTATTCGTGTTATGCTATGCGTTCATTATATGCGTTAGTTTCTTATTGGCATAATAACTTACTAACCTATTATCAAATCACTTTATGTCACTTACTTAACTAATTGCACACTTACAACAATATAACTTCACCTTTAATTAAAAATATGACTTATAAGAACGAAATAATATAACCATTAGAATTCTATTCTTCTTATCTCGGCTATTAAAAGTTGAATTGTAAAAGTGAATGTGTAATTTAAAATCATGGTAATCGCTTCAAATAGCAGTTTCTAGTAAATGAAAGTAAATCCTAGGTTGCGGTTGAACGCATGTTTTTCTTATCTCCGGAGAGCATTTCCACCACCACATAATGACTGCGTAGAAGATAAGTGGGTACACAGAGGCTGCAAATATGCATAGCTTAACTTAAATACAGATAAAAGCAGGTAAACAGAGCCCCGAACCATTGCAAAAAGTATGCAATTGCGCTCATAGTCTTTCACAAAATGAAGAATTTGCAAACCAGAATAGGTAATGATACTTTGCGAAATTCTAGAGATTACTCCGTGCTTAAATATTAATGACTTTACATTAAAATTCAGCCTCGAAAACTACATTCGTTGTATTTAGTAAATTTTGTAAGTTCGTACTTTTTGCTCAGAATTTGCTAGCTAAAGATTCGGATTCATCGAGAAACTGAGGTCGTTGCACTAGTCAACAGTATCTCATGACGTCACTGCCACTCCTTGTTAAAGGTTAAAAAAGATACAAAATACGGGTGTACCGTTTTCGAGCGATCGCTGTCAAGTAATAAGGGTTTTTATTCTCACTTACAACTATGTAGGTATACTTATCTATAATAGCTGTCCCGTCGAAATTAATTTGGCTTTTATTTATAAATAGTATATAAACATTTCTTATATTTTAATTAGTTATTCTGCTATTAAGGCTGCTGATTAATGCTGCTTGTTATAACAAGACCAACAAATCAAAGACCATCATTCATCCGTCATAAGTTATTATAAGTGTTCAAACAAAACCGACTTTGTTTTGTACCTATGACAATAAATAAGTGTCCAAATGACCTATATTAAATAAACGATTTTGAATTTGTATATTAAGATTTAACGGCATAAATAAAAATATGTCATACAGTAGCCTGTTTAGTAAGTAGGTACCTTAATAGTTTCAAAATAAATTACGGAACATTTAAAGGTTTAAGGTAGGTTTTTATTTTCAAATAGGCAAGTTTTACTTTAGATATGACAAATTGTAAATTTGGTTTTAGTTAATTATATTTCTTTTTCAATTACGGAATTACAATAATAACACAAAAAATATCTATAACTTATCTTTTTATATACAAATAGTTTTGAAATTTTATTCAAGAAACAAAATGTTGTAGACATCTGTATAACATTGATCGACATTCTTGGGTCATGGTCGAAGATAATAGTGATAATATCGATTAAAATAATCGATTTATGACTTAAGATTCTGACGAGCTTGTTTCCACACATGGTAAACTCAAGGTCGAATCCATTAATATTGACAAGACGTAGGTGTTCGTGTGATGTTTACACAGGTTAGGTGGTTTAGCGAACGAACATTATTGTGATACAAAACAGTCGTATCGTTTTCAATGTATGCAATACAATTGCGATAATTATTTTCATACAGGGTGTTAGGGAACACCGTTGCCCTTCAAACAATCAAATCAGACAGTCAAAATGAACTACTTTGTGTATGGAAGCAATACGGGGAACTCAACATTTTTTCGACATACAAAACCGTTCGACCGGGGCGGCTCGGCAATTGTCGATTGTGAAAATGTAGATTTTTTTTTAGTTCTCAGCTATGGTCCTATAGGAAAAGTTGTTCACTTTGACGGTCTGATTTGATGGTATAAGGGATAAAAGTGATTACCCTAACATCTTGTATATAAATTATTTATTGGGCAACAATATAAGATTTACTGTTTGAAATATTTATTGGTATGATGCAGTGAGGGAGGTGTACTTTAAAAAGTACAATGGTATTCTCTAGTGAACAATGATATTCTCTAGTGGGTTTCCTAATATTTGCGAATTTTATATTTTCATTTCAAGCTTCATTTTTTGCTGATGTAGGTATATTCAAAATCATTATCATTAAAATTAGTTTTAGTTTTCCCAAGCTGCCTCTCAGAAATCTGACACAGCAACAACATAACTTAGTCTATTATATAGGTACTTCTCTGCCAGACTGGTCTGTGAGATAAGACTGTAAAAATCGTAAAAGACGATAGAGGGTATGGGCGCAGTGGCGTAAATATACAATTTGGGGCCCGTTGCAAATTCATACGAGAGGACCCATGAGAGTTCAGCTTTTACTTCTGTCTTCTGTCTGTAGGGGACCCCCCTAGAACCGGGGGCCAATGGCATTTTGCCAACACTGCCACCCTAATTTTGATTCCGTCTTCCACCTACATGCACCAACATGCTAAACATGTCTTTAGGTCTTATATACCAGGGCTATTGCCAAGCAAAAAATACAAGTTAGTATGTATGTATTTTATATACTTGTTGCCCTTACATTCATGTTATGGTTTAGTACATGCAGTAAATCTCATGTCAATGTGACTAAATGAAAGTAGAAGTACCGGACTCCGTCATACGAGTCACAGTTTCACTTCCACATGGTGTGTGTGTAATTTGCTTTGACAGTATGGAATTACTGGGTTCAAATGGTACATAGTTGAGTGTGTTCAACCTATTGTTGTGCACTATAATTAATTTGATCATTATCTTCCATTCACGTTAATCGATGTGATCTTTGGCGTTTGTGAAATCTGGTTTATGTTGACTCGTTCATGTTTGTTCACAATTTCTCAATCATGCTATATTTTTGTACATAGAGTTACCTATTCATCATAAAATCTACTTCTTAATACTTTTAAATTACATCAGAGTTATCAAAATTACTAGCTTTACTATATACTTTCTTTACTTATACAGTAAAGATTACAGTTACTACTACAGATTAACAGTACTATCTATGAATTTCTAATTATTATATGAAACATATTTATTGTTGACGTGATGCGTCTCATTAATCGAAGAACACCACGCACACACGAACTGCACGCACGAAAAAGTGTCATGTTCCGTGTGTAAGCGGGAGTGCGGAACAACCGATAGAGAGGATTGATCGGGCTTGAGCGTTTGGCTTGTGGTGCATCTATCTCTCTTCTACCGTTATTATGTAAAGTTAACTTTACAGACAACCAATTTTTTATTTATGAATTCCATATTCTTTGTCGTGTTTTCAATATTCTTTGAATAGGAATTTCAACTGCTTAATTATGTTTTTTGTTAACTACAATACATGTCAAGTCACCTATCATTATAGCTTATAAATCAGTTTAATCTTTCTGTTAATCACCATCTTTATTTTTTCTTGACCTATTCAACAATAGCAGTGGAAGACCCTTTGTTAGTCTTAAGATCAATCCATTAATTGTGCTTGTCGGCTAACGGTGTATGCAACCGGCTATTCTAGTTGTGTTTACCGCTATTCTAAATTCTTTATATCTAACATGTTTTATTTCTCTACTTCTATTTGTATCTGCGAATAGGTGTAATCAGTGGCACTGTACTGCCATTATTCTGCAATTTAATATATCATATTAAATAAATTGATCTCCCACACAGTGGATGTTTGATGGCCCAAAAATAATCGGCGAATTAAAAAAAATCGGCTAAGATACCAGTCCTTTTGAAATGACTAAGTTTGAAAAGTCTCTAATTACCACATGTTTATATGTGATGAAAACAGTTTGTTGTTATCGTAATCGTAAAATCGTATAAGCAATAAATAATTAAACAAGAACAATGATTTGTAAATGATCACAAATATTTTCGACCATTAACCATATTTGTAAAAGAAAAAAAACGTAATAATCATCATCAAAATTTAAAAATATACGACAAACGGAATTGACTTTACTTCTCATTATCATACCTATTAAGTATAATTAACTAACAAGAATCGAGAACAGTAGAAGGATTGTTGAAACGACTGTAATTAAAATGTGATAATTGCCAAAAGTGAAACTAACGTGATGCAACGTGTGCATCCAGTTAGATAACGTCATTATTTCAATCAACCTTTTCCACAATAGCATGCGAATTTGATAGCCATCTGCCGATAGTTATATCATTGGAGAAAGGAGCTTGGACTCAGGATGTTCAGTGATGAGTGATCAATATTAACAGAACAGTGTATTGTTTCGAAAATGAGTCTGTCTGTGACTGCAACTGCTACTAACAGTGAGGAAATTGGTAAGTTATTACTAAGATCTTTCGAAATGTTGCAATTATTATTTGTAATTGTTATATTTGTAATTTCAGACATTTTGTTTTTATCTATATTTGAAGCCAATCAGAATTACTTAATGTAGAATGAAATATTTTATTATTATTTTAAGTTTTATTATCCTCATATATTTTTGAATTATATTAGAATTAATTTAATCTAGAATGTAGAATATTTTATACAGTCATCATTAAAAACGATTAACAATTTTTAACTATTCTTATTCACTTAGAATATCAAAATTAACTTTATTATTTTGTTATAATTACTATTGATAAAACAGTTAATAATCCCAATCACTTTATTCAATGAAAATATCATAATTAGCGTAACTAATTTCGAAACTATTTTAATATACTTATATTACGGTCATCGACATTTATATCTTGAATATAATATCATCTAACATTTATCTAAAGGTTAAATAGAAGTTGTTCATGGATCACGAACTAAAACGGATCCGCAATAAATACCAGCAAATGTTGTACTTGACCTGATCCTAGCGGGTTCGCCTACGATGCTCCTACGCAGCTCTCATAGCATCTGGCTGTTTTCTCCTTGCCTTGCTAATTGTACAATTTGCATACTCCTTTTAACCATGCGAACTGTTTATTTTTCCTACTCGTATCTGAGTATGGGAAAGTATAAAACTACGCCCTTTGTGTTTATCTTTTCGTTGCGTAATTTTAATCATAACATCTGAAGTTTGTCACGCTATTCTTTTATATTTGTGTTTGACTATTAATTTTGCTTTTTCGAAATTTATCCCTCAGTTAAAGTTGTTCATAAATTGAACCCTTCTTGGCTTGATATACCTACCCAAAGTTAAAAATCTTCCAAGCCTCCACGTTGAACTACTTTTTGAATAATCAACAAATCAATGTGACGTAATATTAAATGTAACATTGACATTTGAATTAGCATTTGTTTGTCTATATCCGATTAAGATCGAGACAAAAAATTAAAGGCAATTTTTGTAGTCCTTAGTAGGTCACCACGCCGTCTGCTTTTTTCGGCTGTTCAGATCATTATCTCGATGTTGCAACTGCACTCTTGCGCAATCATTGGCAAAAAGTCAGCGAGCACCAACATCGGGCTGATCCATGCCAATTTTCTTAAATCCATATGGCCCATGACTTGCTAATAGCGGGTTACATAACTCATAATTAGGTACTATGATAGTTATGCCTTTAATTCCATTAAAATTTTATTTTAGTGCTACGATTTCATCGGTAGCCTTTTCTTACGTGACTCCGATTATGTAATTAATCATTTCATTCACGCAGTTGGTTCCGGCTTGATTTGTTTTGCGTTAGGGCCGATGTTTTAATATGCTATTAACGCTCTTAAATTGGAATGTAAAAGCGTGGGTCGAATCCATTGATTTCGATTCTCTTTAAGACATTTTTTGGTCAGTAAGTAGGTTCTCTATACATATTAATATCACTTTGGAACTATTCCGTAGCAAGGCATTTATTGCACAATATAATAAGAAAAATAATCATTCCTATTCAATAAAAATAAACCAACAACAAAACAAAATCAAGAGTCATTTTCCTTTTAAATTGAGAAAAGTACACATTCACAACTATTAATATGCTGTGTTAGGTTTATAAATAGTTTTTTTTATGTTTCTTATATAATATATGCTGAATTTAATAAATAGCCTATATCTTAGCCCTAAATAGTTGCTGTTATTTTTATATATGCATCATCTTTCAACCAAAATGGACCACACAATAGCCCTTTATAAATAGGTCACCGCTTAAATCTAATCGGTGCCCTAGCTATTTGGCTCATTAAAACCGTCTTAGGATGTCGAAACCATCCTCAATTCTCCCTTTGTGCTCCATTGTTCCGCTTTAATTTATGATTACCACTTTCGACACACTTTCCCTCGACTGTTTTGGTATTCTTTAGTTAATTTTATATCTTACAACAACATAATGGTATGTTTGTTGCATATTGGTTAATTTATTATAATATATGTATTGATAATTGTGTTAATGCGTTGTCATGTTTTTAATTAATGGACAAACATTTTATCATAATGAAATTAAATTAATTCATATCTAAAACACCACCCAAATACAATTTTGCTGATTGCAGCTAGTTGCTAACTGACAGGTAATGAATTAAAACTTACTCTAATGTATTATCAACAATTCAATAAGTTATCTATATATCATCCACAATTTAATGAGTTTGGGTAAATTTTAATTCTAAAAATAACAAAAAATGCTTATATTATTATCTTAAAATGATTTAATTATTTTTTAGAAAACACAAACAGTTCTTTCCCCATTTTTATTTGCGTAATTTTAAACAGCACAATTGCATTTGTCGCGAGGTCGCGTAGTTTCACTGGAGAACAGTTTAATCATTTTAATAAAGGTCACTAGCAGATAGCCTTCAGTAAATATAGATATAACTTTTATGGCTCTGAATTTATTAGCGATCACTTGTTCAGTTACAATTGTGTTTACTGTTTGTGCATTCATTAGTACGTCAATCTCTGATTTCTTAAAGCCGTGACAGTATAATCAATCATTTTCTCTTTATCGCTTACTTTCCTCGCGACGCTATTTTCAGTCGCTACATCTAATATAAGACTGAATAGTTTGTAACTGTCTTTTACATCGGGGTCACCTTGTGTTTCAGTAGTGTGCAACCGCAGTGCAATTGAATAAACACGTATTGTAATGTGCCAAGAATCATTTTCCCCTGACCCAATTGAATTCTATATTAGCTACCAACTTTAGTTTTCCGTCAATCGGACAATTTGTTCTACTGCAATATTCATTGCAAACGATACCTTGTCCTCCTTCCATTAAGTGCAGTACGTCTTTGTTACAATTCCATTTGTCAGTGACTATTTCTAGTATCAACTGAATGTGGACTTTAGTGTTTTGTGTTAAGGTTAGTTTTTTGTTACCAATAGTGCTGTATTAGTTTGTCAGGCGACTCGTTGTGGTGCAAATGTCTTGCAGTTCTGACCTTGCCGCCTCGTCGACTCCCGCGCATGATCACGTTGACTGACAGTTCTATAATGGATTGTGACAGCGGATATATTCCTCCATATCCAGGTACGCTGTGGCTGTGATACTTGTGGTAGTAATTTTCCTTAATTTGTGAATGTGTAAATGATCATTGTAAATCATTGTAAGTAGAATTACCATTCATTCGATTGGATTATTGATTTCATAGCATTAATCTGCATTATTTTATTTTTGTGGTAAAATCAGGGTAATTATTTGTTACTTCTATATAACTTTAATAACGGTACTTATTCAATCTTACCGGAGTCACAGGGCGTTATAAATACAGATTAAGTATAAAATAAAAATAAGGTAGTAAATAAATGATACCTTTTTTAGTCTCAGCTGGAATTGATAGCTAACAGTATAGTAGATGTATAATTTAGATTTTTTGAAGTCTTAATTAATTGATTTAGATCAGTCATTGTCACTTTAATTGAATTAAATAAAACAATTGCAGCAATCAAATATTGCTGCCATTAAAAAAACTGTGGATAATCAATTTGATATAAAAACAAATTCTTCATAGCAATACCTAACTATTATTAACAAGAATGAGGTAGTTTCTCGCGACAAACGTCATAATCAATTTGTACCTCTACAATTGCTTTCACTGAGGATGTGAGATGCTGTAACGACTTGGGGACCAGTTTATACGTATGTGTTCGAAAGCCATCCCATAGCTGACGAAAGCGTCACTGATAAAAACGCATAAAATATCAAAAGAAATACATGCGGAGATTTTCTTTCCGATTTCTCTCGTTTTTTACGACCTTTTTATCGTATTGGGAGAAAACATTACGAAACTTCCATATTTGTTTATTTTATAGAATACTAGTAGCCTGCCCCGGCTTCGCATGGGTAAATATTGGTATTTAATTCTATAGCCTATGTTCATGAGGGATAATGTAGGATTCTAATCGTTTTTTAATCGGTCCAGTATTTTCGGGGCCCATTCAATGCAAACAAACGAACAATCAAATCTTTCTTCTTTATCTTTCTTCTAATATTAGTAAGAGTAAGATTACTAATCTATAATCTTTTCAAGAATGTGAAGGTAGTCCACCTTGTCTTTACCGAAATTAATTTAAATATAAAACGAAATGTTTCCATGCTGCGCGAGTTTCCTCAAGATTTGTTTATGGAAACGCCCATCACTTAGTCTAGTAGGTCACACTGGGTGACTGTAACTGACAAGCATATCCTTTCATGGAAACATTCAGCCCTATTTACTAACTCAGTGTATAACGTTTTTATAGTTATTTCAAGATACATTGCGGCTTTCGCATTGATTGACTATTTATTTAAGATATTATAAAAGGCAATGTATTTTGAAATGACTATCAAAACGCTGTACACTGAGTTAGCAAATAGGCCGATGGAAAGGTAAAGGCGTGATGACAAGTTTTGAAATTTTACGTAACTTATAAATATTTTCATTCTCTAAATTGTGATATTCGGATGAAACCACAACAATTATTACAATCTTTTAATTAGTTTCACTTGACCCAATGTTTGTCTGTAATCAAATCTTGCAAGCTAAATTTGATCCTCTTCCCGGTTACTGATTGAGCTGAAATTTTGCATGCATGTGTAAATCGGATGACAATACAATATTATGGAATCGTTACGTTGGTCCGATTGTGGGAGTCGGAAGGTGACATTAGGAACTCTTAAACTATACACCAACAAGTGACTACAACATGGGGTTCTTTAAAAAGGGCGTGAAAAGATTTCTTCAGGGTCGGCAACGCGCGAGTGGCACCCCTGGTGTTGCAGGCGTCCATAGGCTACGGTAACCACTTTCCATCAGGTGGGCCGTATGCCTGTTTGCCTACTAAGTAGTATAAAAAAAAAAAAAAAAACACCGATCGTTTTTGATCTTATTTGATTTGTCTTGGATGGAAAACAATTTAGTGTGGGTTCGTTTATAATAAAAGCTTGTCACAAAAATATATTTTTTGCAACAAGACTTGTTTATTGGACAATTTATTAAACACAGACACTTTATTATTCACACATCACACAGCAGTATAGTATTTATGAAATCTATCTAGACCACCTCATCTGATTGTTTTTCTGTTTAAGCTTTAATATATTTACTATCTGGTGAATTCCAACAAGTGAACTAAGTTTAATTATATAAAATTTCTACAGGGCAACGTCCTTTGTAAAGATATTTCAATTGCTAATACATATAATGTTCACAAGCTCTAAGTAATGTTGTCATAAAAGCATGCTTATGTCACTAAGGAAGTGTGAGTTGCCGTTTTACGATCAGTAACGTAACATCACGAGACGCAATATATTAGGAGATTAGTTAGGGCATTAGCTTCGGAGATTTTGTGACTAATAGGTGTTGCAATCACTACTGATTCTGCTTTTACCTTTCCGATTGGTTTTATCAGAATGAGGACTTTATAAATTAATGAATTAATATAAAAATACTTTTCAAACTTTCCAATATTCGGAAATGCATTATCTGTTTATCCGAATGCTATTCGTATTGTAACGGATCCACCAAACGATCGTGAAATAAGCGCTATGAAACTGGTTCACTAAAAGGCCCATTTGGGATTTTTGAAGCATCGATTGCATTCATGCTTCAATAATGTTCCGATTCGCAGAGCCGCAGTAGGAAGGAGTAATCGTCCGTGGAGTTTGACTGACGACCGGTGCGATTGGCAAATTGGCTTCCTTTCCGAACGCAAATTGCTTGCTCCATATCTGAATTTAAAATCGTGATTTTGATCTTGCGACAAACGCGGTTTGCTGCGAAATTGCACATCCGCTGCGATTTCGCAACGGGCCAATCGACTGGAACCAAATCCAGTATTGATGCCAGACTCATTATCATTTAGAAACTTGAATTCGTGCGTATTTCTGGTTGTAAAACCACAAGATGACACAAATTTACACGGGTAATAATAGCATCGTAAATTATATGTCTGATTATCACTTTCTATCTGAATTAAAGATATCTTCGCTGAAATATTTGTATATTGTACTTATTTTAATTGAAGCCATTATCTGCTTAACTCAGAGACATTCAATTTCCAGCTGTTAAAATTCTATTTCCAACCTTTTAAGAGGATACTCATCGTTAAATTTTCGCGGAACAGTACTCTGAAATTGCAGTCATAAGCATCAACATTAGCCAAACGTCACGGTGTCTACATCAAACGTTAAATAGAGGGATAATGTACGAAACAGACAAGTTCATGGACCCAGTGACATTTACTATGCTATTTCGGAGCATCCTCTGAGGGTTTTCTCGATCTATTCTGATTTACAGACGTTTACGACGAAATAAGACGCACTAACGAGGCATTTATTTAGTCCTTTTTTGGAATATAAATAGTAAAACTGCTTGTGCTTCCTGGTTATCTTCTCTCTCTTATCTCTCTCTTTATAGAATGTCAGATCGGTTGCATTCTATAAAGGTCTCCTTTATAGAATGCAACCGATCTGTCATCGGTATTCGTCGCTTATACTTAAACATACTTTGGCATTTTACATTGGCATGCTCTGTCGGTATCATTAGAACACCGACAGTAACCTAGTTTTTAAATTTAGGGTAGCATTGAATTCGTTTGGGTTGTGACGATGCGTGCGTGATTTTTAACCTCTGAGGTATATTGAAATCCTGGAATCTCTAATAGAAAACAGAACTGCAAGAAAAAAGGTAAAAACCAAAAATAAACAAGACCTCCCAATACAAAGTCGTCGATCAGCTTTCTATAGGTAGTCAAATTTACATATTTTTTGCTTGTTTTTGACACGAATTTTAATCCACAATATGTACTTTAACTCTTGCTACCTTTAGTGTTCGTAAAATAAAAGAACTTTATTGATACGATATCTCATACTATCTTTGGCATATTTCATCATTTTATGTACATATATTAACAACTGCATTTTATATCGCTTCCTTAAAAAATGTTATTACTTCGTATTAAATTTTCATCAACGTTTGTGCTTCTCAGAATTAAATAAAAGGTCTCTTGATCGAATTGGCTGCACAATTCACTTGAGCCTGTATTTATTACAACTAAAAAGGAAACTGGCAATATTTACGATCTCCTACCTACATGTGCTCCGTCGTATCATATCCTGTACTTCGAGTCATCTTTGATACTGTAATCGAATACGGTTGCCCTCTTCCGTTGCATTTGCATTAGATTTATCTACAAATGCACCTATATCTCCAATCTGTTCACTTTAATCAATTTCCGTTCCATTACTGCAAAATTACTACTCTAGCGTTAGAAATTAATGCTTTTTCTTCCTTCGAAACCGGGTACAGTTATAATGGGTTACTTTATTCCCTGGCAGTTTTCATCTTACGCAATACCGCTATTTTCTTCGCATGTTTTGACACGACATCAATAGTTATTTGGGAAAATAATGCAGAAAATAGGTGTAGCTTATTATTCCTGTGTCATGTCTTCCGCGATCATATAAAGTCCTCAGCATCAATATGTCCAATTAGCTGCGCCTTTCTTACGCGTTGCGATATTGGGTAAGATACATCATGCAATCAGTTTTATAAGCTATTATCAGATCAGTTTTAAATCTAGTTGGCTACTAGCTCTATCTTAAGAATCTATTCCAGGAGTACACATATTCTGAATGTTACCATTTTTACGAACCTTTTTGATTTTTAAGTAATATTTTACTCTGATAATAAATTCCTATGATTCATAAATCATAAGCGAGAGGTTCGTTTTCGAAACACGCCAGACTTCTAAGTTAGTTAATAAATTTAACTTAGTTACCTCAGAACACCGTCTTAAAAATTTATAAACCAATTTTAAAAATATTTTTTTTGAAAGTGTATGCTTTCAAATTGTCCCATTTAAATTTCATTACAATCGATTAAGTACTTTGATTGAAGTCTGTTTTTTTTATATGAAAGATTATATAGAAGACTTATAATCACTAAACTTATATCATGATGATTAATTTTATCAACGCAGTAATTAAAGAACCCTTTTATTTTGAAATGCATAACTTTGGTGATATTTTTGGAGATTCTTTTTTAAGTGTTGGTTGGAAACATCATCGCACATGCTGTCTTCATCTGTTTCGCATTACACGTTTCCTTTTATATCAGTTTTATGCTTGGACGAATTAACCACTGGACGCGAAATTATGACATTTGACTCCTTACCCCTCTATCACGGTACTATGAAATATTTCTATGTTAAACAACAGGCTACGTCAGTGTGACTTCAGAGACTCAAGGCAAAACATTGCGTAAAAAATGGTGAAGTGTGCGGTATTGCAGTGTAAAAATTACAGTAGTCGCACAAACAACATTTCTTTTCACCAGTAAGCACATTTTGTCCAATATTTCTTAGTATTTTCTAGTGAATTTAATTAAATGCGTAATCATCAGACCGAATAATACGTCCACTTAAAAAATCCTTGGTTTAAACTGGAAGTCAACCAGAATGTTGTCATACTCTAACGAGTCAGATTAATTCTGTCATTGTTACATTCGTTCACTAATTCTTCAGTTCATTCCATTCATTTAGAGCTTGCACCTATCGATGAACGTGTCGATGAATGATATCGATAGGAATGCAATCTTATTACGGGCGGCGGATAAATAGCCAATTTAAGTAAATACTCAAAATGTATAAATATCCATAAATAACCAGTTTCACTTTTCTCATTATTTGTAATTATATTTGTTGAAGAGGTGATTCTGTCTCTTTACTTACTGAAACTAACAACCTTAGTTTCAGTAAGTAAAGAGACAGAATCACCTCTTTATTATTTACGGAGTAGACAAGACCTAGCTTTATGATATTAAAAAGCCACGTTTTGTATGTTTTTCTCATAAAGTATATAAATTTATTTCTATGATGGTTTCTGATTATTTCTATGATCTCGGAATCGGCTCTAACGATTTCGCTGAAATTGGGTATATGAGGGTTTTCGGGGGTAAACAATCGATCTTGATTAGTCTTATGTTTGGGAAAATGCGTGATTTCGATTTTTCATGCGTTTTCCATTTTACGCAGAATATGGTCGCTAATTTCGTCTTGCCTGCCACTGTCCATCTGGTCCAGCGGCTTAAGGCGTGGATGGCAAGAAACGAGTTACGGGTTCGAATCCCGCTCCGCGACTTACTTATTTATTGTATTTTAAATTTTATTTATAATTTTTAATTTTTATTGTTTTTGGACAAGTATAAAAATATATATTTATCATAAATATAGATTCACCTTAACACCACCATATTACAACAAATAGTAATAACCGAGCAAAGTTCGGTCGCCCAGGTACTAGTTCTCTAAGGGCAAATAAATACACATGAAGGTTCATGTATTTATCCATAACAGTGGAGATAGAGCCTGCAAATTCATATCTGATCAAAAGGCCCTATTTATTAACTTTCCATGTTCAAATACATTTAAACTAAAACTTTTTGTTCGTTTTTATGAAAAAGGATCAATTATACATCTGAGTCATGGGGTTTATCAACAATAGTGATTGGTAAGAAAAGAGCCTATCCGTAGTCCGTAAATATTTTAATTTTGATGTTTTAAGGACCATATCAATAGCAAATGTATGAGAAATACAATTTAATTATATTTTTATTATTTTTTTCAATTACATTTAAGGGCTGCTGAAGTCTGATCCAATTTTAAATAAAAACTTCTAAATAATCCGAAATTTTTGTTTGAAAAATATATTCTGAAAAATAGGTTCACCGTTTAATGAACGAATTTTTGTTTTCCAAATAAAGCTTTTATGTACACATTCTCTCTAATATTTAAGAGCTAGGCTCTTGACGGTGTCATTGTATGTAAAGAAATTGACACAGTGACTATTTTGACCAGCAAATAATGGAGTGGTTTGCCTTCTCCATTTTACATGGGTACTAGCAAAAAATCCACTAGTGTTCATGGTGCCTCACGATGTTTTCCTTCATCAAAAGCAAGTATTGGTCCATGAAAATGGCCGTACTTGACTCAGATTTTACTAAAAACTCAGAGATACATTTCGGGCCAGGCGGGGTTTGAACCCGGGACCTTTCGGTTTTATTTGTTATGGTTCGAATTTTAAGACAACTGAACCATTAGCGCTTCTACTAGTCCTTAATATGTAATATAATTTTTAACTTGAAACCTAGTGTTCTGTAGATTGTGTGTGTGATTTAAAAGAAGATACATTCTGAAGGCCGGAATCCTAAAAACAGTAGGTGGTTGAAATACGAAAATGACAGTGACTATTGTCATTAAATGTGTCATTATCAAATTCGTTTTATTTTTCAAATAAAATTTTGATTTGAAACTATCGCCGTATTACGTAAAATGCCCGTTGTAGGGCAAGATATCTGTAAAATCATAATTGTTGTTTTGAGTACCTAAAAAACATTATTTCTTTTAATAAACAGCATAGGTAACTGAGCTGACCATGTTTATAAAAATTGAGCAAGGCTCGTTACATATTTTTGCGATACTTTAAACCGATCATTCATTCAATTTGTCGACTATCGACTTTGTAACAACACTGTCTATGACATCTGACATAACACGAATAAATTTAAAATTTTACATATAGACGCATGTCGCAGGAGGTAAGTATGTTTCATATTTGTTCGGTTCTATGTTGTCATTACCTCCCGTCCCCCCAGTATTGGTTGAACAAGTTTTCATAAATTTTTCTTTAATTTCGCGTCCAGTGGTTAATTCGTCCAAGGTTTTATGGCATTAATCTATAATTTATAAAAATATTTTCACTGTATTTTTGATATTTTTTATCTGGATGGAGAGCGAGAAAGAGGATATGAAAAACAGAATGTAATAAATGATATACAATTTAACATCTGTAGCTGTTGCATTGACATGTATGTTCTTAATTATCGCTAAAAATACTGAATGGATTTGAATACAGTTTTAACTGTTGTAATCTACGTATATTTTGTCCTCCCCGATCTATTTTCTTAAAGAAAAGCTATAGGATTTAAACCGTTAATTACTGAGTATTACCGTTAGTACTTATATTAATTCTGTGGTATTACACAACCGCACACTTGTTTACACTTCACACCGTGTTTAAATCAATCATGATGATGATTATTGCCTTATAAATTAAAAATCCACGAGGATAATACAGAAGAATAAAGGAATGCTGTCCCGACCCAATATAACATGGAATGAGAAAGGAAGCAGCAGGACATTTCTATCATAGTTGAGAGCATATCTAATCTGATGTATTCGTTTTTTATGAAGTTTTTGTCTTTTCCCGCCTATTGTTCATATTTTGCTTAGTCTTTATTTTCTTCAGCATCAAAAGCTAGTATAATAAACATAAATATATAGGGATATATCACACAAATTAAGCTACCCCCCACAGTTTGTTGTGATCTTATATTGTAGGATACTAACTCAACGTTACTATATTTTATAATAGATACATATATAGATAAACATCCAAGACCCAGGTCAACCTGAAAAAGTCGTTTTCCATCATGACCTGACCGGAGTTCGAACAGGCTGGCGTGATAACCACTGCGCCATGGAGCTCGCCAAATATTTAAGTATGGAAAGTAGGGATATGGCGTAAAGTCTTTCTTTTCTTCAGCATCAAAAGCTAGCATGTCTGTGGATAGAAATATAATGATCTCTTCTTAATCTCTCTTATATTTGATTTAATTCGAGGAATTGAAAGCTTGGGAAACGATTCTTTACGGACTTGGTCATACACATACATACACGATATACCGTTAAAAACGAATGATGCCCTCTCTTCATACATATTTGGGTCAGCACGATGCACGTCTGTGTCTCAGTAGGTTAATGCACGTGGGTAATGATGGTTGGTGTGATGCCAGACATCATTTTTAGATTGCAGATCTATTGTACCTACTGCGTATTTTGCGAGCGTAGCATCTACGATCTACGTCAATGTTTACGTTGAGACGTTTAAATATTGCTGTAAAATCTTGCTTCTGTTGTTTGTTACGATACGACTGTACTTTTATGTCATTAGGTAAACGGAAGTTTCAATGTTACAGTTTTTTATAAACCTTATTACATTGATATAAAAATTTGTTTTCAACAACTGATGTTACGTCAGATCTTGGGTTTGAGCTATTATATTTGTCTGGTACAATAACGGTGGCAGCGTAACGTAACTTTCGTTTTATATCACCTGTGACAATATTGATATTAAAATTCATGTTTTCTATTCAAATATGTAAGATCTTGATAAACTTTTGTCGTTTGTATGTTTCTATTAATCATTATTACTCTGACACCAGGGTGTGCATGGTTGATTGACCGTGGCACCTACTCGAAAATGAATGAATGAATCATTATTGATTCTGGACCAAACTTTGATAATCACCTCAAATTACGTGAAAATCCATAGCACTAAAATTTTAGGAATTGAGCAACTTCTCTACTTTTTTTTATTTTTTCCATGTACATGAACAAAACTTCTTTTACTGTCTTAATCTTTTCAGTTCACTTCTTGCGTTTCCTTTTTAAATCATGCATTTTTGTGCTACTCATGTTAGATAAAAATTATACAAAATGGAGATAGAATTTTCAATAATCTTTCTATCGAAGTCATACCGAACTAATAAAAAACACAATTGGTTAAAAGACATTCGAACAATTCTTTTTCTTGCATTCTACAATTAACATTTGTAGATTGTTATCTTACCTTATCTTTGTTTCTGTCGAATACAGAAACATTATAAACGCTTGTTATATAACGTCCATCGTCGATAAGATTTGCATTTTATCGTTGGTACTGTCGATAATGTTTATTCATAATGGGTGATAAATATCACTTTTACTGAATGAGAAAACGGCTCCCTCGTTTTATCTGTTGAATTATCTTAAATTAATAGCTTATTTTCCTGTTAACTGACTGACCTTATTAACCTTGAAATTACTCGCCATAACTTCATGTAAAGTGCTTAGCTTAGATTGAGTATAAGCGTTTTAAACAATGTATTTAGATTTTAGACAACAACGATCTTCGAACAATTAAGTTTTCGAAGTATGAGGGTTTTATCTACAAAGACTAGGCCACCCTCACAGACGCGATAACACTTGATTCCATCTACGGTCAATTGCAACTAGCACAATTTCATAAGTATGCTGTTAAATACTCCTAAATCTATGGGGTTGACACTTTCCTTAAACATAAATTTTTGTTTTTCGTTTTCGTTTCTGACATTTCAACATAACGTGAAAATCTTAAGTTGAATATGAAATGAGAAACACGAATACGCTAATAAGAAAATCGACTTCGTTTTAAACAACTCGCAAGAAACCCGTCAAATTTTATATTAGGCCCAACACAGACTGCGGACAATTGCGGACAAAAAGCCCGCGGCTCGCTCTTATTAGTACTAGGGTTCGTCTCACTGACGCGGAGTGGAGCTTAGCGGTGCATGAATTGACCAACCACAAGACTCGAAATCTGATTTATTTTTGAAATCTGATTTCCGCGTCAATGGAGATTCAGCCTTAGAATAAAGTTGCACTTTGTACGCGTATATCCGCCTAGCGACATGAAAGATTGCACGGACATATTGTCCTTTTTGTCCGCCACTGTCCTATGTCTGAATTGCGCCTTAGTTTGACATTACTTACTTATTGAATGAGATGTTTCCATCTTTATTAATTCTCATAAAACTGATTTTTATATTCATCTTTATTAAACCAAGTGTCTGTCTACAGCCGTATCAGCAAGATGGTCGGCACTTCGTGCAGCGGCGACCAGGCGAGGTGGGGCCCGGCGCCTGCGCCGCGAGATGGCGGCACTGCACGAGACCCTGGATGATGTCTGCGAGCCCGGAGATTGCGCCCCGCAGCCGCACACAAGGGCTCAGCTAACCAGGAGAATCGAGGAGCTCAAGGTAATTATTTCCGAAGTTATTCATACAGCAAACGTGTTTGGATGGTTGCACTTGTGCGTGATGACATTATAAGCGTTTGTGAAACCCTGGATGATGATGCGGGATCGCCCCCCGCAGCCGCACACCAGGGCTCAGACCAAGATAGTTGAGGAGTTCAAGGTATGAAAATGATTTGTCCAAAATTGATCTAATCCTTTACGCCCACTGACGCGCTAAACGTGGCCTTTCGGTCTTATAACCTTGGGCTCTGTCTATCCTGTAAGGGATAAAGACGTGATAATATGTATGTATGATTAAAACAAATATTAATCAACATGCTTACTAAGAATATTGACAGCAGAGTTATTACTATAGGCGATAAGCTTGGTTGGATCCCTTTCTGTGATATAGATGGCAGCAAAGCTGATGAAGATGGAGTATGAATCTTAAAGATTGCACTTACAACAGTTTAAGTTGATCTGTTTGTAAATATTTTTTTGATAAGATCATCACTCTTTACTAAATATTGGAATAAGATAATAGAAAGAGAAAAGACAACTTGTTCATCAAGAATAATGCTATTGGTTACGGCATGGGCAATTCACATATATATATGTATTGCAAGGAAATGAACATATTATTTTTAAAGCCATTGTAATTTGTAAGAACACGACATTTCCTTCTATAAGCATTGCTAGATGCTGTACTACTTCGTTCGTATATAGGACTCGCGCTGTTTCTGTAAATAATAATTATCTGGAACTAACGGTGTGGTGTCTCGGTCTCATGTGACAGTATATCAACAACTAGCGGTATTTCCATAACTGCACAGGGCCAATAAACACGTTACAAAATAAGGACGGTGCGAAAGAAAAATCACGCTGTAAGACTCAAAAGCTACTCGTATTTACGAGTCTTAAAATATACATACATACATATATAGTATCACGTTTTTTACCTTGCGGGGTAGACATTGCCGAGGTCTATAAGACCACGTTTAGCGTGTTGCTTGCTAGCCGCATAGCCTATTAAACTATAAAGCATACGCTTTCAAACGAAAAAAAATTCAAATCGGTTCATAAATTACGTAGTTCTGTTTCTGGGGTAACCAGGTAACAAACGTAAAAGAAAACATACAACAAAACTCAAAAGTCAAAGATTTTTATTAAAAATACAATAACATATATCTCTTTTTGAACGTCATAGTACTGAATTTAAACCTCCTCCTTTTTTTTGAAGTCGGTTAATAACTGCATAGTATGACGTAATGCCAGTGGTAATACCTAATATTCAGATGCAGCAACTCACTTGTTGCATAACTGTATCACATATGGTACCAGCTGAAAATCAGCGCTGTGGTTGACCGCCATAAGCATAAAGCTGAGCTGGCTGCCTTTTCGGCAATTAACTTTTGTAGGTATAGTTCTTAAGTATTTTTCATTTATTGTTGCTATTGTTTTTTTGCCGAATAAGGATTTTCTTTCTTTCTATATTATACCAGGTGACACATCTGTACCCTATTCAATTTGTAACCCGCTATAAAGACGGCATGGCATCGGTCACCGGAGCAATCTGATACGGTTGGATCAATCCATCTGCAGTAACGGCTATCGGTTAATCTTCAATGTTGTTTTAATTGCTTTTTGCAACTTTGATGCTGTTGCAATTAAATCTTCAAGCCTATATGTTTGCTTCGAAAAAAGTTATTAATAAATTGCTTTCCATGAAGCTGGATTCCAAGTAGTAATTAATATCCAAATTGAATATACACTACAATTAAATAATAATTTGTCGGATTTCCAAAACTTATTTTACTGGCTCTAAAAGGCTAGTTTTCTGGATCAAAATAATAATTATATAATTAGTCGGGTCAGATAGATAACCAAAAATGATAGTCATGAGTGGGAAATTTTAACGGGCTGTATCTTTATCATTTCTTGTTTAATTGACAAAAGAAAAAAATATGTGTCTAATATTTTTTAATTTCTTTCAGACTTATTATATTTTTTTAGGAGATTAGCCCATTGCCCTAATAGCACTTTTTACGAATAAAACATATCCAAATCATAGATTGCACGGTGTAGTTGCTAAAGTATAATGCTCATGTCAAAGAGAAAGGGGTAAGATCACCTTTCGGTAAAAAACGTTTTGTATGAAAAAGTTTTTTTCGCCCCAAGTCTTTCTGTCATATTTTGAGGATTGGACGATGTCTTTAGATTGAATTTTCTTTTTTTCCAGGAGCGCTTATCTCGTCTTCTGGAATGCAAGGTGTCGATGCTGAAACTGACGGTATCCGTTCGCCGAGCGCTGGGCGAGATAGAGTCGGATGACAGCGGTTTGGCTGCCGAGCTGAACTCACTGCTGGCGAGATGGGATGATGCGCATCAACGGTTAGTATAAGTATAATAATTGAAAATAAAAATAAGAAATTAATTGTCAAACTCCGAGCAGATCACAGTATGATACAAAGAAGATGGGCATTTTAAGGCGCCACTAACACGACGGCGTCTCCAAAGAGACCTTTCTCTTGCACAATCAAAAATCTTAATGAGGCAGTGGTCCGTAGCCACCAACCGGTCAAAATTTTTTTTAACTTTGGGTTACAGTAGATTCAAACAATAGGCTAGTTTCCTAAAAAAATATAATTAGTCCGTCAGTTAGATATTCAAAAAATATTGGACACGTATTTTTTCTTTTGTCAATTAAACAAAAAATAATAAAGATATAGCCCTTTGAAGTTCCGTGTGACGTCATAGTTTGCTACAATTTTTAGCAAACTTTGACGTCACGAGGCTCCTGAACTTTGACGCGCTTTATCTTAATTATTTATTGTTTATTTGACAAAAGAAAAAAATACGTGTCCAATATTTTTTTTTTTATCTAACAGACGGACTAATTGTTATTTTATTATTACGACCCAGGAAACTAGCCTATTATCAGAGCTATTCCGATTTTATAAAAGTGGTCGCGAGGGTCCTGCGTGGTCCAAGGGTTCTCACAAACCTTAAGATAATACTTATTATCTGCATTCACCAGCTTAATCTCGCAATTAGGCGTCCTAACGTAAAGTTGGTCATGAACCTTGATTTATTTAAATGAAACTAAAACATGATCGTCAGTTTTGTAATATGACGACTATCGTAAACCGTAATTTTCACCCTATAAAATCGAGTTATAAATCAATCAGATTTTTTCTCTCGTGCTTTGATGCAAATAAGTTAAAAAATATATAAACAGGATTACAGGGCTGCCATGTCTTAAAAATATAGGCTTGTGTCACTCGGGATAAAGAAAAGATTCAAATAATACCTTACACATCCAAATGTATTCAGACATTTAGAAGTAATAGTTGAATAAAAAAAATAATAAACATACATAAATGATGAATGATGAAATGAAATGAAATTTTATTCAAATTTGGATATAATTTGTCTCTTATTTTCAACGTTTTCAAATTATTATTATTTTTATATTTGCAAAATAATAAACTACTAGCGTTTCGGAACGACCACTGAGAAGAATACGCCAAAAGAAACAGTCCAGTATCGGTCTCTACGCGCCTGAAAGATGAAGTTAAAAATTTTTAATATCATTTTCAATAATTCGTTTCGATATATTAATTATGATGTATTTTGACATTTATATATATATATTTATATTATTATCTACATTGAAAATGTTCTTGTAATGATTGTAACTTATCAACAAAATTATATAAGTACCTATATGTTTTAAAAACCTTGTTATTTAAAGTAAATATATTCTGATACATTCTGAATACCCATTCATTAGATAGAAGAATATTTACATGGCAATAAAAGAAAACAACTCCTGACATTTAGTTTGATTGGCCTGGAAATAAATAAAATTCAATACATAAATTGTCATTTCTTTTTTTTCCAGCACGTCCAACGAGCTGCTATCATTAGAAAAGGCAGTGTGTGTCTGGGCAGAATGGGAGAATGCCTTCCGCGAGCTACAAGGAGCCTTACGAGGCGACCTGGCTACCCTGGAGGCACTTCGTGACCGCGGCGCCACGGTTGGCGACCAGACTGAGGTCGCTGCTCAGATTAAGCAGCTAGCTGCGTCGCTTGTCGAGAAAAAGAAGGTGAGAATCGACTCTAATCGTTCTTGAAAAACAACTTTATAAAACTCTTAACATACAGTTACTATTTATTAACGCTCTCTTAATCTGAATGACCGTGATTCTAAATTAAGAACATTCCATAATATAGAGTATTAACCTGCTTGCTTCCTGTGCTACGTAGGTATGGTACCCGTTCTTTGATATTGTATCTATTCTCAAATTTATAACCCTTTTTTTCATCAGGGTGGATCAACCTGTGACTCTCTGTCAGACTCCGGCATATCTGATGGCGACAGCGAAGGTGCTGGTGGCCGCGCTCGTAGACTTAACGCGTTGAGGGAACTGGCACGTCGTCTGCAAGCCGCCTTAGCTCCAAACTCGCCTGCACACAGGGCTATTGCTAAGGTAACTCCACTAGGTCCACACCCGCTTGATGATCATAAAAAAAAATATTATAAAATAGCTATTTCATCATGTCAACTCTTATTGAAAGTTCCTTTCCTTTCAGCGTATGGAACAAACTGAAAATGAAGTTCGTATCTTACAAGAGTCCTGTCGTGCGTTGGTGGAACAAAGCATTCCTGATCTGAAAATCGATGAAGACACGTAAGTTCCATAATATTTCTCTAAAACTTTAAAACAATATATGATTTACCATAAAATATAAGGTATAAACTTTGCAACGATTACTAATACACTAGTGTTTTCTTAATCATGTTCCCCTATTCAGCTTAAGCATATCTTATTTTTATTGTTACAGTAAAGACTACAAAATTGCTACCGTGGCTGGTAGCAAAACCGGTGCTGGCGATCCTGACTACAGCCCAAGAGGAGGATGGGTCTGGCGGGTTCTGCGTTCGTCTCTTCCCATACAGCTTTGCCTCGTGGCTTTACTCCTAGCAGCTTGGCTGGTTGAGCGGCCGAGGTGCTGTGATGCCTTGAACTCCCTGGCCCAAACCCTCACCCCTCAACTGCGCTATGTGAGGGGACCACCACCGGTTTGAACGTACACTAACGTGTATTTTGTGTCTATTAGCTATACAGCTATAACTTCCAAGAAGACTCTTTAATGTTTAAAGAGGATACAGCTTGACTAAGTACAAGCCTTTTGACAAGTTACGCTACCTAAGCAAAGGTGCAATATGGCGATTACGGTGACTACGTGGTATGTGCTGATGGAAGCCTACACATGAATTTACATTTCGGAAAAGAGATATTCATCAGGTTATGAAATGATACATATTATTGTATGATTTTTTAAGAAAGTGCACTTTAGTGTACATAGACGATATGATAGATGTCGGAGTTGCTTTAGGCACTAAGTTTATGTACTAACCAATATTTTGACGAGTTGAGAGTTGAGCTCCATTAGATTGACGTTATTTGGTTGAAATTGTTACTAACCTATATTATTATGAAATTCCTAGAAAATCACAAAAATTTGCGAATAATTTTCAAATTTTCAAATAGCTCTAGGTTTTTCTTTAAATGTCTTGGTTTTAAAATAATCTAGAATATGAGAATTGATTGAAACGAAATGGAATGAAACTAATAATTCCAGACAAGTACCTTCCTAAATAATGACGTAGTTGTAGAATTTGATTATAAATCAGACATTTTGATTCGTACGTTTATCCTAATTGCTCATAGCAAAGTTCAAATAAACAAAAGTGTTCCAAAAAAGATCATCTGTATCAGATGAAGTTCAAAGTAGTTAGTGCGTATTATTTAGTATTATTGTACTAACATTTTGACAAACGTAAGTTCGTTTAGGATAATAGCATGCCTATTTTAGTACAAGTATTTAAGAGGTTTTGTAAGGTGTGTAAGAGTGCGCTAAGTATGAGAGCTATCAAGAAAATATCGTTTTTAAACACAAAAAGAAATACCTTTTTAAATAACTGTATCTTCCGGTTTATATCACAACAATAAAAAGTTTAATTATCTCCAGGCAATTTAATCAAGGATATTTTTTAAAATGATGTATCTCATCATCCAATCAAAAGTTATATTTTCAGAATAGTATCTTTAAATAATGCAATAGTATTATTTAAAATCAACGTATGATTTCAATATCATTTTCTTAATACGGCGTACATTCTTAAAGTTGTGGCCTTACCTAATAACAACCGAAGACTGATAAAAGTAGTGTTCCCCTAACAATTATAACATTTTCAATTTCATGCAACCTTAACATATTTTTTACTACTTTGAACATTTACTATGAATAAAGGGTTGCTTAGTCACATTATAATATATCTATGTATAGATATTATATTACTATAATTGACAGTTATCATGTTATTTGTTGCGATATTGTCAAAGTATTTTTTTGCAATCATATTGCATTATATACGAAAAAAATATGTAGGTGTATGATTATTTTTGTTCCAATAAAACTCGAATAAATGTATTTAATGTGTCATAATTATGATTTGGATTGATTATATATAATTATTATTTATGAAAAAAAAAAACTAATTAATATTTATCCTTCAATTTAATATAATATGTATGTATGTATTGTTTAGTTCCAGAAATTATTGTTAATAGTACATTTGCTGGAAAAGAAAACCAAAATATGTACTGTATACATTGATTGAATACTACCATTGCGCGGGCAATTCTGCATTTAAGCACTGTCATATTGCTCAACCAATAAAACAAAAGCCATAACAATAATAAACAAAAAACATGTAGGTAATAAAATTTTCGTAAAACCTAAAAAGAAAGAAATAATTTGCCTCTGTTTCTCAAAATATACGGTGATTCTTTATATTTTTCTTTTTACTAAAAATTTTAATTTTCGTTGATACTTACATTTTTAAGATGTTCTCAATAGCAATGTAAAAAACTGCCTTAAGTATGATTGTAGTGAGGCGCATTTTTGCTATGAATGTATTGATTAGTTTAATATAACAATCTTTCCCTGTGGTATGTTTTTTTAATAGTAATTTTCTGTCTACCCAAGTGTGTAGACTTAATTTTTTTAACAACCACAGCGAAGGAAAACGTTCTATAATTTCATTGTAAGGCAGTTGATGCCTATGTAGTGTGTCATATTTCTTTTAATTTTTATACTTTAGTTTTTAACTAGGTAATTGAAAGAAAATAGACATGCTCTCAATGTGCATTTAATTTTTTTCCTTTTCTTGCAGGAATTGTGAGCATAATATGTAATTGGTTGCATAATGGCATGTTGGCTTTTGGAATGGAAATAAAAATGATTTTTAAATGGTATTTTTATTTAAATCCTTATACGCTTACTGAGATTGAAACAAGACCTTATTATTTGAATGCCGTACCTAAATTTTATGGGGTTCTGTGTTGCTCTGCTGCTCCATTTGAAATAAGTTATTTGTTGAAAAACGGAAATATAATGTAATATTGCATCACAACAACCTTATATTAAAAATCAATATTCACGAAAAATATCCTATTTAAGATCAAAAAAAATGTTTTCGGCTTATAAACAATATTTTTCAGTTTTACCAAGTTTAGGCTAACGCCATGTAGTGACGGGTGGACAAGTCTGTAACTAGGTTTGTACTGCAGCGCTCTCACCGCCACCCATAGTGGCAGTTAATGGAACTAACTGTGTAAACGGCCTACCGGCATGCTTGCCAAGTACTTAGTACATACGTGCTTTAGGCGGGTGCCGCGCGAACGAAAAACGTCGCTACTGCGCAAGTCATTACGCTGCGCAGAACCACTAGGCGATTAGGAAAAAAGATGAAAAGTCTTAATATTTTCATATTTATCCTAACTAATATTATAAATGCGAAAGTGACTTTGTTTGTTTTGTTTGTTTGTTACGCTTTCACGCCGTAGCTACTGAACCCATCATCATGAAATTTTGCACACAAGTTCTCTGGAGTGCGGAGAAGAACATAGGCTACCTTTTATCCCGGGAAAAAGTACTATTCCCGAGGGATCGACATTGACGCGGGCGGAGCCGCGGGCGGAAGCTAGTATTTTTTTTTTAAAAATAAGAAAGCGTGCGCCCTCCGAGATGTAAATATAAACATTGTCATGTGAGAATTATTGTTTTAGATGTCAAAATTACAAAGATTTCGAAGAAAAATGTGTTTAGATATTATAACATATACACGGTGAAATTTTTATCGTTTTTAACCCTTAAAGGGGTGACTGAGACCATCAATAAGAACAACTTTTCCTATGGAAACAATGCTGGGAACTCAAAAATAATTCGACATTCCCATACAAACTGGCCGGGCGGCGGGACTCTTTTTCACCCCTTTAAAGGTCCAAAACGATTAAAATTTCACCATGTATATATCATTTTAAATGTGATATGTATCTGTTTCAAATTCCAACAAGGGGCGATCTTGTTCAAGGATCGACATAAATTATACAAATACTTTTGATGTCTTTAGTTAATTCAGCGCTTAGTACTAGTGATTTAAAAACAAGTAAATTTTCACATTTTCATGCAGTACCTCGTCTTAACAGTCCATTAGTTGGGCCAACCTTTTTGGTATGAGGTCGGCAGTCTTTACTTTCCTTTACTAATTTGTATGGAATCTGATAACCCGCGACCATAATAGCACAGAATAAGTAATAGTACTGACGTACAGAAGATTCGCTCTTTGGAGTCGATTAAATAGATAAAAACTCTAGCTGCGTACACATAAAGCACAATCTAGCTCGCTCTGTTATATTTACCTACAGCGATATTAGCCTACAGTCACATTACCCGTAAAGCACTCACGCAAAAATAAACCGGTGTTACTGCGCGAGACCGCTTCTTTTAGTTTAACCGTTTCAACGTCACCGCGTGCTTATTAGGGTTGCGATGTGACTTACGAATTATATTTCTTGTACTATAGCGACTACAACGGAGTGAAGCGAATCAATGACAAGTTGACCACAAAACAGCCGCTCTAGTGGTATGGAGCGAGTGAAAGACGATAAGTATTATTTAAATTGTGTGAATAATATGTGTGTTGAATGAAATAAGAACACAATTAAGTATAAGTATAAATCAATAGAGACTTTGTAGGACTTTGACGGAGCCCGTAGCTCCGTCCGCGTCAATGTCGATCTCTCGGGAACTATACTATTCCCCGGGATAAAATGTACCGTGTATGCAAAGTTTCATGATGATCGGGTCAGTAGTGACAGCGTGAAAGCTTAACAAACAAACACACAGAGTCACTTTCGCATTTTATTACTTAGGATTAGGATATTATTCTTACTAAAATTGCAAAAACATTGATTATTATTTTCGCAATTAAAGGAAATAAAATCTAGATATTCCTAAAAAGACGACGATTATTATTATAAACAACAACCAAAGCTATGCAATACTTTTTTGGTTGCATTTTTGTAACGCGAGAACTCGAAAGCGCGAGAGTTAAGGCGCTGTATCCCTTAACCGTTTGTAGCGGACATTGCGCGATATATTTTTTACTCGTGTCATACATGTCGTCAGTCTCAGTTCAAACCCGTGTCTGCCATTTTCCAGTTAATTTTCACTTTTAATTTAATAATTCAATAATGATAACCAAATATTGTATTTTGTTTAGGTATCCATCTGGCTCATCCAGTTATACTTTTTATAGATAAAATATTTTAGTGTAACCATTTATTTTGATCTTTGAACTATACGTCATATTTTTTTCATGCTAGTATTCCAAGAAAAATAAGGCTAACTGCGCGACGAAAAAATACACGTTTTACGGTATTCTCCTGATGCACAGCGCCTTAACGCGTGCGAACTAAGCATCGCGCGGCAACCCTCTGATTGACCGGTCCGGACCGGCCGCCGCACGTAGTTTTAAAGCTGTGCGTGCACTGGACCGGAATCGAAGCGGACGGAGCGGACGGATTTGTTGCTTTGTATGGCGCTGCGTGCACTGCATCGGCATTTCCGTGCCGGAGACCGGAATTTCTGCCGGTGACGTCACCGGCATCGGCAGTCGTCAGTGTTGCCGTTCATAAGAAGATCTACCCCTTATGGTAGAACTTTTTATATTGGAATATTATTATGAATAACAGAGAATGGTAGAAACCTCATTTCGTAGGAATTCGATTTAGATCATCCATAACTTTTAAATTCATTAGCTAGTCATTCATTGTAGTCTTCCTCAATTACATATGTCGTGAATGAGTAAGACGAAAATACAGAGTGATGAAAATACTGACATTAAAAACAAAGATATAAATCAATGAACATTGGCTGCACGCACGAAAAATGTCACGTTCCAGACCAGCAACAGCAGCAGCAGCAGGAGTAGTAGTAGTATCTATCACGCATCTATCTCTCCCCGTTATCACGTAAAATTATTGGCCGTAAACTGACTTTAGAGTCAACCAATTTTCAGAGTTCCGTAGTAAATAGTGAACCCTTACAGTTTCGCCATGTCTGTCCGTCTGTCCGTCCGTGGTTTTATTCATAGACTATAAGTACTAAAAAGCTGTAATTTGGTACGGATATGTATATTAATCATGCCGAAAAAGTAGTTAAATAAAATATAAGGTTCAAGAATATAGTGAAGTTCAAAAAAATTTTTCTTCAAATCCCAAAGAATCTATCTTCATCTTTTAATAAATCAGCATATAATGTATGAAACTCTCCATAGAGGAGTCTTTTAGAGTTCATATTATGCACCCATATCTTTCTCACTCCAGCCAGAGTAATGATTACCCAGTAAGGTATAGACATCGTGATGATCTAGATCTTAGAATATTTTTTTTTGTGTTTTGGTAAAGACAGACTTAAATATGACACAGACATAATAATGGGACAGAACAGGTTGGTACAGGTTCAGGTGGTATCTTCTCTATCTCTATTATTATAAACAAAAGTCACCGCCGGTAAATAAAGCAAAGCGTTATGCTATATGTTAGTAACCACTTTATAGGATAGCGCTGTGTGGAGGGTTATACTCCGACCCCAAAAACACGTAAATTAAAAAAATTACAATATTGTAACTTTTGCTGCAAAAATGTAACATTTCAGGAAACGAAACGTAATTAATGACTCAAGGGCCCTGGCAACACTGTAAAAATGCCGGTCCGGAATCCGAATGCAGTGAACGCACCCCACCGGCATTTTGAAAATCCGGCCGCTCCGGCCGCTCCGTCCGCTCCGATTCCGGTCCAGTGCACGCACAGCTTTAACCTAAAATGTGAAGTTGCCAGGCCTGATAATAGTGACAACCAATCACTATTATGATTCCGTTTTCCACCTTAACGCCAACCAACACGCTAAAAATGGCCTTTCTGTTTTGACTTTTGACCTTAGGCTCTGTCTGTCTACCATAATAGAAATAAATTGGTGTCTATAAATTCAGTTTACGGGCGATCATTTTACGTGATTACGGTGGAAGAGAGATAGTTGCGTTACAAGCCGAACGCTTAGGCCGATCGTGCCTCTATCGCTTGTTCCGCGCTTTCGTGCATGCTGCCGGCGTTCATCGATTTATAAGATGTCATCACGTCAAAAGTATTGCTATCTATCTGAGCTATCTATATAGTTTAGGTGCCTATTATACTATACTGGATTCAGTCAATGACGAGATGACGCTGCTTGTGAGACACGATTGGAGAGATACTTCCAATCGTGTCTTACGTATTGCGGCGTCCCTTGCCTTTAGCCTTGACAGTCAACCTGTCTCACTCACGTAGAGTGTGGGTATCGAAAAAATACAATGCGTGCGGCGCGGCGACCATTTCGAAGCGGTAAAACCGGGCAAGTCCAGTAGCTTATAACACCATAGGTATCGCTAACTACATTGAATAAATTGAAATTATAGGTATTTCTTTGAATACCTACTTTTGCAGAGTAAGACTTCTGTACGTAAGGGATCACCTCCACGAGAGAGAGAATCGCGACGATTTTATCGCAGTGCAACGTATTTCAATACACTCTAATGAAGATTTTTTTAGAAATTCAATCCCTAAGAGGGTGAAATAGGGGGGTGAAATTTATATGGAATTTACTCATTTCTGGACATAGAAGTATAAAAATAAAACTTAATATATATCTTCGATTACAATTAAAATTATCTGTGTAGGTGAAATGGACAAAAATTTCAAGGAGTTCATGAACACAACTCTCGAGCGGCACGGATGCGCGCAAACGCGCAAACAAACACACCCAGCCAGCGGAGCAGGCAACTATGTTGAGCTTTGCGCTAAAGAAGAAAGAGACAGTATGCTATACCGGAGCTTATGTTAGAACGAGAACGAGTGCGGTAGGAATATGCATGGTTGGTAGGCTTTTTCTATTCGGTGGACGTAATTTAGTAGAATAACTCTGTATAAAATCAATATAAAATAATATTTATTTTCTTATGTAGGTTTTTGACATTCGCACGAACGACAATATAGGCAATAATTAAATTTTTTCAAGTTATTTTCAGGATGATTAAAGTTATAACCCCAAGGGTACTATTTTTGAAAATATGCCCACTCGTCTTCGGCGATTATCGTATGGAAAAATCGCTCGCTTACGAACGGCAAAATTTCGAAAATAGCACTTGTATTGGATAACCTAGATCTTTAGAATTCAAAATGGAGGGAACTGACATACTGTGCCGACCCCACATAAAAAGTGGGATAAGGTAAAGGAAGAAGAAGAAGTATAACTTTGGTATAACCCATCTATATAGTAAGCGTTTTTGGTATAACCACCACACCAAGCCCATCCATCTCGAAACAAGAAAGGACCACAGATTTGAAAGAGTATGTAAAGGAATATGTAAAGAAGGCGTCATATCCGGTTAGTGTGACCATACCTCAACATTATAATTTTTAGTATTTTTTTGACGTGATAACGTCAAAATGCAAGCCTAGCAGCTATTTTTTGCTGTTTATACTGTCCCCAAGACGTGTAGCAATTGTATATTCTTGTTTTAGGGCAGGAAAGAATCATGGCGAACGCCCATACATCGATTGTACAGAAAAAAAAATAAAAAAAGAGAAGATGAATTATATAGCAGTATTGAAGTTTCCTTACTAGTAACATGTCTGCATAAAAGTAATCTTTTTAAACCCCCGTTTATATAAAATATTTCACAATAAAAGTTACAGCCTTACTGCCATTTTCATTTGCCTAAAAAAGTTCACAATGGTTGTCAAACTGACAGTTTGTTGTAGACTCAGAACAATAAGTTGTAGATCTGTCACTCAGAACAATAACGTCTGTCAAGTCAATGAGAAAATGTCAGTCAAAGACCAAAGTCAAATCAAAACAAACCTCAGAATCTGAGAAACAAACCGTTGTGTCCAAATTGAACATAAAAACAATTGTGCAACACATAATGCCGCGCTATGCACCATCAGCATCACAATTGAGCGCACGACCAGATGACCCGGATACACGCTGCGTCGGCAATCTTCACGAACGACACACAGCCAAATATCATCAAATGTGTATAGGATAAGAATTATGTATATAAGCTAAAATAATTGTAATTAAAATCAGTTGTAACTTTGGATTGGAGTTGCTCATTTCCTCCCCGCTCACCACCAGCACCGCTGGTTAAGTGTACCTATACGCTTGAGCTCTACGTCACAGTTTGGGAACTGTGACGTAGAGCTCAAGCGTATAGGTACGATCTGGTGGAACCGCTGCACTACCGAGTGTCTACTGTGTTACAGCATCCCCCCACTGCGGCCAAGACACCCTTAGCCGTCACGCTGATCAGTCCTATGAGTCTGTAGGATTGGCAGTGGGTATTCATTTCACAACACCTTAATTCCTACCCAAACTCCATCTGTAACCTTAGGTCTCTTGGTTACAGATTTCCTGTACTTATCTATATATTTATTTATAACACCGTATGGTTAGGGCTAGGGTTTTAAGTACACATACACACCAGTAGGGAAGGTTAGGAACTCCGTCACATTCAGTTACACTCACACCACATACATTTACACATACACGCACATCCAATACACACCCATGAGGGTGATAGAGTGAAGAGTTAGGAGTTAGGTTTTTTTATGTGCAGTGTTGGATAAGCTGTTCACGGATTTATCCTACGTCTGCACACGTTGGATTGACAGATTATTGTTTTTATTTTAGCGGATGGTTGCCTTCTTGCGTGGGATTGCCATAAATTAATAAATAATAACATGTCAGTTGCAGGTGGTGTTCGGATATTAACTCAATAATCATGATATAGCATAATAAATCAGTATGTAAATAAATACATATCTTATTTCCCCGTCTTTAAAAAATATTCTGATTAATTCAAGTTGTTGACCAGAGCCGTAGTAATCATATAAAAAATATTTCACCACCTCTTTTTTTTAAATTTTATTTGTACAAAGAATCATGGCGAACGCCCATACATCAAATGTACAGAAAAAAAATAAAAAAGAGAAGATGAATTATATAGCAGTATTGAGGTTTCCTTACTAGTAACATGTCTGCATAATAGAAATATTTTTAAACCCCCGTTTATATAAAATATTTCACTATAAGTGTTATAGCCTTATTGCCATTTTCATTTGACTAAAAAAGCTCATAATGGTTGTCAAACTGACTGATTGTTGTAGATCTGTCACTCAGAACTGTCAAGTCAATGAGAAAATGTCAGTCGGATTGACAGATTTTTTTTTATTTTAGCGGATGGTTGCCTGCTTGCGTGGTGTTGCCATAAATTAATATATTTTAACGTATCAGTTGCAGGTAATGTTCGGATATTAACTCAAAAATTATTAATATGCATTCGGATATCTAATAAAAAATCAGTATTTAAATAAATAAATATCTTTTTTTCCCCGTCTTTAAAAAATATTCTGATTAATTCAAGTTGTTGACCAGAGCCGTAGTAATCATATAAAAATATTTCACATTCTCTTTTTTTAATTTAATTTCTACAAATTTCGCCATGATTCTTTCGCCATGGTTCTTTTTTTAACATCGCTTTGTGCCATCTATATAGTTAGTGGTTTCTGTTTCTGTGCATTTCATTTTGTTTCAATCACTTTTGTAAAATTTGCATGCTATGCTACCGGAAATAGTGTTGTGTGTGTGAGGTTGTGATTGATGTGAACACGGGCACGGGACATCAACAACGCTACGCCACTTTCCATCCCTGATCCACGTTGCAATAGTAGAATTTAAAAAATATAGGCTGGCCACACTATTTCCGGTTTATATTGTGTGCGAGTGAGATTACGCACGTGTGAAGATACCTATATTTTATCACGATTTCTCAATAATTCTATGTAAATAGTGTTATTGTGGTCGCTTATTGTGCACTATTTTAATTAAGTAAACAGAATAAATTGATATAAGGTAAGTTCAATAACAATTTCTAAAGCGCGGCGCGCGCCGCCGCGTCGCCATGTTGTCCGACTCGTGAGGGAGGGCTTCGCTTGGGGTACGATTTGTATTGGATTTACATAAAAATATACCAGAATATAAAAAGCTTTACTTTGCAAGTTACTACGTCTTTAGCTGCAGGAGAAATAATCTGTTTTCTGTGTTGCAAGACTGAACGTGGTTATTTTTGATGAAGGTAGGTCGCCTCGCCACACAGCGTTGCAAATTTGCCATTGAAGGAAAATTATTGATTACGTAAATACATATAAATCATGTCGCAAATACGATCCATATCAGTTTTTTATAGATGGTGGTTTGTTCCTTCAAGTAAATTTACCAAATTGTGTTCTTTACAGAAGTTTAGGTTTTGCATTTACGTTCACTATAATAATCTTTCAAAAGAGTCGCAATGAGTGAACAGATATAAGTACATATATATACAGATATCATGTATAAGTACGTACCATATCAACTCTGGTGTTGATATCAGTCCATATGTCTTATCTATCACTGTACTAACTGACCTATATTGGATCATTCTAGCCAAAGAAGCTCACACGAGGTAGAAATATTTGCAATGCATTGAAAGCCATATGTACTGTTATCAAAGGTCGGTAATTGTTTGTACACGATGTTTAACTATGGCGTCTATGTAATATGTACAACCTACAGCCCCAGTACCAAACTAATAATGAATAAAATAAAATGAACTTTTATATTCAAAATTGTGATAGTTTGTGTTGTTTTCTCTCAAACTAGTGTGGAAGTCAGCAAACGCCATCAAAGTGCATTCCTTTTTTGGTTGCAAGCTGTACATATAAAGCTGTGTGCACACCTCTATTCGTCTATGAATGCAAGCTCTGTGGCCTAATGGTCATCAAGCCAGGCTGCAACACCAGGGCTTCTGGGTTGGATCCCTGGTCAGGTCAAGATTGATAATGATCTTTTCAGATTGGCCTGGGTCTTGGATGTTTATGTATTTGTTATAAAAATTCCATAACACAAGTCTCAGAAGGGCTAGCTCAATCTGTGTGATTTGCATATACAATAGGTAAAGAAAACCCTGTGGAATCCTTGAAGGGGTGATTTAGCCCATCCATATGAACAACTCCAAACAAAAAGTGTGGCCGTCAGTTTGTATGGGAACTTCTAAAAAAATTTTGAGTTCCCAGCATTTGTCACATAGGAAAAGTTGTTCATATCAATGGGCTGAATCACCCCTTCAAGGATCGGTCAGGGTTTTCTTTACATCCTTACTAATATAATATTATAAATGCGAAAGTGAGTCTGTTTGTTACGCCACGCCGTAACTACTATTACGGCGTGAAAGCGTAACAAACAAATAATATTTTTCATACAAGTTCTCTGGAGTATGGAGAAAGACATAGGCTACCTTTTATCCCAGGAAAAAGTACTATTCCCGAGTGATCGACATTGACGCGGGCGAAAGCTAGTTTTCTATATTTATATTTTATTTAAGGGAAATCCCAGGGCTGTGATATAAGTAGACCCCAGTCTACTTATATCACATGCATATTAAATTTGTTACAGAAAATGGTGGGATCGAGGGTGTATGTTGGTGGCTTGCCCTTCGGTGTCAGAGAGCGAGATCTAGAGAAGTTCTTCAAGGGCTTTGGCAGAATCAGAGACATCCTCATCAAAAATGGCTATGGCTTTGTGGTAAGCTAATTTTAATTGTGGTTATGGGACTAAGATGAGCAAAACTAGGTACCACCCATCATTTTTAACTTGCAATGTATGTATGTTTGTTTGGGTGGAATCTTGCAAATCAATTTAAAGCAGATATCTTCCACGAATTGAGCTGAAATTTTTTGAACATAAATTTTATAGGTACCTAAGTTGAGCGCGCCTATCATACCATCCTAAATTCAGACACTAATGAGTGAGACACCACAATACGTGAGAAACGATTGAAGACTGAACTGACTGAATTCAGGATAGTTTAATTCATTAAAAATAGTTCTACGTATTTATAAGACTGTTTCTATTTGGCAGGAGTTTGAAGACTACCGAGATGCAGATGATGCTGTTTATGAGCTTAATGGAAAAGAACTTCTTGGTGAAAGGTAAGCTTTGATTCAACACGTAGATCACATTGTCATAAATTTCATAGTATTAACCAATTTTAGATTTGAACTCTTGATTTAGTAGTAAAATTTTGTTTTAATTTTCAATTTAATAATTAATTTCCTTTATCAGCCGGCTCCACTGTTTTGTGAGGACTGATACATGCATTTTTAAATTTATGAATGTTATTTGAATGTAATGTATGCAATTTTGGTGAATGGTGTTATAATTTATTCAATTACAGATCATGTTTACTGTTAAAATGATTATTGAGTGTAGAATGTTTGGGAGTTTCGGATGACTTTTTGGATGCCACTCCATCATTTCTGATTTTCTAACGTTGCAATGTTTTAAAATAATTCAGAAATCAGCTTAACAATTGGTTTGTCACTTACATATACTTTTTCTGTCTTTTTTTCTGTTAAATGTAATTTTTCTTTTAATATCTTGTGTCAGTGTACATTATACGGAATACCATGCTTAAGAAAATTTACTTTTATATTTGATGAACTGGTAAGATTTTGCATGACAAAGCAATTCTCTTGTTTAAATTTAAAAAAAACTGCAGCAACCGAGGCCTATTTGTAAATAAGTTAATGGGGCTAATCAATTTTGGTGTATTTTCTGTAGCATTATAGAGATAAAAGAAACTGTAAATTGAATAATTTGTTGTTCATGTATATTTAAGACCAGAAACAACTTATGAAAATCCAATATTGATTTGCTAAGCAACCGTTAGGACAAATAAAAATTAAATGCACGCAGAGAAACTAATGTTTACTATATACCCTTGTCCATAAAAAAATATTCTCCTGTCTGCCCCAGATGCCATACTATCAAAATATTGATTAGCGCCATCTGGCTGCAGAATACAAACGATAAATGTGTCGCCTGAGTTATCCTAGTGGCATGGCATTGGCAATGAATTTAACTAACGCTATCAAACGATGTCTCGCTTTGCCCACTGGTTGCTGCAAGGGTGCATTCTCCAGAAGATTCGAACTTTTATCGCATTTCTTCCTTCTTAGAAAGACAGAACTGATCCGAAGGTTGAACGAGGCTAGCAAATTTGCGAGAACCGGGCAAGGCTAGTTTCTGAAGGACGCACCCTCTGAAATTTAATTCGACCTATTAGGTCGGGGTAATAGTATTTTCGTATTTTTTATGGAGACTATATAGATAAAAGATTTTTTACATCTAAATTCAAAGAAAGAAACTATGTTGTGTGTTTTATGGGATCACAGTAGGTTTATAAACATCAAAATTTTATTAGCGTCCTTCCAGTCATTTTGAAAATGTAGACTTAGTCTTTCTGCATTAATCTGATTCAGTTTAACTGACAAGGAAAATATAGTTTATATTCTTTAAAATGTCACCTTATTAATGTTATCAAAACCAGTTGATTACATAGGTATAGCGTAACCGAAGATATTTTACTATTTATACATATAATAAGAAAATCTTTTTCCCCGACCTAAAGTAACGGGATATCGTGATACCGTGCCACTGGGGCTGTCCCTTACTATGTCAAGTCCCTCGTCCGAGGTGCAAACCAATCGTTAAGCTAGATGGAGTGTGAGAGGCGCGCGAGAGGGGCAGGTTTTAACTCCGCCGGGTATGCTTCAGGGTGGTGGTGGAGCCGGCGAGAGGCATCGACCGCAGCGCCGACAGATACCGCCGCGACCGCTACAACGACCGCGACCGCGGACGGTCGCGATACGAGTGAGTGTCGCTATGTTGTAGGGTGTCGGTGGAGCGCGCGCGAGGCATGCCGCGCGGCTCCGACCGCTGGCGATGCCGGGACCTGCCGCCGCCGCCGCGCCGCGCGCCGCCGCCGCGCCGCGACCCGTCGGTATCGCAACGGTTATATGCAAAAACTACTTGCCCATTCCGCCTCACTTATTTATTCTATGCCACAGATTTGTTACTACGTAGACAACTTGAGACAACCGACAGCGTTGGCCCCAGCTGGGGCTCCTCTAGACCAGATTTACCCACGCTGAGTAAATTAAATATGGAACGAGGCATGTAACCGGTCAAGCCTTCGCCCCATTCCGCCTCACTCACTTAGCCTATGCCACAGATACATGTTAGGTACTATGGGACGCGTAGCCAACTTGAGACGACGGCGTTTGCCCCCAGATCGTCTAGACCAGATTTGCTTATGCTGAGTCAATAATAAATGGACGGAGGTGTGTAGCCAGCCAAGTTCTCCCCCCATACCGCCTTACTCATTAAGCCTATGCCGCAAATACTTGTTACTATGGGACGCGTAGTCAATTTGAGACCGCCCCATTCCGCCTCACTCACGTAGCCTATGCCACAGATACATGTTACTATGGGACGCGTAGTCAATTTGAGACCACCAACAGCAATTGCACCCAGTTCATCTAGACCAGACTCATGCCGAGTCAAGCGTCCGCCCCATTCCGCCTTACTCACTTAGCCTATGCCACAGATACATGTTACTATGGGACTCGTAGCCAACTTGAGACAACGAACAGCGTTGGCTCCCAGCTTGTCTAGACCAGATTTACTCATCATCATCATCATCATATCAGCCGCAAGAAGTCCACTGCTGGACATAGGCCTCCCCCAAGGATTTCCAATACGACCGGTTGGAAGATTTACTCATGCTGAGTAAATTAAACATGGAACGAGGTGTGTAGCCAGTCAAGCCTCCCCCTCGCAGCTGGTGGATTTATTGGACGTGCATGGCAAACGGGTTGAACTTTAAAAGAACACCTACCCTTATCGATACTTAAGCTTAAAGAAAATTGATCATTGCATGAACACAAACAGAAAAGATCATGCTAATGTTTATTGGTAATTAGTGTACATCATTTATTGAGGAACTGTATTATACTGTGGTATGCTTTAGTTTTCCTTAAGCGCCTATTATACCATCCTAAATTCAGTCCCGAGAGGAACGCCGCAATACGTGCGATACAATTGGAGATATCTCGTATCGTGTCTAACGTATAGCGGCGTCCCTCCCATCGGATCCGATATTCAGGATGGTATAATACCCCCCTTTACACAGCATGTTTATTTTTTACCTTTTTACGACACAGAAAACCTACACTGAATATTTATCAAAATTGTACCCACATTGCTAATTTTTAGTTTTTGCATATAACTTTCTATATATATGTCACGTTGTCTGCAGATTGTATTTAGTGTGTCTATGTACGCTTCTCTTTAACAGCATTTTCATTTCTAATGTATGTGTAGTGTACTAATTATACTTACGGAAAGCGGAAACTATTAAGAATATTAATTTTCAAAAATTAACCAACTTAAAAACTGTTAGTGACTGATGCACATTAATCTTTATCTCAAAAGCGATTGAATCGATTATGATAAAACTTACACTATGCCATCAGTTAGACGATACCATATGGTCCCAACGCCTATAGCGTACAATTTCGGTCAGGATCATCATATAGATGATCCTGGCCAAAATGGCCATAGGTTTATTCACAACTATGTATCCATCATATTATGAGTGAATAAAATCAGTACTCACGAGAAATATCTTATTCAGATTTTACTTTTATAAAGTATGTTAAAAACTAAACTAATTATTTATTAGTCATTTCATATATTTATTGCCATTTAATTTACAGTAATTTGTAGCTATCCTGCTAAACTTCGATTCGTTATACGATAAAAACTATTCTAAGTTGGACAAATTTACATATGGTTGCGAAGTTTGATCAAAATCGGTTCAGTATATTCACAGTTTATTTCGAACATCGTGACACGAGATTTTTATACAATATGTTAGGAAAAACCATGTCCGACCCTTGAAACCCCTTCAAGGCTCGGTCATTCAGCCGACGATTCAGCCAAATTGATATAAACAACTTTTCCTATGGGACCAATGATGGGAAGCCAAAACAAATTCTACATTTCCATACAAAATTGTTCGTCCTGATTTTCAATACCTAGATATTAATAAAAAGGTATCGATACTCCTCGTGTAAAAGTATCGATACTCCTCATGGTATCGATATAAATACCTGGTCCTGCCCCATCAATTTGTATGCAAACCTCAAAAAAAAAATTTAGTTACCAACATTAGTTCCATAGGGAAAGTTCAAGGGTCGGACCGGGCATTCTTAACATATTGTACATTTAAGATACTACAATACTAACATATTTGCACTTGGAATAATACTAATTGATGATCAAATACCTTACACAATAAAAGTCGCTTTCCGTATGTATACCTTCATACTTGTTTTCCGAGATCACCTATAAAGCTATAAGCTCATCTAGATTTCTGTGTCGATGAACAAAAATGGCGCTATTGTTTCTATTTATAACAAGCAAAAATCTGAAAATACAATAGTGGTCAATATCTCCACCTGCACAGAAAACTAGCTCTGTACTTTAAATTATATCTTTTTTATTACAGCTATCAGTAAGTAGACCTTGAAGTAGTTATCGTAAAGTTGTCGGAACAGTAGATAACAGCCATGTAGTATTTTATTTACAATTAGACATTTGATTGCTGATTTTGTATTTTGCAGCGTTTTTTTTTTAGTTTTTAAATATATTTTGTACACCCATGAATAAGTCTAAACACTTCTATGAGTTGCATAATAGTTTGTCCAAAATATAATGCCTTTACCATCTTACTTACTTGTATGATGTAAATCTTTTAACTATATTAAGATCGCAATCCGAGATGGAGACACCGAAGAGAGTTCAACCTTCACTTACTGTTTATTTAATGGAAATTATTATATATCGAATCAAGTGAGCTCTGTGGCCTAGTGGTCATCATGCCAGACTGCCACACTGGAGTTCCCAGGTTCAATCCCCGGTCAGGTCAAGATGGAAAATGATCTTTTTCAGAATGGTCTGGGTCTTGGATGTTTATCTGTTTATGTCTTTGCTATAAAGTATAGTATCGTTGAGAAAGTATCCCATAACACAAGTCTCGAACTTACTTTGGAGCTACCTCATATACATATATTTAATTATATTTATCGCAATCAATTACCGAGGTCTCATATTTTATAGAGTCTAAAAACATAATAGGAATAACTTGTAAAATTTCAAAGGAAGCATACTGACATTTATCTTTCTCTTCTACAGCAGCGACTACAACTATAGATACGGACCACCGACGCGCACCGAGTATCGACTAATCGTCGAAAATCTGTCTAGCCGCATAAGCTGGCAGGTAAGAACCGACTGGAACTCCGCTGGGTCCATCATCATCCCATCACCTATCACTCAGGGCCAGGACGACACGGTATGAGCGTTTGGCGGACCCCCCCAGGACGTACAGGACAATTTTGCGGACGGTTGCGAAATGGGCACTAGACGAATCAAGATGGCATGAACGACTGAAGAGAGAAACAAGGGCGATCTAAGAAGCTAAACCAAAGGATGACCATGGAAATTACCCAGAGACAAGGACCAGAAACGGACTCGGACCAATGGGCTTGGCACAGACGGCATCCTCAACGGACCACAACGGGCATCTCCACTTGCTTTACTAATAAACACAAAACAAAAATAATTATACAGTTAGATATCTTTGTAATTTAGTTTAACACTTAAATTGTCACTTATTATTCTATTTTACACTGTAACAAAGAGCTTATAGAATAATTTTTAAAAACAACAGACGGTGTCATTTCGTGCCCAGAGCCATGTAGCGCTGTGTGATGTGGTCTGAGGCGATATTAGGAGGGTTTCGGTCCCGGCGCAGGCAGTCTGGTGACAAGGACTCGACTGGGACCCCGCCGCTGCCCGCTCGTCTCCCCCCGCTTGCCCGCCCGCCAAGGTAAAGTCAGAGGGGGGCACAACAGGAGCGTTCTCGTTATGTGCAATCTCCCATTTTTATTCATTTTTTTTCATCGATTTTAAGTTCACGTTCGTAATAGCGAGGTTATCCTTAGCCTATTGCGAAGAATTATTTATTTTTATATGTGCTTGAACAGATTTTCGTATTTGGTGATTCCGTTATGGTGTCATTGTTTACATTTGGGAAACCTTTAGACGCCGCCACATGAGGAGCTTAAGTTACAGATGTGCCCAAGGAGGAAACAAGGAAATTTAGTCCAAGATAGAGAAACCATCATCACCGAGTTGAGGAAGGAAGTAATCAACATAGCCCAAAGCAAGGACCTGGATTGTGGACCTTCCACGTGACCAAAAAGCCCAAACTGATGGATGACACTGACTCAACTACCTACACAACAGAAATGCCCAATAGAAGTCGCGGTAGATGATGACACCCATCGGATTGAAAAGCCCAAATGAAGAAGAACATGTGATAAAGTTCTATAGAAGGTGGAATGATTTCATGGAGAAGGATTCATGCACAACCAAGTTTGAAGGTCAAAGAGTACAAGGAGAAAAGGATCATCAGATATGCTTGATTAGAAAGAGAAAACCCCATAAAAAGAGGAAAGGACTAATCATCAATCAGCCAAAGTTTGCAAAGAGATCACAGATGGAAGTTTCCAGAATGTTGAGCTGATGCGTCTCCGAGGACTGACCAAAGGATCTGAAGTCGAGCCCTAATTTGCCAAGGAGCCAATACAGGAGCGATATGGATTGATAGGGCACTTGTAAGCAATGATAACCAAAGGGTGACCGTTTACGAAATGACGTCAAGCACATCTCATATTTTGTTTCATTAGGTCTTGTTCAAGTTCTCATTACATTTACCCATGGTTAGGACACGTTTCACGTTATCTCTCCACAGTCTTTGGCCAGTGAAAGTCGTAAGGGAAGCGTGCGTTTATAATATTAATAGGAATAGCAAAGTTCTTGGTTTGTAAGAACTTAATGAATTTAATAAAGCAATAATATCCATTGAGAAACTAAACACTATGCAACTCCCAGTTAAATCATCTGATTTTTAAAGCTATACAAATTATTGGACTTTTGTAAATGCGGGCTATCGCGTGTGAATCTTCCGCTAGAGGCGCTAGTGTAGCGTGAGGTCACCGAAATGACATTGGGAAACCAAGACTTAGACAGAATCTCGTATTTTCCTAGATTGATTGCATAGTTACATCGATTTTCCACCCCTAAATTCCCGTTATACTACATTTTATTGAAATCGTTGGAGCCTTATTTATTTCTTAGATTGTTTATGTTTACGTGTCTACAAGAATCTTTCGTTATAAGGTATATATTATACAGTGTATGTAGACAAAGTCGTAAAATATGTTTCCACTCAGATAATAAAACGCTTTTTCGTGACCTTACCCAACAGTGGCTGCCAACTAGTGAAAAAAAACGGTAGCTCTCATTGCCTTTAATAGAAAATAATCAATCCAGCTATATTCAGGAACTTTACCAACGCAGACGACAGACAGTGGCAGAAAAAAAGTCCTCCACGGCGCGCTCCTATTAATATTACAATAAGATTGAACTTTGTACTCGTATATCCGCCAAGCGCCATGAAATATTGCGCGGAAAAAGCAACCTTATTCTAATACCAATAAGAGCGCGCCGCGGAATTTGTTCGCCACTGTCCGTCGTCTGCGTTAGGCTTAAAACGAGTATTGGCGCGCTGTCCTTATGCCTTTCCACGACTTTTTCATGATGATATCGTATTTTAACCATCTTTCGGGGCTGAAGACCTTGATGCCAACTTTATTTCTGACGAAGACTTTGGAGAGACGATATTCAAGCATGTTCCAACAGTATTGTGACATATGACGGTTGATTTGCAGGACCTGAAGGATTACATGCGTCAGGCTGGGGAGGTTACCTACGCTGACGCCCACAAGCAGCACAGGAATGAGGGGTGAGTGGAATATAGTATTAGAGAAAATCATAGTGAGAGAACCTGCAAATTTTGTAGTAGGCTTCACGATTTTGAGATGAACTCAGTTCTGAGGACATCACAACCATCATCATTACAACCGCAAAAATTTTACTACTGGACAAGGGCCTCTCCCAAGGATTCCTCGCTCCATGGGAGGATATTACCACCATACTTGCCTTCGACGCTGCTATCCATCGCCAGCATTTTAAAGCTTTGGAAGATCTTCCTTCCCATATCCAGCAATAGGAATTTGCTGGATATGGGAAGGAAACGAAAGGTATTGGGATACTACTCAGTCGAATGGGGGAAAAGCAAGTAGCAGCTCGGGCTACAATCCTATTCATATAACTGAAATGATGAGATCGCATTTTACCATCTTTCGGGGCTGAAAACCTTGATGATATTGACATTATTCTGAAGACACAAACATTTATTATTAAGATAACTGAATAAACCCTTGTGAACTACAATGATTGTATCTCCCCAGAGTGGTGGAGTTCGCCACGCACTCTGACATGCGCGCGGCCATCGAGAAACTAGACGGCACGGAGCTGAACGGACGCCGCATCCGGCTGGTGGAGAACCGGCGCGGCTCGCGGCGTCGCAGCCGCTCGTCTTCCAGCCGCTCGCGATCGCGCTCGCGCGACCGACGCCGCTCCCGCTCTAGGTGATACACTCGGCTACTAAACATCATTCATCATCATCATTACAGCCGTGAGAAGTCCACTGCTGGACAAGTGAGACTGCTTTTCCCAAGGATTCCTTGTTCCATGGGAGGATATTGCCATACTCATCACGCTTGGCAGGCGGGGACCGCAGTTTCTTTCTTGCGTTTCCGACACTGCTGCCCATTTGTATGTATTATTGGAAGCATTTTGAAGTTGGAGAAGGAAAGAATTTGTTGGATTTGGGAAGGGAATGAAGGTATTGAGATACTACTTACTCGGATTAATGGCGGAAAACCAAGTAGCAGCTCGGGAGGCCGGGTGCGTTCCCGATTTCATACCTGCAACCACCGGACAAGCAGTTTAATTAAGATCCGTTGTGGTAAGTAATATTGCTTATGCAATGTTAGTAGGAAGATAAGATACAATTACACATACAGATTCACCTATAAAAGTATGTTCAACCATGTTTAAATATTGAGCCACTTTGTGGTATCTACTGAGTTGACGACCAAAGTATTTCGTACAGTATGCCTAAGAGCAGTTGGTATCAGGAAAAACTACCAAATTAACATCCTGTTCTGGACTTGGGCTCTCTAAAGCCTCACAGTGGACCTGAAACCAGGCCAAACTATAAAATTAACGGAAGCACAAGCAATAACATCTTCCGTTAAAGCTACAATAAGTAAGATTGACTTATAGTTAAACATTTTAATTGATAAGTATGATGATACTATACATTTTACCATCTTTCGGGGCTGACAGCTCTTGATGATAGCTTTCGTTCTGATACACACAAGCTTAGTACACAACGCACACAACTATCCCTCCCGAACCTAACTACACGTATCCGCAGGTCGCGCCGCTCGTCCCGCAGTCGGTCCAGATCTAAGTCCCGCCCAAAGAGCAAGAGCCCCGCAGCTAAATCCCGATCCAGGTCCCGCTCCAAGTGAGTATGAAGGATTGTCAATGGCAGACTTTTTGGTGAATGTATTCTAAATTTAAAATACGGGTGGGATTTCTCGAATTATACTAGTTGCCAGTTAGCTCGTCAATAATAGACATTGTCTCTTTAGTAGTTTATGGTCAGACTTGAAGTCTACAATAATGATACAATAAACAATATAATGTCAGTCCAATCGTGGGACTGGAAACGACTAGAAAATACGCCATACTAGTACAATTATCTTTATTGACAGGTTGAATGGCAATAAATATTTTAGCAAAATTTTACGTAAGTGAAATGGAAAAGAAAAATATATTCTTATTTCATCAGTTCACCAAAACGTCTGCATTTTGTTTTACTCTCATCATTATGGCCACAATATAATCTGCTCGCATGCCATATCGATATGATGCTGCAACATACCTCTTCAAGCATGTCCTTAATTAACCTAGTATTCATTTGGCTAGGTGTGTTATTACTTGCGCTGAGCAAAATTTGCAAATGTAAGTACTTAGCAATAGTACATACTTTCTTTCTGTACTGTAGCATATTTTCCCTTATATTTGCTTGTAACTGGGGTATTCTTAAATGTATACAACATTTACATATATTTAATTGGTCAAACATGTAGTTATATGCATTTAGATGTATAATACATATATCTGTTGTATCTATTGTGTATTTATTAATAACCTGGCAAAATTTATTTGATTTTTATTGTTGAAAGGTAACAATACGAGGTGTTATATTCTGTAGAAAAGCTCAAGCAGCTTTATAAACAACCAGTTTTTGTAAAAAACTGGTTGTCTATAAAGTCGGCTTACGTACGATAATTTTACGTGTTAACTGCACGTGATACTTTCGTCCGTGTAGCTGGCCTTCATCGATTAATAAGACGTCAAAATGAACCTCTTCTTGGTCTTAAGCCATCCTCTGTCAGTGACAAGTTCGTTACACTTATGGTAGAATTGACAGAATACAGGCCATATTTGCTATTTGAGCACCAACATTTCTCACCTCGATTTTTGTGTAAAGACCGCCAATCAAATCAGTTTTGCCAAGTAGCGTAGCATAGACAGCGAGCTAATCCTTACACTGTGGCGGCGCGCCGCCTAGGGACCGCAGTCGCTCCAAATCGCGCTCCCGTTCGCCCTCCCGTAGATCCGAGCGCCGCTCGGTGTCCCGCAAGTCCGCCGACAGGAACGGTCGCGGCTCCCGCTCCAAGTCCAGGTCGCCCAAAGCCGAATCCAAGTGAGTGATCTGTGTGCTTTCAATTTGGCTGCCGGCTGTGCTTTTGTGAGGTTATTTTTATAATTTTTCCAAAAAGTATAGTAGTTGCCAGGTGTCAAGTGGACTGTGACCCTTGATCTACTCGTGACAACTGTGATGTCCCTCAAAGTTTATTCTTTACCTTCTAATAAGCAAGCCTTGTTTGCAAGGTTTACAATATTAAAGAATCATGTGCGGCAGAAGTAAAAGGGTTAATGACCGAAATTCACTAGAAATGTGACATCTAGTATAGCTATTCAATAATACAACTTATACATTTAAAAATAGCCTCTCAATTGTAATATGCATTGCCGTCAGACGTTCGAAGCGATTGGCATTTATTTTACTTAATTAACAAAATTCATAGTGTTAATATTGATAGCACAAATACTGTTTATTAACTCGTCCATGTTTTCCCGAATGCAGACCGACCGCCAATGCAAGGTGAGCGTTTATTTGTCAGCATTATGTAGCTTTTTTGTACACAAAGAGTTGAAATGAATTTAGTATAATTATTAGGCCAACCAGAGCATTTAAAAGCTTCGATCATTAATACCAACTAGATAACGCATTACCTACAAAATCGTAGCAAAATTCTGTCCGCTCGAACATATAGCTATACATCTACATTGACTTACTGATAAACAGAGACTAAAGTTTTAAAACCATTTTAATATCAAGATATTTCAGACCATATCACCTTACAATAAAGTCGCTTTTTTTAAAACAATTACCTTATGCTTACGATTATTCGTCACGAAGACTAGCAAAGTAATAAATAACACCTGTCACTTAGAAACGAAGAATCATTTTGTCTAAGAACATCCATTGTGATGACAACCTTATTGCACTAATCATAAAGTACTTTTCTCGTTGATTACATTGCGAGTTACGTCGTTTTGTTTCGTTTCTGTTTGCTTCTTCAAATGTTTGTGCGGATGTTGGCTAGCTTGGCCAAACATTTCATGCCGTGGTTGAAAATCGGCAACTTTTATTTAAAATGTTTATTATTAGTTAAAAGGTAAAATGTATAAAATAGTTAATTTACCTACCGAAAATAAGATACTCCGGACGAAAAATTCTTTTTTTGGCCATTATTTCGACAAGTTTTTAGTGCACACTGCGGCATCGTGACACTTCGTTACGTTGGCTGTGTTTGGACCGAACTAAATAAAATAGCCCCACACTGCTTGAGTGAGAAGCTATTTGCCGAGCCGTTTTTTATGCGCTGACCCGACATCTAGTTGGTATTAATGATCGAAGTTTAAAAGCGTCATGTTGCTAAAAAAATTAAAAGCTACTAAATTTACTAAGAGAAGTAGATTGCATAGATTGCCCTTCAAGCTCGAGAAACGTAGACAATGGATTTTCTATTATTATGCAGACCGTTTGGCCCGCTTGGTGGTTGAAAGATCAAAAATATGTATAACAGTGGCGCCATATTGTTTTTTAAACTAACTCATTGGTGTAACTGAGTCGCATAAAATCACTCTTAAGATCATGAATTTGCGATCACGCTGGCTTAGCGATCTTTCGTAAGAGATAAAAATTCGTGGATTCGCAGCAGGCGTCAGTCCAGTGTAGATAACACTTCTATCGGCATCGCTATCATTGCCTGATTTGTTTTAGTTAAAAAAAGTTTGCCCAAATAAATAAAAAAGAAACAAGTAAATCTTTTCAACTCTTTAGCAGATTGTTTTCTTGTTCCTTTGTGCTTATTTCATGTTTTTATTTAGTTTGCTCATATATTTTAACTCTCTTTATGTTAGCTTATTCTATGAACGTGAAGTAACTGATTTTACTGAGACTGCTATATATTGATATAGCAGTCTATCATATAGCAGTAACATGTATTGACATGTTCCATATAAAATGATTCATGCTGTACAGGATTAACTTTCTAGTTCTTTTCTATAACGTCAGGCTTCACATTTATTTTTAATTCAACTTTTGTTTGTTTTTCGTGTGTGTAAGTGGCCAACACTGATGTCAGATTTTTCAAGCTGCCTAAATGCACCAAAGCTTTAATTCAATGTGGCAGTGTTCTGCAATTTCTTCAATTTTTATATATGCTTTACAATAGTATTATTAAACAAAAAAATATTTATTAAAAATAAAAATTAAAGAAGCACTTGTTCTGATTATAATAAAATTTCATTAATTATTCTTCACCTCATATTTTTTTTATTAAAAAGACGTAATTACTGTGAATTTTCCCGTAGAAAACACAACGGGTGGGTGGAACATTACACACTTAGCGTGGAACTAGCTCCATCTGTGTAATTTGTCTCTTTACACACATATATATAGCTATACCTATTTATTTTAAGAATTTGCCATGTTATTCTTGCAACAATTCAAAATTTTATGCCTTAAATTTCTGATGTTATCAGTTTTTACTACTTACTTGCATTTTTTTGTTATGCTTCTTACAGAAGCACCTTTTGCCAGCATGGCAATATGCAGTGTGCTATGTTGGTCTGTGCCTCGTTTTATACTTCCTCTGTTCCATACTAATGTCACTAATAAAATAAATGTTCTCTTAGAATTTCACATTTCCTAAATGCACCTGAACGTCCTGAGTTATGTTATCATGAAATTCGCTATTCACGTACTACTTGATGTGCCAACCGCTAACGGTATAATATCCGTTCGTTACAGTTTTTATTTGGTTCAATCGAAAAATGAAATTCATAACGAATTTCGAACGATCGGATGTCATCCGAAGCGTCGCGTTTTGTGGCTTGAATTCCACGCATTCATTTGTAACCCACATATATACAGCTGTTACATAACCAACGACGTTCCCGTGAAGAGGTGTTTCGGCCCGTCAAAATGAACAACTTTCCTATGGGATATTGACTAGCTCCGTGGCGCAGCGGTCAACACGCCTGCCTGCGACACGGAGTGACCGGGTTCGATCCCCGGCCAGCCGGCCTATTTGCTAACTCAGTGTACAACGTTTTGATAGTCATTTAAAAGTACATTACGTTTTATATATCTTTAATAATAAAAGTCAATCATAGGAAACCCGCAATGTATTTTGAAATGGCTATCAAATGTTGGTCACTGAGTTAGCAAATAGGCCGGCAGGTCATGATGGAAAATTATCTTTTTCAGATATCTATTTGTTATAAAATATAGTATCGTTGAGTTAGTATCCCATAACACAAGTACATACTTAGGGGCTAGCTCAATCTGTGTGATTTGTCCGTATATATTTATTAATTGAGTTTCCAGTATTGGTCCCATAGGAAAAGTTGTTCATTTTGACGGGCTGAGTTACCCCTTCACGGGGACGTCGTTGGTTATGTTACACAATGTATTCGCTATGGCCGTGATTTATGATAAAATTAATATTTAAAATTCGCAGGGAAAGGTCCCGCTCTCGCAGCAAGGAGGTATCTCCCAAGCGCGACGAAGAACGCCGCGCCAGCAAGTCGCGTTCTCGCTCCCGCTCTCGATCTCGTGACCGCTCCGGATCCCGCGACCGCTCCGGGTCTCGCTCCCGGTCCGGCTCGCCCCGACAGAACGGCGACGCCCAAGACCGCGGCAGCACCGACCGCTCCCCTCGTAGCGGAGACTAGGAATAGACTAAGATACTCTTTAGGATTAATTAGTTTTAATGCATTGACTTCGGTTGTAAGGTTCTCGTGGTAACTTGGCAAGGCTTGTGCATTTTTCGTTTTGTAACGTCGCAATAGACATCGTTCCTATCGGATTGTGTATTGCCGTTACTATTAGGTGATTTATTCGTTAATTCGAAGTCAAGGTTGTAATATAAGATTTTAAAAGCACCATAACGTTTTATCTCACACTAGTGATATCAGTGTATTTTTTGATTCGGATAGTTCGGATAGATGTCATGTCGCATTATTGAAAGTAGGGTTAAATTCCTTGCATTGTGAATTACTATTGTAAGCAATTTTATTACAAACTTACTTTTGTATGAGGTTTTTATTAATACAGATAGGTTGGTGACCAAAAACATTGTCATTATTTCTCGACTGTCATTTAAGGCAATTTGTTAGTACATAATGAAAAGTAGATAAAATTTTCGTTAAGACAACCCTATGCAATAGGTAAGAGCTATGTATTTGTAAATACAGATTTTGTTACTAATAACCAAATAAATAATAATGATAGATTTATTGCTTTGTTTTATTTCTTTCTAGCTTATGCCCGCGGCTCTGGTCGCGTTATGTCGATCCCTCGGGAGTAGTTATTTCGAGATGGAAGGTACCTATATCCTTTGTACCCCAGACAACTGCATCCGTAGTCCAGTGGTTAAGGCTTTTGCCTGTAGACCCGGGGGTCGTGGGTTCGATTCCCACGGGAAGCATTTGTTTAGTTAGGACTGCAGGCTTGTCTCACCTGTTTGTCTGATAATAGAGATGATTCCGTGCTTCGGAAGGAACGTTAAGCCGTTGATCCCGGCTGTTACCTGGTAATCGTTAGAGGAACCACGTCAGAGGCCGAGATGCGATTCCGAAGAACTTTGACACCAGGGTGCGTGCATGGTCGATTGACCGTGGCACCTACTCGAAATGACCCCAGACAACGTGTAGGTAGGTACCTACCTATGCAAAATGATAATCAGAAGTAAAAGCGTAACAGACTTAAAATTTCAAGATAAAAAGCCATCGATGATGGTCAATTATGTGTGATAAGGAAACTAAAATTAAAGGTGTGCGTCTCCATTGACGCGCGGAGAGGAGCTTGGCGGTGCAAAAATTGACTCAATTGACTAATAACAATTACTCGAAATCTGATTTCGTGTCTTGTGATTGGTCAAGCGCCGCTCCACACACCGCGTCAGTGGAAAAAAATATGAAAACAGTTTTAATTTTATTCAACATTGTGAAAACTAACACATGTGCGTATGAAGTCGCGGGTACAGCTAGTCATATCGAAGCTTTAGTTCACATTTGAATCAACTACAATATTGAGAAAATTAGTTTATTAGCGTCATTAGACATTAAAATGGTACATTTTAGTCTAAACAACAACGCGAATCCGATGTGTAGGTATCGTCCTGGCCCGGCCACAATTTTGTTATCGCTAGTTATTTAGAAGTGGTTTACCAGCATTAGATTCAAGTAATCCCTCCGTCAGGTGTACCTAGAAGGGATTTTTTTGGATATCTCAAAGGTATCTACTTTTAGCATAGTGGTCGGGCTGCTTCGTGTACGCTGCTGCAGCCCGGTCACGATTTTTTACAGAAATTATGGTTCAAATCAAACGCAGTATCAACTAAATACGTACACATTTACTGTAGTAATTCTATTTTCTATGCATAATAGGCTAGTTTCCTGGGTCGTAATAATAACATAACAATTAGTCCGTCAGTTAGATATTCAAAAAATATTGAACACGTATTTTTTCTTTTGTCTAATAAACAATAAATAATAAAGATAAAGCGCATTAAAGTTCAGGAGTGGGGGCTCGTGACGTCAAAGTTTGCTAAAAATTGTAGCAAAGTATGACGTCACACGGAACTTCAAAGGGCTATATCTTTATCATTTTTTGTTTAATCGACATAAGAAAAAATACGTGTCCAATATTTTTTGAATATTTAACTGACGGACTAATTATATTTTTTTAGGAAACTAGCCTATTCTACATTGTATATTATATTTCTTCCTTTTTCACTCAATAAAAAGATATGTGCGTAGCGCCTGTACAAATAAAATAGCAATCTAGCTTTTAGCTCTATTGCTAAGAAAAATACTTCAGATGATTGCGTTAGTGAATTAGTAACAATTTGAGTTTTATTTTTTGCCCATTTGGCGCTGCCAGTTGTTATATGGACTTCTTGTCTGTTATCATTTATCCATTTAACAAATGGCAGGCGTGGCAACACTCGTGGGTTACGTCCGTCGTTTACATTCTCCTTTTGGACCTCTCTTCCGTGGTCTACATTCCATCTGGGAATACCGGTCGCACAGTGCATTCCTTCAGTGTGCGACTGTTAATAATCTTTCATATAAAAAAACGACTTCAATCAAACTACTGAACCGATTTTGACGAAATTTAAATGGGACCAACAAGCAGAAGTTTTAACCCGGTTCATTAATGACGGAATTCTGAGGTAACAAAGTTTAAAAAACAAAACCGAATCGATAACCTCCTCCTTTTTTTAAAGTCAGTTAAAAAGCAAGGCTTTTTATTTAGTATAGAATTTAGCATTTTAAATGGCGTGTAAATATATCTATAATAAAATAAATAATATAAACTTTACCGCGAGACTTAGGTATATCAGTTGTCGTACTCTCTCAGCGCGAAGCATAGTGAATAAAAAAAATCCTACAACAAATACGCGTTTAGTCGACATTTGACAGATTCTATATTGGACAGATTTGAAAAAAAAGTGAGAGAATTGTAGGGAACATCAATTTCTTTTTAATTGTTACATTATAGCTAATAAAAATCACAATGAAAACAATGGAGAAAAGCTAACACCAATCATTTTTATCACAATTATTATTAGTATTATTTTGTAACATACATATATTGTTACCAACATACCTTTTTTACAATCACCTAAAATTTGAATTTTATTCCACCAAACAATACAGCTGATATCCAAATTAGAATCTGTCAAATGTCGACTAAACGCAAATACTGATGTGCAGAACAATAGGCTAGTTTCCTAAAAAAAAAAAATAAGTCCGTCAGATAGATATTTAATAAGAATATTAGATACGTATTTTTTCTTTTGTCGATTAAACAAAAAATGATAAAGATAAAGCCCTTTGAAGTACCGTGTGACGTCATAGTTTGCTACAATTTTTAGCAAACTTTGACGTCACGAGCCCCCACTCCTGAACTTTGACGCGCTTTATTTATCTTTATTTTTTAATTGACAAAAGAAAAAATACGTGTCCAATATTTTTTGATTATCTAACTGACGGACTAATTGTTATGTTATTATTACGACCCAGGAAACTAGCCTATTATGAGGAGTGCGTTACCCCAGCCGACTAAGTGCTCCTTTTAAGAATTGATAAATGCAAATAATTAGATCATTACTTCGTGTAAATGTCCCCGAAAGTAAATAATTTGACACCCCGCCGTTTCAGAGATAATGAGGAAAATAAAATTCGGCTGGCGTAACGTTACCCCAGCCGACTTTTTCTGATCCCGTCGGTTTTTCTGGATAAAAAGTATGCACAAAGATAGATTGAATTTGCTCTCAAATGTCCCCGATAAAATTAAATTTGACACCTTTATGGATTTCGAGTTATTTCATTTTCTGCTTCGGTAACGTTTGGTCAATCTCTGTATCTCTGAAACCGTAAGACGCAGAATCATGATTTTTTATATACGTATAGAACGGAATTTGTCTCCATTTGACACCTAGTTATCTTAAATATTAATAATATGGTTTGCGAGTAATAAATATTATTCTGAAAACCATATTTTCGGTTCTAGTTATTAAACGAGGGAACCCTGAAAATTCAAACTAATCCTAATAGATGCCTCTTATAGAGACATACAAAACATCAAAACTTTCATCAGCCTAATCCAAAGCATTGGCAAGTTATAATGATATTACTGGTTCCAGAAAGCCAGATTCTGGGGCTCTCGATTTAAACGAGGAAAATAATACTTTCCTTCCACTTGGCTGATTCCATATTTAAAGAATAATTAGACACTTTAACCAAAAATATACATACAAATTTTCAGCCTGATATACTTTCGTATATAAGAAATAATAATTAAAAAGATAATTTTAGATAATTTTTCCCGATTACCCGACCAAGTTCAAATGTGCATCTAAAAGCGGCCGCACGATACATAACGTATACCTTCTAAAATCTGCACAATAATAATAAGTGGTTGGGTATATTCAAGTAGAAAAATTGTTAGGATTCATTTTAATATTATAAAGACTCGTATTTAATAAATGAAACCTTAGGGTCAACAGCAGAAACAGCCTCCGTGGTCCAGTGGTTAAGGCGTTTGCCTGTTGACCCGGGGGTCGTGGGTTCGATTCCCACCGGAAGCATACTTTGTTTAGTTGTTTCCAGTTTGGTTAGGATATTGCAGGGGTCCCCCCCGAGGTGGTTCCCGGTTTGTCGTACCGGGGGGGCTCAGTACCCGTGGTAGTCCCGGCCACGGGGAAGCGAAGAGGAACCCGCGCGGGGGCGCTCCTGCTGTAGATACCAGCAGCGAGCGCCCACATTGGGGCGGCGGGGGAGTGGGAAGTTCTCCCCCCACCCGAGGAGGGGCGCTCCCGCGGGCTCGGCTTCGGCCTTGAGCCTGCTGGGATACGCCCAATGGGGCGGCGGGGGAGTGGGAAGATCTCCCCCCACCCGAGGTGGAGCCGCCGGGAGGGTAATATTTTATTGCTCTCCCGGCGCTTCAGGCGGGGCCACACCGCCGTGGTTGTGGTCGGAAATCGGTCGCGGAGGAGAGGGAGTTTCGGTGCTGCGTTGCCGATCTCCCTTTCTTCCGCGGCCGAGCGGTGCCGCACCGTGTTTGCGGCGAGAGGCAAGCGGCGGAGCCTTTCATCTTCTCCGCCGCTGGGTGCCAGTTTATCTGGCTCCCATGGGGCCACAGGCGGTGGACTGCGTGGGAGTCTGCCGCCTCTCAATTGGCCCAAGGAGGTACGGCGCGTCCGTGAGTTCCGGACGCGCCTACTTGGTGAGTGGGGGGGCGCTCAGTCGTCCCCGAGGAGGGGCTGCTTTGGCGGCCAGCCGCGCCGGGGTTCGCGGTCGTATTTCCTTCCCGTGTCCCCGGCAAAAGCGGTTGAGATGGAACTCCGAAGGTTTTTTAGTGGGTAGGCACGTCACTCTGGCGTGGAGTCCCACATAACCCGGCAGGCTCCCCTGCAAGCTGTCGGGTATCCGTAACATGGATCTTTCCTTCGTTAAAAAAAAAAAAAAAAGGATATTGCAGGGGTGAATCACCTGATTGTCTGATAATAAAGATAATTCCGTGCTTCGGAAGGCACGTTAAGCCGGTGGTCCCGGCTGCCATCTGGTAGTCGTTAAAGGAACCACGTCAGAGGCCGAGAGGCGGTTCCGAAGAACTCTGACACCAGGGTGTGCATGGTCGATTGATCGTGACACCTATTCAAAATGATGATGATGATGATGAATGAAACCTCAGGGTGACTTACAGATTTTCTCTTTCAGCAAAACTATTACTTAAATGGCAATGTCTACATACTAAGAATGTAAATAAAATATATTTTTATGCCTTTTTTGTTTGAATGATTTTAACGCAGACCTCTTAACTAGAGGTCCGCCGTCTGCATAATAGTTCAATCCAACTGTCACTGTAGTTGGTAATCAAAAACCAACGCAAACAAGGTTATATTCTATAATGTAAGATTATCAAAAGATAAATAAAAAAAAATCTTGAGAGTATTTATTTTTGCTGCTCTCGCGTAGAAAGTGTCAGTTTTACAAAGTGGGAGTAAAATGTGTATCCATCAACTAGGAAAACGCGTCGTTATTAGCTAAACAAATGAACTAGAAGTCCGTATTTCTTTTTCTATATTATGTACTGCTTGTTTTATTCTGCATTGCTTTATGTGAAGATGTAGGGGACATCTTACAAAGATTTGTTCGAAATCAAAAATAGTCGGTATCAAAACTTTTTTGTGTCATTCTTTGAAATTAAAAAAATATGCGCGAACAAACCTAGGGACTATCGCTGTCCCGCTCGCGCACATTAGCCAATGAAATTGCAGTTTCGAGCAAGTGCAGTTGTATTTTTTCTAATTCTATCTAACAAAGCAAGTATTACATACTCGTATTTCCAATATTACCTATAGCTGCCTTTGGTCTTGCAATAATAGACTTGGTCAATCCCGTTAGGAATCAATACATTATAAAGTATAAGTATGGAGGAAATAAGTAATTCCATTATATAAGGCATATATTTTTCAACTAAAAAAATTCCACTCGCCTGTACCATCCAATTTAGAATACAATGCCGTCGAATATGGAAGTATATCTAGTAGTATGCCACAACCGCTTTCAGATGCACATCAGAACTTGGTCGGGTAATCGGAAAAAAATATCTAGGTTTAGTTTTTAATTATTATTTCTTATATACGAAAGTATATCAAGCTGAAAATTGGTATGTATGTTTTTCGATAAAGTGTCTAATTATTCTTTAAATATGAAATCAGCCAGGTAAAAGGAAAGTATTATTTTCCTCGTTTAAATCGAGAGCTCAGAATCTGGCTTTCTGGAACCAGTAATATCATTATAACTTGCCAATGCTTTGGATTAGGCTGATGAAAGTTTTGATGTTTTGTATGTCTCTATAAGAGGCATCTATTAGGACTAGTTTGAATTGTCAGGGTTCCCTCGTTTAATAACTAGAACCGAAAATATGGTTTTCAGAATAATATTTATTACTCGCAAACCATATTATTAATATTTAAGATAACTAGGTGTCAAATGGAGACAAATTCCGTTCTATACGTATATAAAAAATCATGATTCTGCGTCTTACGGTTTCAGAGATACAGAGATTGACCAAACGTTACCGCAGCAGAAAATGAAATAACTCGAAATCCATAAAGGTGTCAAATTTAATTTTATCGGGGACATTTGAGAGCAAATTCAATCTATCTTTGTGCATACTTTTTATCCAGATAAACCAACGGGATCAAAAAAAGTTGGCTGGGGTAACGTTACGCCAGCCGAATTTTATTTTCCTAATTATCTCTGAAACGGCGGGGTGTCAAATTATTTACTTTCGGGGACATTTACACGAAGTAATGATCTCATTATTTGTATTTATCAATTCTTAAAAGGAGCACTTAGTCGGCTGGGGTAACGCACTCTATTATGAGATTAAAGTGTATGACATTGTAAATGATTACTCGACTACATATTTATTTATTATGAACTTATTGTAATCTCAATCAAATTTTAGGTACCTATTTTCCCGCTCCAGCCCCGGGTTCAACAATGGACGATTAATTCTGATATTTCTAAACTCAACTAACTATCGATTAAATCTGTGAAATATCTAGTTCCATGAAATTCTACTATTCCCGAGGGAACGACATTAACGCGGGCGGAGCCACGGGCAATAGCTAGTATTTAAATAAATTTAAAATCCTGTCATTTTTCGTTCTTGTTTCTGCATTGGCTTACCTACACCGAAAATACCTACTGTCCAAGGAGTTGAGAAAATAAAATGCATCGTTAATCTTTTGTAAACAATTGTTTATTAACATTTTATTTCTTGCATCACTGCACATAATTACACATTCGTCACAAACACGCCGGCAACATCGGCTCTCCACACGCGGAGGCACAACGCTATGAACAATGACTCAAATCTGACAATACATCTATGGAATTATTAGTTAGTCGCCTACTATTGGACAGCTTTCATTTTTCTTTTGAAACCCAATGTGAATATACCAAAAGGCAAGAAAAGAGAATTGTACTTTGTCTCAGACGAAACATAGAAAAGAATCACAACTCATGCATAATAAACATTAAGAAAATAGACAGATGTATAATAAGATTTAAAGATAAGCTACTTAATATAAGAAATGGAATGATTTGAATTTCTCTTTCAGTATACTCACAAATCTTACGAGTACATTACTGATTAATGTAAAAATGTGTCCAAAATAATCAAGAAGGCAATTTTGCTTCAGTCAATTGTAAACAAAGCTCAAAAAATAATTAAACAATGATTCTATAAGACATGGAATAATCACGATAATCATAGCAATAAATAAATTAAAAATACTGTCATTTTATTGGTCAGGAAGGATATCGAACATACCATTATATATAATTTATAGTAAAAATTCTCAAAAAGAAAAATGAAAGATTGTATCGCTGTGATCAATTTTAAGTACAAAATTATGTTACTATTTTAGTACAATTGTTAAGTGTTTCTATTTTCACATAGTTTAAACATACATTTTGTCATCTTACAAAATTAAATACAAGAATTATTATTGATCATCAGTCTATCATAGTTTGATATAAATTTTTATTTTTGTCGATTTACCTTTTACTCTACGATTCAGTTCAAAAGGCAACATAAGAGGTAACGCCTATAACTTACCAAATAATATCTACATGAGTTTTACAAAAGGGTAATTTAACATAAATTATTTCATAAGGTTGCGAGGTCGGCTCGAGGCGCGCTCGCAGGGAGCGTGCCTCGGGTCGAGGCAGCCTCCACATAAACAACATATCAAGAACTGTACCTATTAAAATAAATAAGTTAAAACAAGCTGACATATCATATCATGTCCTATGTTGCCTAATGACGTTATATTGTCACAGTACTCTTATGAAAGTAATGGAGAATATTCTTACAACACTAAAACTTAATAAGTTTTTATACACAATGACTTAGGTTTCGACAATTTGTTTCTTATAAGTACTGAATTTATTATAACCTATGGACTAATTACGTGCGTGATGTAATAACATTTTGTGAGGCAGAGAACCATTTGTAGCGCCTCGGCAAGAGGCTCTACAAATATTTCTTCGCTGTGAGGAACGTTAAGTTACTGTGCTAACTGATCTACTCCAAGAACGGAAGCTAAATGAAAGAAAAATCTATGTCGATTTTAAAGAAAACCTGAACAAGATTTTTTGTTATTAAGAACACTCACTATATTAATCATAGGAACAAATGACATAATTAGTCAATCACAAAAATCAATGTAAAAACTGATGAACGCATCATTTGCGTTGTTTTATAAATTAGTCTAAAACTTAATGTACGCACGGTTTGGCTTTCTTACTGGTGCGAGTCTAGAGGGATTCTTAGCGAGAAGTGCAGGGGCGATACTGAGGCGGCTGCTGGGACATTGGATTCCTGATTTTGTGTCAAACATACAACTTACAGCATTTTAAAGTCAAGTTCAGGAGCTGATACCAACTTTCGACATACATCGATATATGAAAAATAATTTGGGTCCTAAACTTAGATTTCAGATCAGTCAAATTGTGGATGTCAATGATTTTTAGTATGTCATTGTATATTCTATAGAGAAATTGATTCGTAGCACGGTCTGGACGTAACCTTAAAATACTTTTGAATAGATTGCGCGGAATGTAGGATCAGTATCGCCCCGGCGACGCAAGCGGCGCGCAGTGGACCGACACTGCGCTCGCTTTAACGGTTACCTATAGAGATCGCAGACAGTGGACATGGTCCACTCGGCCCCTCGGCTCGCGCGGTCCTCGCCCGCAAACCTACATACCGCGCCGGCGCGACACCCTTACACCCCGAAACTGAAGTCCAGGCCCTTGGCAAGGCACGCGCGACAACGTTTATCGACGCCATCTTGGTTTCCGTAAAATCAAAGAGCGTGGATAGTTTATAGCGATAGAAACGGCGTCGCGTGCAGCCTTTGCAGCAATGCGCCCGCGACGCGGTTTATATCGCTCTATGAACTGTCGCCTCGCTTCAAATGCGTTAAACAAAATGGCGATAGTCAATAATCGTTATCGCGCATGTCAAGATGCAAGATGATAAGGTTCTTATATCCAGTCTACATATTAACGCTATTTGACTGGATAAATCGCCTTATTCGGACAAGAACGCATTTTCTTTTAAGTTTGACGTGACTATAACACTCCGCAAAAGGCGGTGACCGCCACATACGATTTCTGTGTGCGGTCGTTTTGTCGGTACGTGTTAAAGGCTTGTTCAATTTAAAAGAAATCTACTTCATATATTAGGGACATACTCAAAGAAGAAAAAATAAAATGATTCTGATTATTGGATATAAAATGTCAATCAAGTAGTGTATATAAATAAAAAAAGTAAAGACAGCAGATTCTGAATGTTGATTTAAGAATTGTAAAAATGTAGATCAAAATTCCGCGTCAAGTGTGCCCCAAATATTATATGCACCAGTTTCGGGAATGTAATACTCACTGGGCTACCTAGTCTAAGGGTGTCTCGCCCGCGATCTATCCTATCAGTCTGGCAGTAATTCGGGCGACACTCGCCGATCAGGGGCGGAAACACGCGATCCGTTCCGCCGTTACTATTTACAGTGGCTTACGAATCGCCCTCTCAAATAAATACATCCGAATTCTTAAAACTAGCCGTTTATACATTTCACTTTACAGTTATCGCTATATATACACGCGGCGCACAGCCTTTTTCGCACAAGCGTCCGTTGTGAATAAATAATTTAACGTCCATTGCCGGGCGGCAGTAACTACACTTGCGTCGCATACGTAGGCGGCAAGCAGTGGTCATCTAACACGTAGACCCCTCCGCCTTCGAGCGCTCGTTTCACTAGAGACGTATCGCTGCAAAGAAGGGAACAATAGGTTAGATTTATAGCCACATAGCTGTTTCAATGAAGGGAATTTATCGTTTATTGCGAATATAAATCGATGTGTAAGTATGACTTCAAGAATTTATTGGAATGAGTGATATCGATTGCAGTGTTGTTGCCATAAATAATAGAATTGCAACAATCCTAACTAATATTATAAATGCGAAAGTGAGTTTGTTTGTTACGCTTTCACGCCGTAACTACTGAACTGGTCATCACGAATTTTTGCATACATACACGTTATCTGGGGAATAGAGGACATAGGCTACACTTATTCCTCGGAAAAAATACTGTTTCCGACGACTCTACATTGATGTGGGCGAAAGCTAGTCTAAAATAATTGTAGGAATTCTAATACACATTTGCAATTTATAGTAAGCGCATTTATAATTAGCGTCTTTAATTTTTTTTAATGATTTAAAGAAAAATGTAGAGAAACGAATTTGGAAATCTAATTTTACGGCCCTTGCGTCCTACGATTTGAGGGTTTGATGAAGTATCTATAAATAAAGAGGTACTGACCTGTTGGCGCAATACGCCGAGTCCGCGGAGAGCCGCGACAGCCGCGGGTCGAGCGCTGCCAGCAGACGCGCCGCTGACTCCGTGTTCAGCGTCTTCTTCTTGCACTCTTCGGCCGCGGCGTTGTGCGCATTCTGACACTCCGCCACCGGCCCCTCGCACTTCCCCCACGTGTTGCGGATCACCCGCCCCCCGCCCCCCGCATTGGCTGCGTTCTGCGCGCGAGCCTCTGCGTCCGCGGCGCTCTGCTGACGTTTTCTTCTTCTCCTCACGCAAGCCACCGCCACGCCGGCGATCAGAGCCACAATCGGCACCGCCACCGACAACGCTGCTATCAGCGCCACGTGCTTCCCCGATAAACTTTCTTCGTCGGGAATATCTTCTCCTACTCGCTTCAAATGACCCCCCGCTGGTTTGGAAACTAAATCGGCTAGTAGAACAGTACAGGATCGGCCGCCCCAGCCTGGTGCGCACGTGCAGTGGTACCCGTCGACTCTATCCCGACAGGTTCCCCCGTTTCTGCACGGCGACGAAGCGCACTCGTCCACGTCGATGGAGCAGTCTTTCCCAGCGAAGCCGGGACGGCATCGGCATTCGTAGTCGTTGTCGAGAACCATGCATTCGCCTCCGTTCGCGCAAGGTTTCGTTAGGCACAAGTCGACTCTGGTCTCGCAGCGAGGCCCGAGGAAGCCCGGAGCGCACTGGCAGCGTTGCCCGTTGACGAGATCGACGCAGCTGCCGCCGTGCTCGCATACCACGCCCATGCAGTCGTCGATGTCGATGTCACAGCGGTTGCCGCGGAAGCCGGGCTTGCAGCTGCAGCGGAAGCCGTCTCCTGCTCGCGTGCAGGTCGCCCCGTTTCGACACGGAGCGGCGGCGCAAGGGTCAGCTTCGATCTCGCAGTCCACGCCTGCGTACCCGGCAGGACACACGCATTGGTATCCAGCGGATGTAGGTTCGCAAGTTCCGCCGTTTCGGCAAGGTTGGTCGGCGCAAGTCAATCTTCTCGATTCGCATCTCGCTCCCTCGTATCCGGATGGACAGGCGCAGGCCAGCTCTCCGCTCTCGTCCGGGAGGCAGGCGCCCCCGTTGAGGCACTCTCGGACGGCGCAGGAGTGAAGCGACTTCTCGCAGTCGTAGCCGGTGTAGTCCGGCGGACAGATGCAGGTGTAGCTTCCTAGGCCGGTGTTGTGGCATGTGCCGCCGTTCCTGCACGGCCGGTGGTTGGTGCAGTAGTTGAGGTCCTGGTTGCAGAACAAGCCGCCCCAGCCCTCCTCGCAGGTGCAGTCCCAGGGCTTGGAGCAGGTGCCGTGCACGCAGCCCGGATGCCGCTCGCACTGGTCGCAGAGCTCGCCCACCCAGCCCGAATGACAACTGCAATTAAACAACGCGCGTCAGTAAACGTGATAACAAGCGACTAAAAAGCGTGTCTCAACAGAACAATGAAGGATGAATGATTTAGACACGGAGGGAGGTATGTAGCGATTAGCACAAAAGTGTGAAGTGGATACTCACATGCACTCGTCGGGCTTGAGGCAGTAGCCGTGCTCCGAGTCGCAGCCAGGCAGGCATTTCGCTGCAACAACAACAAAAAGTTCGTTAGCGACACAAAGAAGCGAACAAAAGAATAGTAAATAATAGATTTCTTTTAATTCAGTGGAGGGAGCGCACGACGATTAATCTTGCGAGGATCGGAGCGACTCGGATCGCTGCAAAGGACGCGCAACAAAGAGAGAGGTTCGTTAGTCCCGGCGCGCCGGGGGCGAGGTCGCCACCACTATTTATCTCTCGCAATACGCTCCCATCCTCAATATTTATAATCCACATTAAATTATTCTACTGGCTACGTGTGCCTGCAGTTTCCTAGATATAAATCGTATAATGCACGCGGCTTTCCAAATGATTATTTATAAAAGCTTAGAATATTTAAGACCGACGTATGATGCATGATGGGGGCATGCAATATGCGCATCGTTAACTGTGTGATTTACGCTCTATACACAGCGAGCCTTACTTGTTCTAAAGTTTTAATGTGAAGAAAGGCAACTTGAAAAACCATTCTTTACGAATGGTCGCAGTGCATCGCGGTGCATGTATGCACGAGGGGCGTAATACTAAAGAACACGCAGTAATGTATGGGGAACGTTTGTAAAAACAGTTCGGTACTAAGAAGCATAGTGCAGAGTCGTATCGGTCGGGTGCGCATGGGCAAGTTATCGGAGCGAATACAAAGGGGGCAGATAGCGCGGGGTCTAACCGTCACTCGACCGTTAACTATTCCCCTAACTCGCTAGAAAAATACTAGACGCCATCTTTGAACATAACCACAAGGGAATGCAAATATAAGCTAGCTTATGCTGGTTTAAATTGAACGAGGAAGCAATTCCGGAGCGGGCGAACTTTGGGAGATTTTCCGGCTCGCGGCTAAATTAAGAAGATTATGCAGCCTGCCGCTCCCTAGACTGTAATGTAGGTTTAAACCCCCCTAAAGCCGCTCTCAAATCGGCTTATTCCGCCGGGTTGTAGGAGCTTTGCGAACGTTCTCTATGTCTTATTTACAGATAGAATTGTAATAACAATTCACTTTCTCAGACTTTACACTTTCGAAAACTGAATGTTTTAAAACTTCTCATGACCTTTTGCGTCTATTAAACTGAATTATTAATAAAAGTTTATGGGATATTACAGAAGAATGGCGGCGCCGCGCGGCCGCAGCAGATCAAAGACGCCTCGGTGCTTGATCCACTCCAGTGCGCTGCACTCGAGCTTATCTTGACCCTCGAACGGTAGGTAAAACGGGAGTCGTAAAAATTACACTCCAAAACCAACATTAAACCGTAAGTGTTCTCAAACGGCGGGGAGGATGCTCTATGCTGGCGCTATTAATTATCAATGAGCTGTATCGATTTCTAATGAAAGGCTAGCGTGTGCCGCACTGCGAACAAGGTCTGCTGCCGCGGTCGAGGCCAGGTAGCTGCCGATACGGAGGATCCTCCACACATCTGCCTGACGGAAATTAACAGCGCGTGGGATTCGCGATTCAGCACAGAAGGTAATTCGTGAGAACGCTACTCTCGCTCACAATTAGGCGAAATTAAGCGGCCGTAAAGGCTCCACGGCGGAGTTACCCCGTCATTAAGAATCGGCTGGATGCGGGATAATGCCGGCGGGACATGCAAATACGTTTCTGGATTGTTAAGCTTTCCCAGAAGGCGAGATACCGTTCGGCAGATGTGAGCCAGGTTTCGTGACACGGTCAAGTACAAAGTTTATTTCGACTGGTGTTCAGTTCTCGTTTAAAGGTGTTTTTGACCCGGTTCGCGGCATCTGTGTTGCCTGCCCCGGTGTGTGTGAGCGAGCACACGGCGTTGTTTTCATTTCATTATGGCCGCTTCTCTCGCTTTTACATTTTCGTAATCGTCGATACAAACTCGACCGGTAGGGTTGCCGAGGCTTATTGCACTGTATGTAACGCACGCTGCTCGGAATATCTTTCACACGAGTTTTTGTCGCGAGATATCTGAGATGTTTCGGATTTCGATTCAGATACTGATGATTGTTTGTTTACTTTTCCAGAAAATTGTGATTTCGCGGTGATCCTGTCGCCTGAGGTATGGCTCGCGGGCGGGCAGCCCTGGCGTGGGAGAGGGATGGCGCGCTAGCGATGCTGGATTGTCCGTCTCTGTCGGGCGCGTTTTTTGCGGCGCCGGAGTGTGGGAACGCGGCGGCAGGTGGGGCTGCCGAGATTGCGACGCGACATCCGCCCGCCACAATGCATCTCGAGACGCACCGCTTTGTTTTACAATACGAGACGCGATGTGTTTAACATACGTCACAATCCTGTGACGTTCGGACTTAGATATTTAGCGGAATCGAGTAAATGGTAAACTCTGAGCGGACACGAATGTCGCTAATGACGCGCTGGCTCTTGTTTACGAATGCGTTGATGATGAAAGACAAACATGGACCACACAGTCGCACGCTTGCTGACGGACAAAGACGTTTAATTTCGTTGTTTGGCGACATTGGAGGACGAAACTCATTTTTAACAAATTAAAAGATCCGGGAATTTCGGACAAAAACTTTAATTAATCCATTTGAAGGCAAAGCCGGGCAGATCAGACAACTAAAAATCTACAGAGTAATAACATTTTGAATGTTAATAAGGATAATTTGCGAAAATAATGAAATTTAATGTACCATTGCGAACGCATGCGTCATATGATAGTCTATTCCGGCAATTAAAAGATTAAAATACGAAACGTCTAACTGGTGAGCTGACTAAAACTATAAACCGAGATATAAAGTATGAAGTACATCCGAACATTTTGAGCACAAAAAATGTGAAATTTATTACGAGTCGGTTACTTGGAGGTCGGCCGATGCCGCGGGAAGTTGGCGCAGCCTTATACATTTTATGAATAGCCTAATGCTCAGATTCGGATTATAAAATATGAAATGTACGACTAATTAAGAATACGATTTATGCGGAGATGGTTGGGATATGATAACAGTCATTACTTCGAACTATTAAAATGAAAATAACCCATTGTTGATTTATTTCAACGATTGCGAATAAACGCGATAGTGTAGTCTTGAGGATGTGTTTTTCAAATAAGTCATTCATCGAATACCAAGTCAGACTGGCGCGACCTCAAGATCGCCCTTCGAGAATTACTTCTACATTGCTTGTCCATCTCTAGAAAGGTTTTGATAGACAGTGACAAGCCAGCAGTGAATGCGAAAAATGATACAGCTATCGCTAGAGCGTAAGTAACTTTTTAAATTGCTATGCACACTCGTCCAAATTTTTATACTATTTTATCGCGGCATCTTTTATAAACAATCCAATGCTAAAAATATTCATAGCATTCCTGTTTTTATTGAGAAATTCCACATTAAAAAGTTGACATGTATTAATGAAACTAAAAATATCGAGATTTTTAGCAAACAAAATGCGTTTGGGGCAAATAAAATTGTAATGGTTTCATTTATAGTGAGGATGGAAATGTCACGCGTAACTTTTAATGAGGAAGAGGTAATTTGGGCTCTGAAATGGGGAATATCGGCCGGGTTCACACGAACGCGCTTCTCATCGGCGTGTAAACATCTTACGATCATTGCTGGCCATGTTGATAAACAGACGAGATGAAATCAAACAGAGGATTGATTTATCTACTTAATGTGTCATACAGATACACTTTCACGTCTTGGACGCATACGGAGTGTACAGAATCGACGGTCGCAGGACTCAAATACCACTTATGGAAAGAATTGTAAATCCCTTTATCGTATTCTATGATCTTCGCGGAAAAAAGAGAACTTATATTTTAATTAACTTATTTATTTCTCCCACAAGTTTGGAAGAATATAATAAATCATACTCATAGTATATTGCGTGTACCAACATAGACTTTGATAAATGCAAGCCATTTTGATCGAATTAATGATGTAACCCAAAACACAGTGTAATTTACCTAAGTAGGTTAATTCATTAAAGTTTAGACTTTTCTATAGTTTTTAGGTAAGTTTGGATATAGCAGGATGAAATACTAAAACGATTTGGGTCTTACTAGACTGGTCTTTACCATACAATTCAGCTGGAACACTACTATTGTTACTTGAAATAAATATAACGTCATGAATTAAACTTACGTTTCGAGCAATAATCTCCCGTCCATCCCGGCAGGCACACAATCGCGCCAGCAGGAGAACATCTGTAATGCCCGAAGCCATCGTCCCTCGGCCGACACAGGACCTCGCACCCAGCACCGTAGTAGTGCGCCGCGCACGTCACTCGGTAGGATAACCTGAGGTGGGCCCCATCGGAGCCCCCCCACCGTTGCTCTTCTTCCACCCAGGGCCCGCCGACGTCCGCTATGCTCTGTTTCGTCATCCGCGCAATCAGGGTATCTGGAATTACAAACAGTTTGATTAGAAATGTTTTATTTAAAAAAAGGAGTTTTCGGAGGAAATAACTGAGAGTTGATCAGCATTGAGAATGATAAGTGATAAGACAATCCAATTTATAGTAACCTGTTCGGGGTCTTCAAAATACGCTTTGTCACAGAGGGGAGAAGAAAAACTTAGGTTTTTGTCACATATTCAATGTTTTCTAAGAAAGTGTCGAGCTTTTAAGAGCTATACTTATTCAAATTATTGCGCGTAGCATTGTCCTCTTTTTAATCATTGGACATTAATAAAGACAATATGAGCCAAATCATTTCTTTAATGCTTTCTATTTGCAAAATAGTATTAATGAATTACTGCGTTAAAACGAATGGGGTCTTGGCATTACTACGGATAGTCACGGAGGTGAGGGAGAGGGGTAAAAAATTGCTAAAAATGGGTCACGTCACGTAGTATGGGTCCTTAGCTTATGGAGGTATTGTAGTAACATTTGGATAGCTTTCATATTATATATATTTATATTTCCTATTTGGATAGCACTACCATAGCTCCGTCTATCTAGCGTCCGATGTTTGAGACATCAGCACAAAGATATACGAGATGTATATCTTTGTGCTGATGTCTCAAACATCACATATTTTATTTATGGTCTAAAGAAAAAACAAAACAATTATTATCTATTCAGTTCAAAATTTCAGTCTTTTCAGTATATAAAGGCGAGTGCAGATATTCGGCGGAAACATTCATTCAACCTTTTTCTTATCCCTTGCCGATTTTATCGCGCAATGCAAATCGGGCATGTTTACAAATAACTCTTTCCAAAGGTTACTTGCAGGATAATTAATTAGATTAAAATCTTTTAGCCGAATATTTGTTTATCAGCGTGGGAAAGGGTTCCGAAGTAAATTGACCTGTTAAAGCGTCCGTTTGACGCCCGCATTCGACCGTGAGATCTCATTGTTAAGTGATTCAGTGTTTTGATTCGAGATGCCCGTAACATTGATTAATAGTTTTAATACATTCTTCGAGCAACTGCATGCTTTTAAACAAAAAAATGGACCTACACATGAGTTTATCTTGACGCTTAGATCGATAGGGAATCATCTATTCAAATTTTCGTCATTATGTAAAACTCAAAGAAGAAATAACTTCGCGCACATATTAAACAATACAACTATTGAATAAGCGTGAAATCAAGACTATTCAGTAATGTTACCAAACATAGTTCTATTACCTGTCAAAAGGCTTAGCGCGTGGAGGGCCATACACGTTAACGTATTGATATGTCATTTCTTCAATTTATAGAGAATCGCAATTATAAGCAAAGCACGTAGCGTCTTACACTAACATTGTCTAGCCTCTGCTTGAGGCACAATGGACAATACAAGTAACATTCACGAGGTTATGTTTCTAACTGTTTATAAAGTTTCAATAAATTTTTCATAGTTTCCCACAAAAACTAAGCTCTATGACTACTCTTAATAAATTAAGAAATAAAAAGAAAAAAAAAAATATGCGGGGGAGGCGGGATTTCTTAATTTAATAAGAGAAGGTATATCTAAATAGCATTGTGAATGCAAAATAAAACACTTATAAAAATACTAAGCTCTATGACATAAGAAAAAACTATAAAATATAAACCGCCAGTCCATTCATCAGACGTAAGTGGAGACCGAAAGGCATGCCGAGAAATCTCTGCAGACCTGTTCCAGCCTTTATTTATTTCTCATGTAAGAACCTTTTTACTCTTGTTGGTCGACGGTACATTCCTAAGCCGGTAATCCCGACGGAGATAATATTAAACCAGACGCGAAACAAAATTAAAAGGATATAAAAACGAACCCGACTAATTTCGTGGCGTATGGTATCCGATACAATTGTTTTGTTCCCTTTTGTCTGTAATGAGAATCGATTTGAGATCGATTGTTTACGATTCCGATCGGTAAACTTGAAATTATAATCGCAAATCAAATACTATAATTATAAGACTTTGTTTTAACGATTCTGACAAATTTTTAAACGTTTAGTTTAATCCTGTCGATAACTGTAATGAGACTTATCGATTTAACATCGATAGTTTACGATTCCGATGGTAAACTCATGATAATCGCAATCCGAACACACCGTATAAGCTTACAACGATTGCATCTATACCATAAATTTTAAAGATACATATGCTGTTTACAGAACATTAATAAATTCAAAATCGAGTTGAATCGAATAGATGAAGAATGTGTAATCGTTTAATTGGCTTGAAGCGGAGATCGAGTGGATTTCTCGGTTCTCGACGGTAACATTCGACCTCTCGCATCGTATTCGATTTCAAATACCGATTTGGAATCGTCAGCCGAGTACAGGTATGGCGATTTTGACAGGCGGCCGATGTATAGATGAATTAATGATCGTAAAGACCAATTAAGGTGATGAAGCGGAAAATAGGATTCAATATAGTTGAATATTATAATACAAAGTCGCATTTTCGTCTTCTTACTTCTTCAAAACTTTCCAATGAAATTTTTATATGCAGCCTAAACCCGAATCTCAAAAATCGGTAAATGCGATGAAAGTAAATATAAGAAAAATTTAAGTCTTCAATTTACTATTCAATAAAAGAAAAAGCCACGCACTTATGGTGGCACGGTAGATAAATAATTGAATGTTTTCTGCATTAAATTGACTTAGTGTTTCGAAGAAACTGCATGCGCGTTGGTAGGGAATTAGAAAAATGACGTGTGGGAACCGAGCGCAGGCTGCGTGCAATTTAGCTCGAATGTGCAAGAGAATTATGGCAACCGTGCACTTCAGGTGCAGGGCTGTCTGCAACGAGAAATACTGCCCACTTCACACCCCTACCGCCTTAATATCCGCTTGAACAGCCTTTATTGTTCCACTGTAATTGCTTTAATTGAAAACCGGTATCGCACTACAATGTGTTAACCCTAATTTGACGGAAAATTGCCAACCTTTTTGTTCCCCATAGAAATCGTAGCAACGAAATTACACCCATCATCCTAATTCAGTGCCGTAACGATATTAAATGAAGGAGTACCGGCCATCGCGTCTATTAATGTTATTCCGATTCACAAATAAATAACGCATTTAAAGAAGAGCGCCGTACGTGCTGCGGATAACATGTTATTACCGCAGAGGTCACTCCGAAACGAGAATAACGATAAACAAAAACAAAAGAAAGCGAAATAACCGATAATTTGGGCTATCGGAGGCGGACGCGGCGGATTTCGAACGTTCGGAATCGAATGCGATTTTGGGGGATGCATCACGCGAGTTTCCGCTCGATGATCGATCGATCGATAAAGGCCGGATGTCGGCTTATACTAGACCGTACGAGTACTACGGATAGCCGAAACTGGAGCTCCAATTAGCTGTGGGCGGCGAACGAAATCGAAATCGGAGTGTAGCGCGGTTCGACTACTTTTCGCAGGTGAGGGATCGTTAACGCGTCGGTTTCCTCTCGTTTGGGCCACCTGCCCAGCCGGTCCGCCGGCGGCGGTGTGGGAAACGGTCATCTCATCAATGGACTGTGTACACAACGCGTCGCTCCTTTTGTTTATAAAACTGTCCACTCCTAACTCATCGTGCGCTGCGAACGCTTGGACTATATAAATAACTTATCCACTCGACTCGAGTGCTTTTAGTTGGGAATAACAAATGGATTTCGAGATTTCGCGCATTAAGAGGACGTTTAAATAGCTATTGTTCAGTGAGAAAACGGGCATTTTCGTTCCGCGCGAGGATTCTGGTGAATGCGGAGGATTGTGCAATGTAGTTGTTGCAACTGACATGCGTATAACCTTTGTCAAGGGCAATTAATGTGATAATCAAGGAGTACACCCTGAGTAGTCCTCTGTTACATATTATTTCTTATGCATTAAGCTGGGCTACCGATCTCTAGAGCATAGGAAGCTGCCTAATGAATTGGCGAGGCTATAGTGCACCGGACGAGATAAGACGTCAGAACATAACTGTATCGCATAATCGCATCGCAAGCGGTAGCGAGGCCGCCGGCGATCGGCCCACGCATTATGGCTAAGCAAATGATGCTATTTTTATATATTTTTCATTAAGGCCGTACATGCTTTTGGGATGGGGAAAATTTGAAAGTCGGAGATATCATTTAAAATGTATTGCGAAGAACTAGATAAACCTTTAAATAATTTTATGAACTGCTGTTCACAGTTTAAAGTGAAATTGTGAAGCTTCGTGGCGTTTTTGCCAATAACTACCACTTTTGGCGGACACGCTCGGTAAAGCTAGACGGGTACACCTAAAACTTTGATTTATATTTTGAACTAGCGACCCGCCCGGCTTCGCACGGATACGATAAATTATACATATAAACCTTCCTCTTGAATCGGTCTATCTATAAAAAAAAACCGCATCAAAATCCGTTGCGTAGTTTTAAAGATCTAAGCATACATAGGGACAGACAGCGGGAAGCGACTTTGTTTTAAACTATGTAGTGATAGTAAATTAATTTAATTAAATGATTTTTCTAGAGATTTGCAATACAAATTTTCAAATGATATCTTTGTTTTTTTTCCAAACAACAAAATATATTATTTTTAAGGATTGTTGTATTCGGACGTTTTCATAAATAAACTGTAAATTTTTAAACGTTAAAATTATGTGAGAACAAATGGCATACAGAGCTGCAAATATAACCCCTCCTTTAGTGTGTAGTCGAGTAAAAAGTTTATAAAAAACACTCGAGGGAAGGAACTGAGCACTGAGTTTACACTTCATCTTTCGTCGTAGGGCTTGCGGGATAAAAAAGGCGGAAGGTACAATTTATGAACAGGCTTCAGGAAGCGTCGTCGACAGATGCGAAGCACATGCTTCGAGCACACTTCCACTGTCCCGGCCGCGTCCCGGCTTTGTTTACCATCCTGTTTACGATTATTGCTTGAGATTACGGCCCTTAGCGTGTGAAATGTAAAGATTTGAGGAATTCGCTGTTATTCGCTGACTGAGTTCAAAACTATGTCTATTTATGTTCAGTCAACAATGTTTGCTAAGCGTCTATGTGTGTCTTTATACCGAATATCAATACATAGGTTATATGACTCTTTGAAACCTTTTTTAATAACTGATGCAAAAAGATAGGTGTTATAAGTTTGAGCGCTTTATGTTGGTGTGTCCATCTGCATCCAAATCGGTCCACACGTTTAAGAGCTACGGTAGCTCTTAAACGTGTGGACCGATTTGGATGCGGTTTACTTTATTTGAAAACAGGTTTTCTAGAAATGGTTTTTAAAGTTAATCCAGCCATTTATATATATAGCTCAGGATTTTAGTGTCGAGGATTGCTTAAAATTTTTAATTGTATACAACTTGTTAGGGAATAATTAACTAGAGGTATCTTTATGTAGACTACGAAAATTAATAATTTACCTATAAAATATTACACCGTTCTTCTTTGAAACGGCAGTAACGTCAGAAAAAAATCATTGCAGATGGTCAGATAAACCTCTCTTAGCACCTTAGGTAAAAAAATCTGACCAGAAACGTGGTAGATAGTTTTAGGTTTAAATTGTTTTAAGTCAATAAACAAAGGTCCGTTACCGACCAGGTGCGGCCTTGTGCCCCGGGCACAAAAGATTTCGGTGAAGGAGACAACATCGCCTTACGCATTGTTGTATTTGTTAGCACGAGATTTCTATGCTCCATGAGCCGGCAACAATAACAATCGCTTGTTTATCTATGATATATTGGCGTCTTTAGTCGTGTGTCTTTGAAAGGGATGAGTTTGTGCAACGGTTGTAGGCAGCTGTATTTTTTTTTCATCTAACTTATAGGTATAATGCGTAATCATCATTCATGGGCATCAGCAATATGCACAGATAGAGATGTACAACATCTACACAACACAAATGTTCGCTCGTCCGAACCCCGACCGAGAGTCAAGGTTGGCCGCGGCTGCTGACAGTCCGCGCGCGTCTGTTGTTGCAGCCGGACGGCAGAAAAACGCCTCGTTGTGTTATAATTAACAGCAATAGCCCAAAAATTTTATCGGTTAGGATTTCCTATTGAATTTCGCCTGTGACGTCACATTATGTGTTAAAAAGTCGCAACGCTTGGTTTCTTGTCATTATGATCCTTGCGTATTAGTGGCAACACAGTTGAGATATCTGTTTTTAGATCTAGTAATATCCTTTTGGCACATCCGAAAGTGGAAAAGACAAAAGTAGCAATAAAGTAAGCTTTAAGCTTCTCTGTACTTTGACAGCAAGTTAAGCTCCGTTTATACGATTTTAAGCTTTTGCGGACAGCTCTTCAGTCAGTCTGTGGAGATGGCGGCTGCAAGGTGCCGAAATATAACACGAATCTCAGAAATAATCGCGATAAGTCCCGTAGCGACAATAATAGTTAAGCTCCGTTGTCTATCAATATAAATACGTTAAAATTCATCAATATTGGCGACTAACAAATTCCTTAAAAAAAGGCAGCTTTAAAGCAGACGAAAGAAATGCGTGCGAGCGAGATAACCGCATTTATTCTGCCTCTAGTAAATTGGTGTTTAGATATTAGATAAAAAACCGTATGTGATTTAATTAAGCATTAGCCAGAGAGCGAACAAACGGCGTCCGTGTAACCTGTTATTACAGTTGATTAGATTTCTGTTGTAACATTTCTCGGTAGTGCTCGGCGCCGCCCATCGCTCCCGCGCCGTATTAAAAATATACCCGTCCTATCCACTAATGATTTTCGGTGTACCATACTGGAGATAGAGGTGGGCAGGTTACCGAAACGGACCTGGATCGTGACTCTTAATGACCTTACCGATCCGGGGTTTAGATCATTGAGGTTAGGGCTGGCGGTTACTTGAAAACGGGCTTTTGATTGTATTCATTAATAGTTGTTAGAAAGATTTCCCCGTTTTTAAAGGATTTATCCTTGTTTCTTTTATCGGATTCGATTCTCCTACCTCAACAAGTTCAGATTAAATGTCGATATCGCGAGGCGATATGAATCCGAAGGTACGGATGCAAGTCCTGATGCGGTTCCAAATTGTGCCTGCCCCACCCATCTCTACTGTAGACACACCTTGTAGTTCGAATCTTTAGTAAATCACCGCTTTTTGTTATTCGGTCAGTAATTATGTCGGTCAGAGTGCAGCAGGATGAAAATCTAATTAAGAAGTGGGCGGCGCAGCAGTTTTCGCTTCTTTTTAATTTCCTAAATCACTGACTACGTCAAAAGGGGGTTATTTTCGTGCTGTAGTCACGTCGAGCATCGATGCACGAAGTGAATTATTACGATGATGTATTTACGATGGGATTCGGCATCATTTTTTTGGTCACGCCATGTCGCATGCTCGACTGACGAATGCTCATTGCTGGTCGTTTCGCCGCGGCCGCCGCTTCCATCCGATCGAATCGATGGGTTTGATAAAGATCTTGTATAATTCGTGCACATGGCATCTGTAATAAGTCCCATTAGGTTTTTATGCACTCGCGTGAGAGAAACGGTAGTAGTCCGTTCGTGTAAGAGCGCAACACAGATAATGAAAGAATAACAGAAAGGATTTGGATTCGCATACTTCACAAGCACTACTACAACAACACTAGTGTACAGTGTGTTCGTAAAGACTTGCGTGTGATCGATTCGGGCGGATTCGCCTATTTTTCGACGCGTGTTACCGGTCAACGGCCATCGGAATACATTAGTACATTTCTACTAAATTTTCGTCCTACAGAAGGACTTTATTAGAATACGCGACGATTGTAAGGCGAGGCACGCGCGGCGCGGCGTGGCCTGCACACCAATAGTCCACACCATGGGAACATTTTTGTCTTCCACGATATGATAATATGAGCATTCAAATATACATACTGTCCGTTAAATGCACGATAAACACCCAGAATTACAGCGAAACCTGAATGTGAGCGAGTCGTGAGCTACGTGATAAGAATTTACAAGGGAAGATGGTTTTGATGAGTCGTTATAATCATGAGTGTATTGAGAACACTATCTCTTACTTTCCTTTTACTTAAAATCACCATTTGTAGGAAGTCTGCAGCGTAGACAGATGTCAAAACGCAAATGGAGAAGTCGTTTTATCGCTGTCTCGCGGTCCGCCCCATCTTCGCACGGGTAGGTATAGGTATAAATATTTATTCTATAGCCTATGTTCATCAGGGATAATGTAGGATTCTAATGGTGAAAGAATTTTGCAAATCGGTCCAATAGTTTCGGAGCCTATTCAATGCAAACTCACAACCCATGAAAAAAAGCGTGATAATATGTATGTATGATTGAACAAAGTTACTTGCGATCGTTTTTATCGCTATGATAATGATTTCTATAGTCTATTCCCTTGGTTTATAATCCCAAGTCTTCTTTTCTTATATTATACATAGAGGTAAAACCTTTAAAAAATCGCATTCGCATTAGCCATTATAGCCTTCGTAGCACATTGCTTATCGACTATTGCTATTTCGTTTTTCGTAATATTAAAGAGCGAGATGTTGACATTATATCGGGCGATATAAACGGGGCTTAACTACTGGTAAACTTTTCTATTCCCAATGCCATTCACACTGATCGACGATCTTTGTGGCCTGGTCATCATGCCAGGTCAGGTCAAGATGTAAAATATATTTTTCAAATTGACCTGGGTCTTGGATGTTTACCTATTATATTTATTACAAAATATATCGTTCCATCTACACGTCCTCTAACATGCTAAATTCTTATAGACCTAGGCTCTGTCTGCAAGGGAAAAAGACGTGATACTATGTATGTATAGTAGCGTTGAGTTAGTATTCTCTAACACAAGTCTAGTAGTTACTTCGGGGCTAGCTAAATCTGTGTGATTTATCCGTATATATTTTTTTATTTACAATTAAAAAGCAAAGAAAACTCACCGTCAGATCTTGACGTATCGTTCGTGTCGTGCCACGCTTCCACTATAAGCGAAAATGTGCCCTGAAAAAGAAAAACACCTTTAGAACCATAGACAAACAAGACAAACACAGGATATAAATGCGAACTTTGTTACAAACAAACAATAATAAAACCAGTCAAGTGCGAGTCGCACAAAATAAGGATTCCGTGCGATTTAACTTAACGATTTTTTTTGCAAAAATAACATTTTTTTGACGAGTTTTTAGTATAAATGAATCCACACTGTAAAGTGTTTTCTAAGACAAATCAAATGAGCTCAAACACGAATGGGTGTACCTTTTAAAAGTAAGGTTAGCTTAAGAGTTGCTATGACCACCTTCCGACTCCATCATCAGACCAGGGCAAGGATTCCATAATATTGTATTTTTATCTGATTTACATTGTAATATTTGATTACAGACTATCGGGACAGGTGAAACTAAAACAACATCTTTATAACATGGATATTATTGTTCTTTATCATCTGTGGTTTGACGTCTCAGTAATAAATGATAGCAACTTTGATAGAATCAAGAAACACAAAAAAAGTTTTTTTTGTCATTTTTTTTTAGTTATTAAGTGGTTATAGCGGCAAACGATATAGACATTCTATGAATATTTCAAGTCTATACCTATTATGGTTTAAATCGGTTTAATAGATACAACCCTGTGACAGAAGGATGGATATCGGAGGCTTTGTAATAGGGTCCCGTTTTTACCCGAACCCGTATCGCACCTTAAAAACAGTTTTTCTGGAAACGAGGTTATTGATTTGCTTATTTCCCTAGTGGTTATGATCTTTATTCATTTGTTTACAATTTTACAGAGCTTGATAACTGATATGATAACGCTTACACATGTTCAGCAACACAGGAAGTAAGCCACATTGAGATAGGTGAGCTTGAAGGTGTTTTTTAAAATACTAGCTTTCGCCCGCGGCTCCGCCCGCGTCAATGTCGATCCCTCGGGAAAAGGTAGCCTATGTCCTTCTCCGTACTCCAGAGAACTTGTGTGCGAAATTTCATGATGATTGGTTCAGTAGTTACGGCGTGAAAGTGTAACAAACAAACAAATAAACAAACAAACTCACTTTCGCATTTATAATATTAGTTAGGATTAGGATATCGAACTCAAGAATGTCAGAGGGCTCCTTAAACATTAACTGTTTTATAAAAATTAAGAAACGCTCATGAAACCTATTTTAGTTAAAATATGTTTTGTCTCGTTCTATTAAAGTCAAAAATTGGAGAGAGGATTTTTATATATTTTTATTTTTATGAATGAGGGGGTAACAGTCTTATTATAAAGCGAGAACTAATTTTAGAACCTGGTTTAAACCATTATCCGTCTAAAACAAATTGACGATGACAGTTGACCAAACGTCAAAGTGTCGACTTATTTTGGTCGGATAATGGTTTAATCCAGGTATAAAAGTTAGTCGTCGATTTAATAAGACGGTAAGCGATTGCCAAGATAGTTTTAAATTGACGAGAATAAGCTCTACCACAAACAAAAAGACAGCAAATTGCCATATAAAAGCATTTAAAAATCAACGATATCTCGATTACGGCCAATCTTCATGAGAACAAAGTTTCAAAATTTTGAAAACATTGACTTTCTTTTCCTCTGCAGGCTTATGTAAGCATTTCACACAACAACGACAGGCGATTGTTGCGCAACTTTTTTCACATGATTCAATCATTGACATCCTTTAAAGCAAGCAGTTAAGTATTTCATATATTTCCTTCTGCACATTGTCATTTAGCTATGTAGCGTAAATTACCATGATAGACAGGTGAAGCCGGGCAGATGTCTGCGAATTGTTCAACATAAGCTAAAAATATACATTAACGCACGCGGCGCTCATACCCAATACGGAATGTTATAGTTCCCTGTCTTCAGTGGCGGTCTTACCCATTGCGAGGCTCCGGGCGGGAGGTCTTTGCGCGCCCCTTCGTGAAAAGTATGTGATGCGAAAGTACGTCTGGTTATTTAGTTATGTCATTTGTCATGTTTGACGACAAATGCTAAAGTTACACAAATAAATAATATTTTAGTTTCAAAATATTTTACACTGAAATATTTAAAAAAATCACTAATACAGAGATGAAAAATTTTAAAATTGATGTTTGTGGCTTTTCCTAAAACAAATCTTTAATTAAATCACAATAATCTAACGAATGAGCTACGTTATTTTGAATTGAAAGGATAGCAAGGGCTGAAAGTCCATCTTGTGTCATTAATCAATTTGCTTGGGTTGTTGCGCGAGGCCCCGGGCGATTGCCCTGTTCGCCACCCCCTAAGGCCGCCGCTGCCTGTCTTTATAAAAAACGAGAACTAGAACGTATCAGATACGGAGCTATTGACATTTGTCGATGTTTACATAAGGCGAAACGGCAGTCCAAAATCGATTACAAAAGATAAGGTAGGGTAAACACCTTATAGGCGCCTTGGGGTTATCAATGAGTTGGACCAATGTACGGGACTGCGAAAATTGGTGCGTATTGCGCCGGTATTATGAAGTTTCTCTGCAAGACTTGTCATGGATACACGATTCTCGTCTCGTCGAGCCCTTGTGACGACCTTTAATTCTGTAATTGCTCTTTAATTACACGCTCGTGGGAGCAATCGTTAACTATTTTCGGAAAGTATTATGGTAACTGTTAATTGTCTATGGTGAACCATTCAATCAACATAACATCTGAGGAATGAAGTTATTAAATCGAACAATAATTATTTGCATATCCATAATCATTTCCGTGTCATTTTTGTATGAAAACAGGTTTTTTTCATACTATACTCGTAACTTGATGTAGCTGCTTTAGCTTGTTTCATTAGCTTGATACAGATGTGTCTATTTGTGTTAGATAACGACCCTACTTCAAATTTGAATTGACCATTTCGATAAAAAGATGCACGGATACATTCGTCAAACCTTTCATTGGCGAGTAATTTCCTGTTTTAATAAATTAAAATAATATGTTTAATTAATTGTAAACCTTTAATTTTGAATCTTTTTAATTTTCCGACGACTAATGAGAAAGTTCATCCAATTTAATGACATTGCCGGTTTTATTTTAAGTACGAAATGTAAAATTCGTTCACAGAATTTTTGACATTCCTCCATAGAAAATTGCAATTAGTGTTGTAGTTGTAGTAAGTAACTAAGTTAAAATTAGTTTTAATAATCGATTAAGTAGATATTATACGTATTTATCAAATAAAATTTACGTAATAAAAATAACAATTGACTTGAAAAAAAAACCTTTTAGGCAAATTATACACCTAAATCAAATAGGTTTACTTACTAAGACAAAAATACAATTTAGTTCGGACACGAGATATCTCAAATTGATTTGATAATCCAATATTTTACAAGATTAGATCGTTGTGATTTTAGTGTGATTTAATTTAAGATAATGTATGACACACCACTGATTCACTTAATTTCAAATAAAGAATTTCAGGAAGTTGATTTTAGGCACAAAAACTAAGTACCTAAATGAGACTATATGATTTCATTACCAATTCAAATGAAATTTAAAGTTTTAAAATTCGAATAACGAATAGATAATAGTCGAGTGTTTTTAATTGATAGAAGCAAAGGCGTACGAAGTCTTAAAGACGGATGAAGGGAATCCGAGACCGAGACTGTATTATAATTACAATAAGCATGCCACGGGTCTTGCAGCTGCGCGCGACGGATATGAAGGGTCACTACATTAATTTGATCACTCTTTAAGGAGTGATTCAGTTTTTCCTGACAGATGTCGCCTTGTCAATTAAGTCTTGATGAATGAAAACATCATTTGCATGGATGAACAATGCGCTATTTGCATAGGCACTAAGTATTACACGCGAACAATACAAGAAATCAATCCGAGAAATCATCGTTTCTCAAAGCACCTCACACGGGTTGTTGCAAAAAAGTGAATGTTTTTCCGTCCCTTTTCCTCGCTCTCATTATAAGCTTTCGATCGGGGTCCGATATCATGAAGATTAATTTTGAATGATAATTATCTTGGCATTTTAATTGTTCATAAATTAATTAGTCATGCTATTATTTTTGCACAAGAAATGAAATATGTATCTTAGCAAGTAGCGTAGCAGGATACGGGGCGAGTTACAATTTCTTAACTGACTAAATAATCCTTTTTTTATTGAAAAGCCCATACGACAATATGGTTTACATTTACCACGTACGTAATTTATAGCCTACTTAAGATTATTTGGTGTAACAAGAAGAGTGTGATCTAGCTTCGTTTAATTTAGTCCAAATTTGAAACAAAATGTACCTACTTATATATTTGGAATCTACAATAGATAATTATCAGTTAGAGCCGGCTTTCGATCGGTTGAGTTTTGACGAATTTATAATAAGTTTCGTTAAATACTCCGACAATACAAGCGGACGTCTTATCGCGCCATTGAATACCAAGCAGGCTCCCGGATCGGACTAAACAAATTTGAGCCTTATTCTGTCACTACACTATTATCAGTGTTTGTGAAAATACCTTTATCGTAAGCCTTACTGGGCGTAAATAAGGACTGCGACTATCAAATTTTTATTACGATTCGTGCGGGCGGCGATCAAATATGGCCAGTCGTAGTACACGGCGTATTGATTTGTTAATCGAGTATGGAGAGCGCATTTCGGTCAGCTGTGGCCGGTTGTAAGTATATGCCGGTTCCCACGACAGTGACTCTCGAGCCAGCCCATAAAAAGCGGCCGGCGACGTAAGCGTACGTGTGCAGGTAGCCTTTATAGACGTGTTGAGCTGATACCGTATATTTACTTATAGAATGTGTTGCGCGAGAAGCCTAGACTAGCCAGCAATTATGACAACAATGCCCAAACACGTTAATCTTTAGTCTATTAAATAAGTGCCTACAACTCGAGAATAGCTAAAGCGTTGAACTTTATAGCCATTCATAACGTTAAGTTCAAAACAGACTGACATTTCTTCTGACATTTTTCTTCATCGTGATCTAGTTTACTGAAGCGTTCAGTTTCTAATACGTTCATAACTTGTACGTAAATAGTACAGTGGCAGCCCTGAGTATTCATAGACAAAATCACTGTTTATTTGATCGAGTTTCAATAGTTGCAGTTCGCGTTCCAATTTTGAAACATCACACTGGCCATCAACACGATAATTGCCGATCCAAATCCAAACTTATTTCTTTTTAAAATCATAGATATTTACGATGTAAAAAACAATATCGGTGAGATCGAGGCGTATCGCGACGCATTAATTCCATCATTTGTATCTCTCGATGCGATGTGTTAAATTGTATTAAAGACTTAAACGAAGCAATAGAATGATATCGTGCGGTCTGAATGCTGAGAAATTATTTGATAATCGTTTTATGAGGGTGCCTAAAGAGGCTACTTCCATATCGGACCCCGTTCCGAAGTTATTTCGTTATTAATTAAGCCCGGTATAAGGATACGTGGGAACGGAACGTAATTTCCGTGGGCCTGGTTGAAAGCGCCATTTGTTTGGGATTTACTGCTGCATAACAAAGACGTAATCAGGTGTTTTCTGAAACTCTGGACATGTGTTTGGGACAGCTTTGTTTCTTTTATTGCTCGGGTATTTGGAAATCGCAACAGATGTTGTCGTTTTAGTTATCGACTTATGACTTATTGTGAAGTTTACCCATAAACAGAAAGTTGGAAAGTCGACGTTATTAGCTGTTACCGACGATAAATAAAATAGAACAAGGTCGTTACCTACCGTCGATGATTCGGTCAATAATGGAACTATATCGAAAGTATTCATAAGTCCATCACAAAAAGGTATTACCGAGGTTCGCTTTCAAGTTTCGACACGAGAAAATATTTGGAACACAAACACCCGGGCAAGTGGAAGAGTCGTGATTTCATATTTCACACTTTGCCGTGTGGTAACATTGCTTTTGACAGGTTTTTCATTTACATCCCAGCGGTGGTGCGTGTACATAAATCTTGACATTGTGTTGTACGTAATAAGGTTTAATTTTATTAATTACTGGAGTTATGCGCCGATGTCGGACATGTCGAAGTGGTTTGGAACACACGTCAAATTAAAAATATATGCAAATTCTAATGTCTGGCAGATAAGACGCTGCGTTATTAAAGTGTTCCGAGCGCATTTAATTCGGATTATTAATGCTTTTAATTAAGTTTATCTCCTTCTATTTTGGCATCTCCGATTGCGCGGGGCAATGACCCGTGATTCACAAAACCAGAATAGAAGTATTTGCGAATAAGAATTGTGTGCCTTGTACGATAGACTTTTTAGTTTCTTTACAAGGCGAGGATTTGTTAACTGTTCACTGAATGCCCATTGGTGATTGTTTTTATGTCAATAAAGTACTACTAATTTGACGAAATAAACATAACTCGTAAAATTTAAGTGTATTGTCGTGATTATTTGCGTAATTTTCCTTCATTATGAGTGTATACTAATTACTGGGTAATTGGAATTACAGGTTAAGTTGTAAGCTAAAGGGTTCCGTATGGAAGGGATACTTCCTGTAAAAATAAACATAAGGCATCCAGGTCGACAGCTCGCTGGCGTCGGTACAACACGTGTGTTCGCTTAGAATGCTAAGCAGTTTCGAGTTAAGAGCGGACAACTATGGCCTATTACTCCACAGAATATAGTCGTCCATACCGAAGTGACAGAAACAAGGGTAAAGGGCTTTTACAATTCAGTCGGGTAAGCACAAGCAACGCACCGCATGTAGACAAAAGTGAGATGTACACAAAATGACCTCTTGGCCCGTACTAATTCTGTTAACCGAGAGAAATCTTTTGTTTACTCACGACAACTGACATCTCCAAGCGACACTAACATAAACATTTTTAAAAACTCTATTAAATCATCCCAAACGTAATAAGTTTGGAAATGCGCCAACTCGAGATACTTAGCGAGAGATTTATAGCTTCATATTTGAGGTTTTTTACGAGTTACTACGCCATTTACGACTTTATTATAATTGTGATAATTTGTCACAATTGTAGTGCCAATTAAAAAGGCGTGTGGTCAGAATTTTGGCGTTTAGTGGCCAGTTCCGGTGCAAACGGGACATTGTGGAATAACGGCAATTATTTACCGAGCCAGTATTTTAAAACTATTAAAAATATCTATGACCGGATTTCAATTTCGAACAGGAATGTGCGATTTCCTCAAAACTGTGTTAAATAAATTACTCTGCTAGATATTACGATTTCGCCGTCGATTATTAGTATAATATCATCTGTGAAACTGTTGTAATCGATGAACAATTGTTTAATTACTTACTTGTGTCCGAGCAATTAATGGGCGCGGGTTTCACACGCCAATCATAAAAATAACCATAAAATTGGAACGTTATAAACTCGCATTTCCACATTCAGTTACCTGGACAGGGTTTTACTTTCGCGGCTTCGGTCGCAGAGAAAAATTATGTACACTGTTTAGTGCCCCCATTATAAAAGGATTAATTACACAGCCCGCATTACCGGGAAACATTAACATTCGAAACAGCTCGTAACTAAAACGAAACGTTATACTTTTATATCTGTGACGATTATTTTACGAAACGCAGCTAGGAAACATTAAAACAGACGTAACCACTTTTTTACCGCTAACGACCGGTCCGTGTACAAGACACGAAATAAGTCAGACATTAACAATTTATTGCCCTCAATTACAATCATCGCGAAAAAAGCCACTTCGACGACGGAATTCGGGACTTTTAAACCGGGCCGAAGTGAAAAACGAAAAGGCTTCCTTTAATTTCACATAGCATCGGCGGCATTCATCCCGAACGGGCCCGCTGGAGAATCCCAAAAATGAAAATGTCGACCATAAACAACGGAACGATTTGAATGAAGGATATTCGAAATTTAAAAATAAAACTTAACAAATTTCGGGACAGGACGCGGCCGGCCGATCTACGGTAGATCTGATAAGCCATGAGAAGGGTAATGCGTTGAAACCGAAACCGCACTAAAAATAAACAGTCCCATTATCAGTTCATCCGGATTTTATTTGAGAATGACGTGTAGCTCAGTCGAGTTTCGACATGATTCTCATTTGATATGATCTCTATTTTTTTCTAATCTGCTTTGCATACCTACGCGAGCAGTAAAACTGGGGGGCCGTACGTCGATGAGTAATATTACTTTGTAGAAAGTTGGAATGTTAATATTCTAGACACGGCATGATGAATGGAAATAACCAAATACGCAAAAAGCTGCTGTTCGTGATATGAACTTTGAAAAGAAGAATCTACGAACGAGATCATATTAGCAGAGCTATTACGCGTAGACAAACTTTTATCAAAATAATATGTAATGTGTGGTCAAATTTCCGACGAATACAAATGCTTGGTCATCACAGCACGTCATACTAGCTCGAGGAGGTTCCCAGCCATGATCGGCCTTTGACACGTTCATAAATTCGTTGAAGTACGTACCAACGTAAGTACCGGCGCACCTCCCATACTAAATAATGGCGACGATTTATTCGCGCGGCTGCAGAGCATGTGAGTAGCTCACACCGACACTCACAGTTCCTAGAATTGAGGCGCGTGTGATGAATAAAGCCAGGAATGCTTGGAATTTCATCATTGCAGATTTGAGGGCCCATCGCTCCCCTGCAATACGTGAAAACGCTGCCGAAACGACTGCAAAAATCTAATAAAGATGGAACGCAGACTTCTCGGTTTAAATTTGCTCAAACCCTATTCGTAATTTAAATTTTGATTGACATCGGTCTATTCGCGCATCAGGAAAATTTGACCACAAATCGACATTCGGCTACCACAATAAATCGGCCTCTTTGAACAATTTTATTAGCGCTCATAAATGTTAGAGAGACGCAGTTAAAATGTCGGAATCTGGCCGTAAACGAGCACCCATTTCAAAAAAGAGTGTTTTCTTTTGGCCGGCCCGAGACGCCTTATAATAACAACATGGTAACTGGCTATTCATTCCGTGATGAGCTTTTCTTTATCTCGTGACTAATCGTTATTTACGATAAGGTTAGCGATTTCATTGGTCTCATTGTTATTTTAGCACCGTGGGTGACGGCGCATATTACCCGTCCGGTTCAGTGCGGTAACGATAACAAGTTTATTTAGGCGGATTAACTAGAAAAAGCAGCGAGTTAATTGATAGGTTGCCGAATACCTGTGCATTGACTGCGAACAATGCAATTCGTTAATTATCCACGCTCCGATTATTTAAATTTGAAACTTATGAAATTGTGTTACAAGTGGTATTGTTTCGTCTCTCAACTGTTACGGGGAATTTCATTCGCGATGCCTTTTTGTTGAACATTAATTGCCGACGGAGATAAAAGACGGAGGGAACAGCATCGAGTGAAGCATTCCATAGCTTCGGTAGACTTATTAAAAGAAGCGGATGTGGGGGTAAGTATTTTAAGAGGATCTCGACGCGAGCGGATTGGAATAAAGGAAATTACTAAGAGCTCTCTCGTTCATAAAAAAATAGTGCGGAAGTCGTGTAGTGTGGAGTTTTTACAGCATTCGAGTATAGGGTTACCGAGTAAAGTCGATGATCCGTGCGAAGGTTCGGTTTTTCTGTGAACTTACGTAATGAGACTGGCTGGTAATAATGCGTATTCAATATTACGATTTATGCCCTCGCTTCGATTTCGTGTTCGCGATACGATACGAACATTTAATTACTTTCTATTGGAGAAGCCGCTATGGGCGCAAGAAAAGACGGTTCACACGAGACAATAGATCAGCAAACGGCAGCTGATCGTCACCGCGTGCTTTACCGTACTATTGTTTTGAAATTCGAATCGATAGTGACGTCACAGCAACGTTAATTTCGTAGAATACGCGCTAGTGCTTTTTAGATTCTTCTCCCGTTCCTACACCTAGATTGCCAATTTTAAAAACGTACTCTAACTCTATGGTTCATATTCGAAATTCAAAACTTTAATACCTAGTTGAGACTGTATTTATTATAAGGATGAAATTTCTTAACAAGTATGTCCACATGTGGTTAACCAAGGCGATTCCATACTTTCATTGAAATGCCACTATTTAGAGCGTGAAACTTTTACGAAACATGCAAAATAAGTAACAATCTCTCGAATTAGTTACGCCGTTGCCCGTCTACTCCACTTGTTTTACAATAAACATACATATTCTTGGAAAAACGACACATGCATTAATCAAGTCAAGCTTTCTATATGTAGTCTTAGTTCGCGAAGTCTCGCTTCCGATTTGCCTATTTGGGATATTTCCATAAGTTTACAATATATTAAAATTTGTATGCCTTGCGTTAGATTATTCCGTAGACTTGTTTGTTAACATGATGTTGTTTACTTATTACGAGAATGTTAACCGAAAACTGTTTGATTTTGACATTTTATTAATGCTTAATAACATAATAAACATTCATAGTTTATGAAATAGGAACTAAAAATCCTAGAGATTGATATATTTTTAGAAGATATTATCATTTTATAGAATTACATTGAAATACTTAAGTTTGTATGTACTTTACAAAGCAGATCTAGGATAATCGTGATTAAGTAGTCCCGTAAGAAGGTTATCACGTGTCCTCCCTTATCTAATCATCCTAAGACCTATGTATGTCTCAAATTGCTGATTTTTTAAAATTGTAGTAGCCTACTAAATTCTTTGATTTTTTTATTGGGATAAGCAAACAAGTACACAATACATAATAATAAAATACTCTTACAGATAAAATAAGTCAATCATGCACTCAGCTCCGCATATTACTAAAGATGTTGTAAAGATCCTTGATATGATAATTTATAATGATATTTGGATTAAAAGGCTTTGCCCTCGGCCCGTAAAAAAGAATTCTACGTACTTGTGTTATATAAATCCGAATAAACAAAAACATTCCAACGTATTGAGTCCTCTCCCTTCTGTAAAATCGGTTAAAAAGCTCATGAGCTCGCTTCGCTTGGCTGCCCCAGTCCGTTCAGCATAAGTAATGACAAAATATGCGCGACTAAGCTTCGTGATTATTAACCTTAATTATAAAAGTTTTTTATATTTTTTACGTCTCACGGTCTTCATGGGATTATTGTAAGCTTTAATTAGTTGTAAAAATGTTTTTTTCTAGGTTTTGTAATACGACAGTTTTAAGTACGTACATTAAGTTTATGACGATACGATATTTTAGTAAAAATATTAACTTGAGTACAGATTATAGCATTTATAATACAAAATATAGTTGGAAATCAGCTATAAGTAATAACATGATAAGAAATAAAGCTTATTGCCTATTTATTAAGATATAATTATAATTATACAAGTACCAAGTTAGGTAAATTATTACCCACGCGAAGTAAGTACGTTATTACGTTCGTGCAAACGAGGCATAGATTAGTATAGAATTAAATTCGAATTTCGAAGGCGAAAAGTGACTTGACAAATACAGCCTTAAATCCGGGCCAGGGCTGTGTGAGGGCCGCACTAAGTAGCATGTTTTTGTAAGCCCAATGTCGGCCTTCTGTTGTGGGAAAGTGACTTGCCGAATTTTATTTTCTTAACAGCAGTTCAGGAAATATTTTCACTACAATAGCGATGATATATGAATCTATTTGCTTATTGATTGCCAGAATAGAGCTACTTAACGACAAGAACATAAGTGTTCGTCATTATTTATTCAAACAATAGTTGGCCCTTGTAAGAGGCATTGTCGATGAGTAATATCAAGCAATACGGATCTATGGTGAATCTATAAAAAGTATAGTTCACGGGCGAGCATAGCGCATGGCGGCGCGGTCGGACCGGTTCTACCATGCGCGGAAATACACTTTGACATTTGCGCTCTCTCGCCATAGCAGGTGCATCTTTAAATTCCGTTGCATAAGTGCAATAACAACATAGTTTTAAATTAAAAATACGGCTACTAACGGTTTCGCGACCTCGTGTTGCTGAATGGACCCGTTCATGCGCTCGGAGGGTGTTTACCACCCCTTCGTACAGCACTGTAATTACCCCCGCTGTACCATTAACCTTTCTACGTACCCGTAATACAGCGTTTAAACTTTTTAAAGTTCTCAGTACGTGCAAGCAAAGAGCACATAATCCGGCTAACCTTTGTGACATCCGTCCGTAACGGGCGACTCAAAGCACGCATTACAATATAAAACTTGTGATTTACAAACACAAATTGTTTAAGAGTAAAATAAATGAAACCCGCCGCCGAGCCGAGCGACTGAATACAAATGAGATTTCTTTTTGGAGTGAGCCATCTCTCTCTTTAAATGCTGTATGATAAATCGTTTCTATGCGTCGTTAACGCGCGCGCCGGCTTACTTGTAATTTTACTGTTCGATGTTGTCAGTAATATTAATATGCTCATGACCTATTATCGGCGGGGTCAAATCTCCCAGGCATGGCCTAGCACCGATTTATTTCACGAGTGATCAGATAAAAAGTTCGGATGCAGTTGCGTTTTAAATTACCTGAGCGGGGTTGTAATACAACCGGGACCGTTAGCGGGACGCGAGGCCGCGGAGTCATGTTTCAAAATATTGTGATGCTGATGCTGGCCGTCGACAACGCGTCTCGTCGAAGCGTAAATTAAATGTCAATTTCGAATATCGAACGCTAGTCTTTTTGAAGCAGAACCCCGTTCACCTGCTCGGCGAGTCACGAACGCAGAGCGCGGAACGTGCACTCATATAATACATTACGTTGTACATATTTATTCTTACGGGCGATATGCCTCGTAAAACAGGCACTTCTCGCGCTGACGATGACCTCATTGTGAGAAAAAATCCCAGTCAGCATAGAGCAGAGCGATTGAAGCGCCGCGAACTAGGTAAGAATAACATTGTGAACAAAGGAGCTGTCGCGAGATCGTATGGCTGCTATCCGCGTGGATTTCGAATTCGTTTGACATATGGATGATACCATCTGGGAGACAGTTATCTCGCGTCCAAGACCACCAGTATCACATATGGCGTAAATTCGACAGATACCATACCGGGCTCAACTTGTCACATTTGAAATTTGATAGAGAGGATTATTTCGCGTCACTTTCGCTCAATTGATCGCATGTCAACATATGCGTGGCAATAGAAACGTCCATGTGAAATTAAGCAGGAAGTTTCAATTTAGTGCCAATTCATTCGAAATGATCTGTACCGGACGTACACATCTATGATGATCCTAAAAGTCTTAAATTTCGTCTATGGTTCACGGACTCCGGTCCGTTTAGTTACCAAATGTCACGTTTTTCTCCAGATGGTCCGGCTTGTGCAAGCGGCCGAGCTTAGGAGCGATTGTTTGCTCAAACATTACGAGACGGTACATTTGAAGCGGGCCGCTAAATAAAATACAAATAGTGCTCGAAACCTCGAGTGTCCACACGAGGGCTGTGTAAACCACGGACAATTCACGCCAGCGAAATAACCGTAACTAAGGTCCAATTAAGATGTCCGCTATCCTTGGTATCGAGATAGATTTAAGCTCTGTAAATAAATAACAGGTAATTACAATATTGAATCACGATTCCGGCCTACACGCTCTAATCGACGAAGATGAGAACGCAGCCACATTGAAGGTTGGCTTAGGTACTTCTTTTAATAACATGTGACTGGCTATAAACAACGCGCTTTTATAATTAATTAAAAATGAACTATTGAACGCTGTAATCGTCCCACACAGCCGCTCGTTAAACCATCAAGTATTCTTATCGTCATCGCTTCTGTCAAATTTGAATATAGAATCCCTTAATTTCTTTTTTACTATTATTTACGGCGAATGAGATGCCTCACACTGTCCAGCGCGTGGATTATTGGAATTTGAATGTTGGTTACATTGACAGCATTGATTTATTGACGTAGGGTTGCTACTTAATGCTTCTTTTACGATGTATTGATTTTACGCCTACAAAATTAATGAGGTGTTGTGTTTTGTTTACGCAACTGTAGTAATCTATTTTTATATAACTAGGAATGGGTAAATAAATTATGCACAATGTTTAACTCACCGGCCACGTGAAGTCGAAGGGAAACACGATGGGATTACTAAATCCTTCCACGTTGAGGTTGGGAACATCCAATGAATTTCCACCCAACACTGGTGTTGTAATGTCACCAAACGTACACGGTGACGTTGTATCGATATTGGCTTGATAAATCTTGAGGCACACGCGGAATTTAGTCCTGCACGGCGCCAAACACGGCGCATCACTACTTGAGGAACCATCACAGCACTGCCCACTACTTAACCTACCCAACGAGTTCGTAAAACTTTTTATCCTAAGTTCGAAGGAACCAGACGTCAGCACCTGGAATGAAAAAAAAAAACGTGTCAGTAAACATCATCATAACAATATTTATAGCTTACGTCAATTTATCAAACTGTGTGACAGAACAAATAGTAATACAGCTTTCGTCACCCCCAAGATGTAATCCTCAAACAAACTTAATATTTGCACAACTGTCCATGCGATCGATCCCGTTGAGATATTAACGGTTTCACTGGACACAGTTTATGTAGGTCGTTCAAAAATGGGGTTGCGAGCTCATATGGGGTGACTGTACGCAGTGGCACCCCTAACCTGAATCGAAATTCGAACACAACTGTATGACACGTAATGAACAATTTAATCATTATTTCGAAATTAGAACTGTCAAAAATTAAAACTATCACAAATTGCCAGAATGGAAAATAAAAATAATCGATCTGTTGACAGATAAGCAGTAGTCCACTAAGCGACTTGAATAGACAGAGTTTTTTTTAATCGTCTACGAATAATAATAACTTGTTTTTGTTGCCCCCAGGGTGGCATAACCCTTGAATTAATGAAAGAATGTGCAGTTGGTCGTATTGTATGAGGGGTCAACTAGTTTCAAAGCTAATGCATACGGGAATGCGCATAAGAATACTCGTATTCTGAATATTAAGCATCTTATGTATTTTTACTCTCGTGCCCGTTTTTACTGAACGCGTAGCTATACTTACATCGATATACGTTTTTTTAATATTAACGTTATGTTCAAAGAATTGAAGCGTTATTTATATGGCATCGGAAGGAAGTGGTAGGTATTAAGTTATGGCGTTCATGTCTTGGCAAATCATTACCGGACCTATAATAACGCCGAGTACGCGTGTGCGTCCGTCGCCTGGACGAATAATAAAAAAAGGAAATTGTTTCCTGCTCGCTTTCGATCTAATTGATTATTTATTTTGTTTCATTGCACCTTAATAAATTACACAAATAAACGTTTCCTATGGTCCTCATAAAAAGTAAGCGTGATTCGAATAATTATTTCAATGCCTTATTTGATTTGACTTCGAGTGCCCATCGATTTTTTTATTAATGCAATTACTTAACGAGCGTGAGTTCCCACGCTTAACAGATTTATCTGGCTAACCTGTCATAAGTCTAGCGAGAGAAAGGTATGCACAATGAGCCATTCAAGTTGGAGCCTTATCTGTTTAGCGACGGTGAGTCTGATGTCAAACCTTTACCCCCGTTTAAACAAATGCGGTAAAAAATACACCAGATTTCACTGACTTCCTGCCAACAATGTAGGGTGTTCGTCGATCTGAACGCGCAAAACTTTCGAACCTCCCCTTCTTACAGTAAGGAAACGAGCAAGACGGACGTCTCCCTATTCACACATCTACGTGGTTACGAACGCCAGGTAGGAGCGGAACCAAAAAAATGAACCAAAAAACGTACGGACACACTAAACATCCCCTTTTTTGTTGACGTATTGTTTATTAAACGAGTTATAGTAGCACTGATTGTGATGGATTGTAGCTTACCGTTTTAATAAATTGTTCTGTTTATAATTAAATAAAACAAAAAAACACTATCGTAAAATTATGGACGTAATATTTGTCTAAATAAAAAGGTTGGATGGGATGCCAGCGTCGGATCTAGCCTCGGGCCGCCACAGAGTAACAATTAAATAATACTTACGGACTACCGAATAAGTTGAGTTTTATAATGTCTGCGGGCGATTTGACGCGATGACTGTCTGATTGATACGAGCGGCTTTAAAAGGTGTTAGCTTATGAGCGTTTGTCGCTGGCCATAAGTAATTTATTTGAAAAAAGAAGAAAAGAACATTCAACACGTTATTTCATTAAAGCTGGTAATTACTTGTCTATGATAAAGCAAATGTCTTTAGAATTAGCTAAATAGGTACTTAAATACAAGAAAAAGAAAGCCTTCGAAGTATGTCAGTAATAAATCTGTCTAACTTAAACATAAGGTATATTTATAACCATCGACGGGGTCGTGAACATCAAACTCATTTTTTACATTCAATGAAAAATAAAAACATTAATTGCAGCGTCAAAATCCGTCCAAATTGATTTAAGTACCTAATCGTCGATCGCGCAACACAAGTTACACATAGTGTTGCATTAATTACTTTTATTTTTAATTGCATCGTCAGCTCACGATCTAGACTTTTTTTTAAATTACTCCGTCACTATGATCTACGGACTTAACTTCCGCAATATGTAATCTGGCTTAACGAAGACTATTTAATGTCTGTTTTATTAGTCCATATCTAGAAGAACAGATAATTAAGGAGAATATTGTGAACACCATTGTATGTAAGTAAGCCAACAGAGTAAACACTCGTTCCAGTCGGCAGGTTGAGCGCAGTCTAAAAATAACACAAATAATGAAACGCAGGGGAATGTTTTTCATCTCGGCCGTTATAAGTACATGCGCGAAATGTGTTAAAATAAACACCCAAACAGTCTTTTAATAGAGCGACGATGTGGCCAGTGCATCAATTTGCAATACAAATTTTAAATTTAGAACACACGACCACGTTTGATTTTTTTCTGTCTGAGATGTGTAGGCAGCATAGATTTAAAAAAAAAAATTTTGTCTCGTACGCAGTATTCTTTTGATTACGTTCACCGTAACCTAAACACATGCCGCAAAGATGTAATATTTTAAAAATAGAGTTCTTAACTTTAAAATGATTACCTCTGTGAATGAAAATGTAGTTCTTTATACAGACAATGTAGACTAGTAGATTTCCGTTCTAAATTAAAGTTAACTCGAGTTTCAAAGTTTGCAGGAGGGGGGGGGGGACGACGCATGCCGGGTTTGTAACAAAGAATTCCATTTCAAAGAATGTCTTAAAGGACACTCGTCTTAAAAGGAACAAAACGTATAGAAATTCGGTTTGGCGCGACAAAAGTTGCGATCTCTTTGTTATTTAATTTCTGGCAGCTGCGCTTTTACAAAAGAAACATACGACTCGAGGTTGGAATTCAAAATTAACGGAGAATCGCGGAACGTAATAGACCCCATAGATTGCCTGGAACGTATATGGAAAGCGCATAATAAGGTATTTTGCGGTTATTTAAGCGTGTTGCACAAGCGAATCGAGATTTCGTGCGTCGGTGTTCGGCGCGATGATCGACGTCGTGTACTGTACTATCGCCATCGGAAACCAGATCTACATGAATTGTTATGGGATTATACGTGTGAACATCTCGAGTTCGAAATTGAATATGGAACTTATTAAAATATTTTCGAGTGCTAGTCACTTTCTAATTTTAAATATCGAGCATAGACAATTCCACGTTTAAATATATTCAAATTATATTCGATAGGTATTCAAAGATCCTGAGAAGCTGCAAAGTAAATTAACTTGTAACAAAATAACCGAGACACGAAGTGATGTGTACATGTGATCATGTATTGCACTGCAATTCACTGCAGTTGCTGCATTATGAAACTAGAATTAGAGAAACAACCGGTAAATGCAGCACTTTCGAACAAATCACAGGCGAAATTAGGTTTATAATGTTTTACGTAATCGACTAACTGATTAGCAGTGTATGTTAACGTGGGAGGTGAAGTAAAGGTAATTATTCAAGAGGCGCTAACAGACAAATAGTAAAACGTGTATGCATGAGAAAGCGAAATGAGTAATTAATGGGCGACTATTACTTAGTTTGCACTTAACACCCACGGCATGCAATTATTTAGTACATTTCGAGTGCTTGCGTATTTATAACTGTCGTATTGGCCTTAACTTTCGACCTACGTGGAATCAGAAGCTCTAGTCATCTCTAAAACGCGCCTGAAACGCCAGCCCACGCAGACGCCAGCATACCTGACACATTTACCCAATTCGGAATTTAATAACTTAGACAGGCAACACTAAACAATGGAACCTTAAATTAGAAGGTTACTGTCGGAATTATAATGAACTTATAATAAATTACGAAATGCAACTCGACGATAAATCTTCACTAACTGGAATCGATTTTTTATCGATGGATAACTCGATTTATGATTTTAGATTATGTAGATTCGATTTACACTCGTTTGTACGGTGCTCGTGTTATTTTGTTTTTATCGTCGGTGAGATGTGTCAAGTTTTTACTGCGGTATTCTATGAGTTGCTTTTCAACTAAGACATAAACTTACAGATATGACTGGCTTTATAAATAATGTATGAAACGCTCCCGACTTCCCAGTGCATCCAGTTTGGCGACATTGCGTAATCAATCTGATCAATGATCCTGCCGGCCATCTTACTTTTTTAGCGTTCAGATGCCTCGTAATTAACGTCCGGTAGGAGTTGAAAGAAATATTAAGTGAAAAGGAACGGCAATCGGCAACCATCGACAATGGAGCATCAGCTAGTGTTGTGAGCACGTCGTTTGTCACATGTCACAGATACTTGTACGTTCTATTCAAACAGTGATTTCGGAGACGCACGTTCCACAAGCCATTACATGCTCCTAAACACAATGAGACGAAACCACAGTTTCTCATAGTTAAGCCGTTAAAAACCAACGATTATACGGATTTCGTACAGAGTTGTTTTATAATTGAGTCGGTTCTCATAGAACAAAAACCTTTTTTTGGACAATGGACGAAATTATAACAGGGTAATACCGACCGTTAGGGAGTTTCACATACTTAAATGCTTATTGCTACTAGCATGACATATGACGATTAATTATTATTGTGCTATTGTGAAAATCCGTGCGACTACATACGAAATGACTTTGAGACGGCAGGTGGTGTGGCTATTCAAACTATTTATCTTGATTGCTGAGAAAATTTTGTGAAACTGTGTGTGTATTGTGCCTTGGCGTTTCAGGGTCCCTCCGTTTAATGAAAATACTTAACACACCATTAATTTCCAACAAAGTTTCATCTTATAGCAACTCGGACAAGCAAAATATTTGCGAAACTTATTGAAATAAAAAGCTATAAGACTTATTTTACTTTGCGATTCTGGGCGTTAAGGATTCCACGTCTAGTCCAATTTGGGTTCATAAATTAGTCGCCATAAACAACTTTTTTCATTTGTAACCAAGTAGTCCCGAATAACTGTACTAACTTTATTATGACGATTCGAGTAATAAAACGACCATTAAAGCAGCCAGTTAACAGCGACAACGAACTCATGACACCGAATTGAACTTTAAATCATCTTGGAGGCAATTAGAAATCGTGTACAGAGTAAATTACGAAAAACGCAGATGTTGGTCGTCTTAACAGGCTTTAACAGCACACCTGCTGGGCGCGTGTGACGGTGCAATGCAACTCGACTCAAATATCGAATTCGATTATATCACAAATCATATCGCAATCACTCGCTCCACACTAGTTATCGTTCCATGCGAGCTATGACCTGCTATGTCCTAGATATGCGACAGGTAGACGCCGATTGAACTGCACTTAATCAAGAAACAGAATGTTGTTCGATAACACAATACTAATAAATAAAAACATAATGTCCGTTTACGGCATTAGATGCAATATTATAAATTGCATCCTTAATTTCTTAGCGATGAACACGCCATCCGAGACTGGAGAAAACCAACCGTCAGTGAATTATTTATTTTAAATTGGAAATTATTATTGCGGTCGGCAGACGTGTTTCCGATGCCGTTTCCGATCGCTTCACTGATCACGCAATTTGTTTTTCGAACGCGATCTGAGAAAGGGCTAAGTGGGATGCCACTGGCTTGCACGTGGGCCTCAAAAAAGTAAAAAATGCGGACACAGGGTCCTGCGGATGTGCCTATCGAGTATAAAGCATTGAGTTGACCGATCGGTGGACAATTACATCAATGTACGCCGATCGTCACGTAGACAGGACCGGCCCGGGGGCGAGACAAACCTGTCCGATGCAGTGGTGCGCAAAATACCGTTTTTTTATGGAGCATCGCGACTTCATTCATAATGTATTATAGCGCCTTGAAACTCGCACGCATACACACGCAGTAACTATAAATATAGAAGATACTCAAGTTAGTCACGACTGTGAGAAGCTTGGTCACAATAACAGTTCACTACAACCTGACTGGCATCGCACAAACATAATTATGTTAAACAACAAATTGACGACAAAAAGTGCACGAAAATCTCACGGATAAGTCCAAGATGCGAATCGATTCCCGACACACCGGTCGCACACGAACAAGTTTTGATATTCGCATACGAGTGCATTTGTGTTTGTTAATAACGGTACATTTGCGAACACATTAATAATCAAATAAGTGTTCGTTTCCCTGCGCACACGCATGCGTTGGGGATAGGTCCCTCGCAAATTGCCACTGGAGAAATAGTAAACGATGCGGGAACAAAAAGTCACCCGGCTCAAGTATCGATTTTTTACTGGTTGATAGTTTGGTAGGGGTCATATTAGAAGTCGTAGCATAACAAAGATCCCAAGTTTCTCTATCGACATCAAAATTACTTACAACCATACTAAATGTATGACTACATATTATCAATCGTCAATACGAATAATAAATCTGTAAGGATTGGTTATGGAGTAAGTTATTTTGTTTCAGTGATATCGTGTTTATAAGCTCTTGATACATGATACTGAAACTAAATTAAAGATTTTTAGATGTTTTCCTGTATGTTTTTTCCTCCATAACTCTTAAACAAATTAATTGAATTTTCATCACAAAACCCGAAATTATTTTTTATTGAATATCTACGAATCTTTCGTTTTAACGAAATAATTGTTATTTGAGCGTTTTATCTATGTCGAAATGGTTTAGAATTCAGCCAGTCAAACGATAAATTATCTTAGCGAATTTGACATTTTCGTTGCGACATTTTTACTACTGTAATATACCTACCTAGTTACATTATATTACGAGCACTGGCACAGGGGTCTATTATTGAAATGGTAAATCTTTTCGTTTAGAACGATTTCAAAAATTGGCCCATAGAAAACTTGGTGTCTGTATTTTGCTAGAGATTATGGAATGCACTAAACGCGTAGGTAACCACGGTAACCTATGCATGGATTGGGAAAGTAGGTATCGAGTCGGCGTTGGTACTTATCGATGTTCGAGTGAATCATGCACATTGCGATGTTCGAGATGCTACCACTACCTATGTTCTTGTTGCTTAGATAAATAAACAACTGTCTAAGTGTCCGTCCGATTGATGCACAGTAAGATTAACAAAACTCGTTGATCGATTTAGTTAAGACTTAATAACTTACGTGGTTAATTGCTGAGTGATATAGCGTGGTGGACTTATAGCATGTCAGCACGATATCTAAAAAGTTCAAGAGTAGAGAACAGCCCTTAAGAAGTAACCTTGACCGGTTCATAGGGCGATGACCGCAAATCTGTAGGTACCTATTTCGCACTGATTTAATATTGTTTTTGCAAGTAAGTTTGTCTCGTCTGTTTACTATCCTAGCTCAAAATGACTTTGTTTATTTACGATTCGCGCTTTCGGCACCTATTTTCCGACGATTAGCAACGGTCAATAAACGGTGGAAGGGCTCCGTCGTGTAAACTAGACCGAACTACTAACCCTGCCCGAAATATCTCGCCTTCAGAGACGTCTGGAGCGGTTATTCCTGTCGCAGCGGCTCGTCGCGGATTCGCCTCTTTGGGCATCAACTTCACCGGCGAGAAGCCTCGGAATGCATCTAATTTTAAAGCGAAGAGCTCGCGACCTAGCTGACCCCGCGCGCCGGCCGTATTAAAACCTGAACTTTCTTTATAACTATGTACCTCGTCTATGTTTGCTCGGCAAACGTATCGAACACACACAGGCGCGTCCTCGGCCGAGGCGCTGAGCCGGTCACGAGTCACGACTCTGGCGAGCTCACCTAACCTACACCCTCGCTCCCGACTATATCCAGGACAATCTGCTAAGCCGCGCACTCGTGGGAAAGTGACGCTCGTGTAATGCAGAACGGCCTCGCGCCTACGGCTTGCATCGCTATGTTGTTTATACTCGCGTATCCATGCGAACCTTTCGGTTTACGTGTGAAACATAAACAAACGGGGATTCGCGGTTTTTGGTGTCCGTTTCAGTACCTGGGGTAGAAACCCTAGCAGGGCGATGAGCACCGCGGGGGCGCGCATGCTGGCGCGGCCGGGCCAGCGGCGCCGGGGCATATATGTCGGGTCCAAGGCCCGCCGGTCGTCAGCACTCGGCAGAGGATCCGCAGTAATCCATCACTCGCACAAGTTTGCACTGAGCGTTTCACTCAAGTCACACAGCACAACAATCGAGATGTCACTGGTTGATCATCGGCTTCGGCGAACCGGTCGCGGAGTGCACTACGTTCGAAACGCGCGCGTCGCGTGTAGCGGCGTGTGGGAGCCGTAATTACGTGTATTCACGGCAACGCGCGATAGCAAACTGAGGGAGGCGGCCGCGGTGCGGGCAGCGCGCACCTGGCGGGCGGTGCGGCGGCACTCAAGAGATGGCGCTGCGCGGCGCATCTGCCGGCCGGCGCGCCCCCCCCGCGCGCCGCGCCCCGCTTCGCCAGCCAACCAGAAAATACACGGAAAACAGGCGTCTTGTGTACGAGAACACGTGCCCATATGTAAAAACTTCGGAGAAGAATCGAGCGATATGCAGTTTCTAGTGAGGCATTTGCTGGCTTTTTATTTACCTATTGATTATTGCTCAAAATATTTATATTTTAACTTACGTAGGTGGTAGGTACTTGCCTTTTTGGAGCAGGTGTCAGAAATTGGAGTTTTTATAAAAATATGAGTCCCCCGCTAATTCGATGTTATCATTAGATGCCGGAGCAGATGATAACTTTGAACTTCGCTTTTAGTTCTAGTTATAAAACACTTCACCAAAAAGCATTGCTCTGAAAAAATATTAATTTGCTTGCAAATTCCTGCAGGCAGCATCAATTTTTTTTTTATAATAGTATGGTACTAGTAAAATACCTAGATAATAAACTTTTCATATGAATTAACTTTATAAGTACCTACCTGCTTAGATGAGTACAAATAAGACATGCATATTATTTTCATGAGTATTTTTACGGTTATATATAATAAAAATTCTAGTAAAGAATTAGCATACATATCCTACTCTACTTGATTTCTTCAGTACTTAAAAGTAAAACATTTTAAATTAAATTTAAATTACTTAATAAATTCATAAAAACCCTGCAGATAAATGGTACATCCGGCGTTGAAAAAATAACAATCAAGCGCGGAACCGGAAAGCCTATATTAACCCTGGTATCTTGCAACATTGCGTGATAAGAGACGTACTATTAAAGACTCCCTATGCAAATTCAACGAAACTGCAAAAGCAGATGTATATGGATTTATATAATAGCTGATAAGTATGGAGTTTTGGTTTGTTCTTGTTGTTATTTCTAGATTTTAACCTGTAAGGCAAAGTCGTCAAGATTAGTAGGTAGGTAATACAAGCTAAACAAAGCTTATGTTTATAAGTATCAGATGTTTATCTGTGAGACCTCTCCAACCCGTCTGGCCAGCGTGGAGAGTGTAGGCCAAGTCCTCTGACTGCTCTGGCCAACTATGGCTCTAGTAGTACAGAGAGGGTCGTGCTCCTGTAGTGGAGACTAAAAAGACCTGATGATGATGATGATGATATTTTTTTTCAAGTGAAAACTTCTTTAGCGACATTATGCACTTTTTGGGATGGGTAAAAAATGTTAAACTCGCGTCAGGACACGTGACCTGATCGAAAATTCGTAAATTGGACCGCCGCAAAGGCGCCCGTTTTTTTTAAAGTTTTTTAGGTATTGCCTCTAATTTATCTACATATAAGTAAATAAAGGTATACGGACAAATCACATAGATTGAGCTAACTCCAAAGTTAACACAAATTTAATGATATTGACTAACTTAAATAGTTGATTTATTTATGCTTAATTATTTTAAAAATTTTATATTTTAAAAATTAATACATAATTACAAATAGAATATAAAACTATAGAGGTAAGTTGCCTGATATTTTTATATTTTTTTATTTAAGATAATTTTTTCTCTATCTCTTTTTCTGCTCTCTTTTTCACTTCATGTTTATATTGTATATATAGTTAGTTATAATCACTGTAATTTGAAAAGATATTACCTATTTGTTCTTTACCTGAAATAAAAGAGTTGCCTAAAAATTAATATTATGGCTATGGTTATTGTAGTTTTACTTAAGATACAAAATATATAGAAGCATCTAGTTTTTAAACATAGACAGTAAGTTGTCTGAAAATATTTTTTTTCCTTTTTTTTATTTTAGTTTTGTTCTAAGACATTGCAAAATATACGTGCCGTTTTAAGTTTTTATTTTAGTGGACTGAATAAATAAGTCAGTAGGGAGCATGCCTATAATTTTTGCATCGGAAGAGCACGGCTGTCGCTCTAGGCTCCAAGAAATTCAGGTAGCCAACGCATAAAGGTTGTTGCCCGCGGGTGCGCTCGCGTGCGCTCTCGTTCCGAACAAAAAGTAAATTGCGTTAATCTAGAAAACTATATGGATTGCGAAAGATCGGCGATAATTTGCGTTTCCACTTTGTTTTTGTGATCGGTATTGTTGGATAAAAGTTTCTGAGAAATGGGTGATATAAACATAAATGTTTAGCTGAACTGAGCTTCTTCTTTTCGAGTCGAAATCCATACTTCCATATTGTCTGTCTGTCTGTCTTCTTTTCACGCTTCAACAATTTTACCAATTTGGATGAAATTTGGTATCAAGGTAATTTGAGGCCCGGAAAGGATATTGGGTACCTTAAAATTCTGGAAATTCGACTATTCCCGAGGGATCGGCACTAACGCAAGCGGAGCCGCGGGCAAAAGCTAGTTGTTCTATCTGATTAGATTTTTTCTTCTTTACGTATATAGGTCTATCCTACTGGGAGTGCGGCACCGCGATGGTAGAAACCATAGTATTAGACGTTTTGGACAGGTACTCCCGTTGTATTTACCACAGACAAACTGCCAATGATATCATGCTTTTTAAATAATGATCATAAAAACTGATTACAGATAGCGTAACGTTGCCTACGCCACGGTCCACTTTTATTGGTCGGGCTGACCACGCCCATACCTACTTTATAATAAACGGTCATAGCAGGTCAAGCTTACTCACGATAATGTATGTATTGTAATTGTATGACGTGTTGTAGAACTGATATTCCGATGTAATAGAATGCCAATACGCAAGCAAGAGTCCCTTCGTCATTTGAGTGTTACCCGGTACGCCGTTTTCTTATTGACAACCCTAACTGTGAAAGTGAGGGCTGTCAACTTTTACGACGAAAAGTATATTGAGGTTGGAGGAATTTAATTAATTTCAGCCGTCGTGGCCGTTTCCTGTTGGTCCAATTTAATTGATAATCTTTCAGTTAAAAACTAAAACAATTTTAACCAAACGACTGAAAAGATGTTATTAAAATTTAAATACAATCAATAACAAAGTTTAAAATAAAATAAACAATAAAAATAATAAAGTTTTTTTTACCTTTAAATAAACATCAAATAAATTAAAGGCGCATCAATTCACACTTCTCTTTCTGATAAACGAAACAAATTATACGAAGCAATAAGTATTTACTAAGGAAAAACTGCATTCTTCACCGGTAATGCTTTCCGGTGGCCGGTGGCTGGGCCGCGATTAGGGTTGTCGACGGCGGGAGATTTAAAGGTTGCTGTATTGAAAATTGATGAGAAAACAAGTGTGTAATTAAAGTGCGAAATACGAAGGAGCAAAGTGTTGAGGCGCGAAAGAACTCAGGCGCGTAGAGCTGAGGTGCGATGCGAATGAACTGGGGAGCGAAGTGTTGAGTCACAAATTAACTTAGCTGCAAAGAGAGAACATACGTACTGCAGTTGGGTAAAATCTCAATACTGAATTTAAAATAATAAGAGACATGTGTGAAAGGCCCTATGCGTCACTTGGTTTACCCATCACTATTTAAAATTCGGCATGAATATCATGAAGACCAAATTCACGTTTATTAAGTTAATACTTAACTACATAAAACAGACAACACTGTAGTTTAATTTTATTAGTTCGTACCTACTACGAGTATACTAGGTAGGTATTGTTGAATTAGAATTTGACTTTACTTAACGCCAACAAAGTATAGCAGCACTCACAACATGAAGATTTGCCAATACATTTAAGGTTAAACTAAAATGCAAAAAAAAAGGAACTAGTCTACTTAGACATTCCTTCAGGCGGTAAACCTCGTTTTAATTCCGTAGATGATAAGGTACACAGGCTAGCGAAGCCAAATTCATTTACAGGCGTGGTTTTTGTGTAACTGACCTATCGAGTTCTATGTGTAAGTATATAGGAAGGCTTAGGCCGGGTGTCGCTATGCCGTTTCCGCCAGAGCTGCCTTGAGCAAGGCTAGGCACATGGAGCGATTCTATTGGTTCTTATCCTCTCACATTTCTGGTGAAAACGCACTTTAAGGAGTCTATCTATAATGCGTAGGTTTTTTACCTTTAATTCACTTTTGCTTTAATTTTCGTTATCTTAAGTTCTATTTTGCTTAAGTTTTATTTGTTGTATTCTATATCAAGAATAAAGCAACAAAAACAGCTATATCTTATTGTTAACGGAATACAGGCAGCCCTACCGACAACCGGTTGCCGATTTGAGCTCAGTTATCGCCTGATTTCTTCGATATAATTAGAAGATAAGGCATCTGCAATTTGACCGGATTAAGGCTAATGTCAAGTACAAGATTTAGAATAACGTGTTTTATGAGACAAGTGGGTGAATGTTGTGCTAGTGGTATGATATAATGTTGAATTCTTGAGAGTTGATGTTTTTCCTTCCTTTGTTGTACTGTTTCGAAAAACGGTCTAACACAAGCGTTAGGTATTTCAAAAACCTGTCTTTACATCGACGTTATTTCGAGCTATCGAATATATCTATATTTTTCTGAACTGAAAACTTCTCAAGTTTTCACTTCTGTCGGCTCGGCACTCCCGTTCTATCTAGAAGGTTACAAGTGGCCAGTTAGTACTGTATTAAAAAGAGGATTACATATATGCATAAGTCTAGTGCTGTGCCGTGCTCGAAATTTTCGGAAATTTCCCACAAATTGCCGTGAGAAGGAATTCATGAGAACAGAGAATTTATCTCCGGCACATCACTACACGTGTCTTTATAAGAGGAAATATTCCGAAAAAGCTTGAATTTCAGGAAGTAGATATCACATGGAAGTTTGTGAATTGTCCAATGTGATAGATAAGTACGTAAAATCTACATAGTGTGAGTCAGAATTTTTTACTCTATAACGTCTATCGACTATATATCGACAGACGCCTGCTACGCGAAAAAGTGTCATGTTCCGTGTGCAAGCGAGAGCGCGGAACAAGCGATAGAGAGGCACGATCGGCCTAAGCCTTCGGCTTGTGACGCATCGATCTCTCTTCCACCGTTATCACGTAAAGTTATAGTCTGAGACAGACTGTTACAGACTACCAATTTTGTGACTTGTTAATCAGAGGATTAAGGACACACGTAGCTAAATGCTTTATTCCAAGCCACCGTTTCTTGAACTATCGATTTTCGCGTTTCAGCTATTTAAATATCATTAAATATTGCGGTTTTATCTGCTGACTATTAAGTCAGCAGATAAAAACCGCAGCCATTAAACTCAACACTTCTGGACCCTCTTTTAATATTCAGAAGGTTGTAAAGTAGGGTGATCCTCTATCCCCTAAACTACCACACAGCCACCGTAAAAGAGGTTTTCAAGACCCTGGCGGTAGCCTGGGAGGAGAGGGACATTATCGTCGATTAACCAATCCTTAGTTTACATCAAATTAAAGATTAAAAAAATATTTTAATATATACATTAAAATTAAATAATATTATCCTTACTAATATAATAAATGCGAAAGTGAGTTTGTTTGTTTATTTGATTGTTTGTTTGTTTGTTACGCTTTCACGCCGTAACTACTGAACCGATCATCATGAAATTTTGCATACAAGTTCTCTGGAGTATGGAGAAGGACATAGACTACCTTCTATCCCGGGAAAAAGTACTATTCCCGAGGGATCGACATTAACGCGGGCGGAGCCGCGGGCGAAAGCTAGTAAGTTTATAAACCGAATAAAATATTGTTTAAATTTGAAAGGATATTATTACGCCGGATTCATAGCGTAAAAAACATAAAATAGTAGTTGAATTCCTTCTTTATTGAAGAAGTTACAATAAAACATTAAAAGATAGAGGATTTATAGAGAGGCTTTAGAGGATTAGCCGTGTGGTTTCCGGCAGAGTAGAATAGGACCACTCCTAGTCTTCCCGTGGAGGTCGTAAGAGCCGATCGTTATGAAATTTTGCATAACAAGCTAAACAAAGCTCATAAACATCAATGAGACCTTTCCAACCCCTCTGGCCAGCTAGGAGACTGTACGCTAAATCCTCTGTCTGCTCAGGCCAGGTATGGCTCCGGTAGTACAGAGCGGGTCATGCTCCTGCAGTGGAGACTAAAAAGACCTGATGATGATAATAGAGAATGAATAAGATTAAGTCAAATCGAAGATTGTCTTTGAATGCAATTTTCTTCATGTTATCAATATGGCTGGCTTGAATTGAAGGCGTACAAAGAAATACTAAGTATGTATGACGTAGATAACATCGTCATATTTCGATTATCGTCTAGAAAATGGCAATTTTTACGGCGTAAAAAATCGAAGCTTCTGGGTTAAGATGTGCGTGGATTAGAGCTATGAATATTTGATTAAACAAAGAATACCACACCTCCTACCACACCCTGCACAGCATGTATCCCTGACATACAAATATGTACCGAATACCTGAACATGTTGAGTACCTAATTATTGTTACCCGACTAGGCCTAATGAGGGTTATGCTTTTGGCCACTATGCTTGTATGTATGTTAGTTTGTGGCCTCGTATTTCGTTAACTAACCAACGTAACTTGACTTATGGCACATCGTTAGATGAGTCTTGACTCTTGAGTTGACCGTCTGCTGGCTATGAAATGATTTTAAATCCAAATTCAAAATGACGCCCTCTAAAATACGAAAAGAAGCGAAATTAAAAAAAAGTCATAGTAATTTATTTTTTTGGTAATAAAAGGTAAATAGGCATAAGGAGGTATACTATTTCCTCCATATACCTATTTACCTTTAATTATCTACTGAACCGATCGTTATGAAATTTTGCATAACCGTTGTCTGGGGGTACGGAGAATGACATAGTGTACATTTTTTCCGGGAAAAGTACTGTTCCTGAGGGATCGAAATTGACGCGGGCGGAGCCGGGGGTAAACGCTACTTTATTATAATATCGTTTATTAAGTAACAAGCCTATTTTATTACTTCTATTAAAATAGTAACGGAGTGGAATTCCCGAGTTATAATCACCGCAATCAATATCAGTTTTTATCTTATTAAGGACTTTCTTGGTGCGACTAATTAAATTAAATATATTGCGTGAGAATTTAATTATGGCATATAATGACACAGGCTTTATTGCATAGACAATTAATATGTAACCTATAAATAGTGTAAGATTCTAAACGCTTTGCAAACGCATAAAAAACTTGAATAATAAAAACTTAAATATTCTTGAGTATTAATGTAATAGAAATTGATAATTTGTATTAAATAAAAAGCTATATATGACCAAAATTATCTTATTTCCTTGCTCTTTATTATAATGAGATTTTTTTAAATAAAAATACAAACGGCCAAAAAATACATGAGTCAAAGTTTCTAACGATACTGCACACATTCAGATCCTTTTAGTCATTTACAATGAGTCGTATTTATAATAAATAAACTTAAATACTTTTAGAATAGGACTACTCCTAGTCTTCCCATGGAGCTCGTAAGAGGCGACTAAGCAAATATAAGCTAAACAAAGCTCATAAACATCAATGAGACCTCTCCAACCCGTCTGGCCAGCGAGGAGAGTGTAGACCAAATCCTCTGTCTGCTCTGGCCAAGTATGGCTCCGGTAGTACAGAGAGGGCCATGCTCCTGCAATGGAGACTAAAAAGAACTGATGATGATAATGAAGATGATTCATTATATACTTTCTTACCATATGCATACACGAACTAAAAAAACATTCTTGGTAGTCGTGTATTATTTAGCGGAAAATTTTGTCAGACTTCAGACTACAGACCTGATGACAGGGAATTTAAGATGAGGATCCTCCGGTTCCGGATCAACTATTTTCCGAATGATCCCCCTTCCTACATATATTCTCCATAGACCAATCGATTTCCATAAAACCTCGAGGGATAAATAAGTGAAACATACTTCCATATATGTATATAGATCCATAACCATACTAATATTATAAATTCGAAAGTTTGTCTGTTACTTTTCACGCTTCGACCATTGAACCAATTTGGATGAAATTTGGTATGGAGCTTGAGGCCCGGGGAAGGACATAGGGTACTTTTTACTCTGGGAAATTCTGCGGGCAAAAGTCAGTACAATATATTTTTAGGACAAGCTTATATGTGAGCCAATTAGTACTTCAGAACTTAAAAGACTGAGCTGTTCAGCTTTAAGAAGTTAACAATCCTAGGATCATCAGGAGCATCAGCTAGTTGACATCATGTTATTGCATTGTCATCCGATTTACATGGTTATACAAAATTTCAGCCCAATTAGACCCCGGGAAGTCGGGCAAATTTAACTTACACGGACACCGGGATAGGTGAAGACTTATTAGTTTTATTTTAGTATGTAATTTGATGGTATATTAGCTTATTAGTTTTATTTTTAAATTGGATGGTTTACTTATCCTTACTTATATTATAAATGCGAAAGTGAGTTTGTTTGTTTGTTTGTTTGTTACGCTTTCACGCCGTAACTACTGAACCGATCATCATGAATTTTGCATACAAATTCTCTGGAGTACGGAGAAGGACATAGGTTTTATCCCGGGAAAAAGTACTATTCCCGAGGGATCGACATTGACGCGGGCGGAGCCGCGGGCAAAAGCTAGTAATTAAATAAACATGACTATAAGGTGAAGACTTGTTATTTTTATTTTGACCTCGTTGACCAAGTTGATATTGTTATTTTTAGGTATTACTTACAATGAAGACCGTTAAAAAGTTCTAAAATTGAAGTTAGAAAGAAGAAGAAAGAGACTGGGTATCCACAACACAGGGAATCCTAGCTCAGAGTTTTTTTTGTAAACATTATGTTACATACAGTTGAATAAAGAATTATTATTATTATATTAAAAAAGTTTTAGAAACAATCATCACCTTAAATTAAAAAAAAAATGTCAGCGATCCACCTAGTGAATTTTAACATCCGAACCCGAATGCGCAAAGAAAGTCATTATAGGAATTAACTCTTTTTTATAGACTGAGGGACAGTAGACCTGAGTATTTGGTATGAATTTCAGCCTCATACCTCCACGCGTTCCTGAGAAAAAGGACAGACAGACAGACAAACGGAAAATAGTAATCATATAGGAGTTCCGTTTTTTTTCCTTTTGAAGTACGGAATAATAAAAGAAGATCAATAGAGGAGTTTACAATTTAATACCTAGGAAACCTACCAGCTAATGGCCAAAGTATCTTCAAGCCGCCATCTGTGACTAATTACGTATCTATCTTTATGTTGCTACATCGTGTTCGTGTCGTGATCGAAGCAAACCATTAGTCTTTGTATTTCAATAACATCTTCTTAGCCGCAAGAAGTCAAGCTGGTTTTCATGTAGGCAGGCTTATTTATTGTTCCAGTAGAAAACAAATAAACAGTGTCTGTTTGGAATAAATGGGACGAATTGCAGACATTTCTTATGGGACCAATCATCATCATCTAAGCCGCAAGAAGTCCACTGCTGGACATGGGCCTCCCCCAAGGATTTCCAATATGACCGGTTGGAAGCAGCCTGCATCCAGCGTCTTCCTGCGACCTTGGTTAGATCGTCCGACCACCTTGTCGGTGGGTGTCCAACGCTGCGCTTGCCGGTACGTGGTCGCCATTCGAGCACCTTTCTGCCCCATCGGCCATCGGTTCTTCCAGTCCATTTTTTTACTTTCCAGGTTTGATCTTATAGGAAAAGTTGTTCATATCGACGGGCTGAATCACCCCTTTTCTTTACATATTGTAGATAAACATCCAAGACCCGGGCCGATCTGAAAAATATAATTTTCCATCTTGACCTGACCGGGGAGCGAACCCGGGACCTTCGGCGTGGCAGCATGGCATGATGACTGCTAAGCCACAGAGCTTCTCAAAATTATTCATATTATGGATACTTGGAGAAATATATACTTAACTAGAAATTTTGATAATTCTGTGCTTTTTTGGCCTTGATTATAAAAAAAATCGTAATGTAGAAAATGTGTAGAAATTTCAGAATATTTCAGCGAAAACCCGATGAGTATGTTTGTGTCTGCAACGCTGGTGCAAGTGAATGTCGCTTGCGTAATAACATTCTTGCACCGATATGCGTAAGCGGCTGAAATTGAGTAATATTAGGGTTGCCAATACTTAAGTTATTCATTTAAAATGACGATGGTCTAAACTGTATAGCGCTCAATGGGAGTACAGGGGTATCGGTTTTGTAATCCTAATTAATATTATAAATGCGAAAATGAGTTTGTTTATTTGTTACGCTGTCATGTTGTAACTACTGAACCGAACCGACGCATACACGTTATCTGGGGTACGGATAAAGACATAGGGTACATTTTATCCCGGAAGTATATACTGTTCCTGAGGGATCGACATTGACGCGAGTGGAGCTGAGAGCGAAAGCTAGTAAAATATAAATCTTATTAAACTTAAGTTTATTCAGTATCTTGGTTTTATATTAGGCATTGTAGATGGGGATTACATTTAATTATCATATTCTTTTATTTACAATCCACGCTGTCCATAACAAACAAGTCGTCAAAAGATACAATGTACATAAGTTTTCAAAATTCACAACATAAACTAAGAACTAAGTATTAATTTGTAGGCTTAAAAAATGTGTAAACTACAGTGCTCTTTCTAAAAAAAATATTTCAGCATACGCATGTTTTTATATTTTTTATGGCTTTTTGCTTTTAGGATCACAAACTTTGTCAAGTAGTTATATTCTGTCTATATTTGACTTTTAATTGGAGTAACAATTGTGACACGAATCGGATAATTTGTTTTATTATTTCACGAATAGTAAACATCTATTTTTTCGCAGTTCGACGATACTGATTAATCAATTTACATTGAACATATATATTTTATCTTATTACATTATCTCATCAAAAGTCAATTTGAAGTTAGTTTCGAAAAGTTTCGTAATTTGAAGAATTTATTTGGGTCCTTCGAAAATCTATAACTATATTTATGAATTTGCTAAGTACACATTGAAAGCAACAGATTGTAAAATATATTTTTTTTTATTTCGCAGCCCTAGGTAATAGGTATGCGAATACTCGATTCTCTACCCTAAACGAGTATCGAAACTAAATATTTGAAATCTGTTGAAATTCTTAGTATAAAAGTGAAAGTTTAAGGTCAAAGGGAACCATACATTTTTATTTGTATTACTATTGTTGCTTTTGCAATTCTGTTAAATCCACCATAACTTCAATGAATCAGTACTGCGTCATTTGTAATGGTATTTGGGATGGTGTCGAAGAATTGTAGTCTTTAATATGTGTAGTTTAAGGTTGAATATGTTTTGTATGTCCGCGTGGTTGTAGTGACGTAGTGACAAGCGTTCAATGAATGTTATTGGATTGGAGATTCTTGCTAGTGTTCATGTTTTCTCGTTCTAAATAACAATAACTGTTCAGCAATCAAACAATTTATTACTGTAAGATTTTTGTGGCGTATTTTTTAATAGCGTAAAATAGTTAATTAAATATTATAAGCTACTAAAATAACTAACTAATATAATAAAGCTGAAGAGTTTGTTTGTTTGTTTGAACGCGCTAATCTCAGGAACTACTGGTTCAAATTGGAAAATTTTTGTTGTGTTGGATAGTTCATTTATCGAGGAAGGCTTTAGGCTAAAAACATCACGCTGCGATCAATAGGAGCGAAGCATCAATAAAAATGTTTTGAAAACGGGGGAAAATTATTCATTAATCATAATAACAGAAATTGCCGCGGACGAAGTTGCGGGCAACAGCTAGTAATTAATAAAAAAATATTGATTTTATTGAAATGTCGAGTGGTATCGTCATTTTCAGAAAGAATAGTAACATAGAGGTATTCGCCCTTAAGGTGATACCACTGTAAATAAGGTCGTTCTGAACCTTATTTATCTCGCAAAATACTTAAATTAGGAGTTTCAAATCTAAGTAATATGATTTTTGACTATTTCATCTCCAAAAATTGAAGATGAAAACACGTTTTGATAAAATTTTCTCGATAGAAATATTTTTTGGAAAATGGTCTTCGTTCGCAGAGTTTTTGTTATTGTAGCTCAAATGCGACGAATGAAATAATGATTTTTAGACTAAAAGATAGGTTATTAGTAATTCATCAAAATGTAAATATGAAAATACAATTAACCGGTCTGATTTTATATAAAATAGAAATAACGAATTTGGCGCTTACGATTTTTTCTTTGAGCGACTCGGGACTATCTCCTATCTCATCATTCACGGGCTAAACCGCCAAGCGCTATCCCTTGCGCGCACTTGATCAGTCCTTTGCCGAGCGAAGGTACCAAACATTTGAGGCCTCGCCTTAAGAGGGTGCCGCGCGAACGAAAAACGTCGCTACTGCGCAAGCCTAGGCTGCGCAGAACCATTAGGCGATTATGAAAAAAGGTGAAAAGCCTTAATATTTTCATATTTATATTTTTATGAAAAAATAAGAAAGGGGGCGACCCCCAAGATGTACATATAAATATTGTAATGTGAGAATTATTGTTTTAACGTAAAAATTACATAGTTTTCGAAGAAAAATGTTTTAGATATAACGTATATATTCATTTTTTAATTTCATATGTATTTGTTTCAAATTCCAACAAGGGGGCGATCTTATTCAAGGATTGATCAAAATTATACAAGTACTTTTTATTTTTTAATTAATTTAGCGCATAATACTAGTGATTTGAAAACACATTTTTTCACAATTTCGTGTAGTACCGTCTTAAATTAAATATACTAATAATAAAATACGATTTATTTATTATATAACTAAATACAACGGTACATAGTACATGGTACTTACAGTATTTAGTACAAGTTTCGAAATGACACCCCCCGACCACTTGGTCGGGGGGGTGGGATTTAATGGTTTCTTATGTTTTCGTTTTATCTATATGCGACGATTTCAAGTCACGCTGGTGTTGGTAGCACACTTGGGGTAAATTTAAGGGATGTGGGTTCAAATCCTACCTGTGGCGATTTTGTTTCATCACATATTTTCATTTTAAGATATCAGAAAACCCTCAGATTATCTCTATATGTAATTCGATTTTAGATGAAGAAGAACACTGTAGATTGTTTAGTATAAGTAAATATTGCTCGGGAAAGTTGCCAAGCCACCTAATAAGGCACTCAATAACATTATTTTCTAACACAATTTCCTTTCCTTTGACATTCTCGTTAGCGCGGCAAAAACTGGATGCGTTCCGTTCCACGCTTAAAGCGACACCGTTAAATCCTATATTACGCATGCGACCTCTGGCCCGTCGCATCTTAACTGCAACGGAATGCAATCAGCCGTTGCTTCAGACCTGGCCAAGATAGCCATTCGCTAGATGAGTAAGGAAATTAGAAGTTTATTGAAATGATGATGAGGAAAATGAAAAATGTTAATAGGCGATGCGGCTAGCAACCTATTACTTTTTTAATTTCGTCCGCCTCCTAATATGTACGTTAAATATGGCCCTTGTGTTTTATCTAGGCTCTGTCTACCCCGTCAGGGATAAAGACGTGATAATATGTATGTAAGTATATGTCTGGGATGATTTAAGGCTTGCAACCATCACCATTTTGATTCCTTTTTGGAATGGGTGACCGCAAGTGGCATAAAAATATCTCAAGCTCCTTCATGCTTCGAAAGGCACGTTAAGCCGTAGGTTCCGGCTGTCTTTATTGGAAGTCATGGGGCTATGCCAGATGCCTTTGGGCAGCACAAAATATCTGGCACCAGTGTAGGCCTCCGTGGTTTTTTGTTAACTGCCTCCGTGGTCCAGTGGTTAAGGCGTTTGCCTGTTGACCCGGGGGTCGTGGTTCGATTCCCACGGGAAGCATACTTTGTTTCGTTGTTTTCAGTTTGGTTAGGACATTGCAGACTTGAATCACCTGATTGTCTGGTAATAAAGACGATTCCGTGCTTGGAAGGCATGTTAAGCCGTTGGTCCCGGCTGCCATCTGGCAGTCGTTAAAGGCCGTCAGAGGCCGAGAGGCCATTCCGAAGAACTATGACACCAGGATGTGCATGGTCAATTGAACGTGTCACGTACACGAAATGATGATAATGATGACACACACGAAAAAAAACCGTGTGCCCCTTGAACAACCGTGGTAGGAATAAAGATGGCCCTGGGAAGATGCAAACAAGAACACGCACAGAAGAACAAGAAAACAGTTTTTATTACAATTTATCTATATTATTTATATCAGATATCAGATATATCGAATTTTATACAGTTAATCAGCCGTGTGGTATCCGGCAGAGTAGAATAGGACCACTCCAAGTCTTCCCATGGATGTCGTAGAAGGCGACTTAGGAAATACAAGCTAAACAAAGCTTATAAACATCTAAGAGACCTCTCCAACCCGTCTGGCCAGCGTGGAGAGTGTAGGCCAAGTCCTCTGGCTGCTCTGGCCAAGTATGGCGCTAGTAGTACAGAGAGGGTCGTGCTCCTGTAGTGGAGACTAAAAAGGACCTGATGATGATGATGATGATGATACAATTAATCAATCATAATTATCGCGGTACGAGTATCAATAAAAAATAAATTTACGACATTCCAACAACTAGATTATTTCACAAACTAGATTTGTAATATTGATAACGAAAGATGAGAATCCTACTACGTGCTACTAGCATGATCGGTGTCCGTACATACGAGTACGTCGATCTTTATTGATTAAGAATCTTTGTTTTCAAACTATAGTTAGAACATAATTAAGCCCAAAATTAAGAGGTCAGGGTCAAAGTCAAAGTCAAAGATTTTTATTCAAAATTGGATACATGTATCTCTTTTTAAACGTCATATTTTTATTTCTTATATGTATATTTTTTAATATATGCAAAATTAAAATAGTACTAGCGTTTCGGAACGACCACTGGTGAGAAGAATACGCCGAGAGAAACTCAATCCAGACTTGGTCCCTACGTGCCTGAAGGGCTCTGAATACATTGTTAACATTAAACACAATTTTTCATACTATAGATTAAATTGATAACATTAAATAAATTTATATAAATTTCCACGCATTTTTATCAGTTATATAATCATCAATGCAGTAATAAGCCTTTTTTATTAACTGGTTTTTTACAATCGTTTTGAACTTAAGTAAAGGCTGACCTAATATTTCTGCAGGAATTTTATTATAGAAGCGTACTCCTAGACCCAAAAATAAATTCATAGTTTTCTGCAATCGCAATACTGGTGTAGCTAATTTATTTTTATTTCTCGTGTTTCGGTCATGGATATCACTATTTTTCATAAATAAATCAAGATTATAGCGCACAAACATAATATTCGTCCTTAACTGCTTGTCCGTCGGTTGCAGTTATGGCATTGGGTACGCGGCCCGGCCGAGCTTGCTACTCATCATCAGGTCTTTTTAGTCTCCACTACAGGAGCATGACCCTCTCTGTACTACCAGAGTCATACTTGGCCAGAGCAGTCAGAGGATTAGGCCTACACTCTCCTCGCTGGCCAGACGGGTTGGAGAGGTCTCATTGATGTTTATGAGATTTGTTTAGCTTGAATTTCCTAAGTCGTTTACGACCTCCATGGGAAGACTAGGAGTGGTCCTATTTTACTCTGTCTTAAACCACACGGCCAACACTGCTAAGTGCTTGTTCCCCATTTATCCGTGAATAGTATTCTAATACCTTCAATCAGTTCCCTAATCCAACAAATTCTTATCCTTCCTCAGCTTAAAAATGCTCATGATGGGAAGGAGCGTCGGATGCTCAAGAACCCAAAGAATAAATAAATAAATATATACGGACAAATCACACAAATTGAGCTAGCCCCAAGGTAAGTTCCAGACTTGTGTTATGGGATACTAACTCAACGATTCTATATTTTATAACAAATACATATATAGATAAACATCCAAGACCCAGGCCAATCTGAAAAACAGCCTCCGTGGTCCAGTGGTTAAGGCGTTTGCCTGTTGACCCGGGGGTCGTGGGTTCGATACCCACCGGAAGCATACTTTGTTTAGTTGTTTCCAGTTTGGTTAGGACATTGCAGGCTTGAATCACCTGACTGTCTGATAATAAAGATGATTCCGTGCTTCGGAAGGCACGTTAAGCCGGTGGTCCCGGCTGCCATCTGGTAGTCGTTAAAGGAACCACGTCAGAGGCCGAGAGGCGGTTCCGAAGAACTCTGACACCAGGGTGTGCATGGTCGATTGACCGTGACACCTACTCGAAATGAATGAATGAATCTGAAAAAGATCATTTTCCATCTTGATCTGGCCGGGGATCGAACCCGGGCACTCCGTGTAGCAGGCTGGCGTGTTAACCACTGCGCCACGGAGCTGTCAACCCAGGGTTGGCAAGTTCTTAGTTCTCTGGCAGTTTCTTTATTCTCAGTTTTTTTATTTTTTTCTTTGGCTCTTGGCAGGTGTAAAGCGTAGTGAGTATGGCAATATCATATCAAAGAAGAAGAAAGAAGAAGAAACCTAGGGAGACGCCTTTATCCAGCAGTGGGCTTATGGCTGAAATAATAATGACGAAGCACATAATTGATTTTGTAGAAATTAGTAGAATTGATAACATACATTTTATTCTACATATGTACCTAAATGTACCGTGGACGGTACTTACCTTTAGTGACTAATTTTAAATGCAATAAATGGTCCACGCGGATGAAGTCGTGGGTAAAAGCTATAGCTATATCTGACATAAAAGCGAATTCGCAGCTGCATCAAAAATGTTAAGTCCAGGACCGGATTTAGGTTTAGCTCGGGCCGGCTTTCTTGGGTTCCGTTGGCCATTAATTACCCGAGCTGACGCGTCGCATGACGGTAGAAAGCGCGACCTCGGGTCACTTGTATTCGAAAATGGTTAGATAGAGTGCGGCCCTGGAAGATGAGATTGAATAGATTTTTTGTGAGATGTATTTATATTTTTGTTACTTTTTTATAAATTTTAATGTCAGTATCCACAAAATATGGCTTTGAAACTTTTGTCTGTGGTTTTAATTTTTATCTATAATGCTGTTTTATTTGTGAAGCTTATGTGCTTTTTTTAATTACCACTTTGGAGAATCATCCTTTCTTATTTACTTTTCCTATTTTCTGTAATTTTTAGTATTCAAAAGATTTTTAAGTAGCTCGGTTCTTTAATGTTGATAAATAAAAGAATATTTCGTTAAAAGATTAATATTTCATGCTGGCCTAAAGACAGTATTCACGATGGTAGACTTATCGTCAAGGGGATTTATTCAAGATTATAAGTAATGGATAGTAATAAATAAATATATAGGAACATATCACACAAATTGAGCTAGCCCCACAGTAAGTTGTGAACATGTGTCGTAGGACACTAACTCAACGATACTAATTTTATAATAGATACTCCGTGGTCCAGTGGTTAAGGCGTTTGCTTTGAGACCCGGGTGTCGTGATTCGATTCTCACGAAAAGCATGCTTTCTTTAGTTGTTTCCAGTTTGGTTTGGACATTGCAGGCTTGAAACACCTGATTGTCTGATAATAAAGATGATTCCGTGCTTCGGAAGGCACGTTTGGTTGGTTCCGGCTGACACCAAGGTGTACGTGCATGGTCGATTGTCCGTGACACCTACACGAAATGATGAATAGATACTTATATAGATAAACATCCAAGATCCAGGTCATTATCTGGAAAATATCGTTTTCCACCGTGACCTGACCGGGAATCGAACCCGGGTACCCTCGTGCTACGGAGCACGCCGTTATGTCTTTTGGGTAAAGTCGCGTGCCAGGTGCATGGGACCATCGGTTCTAGTGAAAATATATTGAAGATTCAACTAAGAAAAATAAGCTATCCAATATGTTTTGTTGTCAAATTGATAATTCAAGTTATGGCGATCCAATAGCATATTTTATGTATAATAGTATATTTTAATTTGATACCGTCTGCTTCTTATGCAATGGCGTGAAGTTCTTCTCGATTTACATAATCTGGTCAATATTTGTTGGGGTCGATTCATGTAGGCTTAGTTAGTTGATTGTTGATGTTTTGTTGTGATAATGTTACCACATTTATACGTGTTAGTTGAGAGATTCGTGATAAGAGACTTCGATTGGCTATAATTTTATGTATCTCTTCAATAAGTATTAATCTGAAAGGGAATGTTTAGACCAAATGATGTCAATGTACATATGTATTGTATACTTAAGAAAGTTTGTAGCCGCGGAAAGCATCTGCTGTTCTATAGGTATATTTTTGTATGTCTGTATAAAGTACTAGCTTTCGCCCGCGGCTCCGCCAGCGTCAATGTCGATCCCTCGGGAACAGTACGTTTTCTCAGGATAAAAGGTAACCTATGTCTTTCTCCGTACTCCAGAGAACTTGTATGCAAAATTTAATGATGATCGGGTCAGTAGTTACGGCGTGAAAGCGTAACATAAGTAAGGATAAGGATAACGATTATGTAATTACTAGCTTTCGCCCGGGGCTCCGCCCGCGTCAATATCCATCCCTCGGGAATAGTACTTTTTCCCCGGATAAAAGGTAGCCTATGTCCTTCTCCGCACTCCAGAGAACTTGTATGCAAAATTTCATGATGATCGGATCAGTAGTTACGGCGTGAAAGCGTAACAAACAAACAAACAAACTCACTTTCGCATTTATAATATTAGTAAGGATGTTATTTAGTAAGGATAAGGATACCTATATTTTGTATAATCGAATGATTAGGTGTGTCATCCACAACTGCTTGGCTGCTTGCTACATTCCCTTGCCAGACAAATTCCTATTCTTCCCCAGCTTAAAAATGCTTCCGATGGGCAGCAATGTCGGCAGCACAAGAAGCGAAAGAAATTGTGCTCGCCAAACCGCCTACGAAGCGTGGTGACTCACCACGCTTCGCCATGAAACAAAGAATACTTGGGAGAGGTCCTTGTCCAGCAGTGGATTGCAGTCGATGATGAATGATTTTACTAAATTATATCCTTTAAAATGTGATCTGACAGTGCATATAAAATCTTATTGTCTAATTAAACGATTTGACTTAGAACTTTGTGCGATCGGTTGCTATCCAAAGTTGAGGATCAGTTAATGAACGTTTCTAACATGTCTAGTATCCTTAAAAAATAAACGATCCCCGGAACCAAAGGTTTTTAGTAAGGATATAACATTAATCTCAGTTTATTGGTGATAAAGGCCGGAATTCCTCAAGCGGCGAGACGTGTTGTAGTATGGAACATTTTACACTGCGTGTGGCGAATGCGATTGTTACCGATCACCACGCTTCATAGTAAGGGATGTGTGGAAACACACGAATCACACCTCACCATTCCTCCATTGGACTACGAGACGCAGACAGAAATTTCACCCTTTTTGTCGTAAAACAACTAAGAGTCGATAAACGCTTCGACAGTTCCTTTTTGGTTCGAGTAGCTAAGGTGTGGAATGAACTGCCTGCCTTTATATTCCTAGAAAAGTACAGTCCCGGGATTGTCAAAAGTAGAATAAATGGGTATCACACATCCTCGTCTTCATCGTTACTTTTTTGACTAGCTCCGTGGCGCAGCGGTCAACACGCCTGCCTGCGACACGGAGTGACCGGGTTCGATCCCCGGCCAGGTCAAGATGGAAAATGATCCTTTTCAGTTTGGCCTGGGTCTTGGATTTGTTTCTATATATGTATTTGTTATAAAATATAGTATCGTTGAGTTAGTATCCCATAACACAAGTCTTGAACTTACTTTGGGGCTAGCTCAATCTGTGTGATTTGTCCGTATATATTTATTTATTATTTATTTATTTATTATTTACCATCAGGTGAGATGAGAGACCCTACTCGATCCCTGAAGGGGTGATTCAGCCCGTCAATATGAACAACTTTTCCTGTGGGACCAATTATACTGGGAAAAAGAAAAGACATGTAGGATAGATCACTATAGTTTTATTGCGTTTATTATATTATTTTTACACCTAACATAGACCAAGTTGACACTTCTCGTGGCATATATGAACTGTCGTTTATCATGACAAGACAATTATCAAATTGGTCATGTAATAAACTCAATAAAACCATAGTAAGTGATTAAATTTAAATGTGTTTCAATCGCAAAAACATAACAAAACAACATGCCAGATAGCCTTATAAACAGTTAAGAGAATTGTGGACCTTTTAGCAAAAAATGTTGACTGTTTAGGGTTGACTATTACGCTCTAAACTACAATGACAAAAAAAAAAAAAACAGCAGAAGAAAATCACCCCGTGTGTCTTCCACACACCGTCACGGCATAATTCCATACGGTTCGGCTCGCGTGTACCGACGGACATAAGACACGCGTTTTAACTATTAATAATAAGTTAATTGGAACGTGCGCCACTTAGGTGAGATGGGACTGGCCGAACTGTATCTCTGTTTTGGACGGGTTACGACGTAAATTAATAATAGGGAGGATTCCGTATAACAAATAAAGCAACGAATGTAAGTTAGAAGGTCAGGGTGTCATTCTCAACTGTCTATCCAGTATTTGCAGGTGTGGCATCGGGTACGCCCGCCCGGCCTTCCGAGCTGCTACTTGCTTTACCCCTATTCATCCGAGTGAGTAGTATCAAAATATCTTCAATCCCTTCCAAAATCCAACAAATTCCTATCCATCCTCAGTTTAACATTTCTTCCGATAGGCAGCAGCGTCGGAAGCACAAGAAGCCAAAGAAACTGCGCTCACCAATCCGCCTGCCAAGCGTGGTGAGTACGGCAATATCCTTCCATGAAACGAAAAATCCTTGGGAGAGGCCTTTGTCCAGCAGTGGCCTTTGTTGGGCTGTAATGATGATGAATGATGATAAGTTAGAAGGGTCGCCATGTAGTACGTGGTTGCAAATAAATAAACGTCAATTACATTGTAGCTTTATTTACATTAAAGTATATTAAGCGTTAAATTGCTGGAAAAGACCTGTAGCAGTACCTCTTGACAAACCAGTATATGGAGACCAGGAGCCTTTTGAATTTTAACTGATGATTGTTGTGTGTGCTGTTCTTGACAATATTTATTGTTTTTACGATACTAGGATAGTTTTCTCGGTCAAAATAATACAGTTTAAATTAGTCCATCAGTTAGATACTCAAAAAATATCGCACAAGTATTTTTCTTCTGTCAATTAAACATAAAGCGCGTCAAAGTTCGAGGGAAAGGCTTGTGACGTCAGTTTGCTAAAAAGTGTAGCAAACGCACGCGGAACTTTAACTGGCCATACTTTAATATTTTTTTTCTTTAATTGACAAAAGAAAAAAAACGTGTCCAATATTTTTGAGTTTCTAATTGACTGAATTATATTTTTTAGGAAGCCTATTGCTTGCGGAACCCCACCAAAGGTATTAATTGTGCGGCCGATACATAATTGATAACCGTTGTTATTTTTATAGCACCGATCTGTAACACCGCTGGACCCTTGAACCGGCGCAATTAGATGAATGAACACGATTTCCATTTCATAGCCGTGGTGTGTGATATTATTTTAAGGTGTGCTACAAGTGTGGTGTGTACGAACTACATTTACTCATATACAATATGTAAAGAAAATCCTGTCCGCCCGTCAATATGAAAAACTTTTTCTATGTAAAACAAAAAAAAATATTTTTGATATTTCTATACAAATTGAGAGCCGAAGATTTTTGATTGGAAATGTAATTTTTTTTTTATTTTACAGCTTTGATCCCTATAAGGGTCCAGAACGATCAAAATTTCACCGTGTATAAATAAACACACAAGCTTATATTCGCATATGTTGGTTAAGATATCATTATATTACAGAGTTGTTGTAAAACTAGTTAGGCCATTTAACACGCTAACTTTAAGAGTATAACTCATGAAGCTATAGTATACCTAAGAATATGAACCTTTTTTGTGAAATGTGACACCTATGAAAAAACTAAACAGTGCAGTAAAGTATTTCCATACATTTTTTCTGCTCTAGAGATGAAAAGTTCCGCTTTGTGTTGGATATGTAGTGCAGTTATGATAGAAAAAGATTTTGTCTTGGCATGCAAATAATTATTGCGTTCTAAGAATCTCCCACAGAAAAGGCACCTAAAGAAATTATTTTCGTTAGTAAATATTTACTAGCAACCAGGTTTAATATTTCACTCCTAAGTATAGCTAGGAGCTACCTCTATTAGTTAATCTGTGTTAAGAGCTCTTTAACCAATTTGAGATGCTCAAAGTCCTTCATGAATTAAAGTCTACTTCGCAAAGCCTTGTGAAGTGGACAAATAGACAGGTATCTACTTGTCTAGTCAGAGTTGAATGAATTTTTTGGGGCGGATTTAAACGCATAGTTTATTTTAATTCCTTGTTCCGAATAGTTTTTAAAAGGGCAGCAAGCAGTTTTAAAATTTTAGAGAAAAGAAAACCACTTTTATATAATAAACAGAAAATATTACTTTAAATACGTGATATCGAAAGCTCACCAGCAGTAATAATAATTAAGATAACAGCTAATACTTTTTTCCATTCGCAATGGCGGCTTTTCCTAGACTTTTGTAGGCAGGACAATTAGTTTTAAATGTCATTTTATGGTGTCGGTTGCACGTTATATTACCATTACATTAATATAATAATTATGTACTTAAAATACAGGACGTATCTATAAAACTTATTTTAATTAAAGTATACAAGTTCATTACCCCTTAATTAAGGGAACCGTAATCAAGATATAAAAAATATACAATGCTAGTTTTTGCCCGCGGCTCGAGTCGAAGTTCTTTTCAAGTGAAACGGGGAGCAGTACTCTTATTTTACTAGGATGAAATGTCGCCAATACCAGGCCTGTCTCACTCCTCGTGTCATGTTTTTTTTTTTGGAAGGACTATGTAGCTAGCTCTAAGTGAGCTTCCGCTACTTCACCGGGCGTTTTCATTTTCAATTTTTGAATTTTGAATTTTTGAAACATACCTCCGCGCGGCACTTCGATGATGTAAGACCAGACAATACATATTCGGTAGGAACGAAGCGCGTTGTCAAATATGTTCACCTACTTCAACGAATTATGAATCGTTTATTCAGAGCTATAAGAATGAAATTGGCTTGCAATGGATTCTGTAGGTGTCTAAACAAAAAGGTGTTGCGTTCTGACGCGAGCTAAATTACACCGTATCGCTAACTACATTGAGTTGAGTTGATATTTCTTTAAATACCTTTGCAGATTGTGACTTCTGTACGTAAGTACTAGAACTTCATCATCAGGTCTCCACGTTTAGTCTCCACTACAGGAGCACGACCCTCTCTGTACTACTAGTAGTACAGAGAGGGTCGTGTCAGTAACTCCGTTACTGTAACACTCTAACAGTAACTCCGTGGAGCCTGTCGCGACACCCAAGTCAAAGTATCACCGCTGTGCCGGTCGGAGTGGAGGGTGTTAGGTTTTTTCGTTACGGAATTTCTGGATTCGGTCTCCACGCTCAAGGCCCGCGATAGAATCTATGCAATAGCCTAAAAGGCCCGTGTTAATCATATCTACACCACTACACAGTATTTACTACAAGGCCATCTTCGAAGTGTACAAATGCGTCTTAGACTCCTCCGTTTCGAAAGTCCCAGCGTCGGCAGGATGTGTTAACTGTTAAGCACAGACAATTTTACAATCTATACGGTTTCTGCACATTATAAGCAATAAAATGCATATATAATAAACAGAAAATATTACTTTAAATACGTGATATCGAAAGCTCACCAGCAGTAATAATAATTAAGATAACAGCTAATACTTTTTTCCATTCGCAATGGCGGCTTTTCCTAGACTTTTGTAGGCAGGACAATTAGTTTTAAATGTCATTTTATGGTGTCGGTTGCACGTTATATTACCATTACATTAATATAATAATTATGTACTTAAAATACAGGACGTATCTATAAAACTTATTTTAATTAAAGTATACAAGTTCATTACCCCTTAATTAAGGGAACCGTAATCAAGATATAAAAAATATACAATGCTAGTTTTTGCCCGCGGCTCGAGTCGAAGTTCTTTTCAAGTGAAACGGGGAGCAGTACTCTTATTTTACTAGGATGAAATGTCGCCAATACCAGGCCTGTCTCACTCCTCGTGTCATGTTTTTTTTTTTGGAAGGACTATGTAGCTAGCTCTAAGTGAGCTTCCGCTACTTCACCGGGCGTTTTCATTTTCAATTTTTGAATTTTGAATTTTTGAAACATACCTCCGCGCGGCACTTCGATGATGTAAGACCAGACAATACATATTCGGTAGGAACGAAGCGCGTTGTCAAATATGTTCACCTACTTCAACGAATTATGAATCGTTTATTCAGAGCTATAAGAATGAAATTGGCTTGCAATGGATTCTGTAGGTGTCTAAACAAAAAGGTGTTGCGTTCTGACGCGAGCTAAATTACACCGTATCGCTAACTACATTGAGTTGAGTTGATATTTCTTTAAATACCTTTGCAGATTGTGACTTCTGTACGTAAGTACTAGAACTTCATCATCAGGTCTCCACGTTTAGTCTCCACTACAGGAGCACGACCCTCTCTGTACTACTAGTAGTACAGAGAGGGTCGTGTCAGTAACTCCGTTACTGTAACACTCTAACAGTAACTCCGTGGAGCCTGTCGCGACACCCAAGTCAAAGTATCACCGCTGTGCCGGTCGGAGTGGAGGGTGTTAGGTTTTTTCGTTACGGAATTTCTGGATTCGGTCTCCACGCTCAAGGCCCGCGATAGAATCTATGCAATAGCCTAAAAGGCCCGTGTTAATCATATCTACACCACTACACAGTATTTACTACAAGGCCATCTTCGAAGTGTACAAATGCGTCTTAGACTCCTCCGTTTCGAAAGTCCCAGCGTCGGCAGGATGTGTTAACTGTTAAGCACAGACAATTTTACAATCTATACGGTTTCTGCACATTATAAGCAATAAAATGCATAATCATATCACTTACACGGTTTTAATGTAAGTTAATTGCATCGAATTGCCAATTTTCCTGAGAGTATAGATTTTTAAAACCGGTCAAGTTTGAATGCGATTCGCACGAAGGTTTTTGAACCATTATGCACAATATTTAAATATGAACAAAGCATATAATACCTATTTTGTTTGGTACCCTTATTTAATTTTGTTTTTATTATTTGTTATAGCGGCATAGACAAATTTTGTGAAATTTTCAAGTGTCTATTACAATTCTTCAGATATAGTGTGGCAGACGGAAGGACCGACGGGCAGCCGAGGATTAGTAAAAGGGTCCGGTTTTTACGCCTTGGTTACGGACCCTTAAAAATGTATGAGACCTTATATCAAACTACGAACTTTCCGGTTGCTGTGTATTATTTTAATGAATAATATAAAATCTAGAAAAAATAAACAGTTATTCGAAGGTATAACACGTAAGTAATGAAATTGGAACATCCAAACATTGTTGTTATATACATGCCTTAACATTTTTGAATACCTTAACTATAAAGTAAATCAGGTATCAGCTATTCAGAAATCTGTCCTCCCATTCTGCGGTGGAACAAAGAGCTAATTACCCATCAGATTGGATGGGATAATACGATCAATCAATCTGATTCACTTGCTCAGCCTGACCTCTGTTGCTCATTTAACCATCTTAAAGCATGCAATTATTTGTAATTCATTTGGAGTGTAAATAAATGTATGGTAATATTGAGTAAGAGACTGGTTGTATTTAGACTTGTTTTTTTTTTAAATATCTAGTCTATCCGTGTTTGTTTGTTTTTTAAATAAAAGTTGTGTTTTTAATATAGTATATACTTCTTTATCCAATAAGTGTGTACCAACAAGGACCTTATAAACATTTATTTATTTCTTTAACTACAAAACCAATTTTGATGCCAAAATAAACTGATAATTGTACCAACATACGTTCCAAACTTATCCTGAATAAAGCTCTAGTTTAAGAGTTATCCTGTAACACAAATAACTAGACACAAACAAAAAGTGCGTCTATGCCGTAACTGAATTTGAAGAACTCTTTGGCTTCGCTCGCTCGCTTTGTTAATCAAACCCAAACGTCAAAATATTATTTGAATTCTTCATCTATAAAGTAAATCATTTAGTAATCCATCCATCCATTCAGCGGTGGAACGAAGAGCTAATTTACCCATCTGATCGAGTAGGATAACACGATCAATCAATCTGATTCACTGCAACTCCGGCCTGACCTCAGCTGATCAATTAACCAGCTTAAAGCATGTAATTGTTTGTAATTCATTTTGAAAGTGGTATAAAAATAGCTTGAGCTTCTCCACGCTTCGGAAATCCCGCCACGCTATTGGTCATTATTGGCAGTTGTAAAGCTATGTCAGATGACTATTGGCAGCTTGAAAAACACCAGTCTGGGACACTCACACAAACGAAAAAAAAAAATATATACATTTTACAAACATCTTAACTGGAGTACGCACAGGTTGAGATATATATTCCGTATAAAAAAATGTTTTTGCCTCGTATGAATTGAATGCCCAAACTACTTAAATACCCCAGTATAAAGTTAATCAAGCTGTATCTACCATATAGCAATCCATCCACCCATCCAGCGGTGGAACAAAGAGTTAATTACCCATCAGATCGGATAGGATAACACGATCAATCAATCTGATTCACTTGCTCAGCCTGACCTCTCTTGCTCAATTAACCAGCTTGAAGCATATAATTGTTTGTAATTCATGTTGAGTGTAAAATATATATATACATATATGTATGCTGATATTATGAGAAGATTGTTTGTAAATAAATAAACAAATATATACGGACAAATAACACAAATTGAGCTAGCCCCAAATTAAGTTCGAGACTTGTGTTATGGGATACCAACTCAACGATACTATATTTTATAACAAATACATACATATATATACATCCAAGACCCAGGCCAATCTGAAAAAGATCATTTTCCATCTTGACCTGGCCGGGGATCGAACCCGGGCACTCTCGTGTCGCAGGCTGGCGTGTTGACTGATGCGCCACGGAGCTTGCCTTTTTTTAGAGTAACCTGTATCGGTGTCAGTCTGTAATTATTTTTTGCAAGTAACTGTCTTGCCGATGATATCGTGCTTTCCATACTGTGTTGAAATTTTGTAAAATAATAATTTAATTGATTGAATTGTCGATTACAACAATCCGAAAGCTCAATGGGTTAAGCGCTTGGTTTTTGAATTCCATTTATTTCAGTTTCATTTTTTATCAATTTGTAGCTTTTTGACCGAGCGAGCGTAAAGCGCGAGCGAAGCGTCTCCAAACGAACAGCTTTAGCAAAAGTCGTTCATATGTCTTGCTGTTTGGTTGTTTTGCTCTACAGGTCGTATTTTCTTTTGTGAGACGTTTCAATAATTGAATGTATATGTCGATGAAGTTTTTGAATTTTTTTCAAAATGGCGGACTTGAGAACGGACCTAGTACCTTACTAGGACCTACAACTAGAGAGTTCGCTATGATACGAGTAAGTCTAGCGAGGTCCATATCTCACAGAGCCACTAGTTTAAATTTGTATCTAAGTAGAAATATAAAATATTAGCTATTGTCCGCGGCCCGCCCGCGTTAATGTCGCTCCTTTGGGAACAATAAAATTTCCTGGGATGAAAAGTACCCTATGTCCTTCCCCAGACCTCAAACTACCTCCATACCAAATCTAAATATATATAACTGAAAAGCGACTGACTGATTGACATAGTGATCTATTAACGCACAGCCGAAACCACTGGACGGATTGGGCTGAAATTTGGCAAACAGGTAGATGTTATGACGTAGGCATCCGCTAATAAAGGATTTTGATTAATTCAATCCCCAAGGGGATGAAAATAGGGGATGAAAGTTTGTATGAAACTATACTTCTTAACGCGAGCGAAGCTGCGGGCATAAGCTAGTTTCATCTAAATTGGTTCAATGGTTGAAGCGTGAAAAGGTGACAGATAGATAGAGTTACTTTTGCATTTATAATATTAGTATGGAAGTATGGATAAGGATTTTGTTTCGAATAACATTCAGAGTTGAATAGGCATAAGCGTAAGGAACTTAGTTCCTGACGGGGGTTCCCTGACTGCGACTTTTACACCAATCAATTAGTTTCTTGGACATATGTTAAAGATTATAAGGGACATTGGCTTCTATTCACTAGTTACTGAGACATGTCAATATTTAATAAATGTGCATGTTTATTAATTACAGCAAAAAAAAAGAAAAGCATTATTGCAACCGCCATAAATAAATGGACCACTTTAACGATTACTTTATTGATGTATTTAATAAATGTAATAAATAACGATATGTAAATTAATATTTTATAGCTTGTGCGTCACAATTAGTTATGGTTTAAATAGAAATAAACATTTATTCATTACCAACTTGTTTTATTCTTCTGTGTAGTGTGTTAGTCAAAATGGCTTCAAATTTATTGTTCAACCCCCTAGTCAGGTGTTTCGCCATACAAATTCTGTAGGGTGATGACTCCATTGTTCGGTATCGTCTGTTTAAAGTTATTAATTCTATTGATTTGTCTTGTCGTTATCTTTGCTTGTATGGAATCATAATTGTAAAATGATAAGTTCTTTAAAAGTAATAAGTCTCAAAACATTCCGTTTCGAGTCTATCCCTTTCTCAGCGAAATAGCACGCAAATTAGCCACGTGCGCCGACGAGTTCGAGTTTCGAACTAGCTCATCCTTAAACACTAATGAATGCTGACCGAAGAAGGGTATGGGTTGAACCACAGATATCAAAATATTATTAGGTTAGATCGGTTCCTGGCCGGAATTAGTTCGAGTACCGATCTCCAGTTGAATCTTTCAAGTTTTTGCTCCGAAAATGCCTTATAAACACAATATTGACACTTACTTATGGTAGTTGATGCCGTGATGTTTCAGACTCTTATCGGAGCTTCAATGGTGTACGTAATCGCTGTGCATCATGACATTTAAGAAAAAAATCCAAACGTGTTACGGGTATGCACATAAGCTCACTACTCTAAAACGTTATAGAGAAATATAATCATCACATCAGCTGCAAGAAGTCCACTGCTGGTATTGGCCCAAGATTTCCAAAATGACCGGTTGGAATCCAGCGTTTTCCTGCGACCTTTTTCAGGTCGTTCGACCACCTGGTAGGTGGGTGTCCAATGCTGCGCTTGCTGGTACGTGGTCGCCATTTGAGAACCTTTTTGCCCCATCGGCCATCGGTTCTACGGGCTATGAAATATAATTAGTTTGCAGATAAAGCGTTCGCACCCGAAACGCCCACAACCCCACTTTCATCTCTGTGGGTGGAACCCAAGGATGTTTAAGGGTTCTTTACATGCGTAAGCGCTTATAATGCGCACGGCATCTTGGCCAACGAATCCTATATGTATATTCGCGTTATAATTGCTATTGGTAAAAAATACCTTCAATAAAACATGTTGCTCGCGTGATTATAAAAAAAGAAAAACGTAACGTTTGCTTACCGAATCATTGCATCACAATCAATTAACTGGATTGCATAAACCACGTCCACATTGATTTAAACTTGGGTTATTCAATAACCGGGCACATATATGTCCAGTTGGGGGAATTATAAATATTTTATAATGTGTTCTTGTACGTTTTTGGTGAGTTACATAGAAATTACGTTTAACAAGTTAAATTATTGCCATTTCTGATCAATAGAGAAATAATAATCAAATTGAAGTTGCAAATCTCTTATTGTTGTATCTTAATATTTGAAAAGGGAAATCAGAACTAAGAATGCGATAAGTATATAAGAATTTAACACAAAAACTTTAGACAACAAGTTTAAAACTCTTCTTCTTCAATACTTTATAGCCAGTGTTACTTAAGGTGATGCATAAATTCCAACGATATCCCAAAAATCAAATCAAGTTTAGGCATTGATAAAATGGAATTAGTTCAGGAATTATGTATTAATTGGGATATAAAAAGTTACAGGTACAGACGGCTGCAGATTGTCACTAGTGTAGTGTCACTACTGAGAGGAGGTCGGATTTCTCTGCAGCTGTCATACATACGAGTATATGAATACTAAAAACATTACACTCTTTTTTCTGGATAGTCATGAAAAAAAATTCGTTGGTTCAGTGGGAGAAAAGTGATTTATATATATTTTTTCACCAACTAAATGTAACGTGTCCAAGTCAATATGTCCAGTTGCCGAATAACCCACAAAAACGACGTCTGCATCGATTTAACCTTCCCATATTAATTTTATACGAGGGTCTATTAATTTTTAAGTCACACCCACGGTAGTGCACGATTTCGTTGTGGAGACGCTCTATATGTCACAACATTCAATAATCTAAATCTTCTCTATGTAGGTTGAATCTTCCGCTATGTTTTTTTGTGAGATAGGTAAGAAAGAAAAAAAAAAGTAATATTTTTAGTCATAATATTACGGTGTTTAAGATTAAAATATTACTTAGTAGATTTTTAATATTTATCTAGACTTATCTAGATTATTATTAGACAGGAAAGATTTCTGTGTTTGTATGTTTGTTTGAAATGGATAAACAAAAAAACTTCTGGACCGATTTTAAAATTATTTTACAAGTGACATAGAATATTTTACATTTAAAAAATAAATAAATGGTTGTCTGTAATGTCAGTTTACGGACGATAATTTTGCGTGATAACGGTGGAAGAGAGATACATGCGTCACAAGCTAAACGCTCAGACCGATCGCCCCTCTCTAGCGGTTGTTCCGCGCTCTCGCTTACACACGGAACGTGACAGTTTAGTACGTGCAGCCGGCGTTTATCGATTTATAAGACGTTATTACGTCAATAATAATAGGGATCTTAACGTAAATTATATTAATGTAGCCCAAAAAAATATAAACGTCTTTATTGGGCGAGCGATGCGGAAATTATGATGTCTCGTATCACTCTCTCTATTACTTCCTCTCCTGAGATTATACGGAACCCGGAGTCTGGAAGTGGGATAGACAGTGTGATAAAATCGAAACTTTTTTTTAAATGTGTTATGCGTACTGATCTGCTACGGGGGTACAGAAAAGTTATGCGGGACTCGCACCCGCTAAAAACCACATGATTGCTCTCTCCACGTCATACGCGAACGAAGTCGGGAAACAGCTAGTTATTTACCATAGGCTTCGATCATATATATTAACAATTTTGATCGAAGACTAATAGGGCATTAAAAAGACATCAACGAGCTCTCAGTCGCGTACATATGTGTTGGCTTGCAAAAAAAGGTTGACAAGGTTCTAAAAACTCATTATAACTAACTAACTTCTTATTTTCCACCATTCTAGAGTAAACCTTAAGATGGTACTCATCATCGTCATTATTTCGTGTAGGTGACACGGTCAATCAACCATGCACACCCTGGTGTCAGAGTTCTTCGGAACCGCCTCTCGGCCTCTGACGTGGTTCCTTTAATCAGATGACAGCCGGGACCAACGGCTTAATGAGCCTTCCGAAGCACGGAATCATCTTTATTATCAGACAATCAGGTGATTCAAGCCTGCAATGTCCTAACCAAACTGGAAACAACTAAACAAAGTATGCATCCCGTGGGAATCGAACCCACGAGCCCCGGGTCTACAGGCAAATGCCTTAATCACTGGACCACAGATGCTGTTGCGAGCAAGTCTTTCAGTTAATCAAGAAACTTATCAAAATATTTTCATGATGCATTAGAATATAAAGTTGTAAAAGTACTTAGTCTGAGTGACCTCTCCAACCCGTCTGGCCAGCGTGGAGAGTGTAGGCCAAGTCCTCTGGCTAAATATGGCTCTAGTAGTACAGAGAGGGTCGTGCTCCTGTAGTGGAGACTGAAAAGACCTGATGATAAATAAATAAATATATACGGACAAATCACACAGATTGAGCTAGCCCCAAGGTTAGTTCGAGACTTGTGTTATGGGATACTAACTCAACGATACTATATTTTATAACAAATACATATATAGATAAACATCCAAGACCCAGGCCAATCTGAAAAAGATCATTTTCCATCTTGACCTGGCCGGGGATCGAACCCGGTCACTCCGTGTCGCAGGCTGGCGTGTTGACCGCTGCGCCACGGAGCTAGTCAACATCACAAAAGGTTAGTGAAGCACAACAAAAAGTGCGAGGGAGTAAAAATACCCGCGGGCAGAAAGTAGCAATATTAAATATTAGTTTAGTGAGAGTAAACCCATATATCTCGTCTGTCGGCACTTTGATAATATAATGGCTTTGTTTTGCATTTTATTTAAGCCACAGATGAGTTTTGTAATGTGACGCAATATGAATTAATTTGAATAATATTTTCACTTTCATATGATTCCGTTGAAGGAGGACAATAAAAACCTATGTTTGGATGTGGTGCCCTTTCACTTTAGATAAGTAAGATAATATGGTAAAATCTTACATCTTTATTGTTTTATCTGTCTATAAATATAGTATAATTAGGTAGTTTTCATGTTGATTTGGTTTCCGGTTTGACTATTGTCTTTTGGGCATTATATCTTTGTTTATAAATATGCGATCAAATGTCATCCATTGTGGCAATGCTCTCAGCTTTCTAGGTGCGTCGCGTCTTTTTCCCTTGCAGGGTAGACAGAGCCCAGGTCTATAAGACCTTAAAGACACGTTAACGTGTTGGTGGGCGTGAATCTAAATAGTAATGTGTTGCCTTAGATCCATGGTGGTCTGGGAGAAAAGAAAACACGTAGAATGTACCAGCTGCCCCTCTTCCCGCGCAGATCGTAAAAGCCGAACGAGGGTACGGGCAAAATTCAGTGGAATCTTGTTAATAGGCGATGTGGCTAGCAACCCTTCACTATTTGCTATTTCAACATGCTAAACGTGGCCTTCGGGTCTTATAGACCTAGGCTCAGTCTACCCCGCAAGGAAAAAGACGTGATACTTTGTATGTATGTACAATGACACCGACAAGACTCTAGCTCATAAATACCTCAGATTTTCGTCCATTTCCTCAATCGTTTGTTACGATCTGCACGGGAAGAGAAGCAGCTGGTACATTCTATACGTTTTTCTTTTCTCTCAGACCAGCCAGGACACAATAAAAAAGAAAAAAAAATTAAATCGTCGCAGAAAATTTCGTAGAATAACATATAAGAAAATGTAATCAACTGATATATAAGTGAAAATATCAGGTTCTAACTCAGTCCCAACAAAGACAGGAAGTCACCAGGCGCAGCACATCCGAAGAGCATTAATTACGTTGCCGTAGGAACTAATAATTACCTAGACCTTAGTCCCAGCCGGTCTCATCCTCGATGACCATAATGGGATAGCTTTCACTTTAGCCAGATTTGAATTTCTCTATAATTTCTAGCTGTCTGGGTTGCAGCTCGCACGACTACGTTTAGATCAAAGAGATAAAAAATATATAAGTACCATAGAGGAGAACAACAGCCTCCGTGGTCCAGTGGTTAAGGCGTTTTCCTGTTGACTCGGGGGTCGTGGGTTCGATTCCCACCGGAAGCATACTTTGTTTAGTTGTTTCCAGTTTGGTTAGGACATTGCAGGCTTGAATCACCTAATTGTCTGATAATAAAGATGATTCCGTGCTTCGGAAGGCACGTTAAGCCGGTGGTCCCGGCTGCCATCTGGTAGTCGTTAAAGGAACCACGTCAGAGGCCGAGAGGCGGTTCCGAAGAACTCTGACACCAGGGTGTGCATGGTCGATTGACCGTGACACCTACTCGAAATGATGATAGAGGAGAAGTTTTAAATTGAAACAATTTTTTTAAGTCAAAACTTAGCAGGGACAGTACAAACTCTGTACAAATCTGTAATATTTGCGTGACAGATGATCGTGGTGATTTTCTTCTTTATAAAGACAAAAAAACATTTGCTAAGAAATGTGCTGACTAATTTGTGGTTGAATGCAACAAAAAAAATACAAATACTTATATTATTGTGCAAATAAAAATACAGATTTAAGCAAAAATCACTTTTACACATAAAAGTTATAAAGTCACATATTTTTAGACATTTTAAAAATGCTCTGAAATTCGTTGCCTGTAAATTTGTGACGCCACGTGCAAGTTCTTTGTACGGTTGACGTGAGAACTTTGTTTGATGTAGTGTATGGTAATGATTTCATAATAAAAGTTACAATAAATTAAGTGGATTTATTTATTTTAAGAAACGAACTATAAAGGAGATCATTTAGGTAACTTAACGAATCGATATAAAATTAAAAGAGTTATTAATAGTATTTTTAGGTTAGTATACAGCGTGATTATAATATACCTATGAACTACGTATAATATACCTATGACGAGGATTTTAATTTACCTATGAACTATATTAAAATTCTACAATCAGAATCCCTAATTGAATACAGAATTTAAAGAAAAAAAGGTAAAAATCGAAAAATAAAATTGGACCTCTCATACAAACTTTTCGATCGGGTGGGCGAATTTCTATGGAATCAAATGTTTTTTTTCCTTTAGGTCGTACAATTCTGTATTTAATAAGGGATTCTGATTCTAGGACTTTAATATAGTTCATAGACAAAATCACGCAGTATAGATATATAGAGATTAGAGATAGTATACTAAAGTAAATTTTGAAACATGTTTAGTAAGTATAGTCTTAACAACAGTAAAATACCGAATTCCATTGTGGGAAATTGTTCTCAACTGCCTCTCTATAAGTACTTACATATTTTATCTCTTTGGTTATCTACATATTAATAAGCTATAAGTAATAGGATTCTTGGCTATATCTTTCGCCCATATCTTAGACTTCACTCAAACTTATTGCTTACGGAAGATTTTTGCATGAGAAACCATTTATGCTCATTTCTGTATACTAGGGGAGCGTTATTCTTTCATATTTCCATGTTACGTTCCATTTTATTAAAATAGGTAAATTACATTTAATTTTTTCACCTAATGCCCACCAACATGCTGAACGTGCGGCCTTTGGGTGTTATAGTCCTAGGCTCTGTCTACCCTGCAAATGAAAAAGACGTGATACTGTGTATGTTTGTTTACATTTAATCAATATTTGTCCAGGGGGAGGACTTTGCCCAGCAGTGGGACACAACATCTACAGGCCGGATTGTCATATAGGCTACTTTTTTCGACTTTTTTCTAAGAATCGGAAAAACACGACTACCCAAAAAAGAGGCGGTACGAAGTTAGCTAGTTATGTATACAGTGTGATTTTGAACTCCCTAGCTATATTGAAATCTGGGCATCAGAATCCCTAATGGAATACAGAATTGTATGAAAAAAAGATAAAAAACGAAAAAATAAATTTAACCTTTCATAGAAATTCGTCCAGCTGATCGGCGACTTTATATGGGAAACCTAATTTTCTTTTTCATTTTTCATATTTTTTTCTTGCAACTCTGTGTTCCATTAGGGATTCTGATTCCCAGATTTCAATATAGCTAGGGGGTTCAAAATCACGTTGTTTAGTTAAATGTTTGTTTTTTTTTTTTTTTTTTTTTACTAAATATTGAATTAGGCATTTGTCTCCCATCTCACCTGATGGTAAGTGACGATGAAGACGAGGATGTTACATGCCTATCCAAGAGATACCCATGTCTGTCCGTTACCTATTCACGCTTTAACCACTGAACAGATTTCGATGAAATTTGGCATGGAGATAGGCATTTACGCGAAGGGAACCACGTGTGAAAACTACTTTAGCATTTGAATTAAAGGAAAAAGTTTTGAATAATATCATACTATACTCAAAGACAAAACAACATTTTGTTGTATTGTTAAGGATGGGTACGAGAATCATAGAAATAGTAGAAGATACATACCTACATACATACTATCACGTCTTTTTCCCTTCCGGCGTAGACAGAGCCTAGGTTTTTTAAGATCTAAAAGCTACGTTTACCATGTTGGTGGGCATGAAGAAACTTAAAAAAAAGTTCGGGACCCTCCGCCGCGCGTCTCGCACTCGCCTTGAAAATGGGCTCCTGCCTGACGAGTCCGAAACTATAGTCGGCAATCCCGATGAAATAGCACTTGAGTGACCCGTTTTTAGTACATAATTTTAAAAAAAGAGCCTTGAAGTAAGTACTAATAACAAAAATGTTTATAGTGACTTTACTCAACATAAAATAACACGATAAGATAATAATTAAACATCTTAAAAATGAATTACTTAACCATAATTAAAGATGCAGGCACATTTGATAAACTCGTTTTTGATACACGAAAAAACATTTTACTAAAAAAACTGCCCAAGCCTTAGCAACCTTTTTTGGCACCGATAAAAAGTAATAATCAACCTTGTGTGTTCATGTTTATGGTTTAATTTAGCGCAATTACGCGTGTCAGATGTGATTATGTCGAACAGGTGTATGACCAGGTGATATTGTGACCGCTAATATATTGACTACAGGATCAAAATCATTCGATATATTGGACTAAGTAATTTATGAAACGTCCCACGCGATTTTCTCCACTAACACCTTTGTAACTAGTGTCATATTCGGTTGCATATGTAGACAGATGGTATATTTACTTATGTAGTAATACGAGTATGTAATTTGGTATTTATGTGCGTTTGCAATGTGATTGGACTGGTAGGGAATGCGTTTTCTGGCGGCCTTGTGGACCTATTCACTTAAACAATTGTCTAATTCAATCGATTTAGTAGGCGGCTGATTTGCATATCAAATCGATTACGTATATGACCCTAATTTATCGAAACTGTATATCTTTTGTGTGGTCTGCGATAACAACAAATATATGCACTTAAATAACAAAAACAAAGACAGGTTCGACTGTGTATGTTAAGAGCTTTTCATTAACAACTAATGTAACAATTTGTTATCGAATACGTTAACGCTTATATTCAAAAGCCGGGTATGGTATTGGGTTTTGAAAAACGGTGTTTGTCATAGTTCAATTTACCAAATTTCTCTATCTCTCATTGTTTAGAAGTAAGTGTCCACTGGCGTATCCAGTGACGTTACTATACTATCCGGGGCCCGAGGCAAACGCATTGAATAGGGCCCATTAGAGTGTGTGTTCAGCGAACAGCGAATGGTTTCTTGGTGGCTTAGTCTTTACGCCACAGGACGTGTCTCACCATCCCCCACAAACATAAATCTAATTTACTGTGAGTTTTGTACCTATATCTTCATTATCACTACTTAGTATAAAACAAAGTAGCTTCCCTCTGTCTGTCCCTATGTATGCTTAGAACTTTAAAACTACGCAATGGTTTCTGATGAGGTTTTTAAATAGATAGAGTGATTCAAGAGGAACGTTTATATGTATAATTTATTTCATCCGCGCAAAGCGAAATATATAAAGCAAAGTCGGGTTCATTGCACTTATAACTAAAGTGCAATGTACCCGACTTTGATTTGTTGGTTTTTAATCACTCTTTTGTATATATAATCATTAGAATATAAGAAATATTTACGACAAAAATAATAGCGAAATTAAGTTCGCCGGGAAAGTCAGACTAATGTAGTAAATATAGCTTATACACGAGTGGAATGTAGATACTCAAATAGGTCCTGCAGGTGACGAACTGGGGCGGCAATCCTGAAGTTGGTTGTCCAGTAAAATGCGCGCTAGTCCCGTAATCTTGATTTTATTCGCTTCCATATTTCTTCCGAGGTGCTCTTGACTGATCGACGACACATGTATATGTGTCGTCGATCATTGTGATCATGTGTATACACAGCATTAGTAAAATCCGTAATAATAATATGATACGGATTTTTATGTTAGTACATTATTTGTTACAACATTAAAAATTAAAGTTTTCTCATGACATAACTGTATGTATAGTGCAGGTAAGGTATTATATGTTTTTACAATATGTGTGAATGTAAGTTTGACATTACCAAACTGAACAAGTGGTCGCTTTTCCTTGTGCCATATCGTGGGCCAATTAGTTTGTGTACCTATACAATAATATTTTGATTTTAATTATCATTATCATAATCAGGTCCTTTTTAGTCTCCACTACAGGAGCACGACCCTCTCTGTACTACTAGGGCCATACTTGGCCAGAGCAGTCAGAGGACTTGGCCTACACTCTCCACGCTGACCACTAGTACTACTAGGGCCAGACAAGTTGGAGAGATCTCTTAGATGTTTTTATTCTTTGTTTAGCTTGTATTTCCTAAGTCGCCTTCTACGACATCCACGGGAAGACTTGGAGTGGTCCTATTTTACTATGCCGGATACCACACGGCTACTTGATTTTAATATTAAGATATAATAACATACTAATGTCTGTCTACCCTGTCAGGGATAAAGACATGATAATATGTATATATACACGGTGAAATTTTGATCGTTCAGGACCCTTAAAGGGTTGATTCAGCCCATCGACATGATAACTTTTCCTATGGGACCAACGCTGGGAACTCAAAAAATAAATCGTCATTTCCATTCAAAAGAGTTCCGCCGCCCGGCCAGTTTGTATGGGAATGTAAATTTTTCTTGAGTTCCCATAGGAAAAGTTGTTAATTTTTATGGTCTGAGTCCCCTTTTAGGCGTTCAAAACGATAAAAATTTCACCATGTATAATGGAAGTAACATCCTTACTAATATTATAAATGCGAAAGTGAGTTTGTTTGTTTGTTTGTTACGCTTTCACGCCGTAACTACTGAACCGATCATCATGAAATTTTGCATACAAGTTCTCTGGAGTGCGGAGAAGGACATAGGCTACCTTTTATCCCGGGAAAAAGTACTATTCCCGAGGGATCGACATTGACGCGGGCGGAGCTGCGGGCGAAAGCTAGTAGTATATATGTTAACAAATATGTGTAAACGTTAGATCAACCAAACAACTATCCGCTTTTCCCCGTGCCATACCGTGGGCCAGTTAGTTTGCATAGAACATACTATAATGTATATGTTGATTTGAAGCGTGTGCGCAGCGACCTCTGCGCATGCGCATGCCCTGCGACCCAGTGCCGGCGGGAGGGACGCATCATTATTGCTATTCCACTCAATGTAGAAGGGAATTATTTTGGAGGCGGTAAATAATCTTCATTTACATACTAAATCTTGAGACTGTATATATGTAGCTGTATACGTAACGTGCATGTTGTATCTTTCATATAGTAAAAACATATCTTGTATTATATGTTATTATGAAAAAATAAAATTCGAGAAGGTGATGACGAATGTACAGAAACTGAAGAAAGAAGAAAAAGTTCGAAATACATATTTTTATTTAACTAAATTATGTGGAAACAACGAGGGGAGGCCTTTGCCCAGCAGTGGGACACAAACGGCTAAAGAAAAAGAAAAAAACTAAATTATGTAGAAAATTGTTTTATTTGTACTTTTTTAAATCTAGTTTTCATGCAAGTACTCTATTAAAAGCAATTTCTACAATAATATTCTTTACTTTAAATTATTCAAAATCCTAAACAAGCGGCCGGTTGCGGTACTAGTGACCAAAGGGCTAGCAATTTTGTCGCACAACGCATTACCATACCATGCAACGAGGCAATATAGGTAGACTTTTGGGCACCCTACCGCAAGGCAATGACCTGCGTAAATATTTTTAATTATTGTCATTCTTACTAAATGCATTAACGGGAATTAGCGCGAACACACCGTTTTTCTCCAGTCATCCAGTGACCACGGCCGGTGCAACCAGCCGGCCTATTTGCTAACTCAGTGTACAACGTTTTGATAGTCTTTTCAAAGTACATTACGTTTTATATCTCTTTAATAAAAATAGTCAATCATAGGAAACCCGCAATGTATTTTGAAGTGATTATCAAAACGTTGGTCACTGAGTTAGCAAATAGGCCGGCTGGTCGAAACGTCTGGAGAAAAACGGTATGTTCGCACTAAATCCCGTTAATGCATTTAGTAAATATGCAGCGCGAAAGTTTAAAAGTATTTATTGTCATTCTATAAGTGTAAAAAACATCCAAGACCCATGTCAATCTGAAAAATCATATCATGACTTGCTGGCCTATTTTCTAACTTAGTGTACAACGTTTGAATAGTCACTTCAAAATACATTACGTTTTTATATATTTTAATTATGAAAGTCATCATACGAAAGCCGCATTTTAAAGTGACTATCAAACCGTTGTACACTAAGTTAGCAAATGGGCTGGCCGGGGATCGAACCCGGGACCTCACAATTCAAAGACACTTGCGGTATATTTATAAGATAAGTAGTTCTAAAGTATTTTAAATAATAATATTTTAAATTAAAAATTCTTCCATGCTGGTCTGGGCGAAAAGAAAAAACGTAGAAAGTGCCAGCAGGGCAGAGGGACTGGGCTAAAATCTGCGGAATCATGTCAATAGGCGATGTGGCAATTCCGTTTTCCGTCTACTCGCCCTCCAACATGCTTCATTTCTAGGCTATGTCTACCCCGCAAGGGAAAAAGACGTGATAATATGTATGTATAATATTTTGATTGTTTAATGAATAAAACAGTTATTTACTTTAGAAACAGTTAAAGAAGGTAGCTTTAATATTTATATTTTCGTATCTCCGACCTTCGGCTGCGGAGCGACAAGCGGCGGAATGCCGCGCTAACTAGTGAACAGAAACAGGGATCTTCATTGGAAAGTGCTTTGAGACCTGGCTGCTTGGAGCTGAGGCTGTTGACATTTAATATGTATGAGGATTAGTACTAGACGGTAAAACTAGTGTACACAAAACAAGAATCTTCAATGGAAATTGCTTTGAGACTCCTTTGTTGATAGTCATGTAGAAATGTGAGCTTTCGCGAATTGTTAACTTGCAAAGCAAAAACTTCTTCTTTATCTCATTTCACTCGGGCTCGATACTTAATAAATGAACAATATCTGAAAGATGTTTGAAGCGATCAGCGACAGACAATTTTAATGAAATGCAGCGAATTGGCTAAGACGTGCAAAGCTCGGTCCCCAACGTAGGCATTATAATATTCATAACAAACATACAAACAAACCCATTCACAAACAGGCACAAAAGAATTCAAGCAAATTTACCGCCAAATATAAAAATAAACTTTTAAAAAATATTACATCTGTATAGACCATAAAACACGTGTTATTCCATGAAACAAACAATAATCACTTTTAATAAAACATTTTAATTTCAGGTACTGCACGTGCAAACTCAAAAAGAAGAAAGCCAAGCCAAAAGCTCTACATCTGGCGGAAGATAAAGATTAGTCTATTGTTTTTGAAACAGGTCGGGACTTGAAGTCTAACACAGTAAAGTAATCATATTTGTGCATTTTCTTTATCTTATTTCGATAGTTTTGGATAGTTCATTTTTCATATTGAACAATATCTAAACGAGATTCGAATAATAAATAAATATATACGGACAAATCACATAGATTGAGCTAGCCCCAAGGTAAGTTCGAGACTTGTGTTATGGGATACTAACTCAACGATACTATATTTTATAACAAATATCCAATCTGAAAAAGATCATTTTCCATCTTGACCTGGCCGGGGATCGAACCCGGGCACTCCGTGACGCAGGCTGGCGTGTTAACCACTGCGCCACGGAGCTGTCAAACAGACCATTTTGATGAAATGTTGTATGCAGCGAATTGTACGAGCAAAGCTCGACCCCCAACGTAGGCATTATAATATTGATAGCAAACAAACCCATTCACAAACAGGCACAGAAGTATTCAAGCAAATATACCGCCAATATAAAAGAAAAAACTATAACATCTGTAATAGACCATAAAACACGTGTTATTCCATGAAACAAACAATAATCACTTTAAATAAAAACATTTTAATTTCAGGTACTGCACGTGCGAACTCAAAAAGAGTGGAAGCCAAGCCAAAAGCTCTACATCTGGCGGTAGATAAAGATTAGTCTATTGTTTTTGAAACAGGTCGGAACTTGAGGCCGCAGTAATCACATTTGACTATTGTTAAACTAACTATTGTTCATTAATTTGGGGTAACTACAGATGTGATTATCGAGGCACACCTGTTTGACACCTGGGGATGACAATGTCTTGGATTTTTGCTTATCTTTTAGATGTTTTTAATGGAAGTAACAAAGAAATAATTGCTGGTACGTTTGTAGTCACTATTTTTTTATTTTAAACTAAAAAGCGCTTATAAGCTCAAACTGTCTTTGTCTGTGTGATTCAGGCCGTCAATAAACAAGTTTTATAAGTCATCATCATTTCGAGTAGGTGTCACGGTCAATTGACCATGCACACCCTGGTGTCAGAGTTCTTCGGAACCGCCTCTCGGCCTCTGACGTGGTTCCTTTAACGACTACCAGATGGCAGCCGGGACCACCTGCTTAACGTGCCTTCCGAAGCACGGAATCATCCGTATTATCAGACAATCAGGTGATTCAAGCCTGCAATGTCCTAACCAAATTGGAAACAACTAAACAAAGTATGCTTCCGGTGGGAATCGAACCCACGACCCCCGGGTCAACAGGCAAACGCCTTAACCACTGGACCACGGAGGCTGTTAAGTTTTATAAGTACAACAGTATAAATGGTAGGATACCAAAAAATATATTCCATTATAAAATGTCCGATTAGCTGAACACTTTTATGCGAAGAACAGAGAAAATATTCAAAAATGTCATATAAACTTTCATATAAAAAAACCGACTTCAATCTAACTATTGAACCGATTGTGATGAAATTTAAATTACGATTTCAAATTTAAAAAATATTGATAACCTCCTTCTTTTATTTAAAGTCGTTTAAAAATAGGCATTTACAGGCACTTTCCACGTCAATTCACATTTTAAATAATACTTATCTACTTATATTCAAATTCTTAATTACTAGCGGCTCCCCCGGGCTTTGGGCTTCGCATGGGTAGATATAGGTATTTAAGCTATAGCCTATGTTCATCGGGGATAATAGGATTCTAATGGTGAAAGATTTTTTCACATCGGCCCAGTAGTTTTAGAGCTTATTCAATGCAAACAAACAATAAAATCTTTCTTCTTTATAATATTAGTGTAGAATTGCAGATTGTTTAAACTACAGCGACGTCGGTCTTGCCCAAACAATAATGTCGAAGCCTAGTTCGGTGGCTGCCAGAAAATTCTACGAACTTCTTATAACGTTCCCTCAGACGTAAAGATCTTTTAATTAGGATACGATAGGGCTGACATGCCTTTAAGGATAAAAGCCCTTTAAAAATAAAGAGAAAAAAAAAAAAAAAGTTTAAAAACTACTGACTACTAGCGTTTCGAAATCGCCCACTGCAGAGAAGAAAGGTCGAAAGAAACTATTTTCATCAGTATGGGTTGTCTACTTGCATACTCACCTGAAGGGCTTTGTAAGAAAGAAAGAAAAAATAGTACTATAATTGTACGATATATTAAGCAGATAAACTACGGTAGATAACATTATATGACAGAACCGAGTAAAATATCGACGCAGGATCTCCTCTCTCGTAATCTTGAAAATTTTAATTTCTTTTAAATTGCGACTTCCTCTAACTATACTTGTGCAATTTCCAGCGATGAGCGGTAAGGTCTAGAACATAAGTTCCCAAATTTTTTTTTTGTCGTAGGCCCCTTTTAAGATTTCACTCCCTCCATACATTTTAATGGGATTTAGGTACTTAAAGAAATCGAAATATAGATCAATATTTGGATTTGTTTTATAAGAAACTAGCTTTCGCCCGCGGCTCCACCCTCGTCAATGTCGTTCCCTCGGGAATAGTACTTTTTCCCGGGATAAAAGGTAGCTTATATCCTTCTCTGTACTCCAGAGAACTTGTATGCAAAATTTCATGATGATCGGTTCAGTAATTACGGCGTAAAAGCGTAACAAACAAACAAACAAATAAACAAACAAACAAACTTACTTTCGCATTTATAATATTAGTAAGGATAACCGCAAATCGTTTCGTCCTGTAATGTCTAGTCTGCTCCTTTTTCGTTTATAGGTTTGTAACAAATTACAAAATCTTTCGACCATGGATCATTCCTTCAAGGGAACCAAAAATATTGCGAATTTTCCTTATACGTCACTTACAACTTGGGAATATATTATATTTGAGTCTATTTTAATCTGCTGTGAGGCCTTAGAGGGTGCACCTGGATCACTTTGGGAATCACTGGTCTAGAAGAAGCCCCAACTCCATAACTCAGCAATGCAAACACAGGTATTCCGTTAATACCGCATATGCGCAAAGATCACGATTCCAGACAAGAATTATAGTTCGCTCATAGGGCTACCGCTGTTTTCCACAATTGAAATGGTAAACTAAAGAAACATAGGTTTACAAAAAAAAAAAAACCGACAGACTGACAACCAAGTGATCCTATAAGGGTTCTGTTTTTCCTATTGAGGTACGGAACCCTAAAAACAACATTGCCATATTAATTTTTTATGCGAATATTTTTTTTTGGTTACCAAAATCACTCCGATTCAAGGATCGATCGGACACAGTTTTCTTAACATATTGTACCTATATCAAAACTATACTACTTTAAAATACCAGCAATTGACTCTACCTACTTAAAGTTAAATAAAATACAGTCGAATTGAGAACCTCAATAACGTGAGATAAAGACATTAAGTATAAAATCGGGTCACTCAGGCTATTTCGTCGCGATTGTCGACAATAGTTTCAGACTCGTCAGGAGCCCATTTTCAAGGCGAGTGAGGGACGCGCGGCGGCGGCGGATTGTAACCCCCAATTCCGACGGAATAGCATGTGAGTGACCCGTATTTTGGTTAAAAATTTGCATCACAGTAAAATCTCAATGAAAACCATAGATTAAAAAAATAAAGTCTCTTTGAATATGCGACAAAAGTAGCCAATCAAACAAAAGATGATAAAGATAAAGCGCATCAAAGTTTAGGAGTGGGGCTGATGACGCAACAGGCCGGTAAAAAGTATACCGGACAGTGACATCACGCGGAACTTTAACGGGTTATATCTTTAACAATTTTTGTTTAATTGAAAAAAGGAAAAATACGTATCTAATATTTTTCGATAATCTATAAGACAGACTAATTATTATAAATGGTATTTTTTTAGGAAACAAGCCTAATCCTGTAAAATCTCGTTGATCAGAAAGAGAGATGCGGACAGAAAAAAATTGTAAATAACACAGGTTTTTACGTGTATACCAAGAAGAATAGGCGATGCGGCTATCAACCCATCACTATTTTGATTTCTTTTTCCACCAACACGCCGTCAAACATGCTAAATGTGGCCATAAGGTCTTATAGACTTAGGCTCTGTCTACCCGGCAAGGGAAAAAGACGTGACACTATGTATGTACTCTGTACTAAGAAGAACCAACGCTTCTGAAAGAGTCAGCCCTAAATGACTTAGTCACCGTCATCTCACGGGCTATGGGAATCGCGAGTGACTCACCGAGTCGCCGAGATCGAGTCTCAACTTTTTTTAAGTGGAGTTTGTTCGCGATGATTAATTGTTAAAGGTTATGGGGTCATTTGGACGAAAAGAAACGCGACATTGTATATATCCTTTTAGATGTCGCCATTAGATATTTTCTTATGTTGCAACTTAACACTTCTGGTGTGTGGTCGTTCAAGTAAAAGTCAAAAAGTTTATTCAGTAAAGGGCTTACAGGCAATGAGCCTTTTTTAATAGGCTTTACAGAAAATTAGACCTTTTTCACGTCAAATCACGTTTAAAAGGATCTAATTCAGTAATATTTTTATTATTTATGATTAATATACGAGTATTATTAATGATTAATATATTATTAATATTTATTAATGATTTATTATTATTTTTAATTTATTAGAGGGCCTGGTCAGGTATGTTCCTATAACATCGCAGACCCACTCCGATGCCTCTCCGGCTCCAAATAGCCACAGGAATCCCACTCTTCGAACCCTTCGCATTCTCCACCGGAATAGAGTGCGGTAAGTATGATTAGCTTCGAACTCCGTAAGCACCTACCTACGCATACCTAACAACGCATGTTAGAAGAGAAGGACTATCCTGGGTGCAAGTCACCCAGGACCGCCGGGCGGTCACCAGTAATTGGAGCTAATCCTACAAAACGCGCATGTTCCGGTGGCGAGTGTGAGGGAGTCGGGTAGTGGGATTCCTCTGGCTATTCGGAGCTGGAGAGGGATCGGAGCGGGCTAGCGATGTCAATGGGATCATCGGGATCATCAAGTTCGCTCCGAGGACGTCCTTTTTCAGGAGTACTTATACATGGTACTTATAACATAAATTGATCCCGGAGAGGCACATTACACAAACACATACCATTAATCAATGATCAAACAAGTAAACAAATGACGCGATTCATGAGATAATGCGTTAGGTCATTTTATTCTTCGCCTTGGGATTATCTGATTAAAAATAAAACAACAGTAATTATTGTTTGTAGCAGATTCTTTAGTAAACATACGTTCTTATGACATTATTAAGCCTGTATGTAATATTAATAGCAAGTAAATATTCATTTCCTTGATAATACATCTGAAAAATAAAGCTTTACTATTAATTAGCTTTCGCCCGCGGCTCCGTCCGCGTCAATGTCGATTCCTCTAGAAATAGTACTTTTTCACGGAATAAAAGGTAGCCTACGTCCATCTCTGTACTCCAGAGAACTTGTATGCAAAATTTCATGATGATCGCTTCAGTAGTTACGGCGTGAAACAGTAACAAACAAACTCACTTTCCCATTTATAATATTAGTAAGGATAAGGACTAGGTTTTGCCCGCGGCAATGTCCTAGAAAACTGTACATTTATCCAGGATTGAAGGTACCTATGTCCTTCCTCTCCTAGGTGTAAATCACCTCCCAACGTAGCTTTCAGTCCATAAGGCAAAAGATGAGAGTTTGCTATTTCTCCAAGTCGTCCTTCCTGGGAGCCCTTTGGTGATGTTGCCTGTTGCCCTTTGTTGATGAGGCGAGGGCACTCTGCCATCGCCTCAAACAGCCTAGTGAACTAGCGAAAGCTCACTTAAAGCTAGCTACATAGTAGATTAAAAGAATTTGGTTGTCTGTAAAGTCTGTTTAAGGACGACATTTGTCACATTTTGTTTGTTTTTGTAATTCTAATTTTACTACTAATACTGGCAATTTTCTATTGCTGTTCTAACAACTTTCAACTAAAGTAGTAACTAAGGTAATTCAATTACCGGTGTTACTACTAGTAGTAAGACCAATAGTAACACGGGCAACAAAAAATTTTTACGTGATAACGATGGAAGAGATATAGATGCGTCACAAGCCAAACACTTCACTCCAGGTCGATCATGATTCTCTATCGCTTCTTCCGCGCTCTCGCTTGCACACGGAATGTGACACTTGTTATCACCTCAAAAAGCTTTGTGTCTTGTACTCCTCGGTTCTGCCTACCCCGTAAGGGATCAATAAATAAATAAATAAATATATACGGACAAATCACACAGATTGAGCTAACCCCAAAGAAAGTTCGAGACTTGTGTTATGGGATACTAACTCAACGATACTATATTTTATAACAAATACATATATAGATAAACATCCAAGACCCAGGCCAATCTGAAAAAGATCATTTTCCATCTTGACCTGGCCGGGGATCGAACCCGGTCACTCCGTGTCGCAGGCTGGCGTGTTGACCGCTGCGCCACGGTGCTAGTCAATATGTGATATGTGTTTGTAAGGTTCATTTCTACATCCAGTATATGTGATAAGGATGCCGTCGCGACCTTTTCGCCACCATCAGATATTCGTGTTTAGCATAGCTTGCCCCGTCTGGTATTTTGACCCTAGATGTGTATCCATTTTTATTGTCAAACAGCTTCTGTTTCGTGTGTTTACGAGAGAATTGTTATGTTGAGGTTAACACTTTTGGAGTCATTTAAGGGTGACGTGGTGTATGATGTAAGTATGTTATGATTTTATCACTTCACATTTTTTTCTAACTATGCAGAATAATTGGATTTTTTTTCTATTATATCTCTAATATCTTTTAAAATAAATACCCTACCAGGTTTTTTAGACAACTTATTGGAATATTAAATTTGATTTAGGAAAATTTAAGAAGTGGTTGGAAAGCGCAACTTAGCGAAATTCTGCTGATGAAAATTTTGCACATAGTACCCCACTGAGTTTATTTTCGGCAACCATTTTCTTGCTCATATCAAAGAGAAATACATAATTTATTTGTTTATAAAACATTAAGCAAAGGTACATTAATTATATACATAACTACTCAATGGTAGAAATCGCGGGAAGAAAAATCTGGTAGATTCAATTTTTTTTCTTTACTCCCAGACAAGCATGTATACTAACATGCTTGTCTGGGAGTAAAGAAAAAAAATTGAATCTACCAGATTTTTCTTCCCGCGCAGATCATAAATCCATGGAGGTAATAGACTAAAAATCTGAGGAATCATTTAAGTAGACGACGATGCGGCTAGCAACCCAACACTATTTTGATCCCTTTTTCCACTTAATGCCTACCAACATACTAATCATGTCCTTTGCTAGCATATTGGTAGGCATTAATTAAATCTTAGACTCTGTCTACCCCGTAAGGGATTAAGATGTGTTTATATGTATGCATCTTAGTCAAGAGATTGTAACTACAAGACCACTACAGCCGTTTAATGAACAAGCAATAACAAATATTCGTACTTTGTCACCCATTAGGTACAACAATGTTAAATATTTCATACTTTACCTTACAAAGTGGCTTTACAAGCCCCATTGAATAGGCCCGATCATAAATAACCCGTAACAGTATGTAAGTGTTTACAAATACAGATTGTACAGGTTCTAGATAGTATCATCATACTGAAAGTGAGCAGAGGACGGAGGGGGGTAAGCTGTGAGGGGCAGGGGTACATTCCTCAAGGACTGCCTTCACCTGACCTAGCTTTCGGTGTATTTATGTCCCTAATTTCACTATCTCAATTCATTTTCTACCTTAATTTTCTACTAATAAGATTCAAAATGAGTTTGGGTATTAGTCAAAATAGTGCGAATAAATTTCAAATGCGTAGCAAACGTTCGACGCGGTTCTAAATTCGAATCATGTTGCTTTCAACTAATTGAATGAAATTTGGCCAAATAAATTGATCAGTGTCGATTTGCAATTTGCCTGTTACTACGTTATTGAATCAGAGTTATGGTCAAATATGCCAATTCGGATTTTGAAATCTGTATTTTGAGAATTTATGAATATAGCATGTATCTAGTACCTAGCCTCCTTTATTAATTCTGTTTTTGAACATAGCTAATCTTTAGTACGTTTAACTAACTGCTACCGTTGTCCTGTGGTTAAGGCGTTTGCCTGTAGACCCGGGGGTCGTGGGTTCGATTCCCACGGGAAGCATACTTTGTTTAGTTGTTTCCAGTTTGGTTAGGATATTGTAGGCTTGAATCACCTGATTGTCTGATAATAAAAATGATTCCGTGCTTCGAAAGGCACGTTTAGCTGTTGGTCCCAGCTGCCATCTGATAGTCGTTAAAGGAACCACGTCAGAGACCTAGAGGCGGTTCCGAAGAACTCTGACACCAGGGTGTGCATGGTCGATTGACCGTGTCACCTACACGAAATGATGATGATGATGGTGAGTGAGAGAGCCGGAGAGGCCCATCCTTCCAACTCAACTCCATGAAAGGCCGGCAACGCTCCTGTCACATCCTAGTGTTGCAGTTGTCCGTGGGTAGCGGTGATCACTTACCATCAGGTGACTCGCTTGCTCATTTGCAGTCCTATATCATAAAAAAGAGAATCTGCTCTCTGTATCAGACAGATCACTGGTAAAGCTCCTAAAATGGCAATTCTTATTGATATCCTCTGAATAAAACATTATACAAGTTGTTTGTTAGTTTACAATGTTTTTATTTCCTTTTAACTACGCCCTAAAGGCTAGTCTCGCCGCATTTGGATTGACTAAGTCAGGTATTATTCAAAACGGCTATATGTTATTTTTTGTTAGGATTTATTGCGCTTATAAGATATTGTTACCATAAGTTAGAATAAGCAGGTCGTGCTATGTAATTTATGTAGTAAGACTGTACGTGTTTTATGATTTGAATTAAAAAAAAAATAAAGTATGGAGATTTTGACTTACTTACTTGAGTTTAGGTCCTAGGGTCCCTAGGTAATAAGATATTGTTAGACAGTTATTGGGGCAGAGGGCACCCACAGTATTTCGCCATCGCGATCGGGACTGGCTACGGGCTCATCTTTTGCTACTTTCAGAATTGCAGGGAGAACTTTATTTAAGATTAGAGATGGAAGTCTTCATAATTTCAACTGTAAATGTCCACTGCTGGACAAAAGCCTCTCCCAGGATTCTTCATTTCAGGGGAGGACATTGCCATACAACGGGTTGGTGAGCGCAGATTTTTTGTCCTATTCTGTTCGCTGCTGCCCATCGATACCGTTTTTAAGGGAGGAAAGGGTAGGAGTTTATTTGTTGGTAAGAAGGGATAAAGGCAATTCGAAATCTAGTAGGTACTATCCAAAGCTAGTAGTAGATAAGTATATACTAATTGTTAAAAATATCATTAGATTTTCCAGCTCTTTGTTATGTGATTTAATACATATGCGATAACAAAACCTTCGAAGAATTTTAAACGTGTTTACTCAAATCATCGCAACTATCATGAGACAAAAACATTATGAAAATGAAAATGGGTTCGGGTGCCTTTGCCGCGCGTTCTGCTATCGCCCTGAAAATGAATTCCTGACGAGTCCGAAACTATAGTCGGCAATCCCGACGAAATGGCACGTGTGTGACCCGTTTTTATTTATAACTAGCTTTCGCCCGCGGCTCCGCCCGCGTCAATGTCGATCCCTCGGGAATAGTACTTTTTCCCGGGATAAAAGGTAGCCTATGTCCTTCTCCGCACTTCAGAGAACTTGTATGCAAAATTTCATGATGATCGGTTCAGTAGTTACGGCGTGAAAGCGTAACAAACAAACAAACAAACAAATAAACAAACAAACAAACTCACTTTCGCATTTATAATATTATTATTATATTATAGTAAGGATAAGGATAAAAGAATGGAAAAAAATGAATGAATGCTATGAATGAATATGAATAAATGATATATAATGTGCTACCTCTTGTTAAATTTAGCTTTAAGACTTTGTCTATCCCGCAAGGTACTAGACGTACATCTGTATCTCTTTGTGTCTTCCTAGGTTTCACCTGCACGTTGTTCATTCGGGAACTTGTATTATTTTAAGAATAAAATGATTTTTTTAAACTATATTGAGCCTTAAAAACTACAATAGGTAGATTAATGCTAAAACTAAATGATAAATATTTTATTAATAGTCTATGCGTCTATCGCAATATTTTTTTTGGTTATCCCGCAAATTGACCGGTAGAGAATGTCTGCCTTTTGTACCATTGTGTGCAGTAAGATTTTTAAATAAATAAATACATATATGGACCCTCATAGAACATTATTAAGTAATATGTGCCTATACTCTAAGCATTTCTATACAATCACGTTGCTGATCCATTTTGACGTAAAGAATAAAGAAAATAACAAACAAACGCTCAATCCAACATTATAAGGATCATTAAAGACAATAGTAAACCAATTAAACTCATGATTTTTGCAAGCACTGTCTGTATGTTTGTCATTCAATCACGCCTAAATGGCAGATCGGATCGAGATTACATTCCACGCCGCAACCTTCGGGTCACCGGAATGCCAAGAAAACTTTAGGGTCTAAAGACAACCAGACGAAGATACGATCTATTTAATTATAAGAAACGTGTGTTTACTTCTTTTTGTAGGAATTTTTAATTTATCTTAGGTGTTGAATATGAATAAGTCTGATTAGGTTATATGATTCAAGCATATTTTATATCTCTACCTGGTAGCTCTAAAAGTTATAGTTTTCTTTTTAAAGGGGTTTTATTTTGCATTCACAATGCTATTTTGATATACTCTTAATAAATGAAGGAATAATGGCAGAGCATAAGTCGTACACAGACCTAGGTCGCCGGTTCAAGTCCTGCCCGCAAGAAATTTTTTCACCATATTTTATTTCTTAATCTATTAAGAGTTTAGATTATCACGTCTTTTAACCTTGCAGGGTAGACAGAGCCTAGGACTTTTTAAGATCTGAAAGCCACGTTTACCATGTTGGTGCTGGTTTTGGTGTAAAATAAATTTTAAATAAAGATTTACTTAAAATTGTTATCTTTTTTTAACTAACCAATTTTTTTTAAAGAGAATTACATTATATTATAAACTAACGTGAGATAAATCCTTACTAATATTATAAATGCGAAAGTGAGTTTGTTTGTTTGTTACGCTTTCACGCCGCAACTACTTAACCGATCATTATGAAATTTTGCATACAAGTTTTCTGGAGTGCGGAGAAGGACATAGGCTGCCTTTTATCCCGAGAAAAAGTACTATTCCCTTGAAACTCGCCTTGAAAATAGACTCCTGACTAGTCCGAAACTAAAGTCGGCAATCCCGACAAAATAGCATAGCATCCGCTTTCAAAATATAAGAATTACATTACTTTTAAAATCGTCGGTAAGCACAATACCTACTTTGAGGCAAGAGGCCTTTTTGGACCACTCAAATTACTTATCGACTCTAATATGTACATCGAATATTGACGACCTTTGTGGGTCAGTGGTACTGCAAGTGCCTCTGTACGCAGGTTCCCGGGTTGGTCCCCGGTCAGGTCAAGATAGAGAAAGATATTTTTCAGATTTTTTTACATCATGTTTATCTATGCATGTCTCTATTAAAAAAGGAGCTTCGTTAATTTAATATCCCACGACACAATTTATAACTTAATGTGGGTTCAATCTGTGTGATTTGTCTTTATATATTTATTTATTCATATACGTTGATAGCCAAGTATGGCGCTAGTAGTACAGAGAGGGTCGTGCTCCTGTAGTGGAGACTAAAAAGGACCTGATGATGATGATGATACGTTGATAGGCTAAACTTTCATTTTAAGTCTTGAATGTTCACTAATTATCTTTGATCAGCTTTTTAGTCTGCGCAGAAATGGATGCTATTCACGTCTTAATACAAAACAACTTATTTTTATAAAAACTTCATAGAAACATGCGTGACTTAAGTTGTAGAAATATAAAATAAGATAAGATAAATACATTTTAAATAGGGAATAAAAACCACGATTAACAGCCTTATTACAACATTTGAATTCCTCAGTTTATTATATTTAAAATAGTAAATAAATAATCAATTTGTATGCATTTCACTTAAAAAAGAGATATAAACACAAAAAGGTCAGGAAAGTGAAACTTTCGTTTACAAACAAGTATAATCAAAAACAATCTGGAATGCAATTAATATGTTCCTTAGATAATCTAAGCCGGCTTTTTATGAAAAACGGTAAAGTGATCCTCAGGTATGTGGGCGTGATTCATTCGATGATATCTCGGATATTTTATATGTTATCGATTGAGATTTAGGAGATGCGGGTTACGAATTATCAGGTCGTCAGATATTCGATATTTTATTATAATTAATAACTACGTACTTAGGTATGTGAAAAATATATTAATTCTCCGTCGATATCGATGGTTGATATTTCGAGAATAATTCTTTAAGAAAATATTGAACTGAGAAAAATCGAGAAATCCTACTCTTGCAGAGCTAGGAACGCATTATGCAATTTAAAAAAATCTAAGTAAACAATTAAAAAGTTTCGAATATAATTCGAATTCAGAAATTTATGCCAGTATATTTTTTTTAATAGAACAATTGAATTTCTTTAAGATAAGATAAGATAAGATAAGATAATTTATTTGTGAAACATGTTACAGTTTACATTACATATAAGTAGGTACATACATGTATTGTAGATGTTACATAAATAGTGGGAAATGAACATGTTCGGCCACATGGCATACAAATATTACGTCAGTCCTTATTACAAGACATGCATATTGTAGAATTATAGCAACCGTCAACTAGAGAGAAACAAGTATACTAGTCTTGATGCAAAAATAGTGGTAACAAATTTGATAGTCATACTTAATACATATTTAGGATGTCAAGTTAAGAATTGTATTAGTCAATTATTTAAAACAGCTGTCCATTGAGTCAAATTTGTTATAATTTATTTGTACTTTTATAATTTATAATTTAATTTTATTGTCATTAAAATATTCATTTAATTTATAATAGCATTTATTAACTAATATTTTTTTAAGTTGATTTTTAAAACTGGGGATAGGCATTTCTTTTAGAGATAACGACAGTTTGTTAAAAATTCTTGGCGCTAGGCAGAAAACACTACTTTGCATAAGTTGAGTATTGCTTTTCCGTGAACGTAATATGCTATTGTCCCTTCTGCTGCGAGTATTTCCATCAGAGAGCTTAGGGAATAAGTGAGGGTTTGTTTTAACAAATACTGCTACTTCATATATATATAAGGAAGTGGTAGTCAAAATATTATATTTTTTGAAGTACGGAACGCAGCTAACTGTTGGTTTTAAGTTAAACATCGCCCTTATACACTTTTTCTGGCCTTTAAAAATCAGCTCTTTATTTGTGGAGTTTCCCCAGAAAATTATTCCGTACCTTAGTATTGACGCGACCATACCGTGATATGCAGCAAGAAGTGTATGAATGTCAGATACTGGTCGTAGTTTATATAAAGCATAAGCATTTTTGTTAAGTGGCAGCTTTAAATGTATAAATGGAATCATCAAAAAGAAACATTGCTTTAAACTTCAAGAATCGAACGCGCAACTCATTTCTCTCATTTTAACAGCACATCTGTCTCAAAAACCCTTCTTGCCATGTGTCCAGTAATGGCTAAAAACTAAAAAAAAAACATAGACAATGGAGATTTATGCCCTGCCACCATCTGGCCGTACCTGGCCCGAGGTGAGAATTAGGGTCGGTCATCGGGAGCTTGTTTAATGATTCAATTTTACGTTAAGCCAGTTTAGGATAGAAGAGATCGCGTGTTCGCTTGATAGAATTTAAGTATTTTACTAGTAAGGATTACTTGATTAATTTACCTCATCATTTAGGTAGTTGTATGAGCATAGAAGAAATTGAATTGATAGTAATTTCTTACGGTGGTTTTAGCAGCGGTTGGTCCTTTGTCAGCTGACTTTAGGAAGCTGTTGTAATATTTCTGCTCTCATGTTATGCCTGTTGTTTGCTCAGGTTGCTGCTACTAGAATTAGTATTTTAGCAGCAGCAGAATTGTTCTCATATTTTTGCACATTTTGTACCCATTAAGGCAATTTTAAGCACGAAATTTACCAAGACCAGTAAACATTGACACAAAACATTGCACGGAGGCTGTCAAATTGCAAATTTTACAGCCACGTGTTACCACGTTTATAAGTTGCCTCGGCATTGTTCGATGGCGCAGAATAGCGCAATCTACCGCCGACTAAAAACGAATAAAAACATTATTATTAAAACGAACTTATTCCTCCTACGTAAGATTTAAAATCCTAAATATAAATATACAGGGATCTTCTTCTTCCTCTTTATCCTTCTCCCATATACAGGGATATATCACACAAATTGAGCTAGCCCCACAGTAAGTTGTGAACTTGTGTCGTAGGATACTAACCCAAAGATATTTTTTTTAGAGTTTCCTCGAAAGGTTTCACCACCTTGTAAGGGAATTTATTGCCAAACTTAATTAAAATTTACAGAGTTTCAATTACATTTGGTGGTAATACAATGATTTGTTTCTGCTATTTGATGCAGAAACGAGTAATGTTTAAGTTACTAAAGTATCCTAACTAATAATAATAAAAAACTAGTAATCCTAACTAATATTATAAATGCGAAAGTGAGTTTGTTACGCTTTCACGCAGTAACTACTGAACCGATCATCATGACATTTTAAATACAAGTTCTCTGGAGTACGAAGAAGGACATAGACTACCTTTTATCCCGGGAAAAAGTACTATTCCCGAGGGATCAACATTGACGCGGGCGGAGCCGCGGGCGAAAGCTAGTCCTTACTAATATTATAAATGCGAAAGTGAGTTTGTTTGTTTGTTTGTTACGTTTTCACGCCGTAACTACTAAACCGATCATCATGAAATTTTGCATACAAGTTCGATGGAGTACGGAGAAGGACATAGGCTACCTTTCATCCCGGGGAAAAGTACTATACCCGAGGGATCGACATTGACGCGGGCGGAGCCGCGGGCGAAAGCTAGTCCTTAGTAATATTATAAATGCGAAAGTGAGTTTGTTTGTTTGTTACGCTTTCACGCCGTAACTACTGAACCGATCATCATGAAATTTTGCATACAAGTTCTCTGGAGTGCGGAGAAGGACATAGGCTACCTTTTATCCCGGGAAAAAGTACTATTCCCGAGGGAACAACATTGACGCGGGCGGAGCCGCGGGCGAAAGCTAGTAAGTTATAATTTACGTATTGATTTTTATAAGATTGCAAATAATATTTATTTTATGATCTGTTAGGGATTTTATGGTTGAGTCTTTGTTATATATTGTTTTTAAATCATATGGGTTCAAGCTGTGGTTGTCGGCTACCATTTCATGGTTGTATCTGGTCGTTGCAAATCTTGAGCATTTTTGGATAACATGTTCTAGTCTTTGGACAGATATGCCATCACATGGAAATTTATCTGTGTTTATTATTTTTAATCTTTCTAGGTATGATCTGTGGTAGCCATGGTTAGTGATTATTTGAGTTATTTATAATAGATAGTTATATAGATCAAATCCATCACACATCACCCAGATCAATCTGAAAAAGATCGTTTTCCATCATGACCTGACCGGGGATCGAACCTGGGGCCCTCGTGTCGCAGGCTGGCGTGTTAACCACTGCGCAACGCAGCTCGCTATTTATTTAATAGAGACATGTATAGATAAATATGATGTAAAAAAATCTGAAAAATATCCGGGCGAGTAAACCACTGCGCCACGGAGCTCGCCTCTAAAATAACAGGACAGGACTCATGCTATATCGCTCATGCATGATACTCGTACAGCGCGGCGCTACATCGAACTCCAGACATGGCGCGAACGCATCAGCCAATAGCGGACGGATATTTTTAGGCCATGCAAAAAAATAATTTCTGTGCAACTTATAAAGATACCGATGTACCTGCATAGAAATCAAATTTTAGCATGGCGTGAAAATATCGGTGTAAGTGGTAGAACTGTAAAAGAATGCCGAACATTTTTTTTTTTTAATAGTTATTTTTGACTGCTCTCGCCAAGTATGGCTCTAGTACAGAGAGGGTCGTGCTTCTGTAGTGGAGACTAAAAAGACCTGATGATGATGATGATGAGTTATTTTTACGTACATATATCTTGGAATGTGTGATAAATGTAATTGATGTTTGTCGTTTTTATCAAATAAATAAATAAAACACATACCCCCTCTTCTCTATAGATTTTTTATAGCCTTTAAAGTAGGCTATGCAACATGCCCTTTTAACAACGATGGGGGTTTATAAAATTCTACACTCGGCATAGAATGAGGTCATTTGTATGTTCATGCGAATCGAAAATGTCAGGAGGAATTTTTATGTAAATTTCATTAGTAAATGTCGTTTCATTGTTTATTTCTCTTTATTTATTGCGTAAAGGATGGTTTTATTTCAACTTTAAGACCTTTAAGTGACAGTATTATGCGGATGTGAATCGAATCTTGAATTTACCAAACAAGTAAAGGAACAGAAATAAACCTTACCTATAAAAGGTTTCATCATCATCAGGTCTTTTTAGTCTCCACTGCAGGAGCATGACCCTCTCTGTACTACCGGAGCCATACTTGGCCAGAGCAGACAGATGATTTGGCCTACACTCTCCTCGCTGGCCAGACGGGTTGGAGAAGTCTCATTGATGTTAATGAGCTTTTTTTTATTAAAACAAAAATATGGAACTAATAACCGCTTTGCTCGCCGCAAAAGTCGCATTTACAATATCGACTTGTAACTGGGTAATAATTATAAATAAATACGTGGATGTACTCATCTGACTTTTCCACTCTCTTATCTATGTACAGTTATATCCCCGTATGTTTTGGAGAAAAAAACATTCATCTATTTATTTCAGTATTAATTAATTCCAGCAACCTTATTTTATTTATTACGATATCACTTTAAATTTTATTATAATTTTTATATTTATTATTTTAATTCGCTATCTTTATAATTTTCCTCATTCGAAAATGACATGTCTTTTCCCGTTTATGCAGTAAATGTAGTTTGGTGTGGATCAGAAGGGCTGACTTGTGAAATTTCTCTCGTTCGCGCTTTCTCCAGGGTGCCAGCTGAAAATCAGCAGTTACTCTCACAGACCAACATTTTGCTGAGCTGTAGCCCTTTTGTGCTACTGTGGCACACAGATGCATGCCTTAGATTTAAGTTTTAACTACTTTAATTGTTTTTTATTTATTTATTTAATGTCGCTGTATGTATATGTGTGATACAGATGAAAAAATAAATACTTTATCTATCTATCTATGAATGGGGAGAAAAAGGCTTTCTTCTTGAAAATACTACAATGAAAAGTGAGTGAGTAAAAGAGTCTTCTTTGTAATATTTGCGACTCGCAAGGACGCCTGACGACAACATAAACATATGTTTGTATACATTATGAATGGGTGTGTTACCCCCAATTATTCATACAAATAAATTGCATTCAAAATAACTTTTGCACTCTTTTAAGATAAATAACATTAATTTTGTGCGCAGTGAAGGCAGATGTGGGTAATTATTAATACTTTTGAAAGAATTAGGGTCTGTAGCTGACATTACTCATTTTGAGCCTTTTGATCAGTGAAATGTTTATTTTTGAGATTACTGAACTGCGATCGGACAAGCCGAACAAGGGAGCGCATAAACTTGAGGATTATTATAAATAGGGGATGGCTTGCCACCTGTCTAACCTGTCTAAGCACGCGTATTTTGCAAATGTGGCGATTGGTCTTGCGAACTTTTGTCCTGACTACCTCGTAAGGGTTGAAGACGTATAACAGGGATCCTGCATGATAAGGAGATTATGGAATTTTGATTTAAAGGACGACGTGACACTCGCGCGTAATCTTTCTTTACGATGCGCGTAGAGTTGATAATATTTAACCGTAAAATGAAATTATTCTTTATTTTTGTATGAAAGTAAAATATAACACATTATTAAAATTCGTTGAACAAATGTTGTTAGGTATCTATACTAAAATTTTAAAGCTGAAAAGTTTGTTTGTTTGAACGCGCTAATCTCAGGAACTACTGGTTCAAATTGGAAAATTCTTTTTGTGTTGGATAGTTCATTTATTGAGGAAGATAAAAAAAATAAATCATCTATACTAATAAAAAAACGAATTAATTAAAATAACGAAAATTGCCGCGGACGAAGTCGCGGGCAACAGCTAGTTATATATATGATGTTAGCTATCTAGTACTGCGTGGTTAATGTGGTTATCAGCGTTTTTCAAGTAATCTGTATATTTATTTATTTATTTAAACGTACCTATACAACAATCGGACACAGGTCCGTAAATACTAAACGCCACGTTTAGCTTGATGGTAGGCGTGTATGGAACAGAGAATAAATATAGACGGCTTGCTAGCTTAGATATCTGAGATATCCGCCCATTCCCTCGACCAGCTTTTACAAGAAGAGAAGCAGCTGGTAAATTTAACGTTGTATCTTTTCTCCTAGACCAATAAAGAAATTATTACTTAATACTATCAATGAATTCGAGCTGAGCTGAGATGAAGAATGATGATAAAAAGAGATTCTAAAAATATTTGTGTCACATTTTTTAATAAGCAGCTGCCAGTCAGCTTTCATCTTTTTTCGCTAATCATCTCTGCGTGCAGTCGAAACTCGAAACGGGCAAGCAGACAAAAAAAACCGACCAAATGACACGTGCCCACTTTGCATATGTTACGCAACAAATGCAGGCATGCACAAACCGTTCGGGTTATAATCGAACACTGTATGACACTTTTATGTCATCGATTCTTGAGCTTAATGTACATACGACTGACTGTTGTGCAACAAATTCACTGACGTTATATGTATTTTCTTCTTTTTCTTGAAAATAGCCTTGAATTAGTTTTTATTACTTTATAAGTTTCTTTCAGTAATATAATATAGTAATAATATAATAGAGACATCTGCAGAACTTCCGGAATATTTTCTAAGGTAGAGAAAATAAAAAAAATATATATATTCAAAAATCTATCACAATATAGGCAGGTAATTATTCTCAAAAACAATAAATAATACACTGATATGCAGCTTAAAAAGTATGTTTGTTGTACTACAATATCGGATTTAATAAATCTAATTCTGATTTAGCAAATAAATAATATACCTGCTACATAATAAAGACAATTATTAATAAATTTATATGAATAAAGAAATGATTGAAAAAGTTCTAGCCTAAACAGAAAGTAATTAAAGTAAAAAAATGTTGGTAGATATAATGATTTTGCAAGATTAATATTATTAAAAAGACGCACTCTGCTGTAACGAACTCATAATACCTTCAACCGATTGCATCGCGACACATGACGCTTGACGTTTTTAAATAAAAAGAAAAAAAAAGGCCCGCGATCCCACCTGCCGTAAAGGTGTAGATTGACCAGCCCTAAAATCCAGCTCTCCACTCATAATACTTTTAATTACCGGCGCTGCCTCGTTTAGATACGCGTGGAACCTCCTTTAAACGATGAGTTTTGTAGATTATACTGGCTAGTAAGTAATATCATAAATTTAAAAAGTTTTGAATGCCGGCTATACCATCTGTACTTGTTTGTTAGTTGACTTTAAATTTGGAATTCAATTGAGTAGTTTTTTAAATATATATATTTTTTATATATTCTTGTTGCTGTTATTATTTTTAAGAGGCCTTTCACAATCAAACACTTTTAAAGATTATTAAAAATGTGTGTCATTTTTACAAAAGTTTTCATTATTATCCTAGATTACTACTTATGTCTTGGATGTTTTTTGGACATGTTATTATACTGATTAGACAATGACTACATTATAAATTAGTTAATCAACACATTTAAATCTTTGGGAATTTTTTTCAATTTGCTTAGTTGGTGAACATTTGGGTATTAATGTATATATTTAGGAATTTATTTTAAAGATATGAATTAAATGCATATTTTATGCATATTTAAACTCGACAGATGTATTCGAAGATGTCTGAAAATAATCGTGATTCCGAAAAAGTGTAAAAAAGCAAACGTTATGCACATGGCTCTAACGATAGCTTATAGTGGATATGCTGTTCAGTGATTTAGAGTTTTCTTTATTAAATCTACTCAAGGTATGTAGACAATAATTTTAAATTCATATATACGATGAAAACAAGAGCTTTTTGGACATAAAATAAGTTTTCCCTGGTAGGTAATTGCTAGGATAAGCAGGTAACGGTAACCGTTTTCCATTAAGCAGTGTTAGTTTATCATGCATTATCTGCTTTTTTATAGTAATGATAACGGAAAATATAATTTTTACTTACGAATAGCTAACACTGAAAGAAATGAGGTGTGCTGCTAATTTTTTTGTTTTCAAAATATTTAAATATTTCAGTGGCATCTTAGCCATATAGTGATATCATTAGGTAATTTTTTTCAGTATACTAAGATCAGATTTTCTACCATTTTTTTTAAATAGTAGACGGTCAACTTACTACGTAATTGTTGTTAAAAATGGAGTCTATTGGTTTCAATGCATACATCGATGCTCCCTTTCTGGTCTGCGAGAACTGAAAAACGTATAATCTACCAGCTGCTTCGCTCCCGCACAGACTATAGTAGGCCGGTCGAGGGAATAATTCCGTTTACTATCTTTAGAATTTTAGTGGGCGTACTTAAGCTTAAGGCTTAACTAAAATGCTAAACGTAACCATTGCGTCTTATAGCCTTGGTCTCTGTTTACTCCTAAAGGGATAAAGACGTGATGTTATGAATCGTTATAGTGTTATTTTTTTTATGGGCATGTCTATAAGCATATCATCACCGCCTTCACATTCGGAGCATCTTGGCAAAACAGCTGTCCGATAGACAATGGCCAATCACGAGATAGTAACCAGTAATTGGAGCAATCGCACACCGTTTTACTGTTCAGACCTACTTACCCATTTTCTACATTTTACTAGCCTTTGACCGCGACTCCGCTCACGTGAATGTCGATTCTTAGTGAACAGTACTTTATTTCGTGAGAAACCGCGGCATGGTACCTTCTTCCGTATCCCAGAAAACGTGTATATAAAATTTCATAATGTAATTTGGCGTATAGATGGAAAAGGAAACAAAATCGTGATGGGTTGCTAGCCTCATCGCCTATTGACATAGTTTCTAAGATTTTCACTCATTCCTCGGCCGGCTTCTACGGTCTGCGCGGGAAGAGAAGCAGCTGGTACATTCTACGTTTCTTCTTTTCTCCCAGACCAGCATGGAAGAGGAATATAAGAAACAGTCACATAAATGTATGGTAAATTGTCTAAATAAATAATTAAATACATTTATTTGCAGTAAAAGTGGTTATACTTATAGTTGACAAAAACATTTGAATCTCACTCTTAAGCTATCAAGGCATGCAAATTATCTCTTGCGGCCTTTGTTCGCATTATCTTTCGGAAACTTCGATTAAATACACAGGTAGGTAGATACACAGACTCATTCAAAATGTAAATTTTATAATGTCCCCGAGCCAAAACATCATGCATACTTACAAACAACGACAAAAATACTGAAAGACTCCACCCTTTTTTTTTCACTTTTAATGCGTAGTTTTTGCATCTTTTCACTGTACCTTACCTTCGTCATCGCGAGACGTGTGAGTGTTAGCGCGGTTAATTGAAACTATGGACAGAACAGCTCCGAAACTCGATTAGTGCGCTGTTTCGCCGGTGCCACTTTTCGAGCGCGAATTGTTTATCTACCATTATATATGATCAAAGTTCGGAAACTTGCAACAAGAAAAGGCATATGTCCTGCCATAGTCCTGGGTTCTTAACAAGCTAACATTAATTGTATCAATAAAGTTAAGATACTGTTTCTTTTTTTTATTGTTAAAACCAATCATATTGTCCCAGAAACTACACTTAAAGAGACGTCTTTACATATTTATAAAATTTACACTCGAAGACATACTGGAGGCGTAAAAAAGGCATATAATTACCAGCAACAGTTTAACAGATGCAAGCAGATGACGCTGACCGTAACATACGGATCTCAGATCTCTTCAGGCTATCACAAAAGGTAACGGGCTCAAGACATCTGCTGATCGGTTCTCAACACGGCCCAAGTCATGCGAGGCAGAGGTTTTAAAGATTGGATGCTACGAGGTTTCCTGACTGTAATGTAAGGATCTCAGCTATGTACGCTACGACAGAAGGTCTGATTAAGTGACAATTAAATGGCCTAAATTATAAGTATTAGTTGCATTCTCAATAGCAATTTACTCATTCCTGGAGTCTGAACGAGACGCAATATATGTTTAACTAGTTGTCACTCGCGTCTCCGCTCACGTTGATGTCAATCCTGCGGGAACAGCACTTTTTTTCGAGATGATAAGTAGTCTATGTCTTAACCCAGGTAAATAACCTATAACTAACCGTGTGCAAAATTTCATCAAAATCCGTTCACTCGTTTTGGCGTGGTTGAAAACAAAATATACAAACTCTTTTACTAGAGTAATATAATAAGTGTTAGTTTATAGATAGATTGAAATCGTTAGTAATTAGAACAAATAATATGTAATAAATTAATTCTTCATCTTTCTTATCCCTGCTTTTTTAGTGTTGCGTACCCAAAGGGTTTTATTACTAATCCCCCAATGTCTGTCCGTTTGTGACGAACGATTTGTCTGTCACGGGGCTGGCTGAAATGGGTCTCCATTAGTTTTGAAGACAGCATCGCTTTTGCCTATGATTTTAGGCCACAACCAAAGGATATTTCGTAAAGGGTTGCTCTTAAACCACAAGGTGTATCCCATGAGTTTTTTGACGACAACTTGTACGTAGAAAGGTGTTTTTACGCTTTTATTCGACATATTCCCACATATTGAAAGCAATATGTGGGAATATGTCGAATAAAAGCGACACATGCAAGGAAGCGGTGAAGGTGGATTTGGGTACAGTTAGTTACATTTCCGGAAACATGAGTGTACCGTGGGATAGATGTTTGCAAAAATTATAAAAAATATTAATGGTCAATAGTTGTAGTTTTTGTAGTGTTAATGAGCTTTGGTGTCGGTTTGTCACGATTTGTGTGTATTTTATATTAAGTGTGATGTTACCACGAGCCAATAACGGGAGTTCTATAGATACCTAGCCGTTTAATAGTTATTCTATGAAATTGCTTTGTTAAGAAGCCTTGAATTTTTTGAATTTTCCATGAAAACCTAATACCAAAATAATTTTTAATTCAAGATTATTTTAACATGCATATGCTGTTATTCGGATTTATATTATATATTTCGGTTTATCTAGATAAATAGTCCCATTATTATTTTTTTCAAAATCTCAAAATCTCTGTAAACTATTTTTGTCTGAGTTTCTTTGTTTCATATGCATTGATTTTGTATAGATTTGTATTGGTTTTGGTAAGACAGGGGATAAGCTGTAAAAACGCGTAAAAAGGGGGGCTATGCCCAGCAGTGGGCTGATGTGGGCTGAAAATGATGATGACAATGCAAGGTTTAAATTCGTTTTGGACAATACCGTAATGATACATGGTATCAAATTCAATACCTACATTGGTGCTTAGGTAGCAGTTACTACCAATTTATTTACGAAGCAAGAGTTAACAATAAAATTAATAATATTAATTTTAGTAAATCAGTCTGTGTAGATGCCAGCTGCAATGTTGCCGAAATGTTCTTTTTTATGTATATTTGACGGCAAACGAGCAGATAATAATGAAGGTAATAATAATAACAATGTAAGATACATCTGAAAAATAATCGCGGTAAGTCCCGCAATGACAATATATAATAATAAGAGAAAATGTTTTCAATATATTTATTAGGCCTAACATAAGTTTGTGTCTCTCTACCAAAACAAGTCTTTTAAAAATAACGATATAATTTCGTCATCAATTCATTTAGTTTTTGTTTAATGTAAGAAAAAATGCAAAAAGCACAAACATTCTAGGAATGTAGAAAATATGAAAACAAGATGACACACATTGTTTTAATACCAGCTGCTTGTCATGAAACTTGATAAATTGTCTCCAAACATCAAGAAAATAGTTAAAAATGGCAAAAAAGCACCACATGCGTCACTAATCACACTGCGCCGATTTTTGACGACGGATGTTAAAGAAACAAACGGAAATTGGCGGCTTTTTACGAACATCGATCGCGGCCATGACACTACAACCAACACCACATTCTTAAAGCAAAGACAATAAGATTCAAACTGCCACGCTACATTCAAACATTGAATAAATTAAACCAACTTAGTGGCAAATAAAAAACTGACTTTTTAAAATTTTGTAGGTCAACTTTTTGCTATTAATTTATTATGCAGATGCTCCGTTAAAAATACGCTTCCGAGGTGGCAGATGCAAAGAAGACCTTGAAGATGTTTGGCAAGAAACCACAAAAAACAAAACACCTTTGCTTAGCATAGATATTTTTTTTTCTTTTTAAAAGATGCTCTTGTGATATGCTTAGGATCTAAGAGCGGCTGTTCTTTGTATTTTAAGGACTTCAAAGAGATTCTGTTTTGTGTAACCTGATTTAATGCATGTTCATGTTTCTGTATTGACTTATTGTTTATTGACACAGCGCCTTTACAAGAGTTAAAAAATCGCACAATGATACGAAATTCGAATAGGGAGGCACTAGCTCGACAATACTTGGAGACAATTTGTGATGTACATGGTATTGGTAAGTACTATGTTTAAGCGACCATCTCTTGTGCTTATTTTTTTTTTTATAAATTTTTATCTTAAATTTTGTAAAATAAAGAATATTTCATTCCGTCATAATCTTTTCTTTTTTTTCTAATTTCATGTTATATAAAATTTCAATTTACATAATTTTGTGGAACAAGTTATGTTAGCGATCGAGCGTGCAACAGCAACAGATAAGATAAAAGATATAAGACTCAAAGAGGCCGAGCAGCCCTGTCCCCCCTGGCAGCACCCGTTCACGAGTTGACGCATGGATCAGCCATCGCTGAGCTCAACCATAATAGAGGGAACGACAGACAATTAGGTTATATTGTTTGTGGAGGGAACTCAACGACCCGACACACAACGTTGCCACCAGTTTGAACATTTTAGTGAGCATGACTTACTTGAACTTAAAAACATAAAACGCAATAGCTGGTCGACCCCTCTTGGGGGCGACCCCCTTTGGTGATGTTGTCTAAATGGTTGAGGGCACTCTGCCCTCGTCACTTGGAGCTAGCTACATAGTCCTTCCGAAAAAAAAAAGCTGGTCGACACTCGACGAATTATCGTTGCCCGCGACTCTAGCTACGTAAAGGTAGGTAGTGAGTCTGTTGGAGACAGCTAAGTCTACTAGCAGCCCGCCCCGGCTTTGCATAGAAAGATATAGGTTTTAATTATATAGCCTGTATTCATCATGGATAATGTAGGATTCTAATCGTGAAAGAATTTTTCAAATAGACCCTGTAGTTTCGGAGCCTATTCAATGCAACCAAACAAACAATAAAAATCTTTCCTCTTTATAATACTAGTGTAGATGTAGATTTAGAAGTGTATTAAAACTGGCTTCTGCTATATACTCAAATAAAAAACATGCATTTCTCACCTAATAACTTAACGCAGAAAGTTACCTACTTAAGCTGAATACACATAAAGAAACAAGCAATGTGAGGATTAATACCCAAACAAGATGGCCCGGACACTCATTTAAGTCCACATTAGGCCCCATCTTCATTACTTCCAATGACAATGATTGTGTCCACTAAACACAGGTCCAAAATGAATCGAATTTAAACAGGGGTCCAAAAACCCTGCGGTCATAGCAGCCACGCGTCCGAAATTAGCCGAAGATGGTCGAAAACGCCCGAAGAAACTCAAATCATCAAAACAAATATACCTGCATTTGAAACTCAACTTAATCCCCTTGTAAATAAGGATAAAACTTGAATAAGTTTGTGAATTACCACGCTTTAGAAGCAGATGTGGCGACTTTTGTATCATTATAAGATTTTTTTCTCAAGAAAGGCATATGCTTTGAATCCAGGTAAAGACAGATGCTTTCCCAGTCTTGGTCAATTCTCAGTTCCGGTGGAGACTGACTTCTTGAAGACTAGATTTTTTGCACCGGTCAAACACCCAGGTTTCCGTTAGCATTAATCATGAGATTTTATTGAATCAGGATGTGAGTTCGATTAATTTGGACTTATCTGGTAATTTGTCGGTGTAGAAGAACCTTACTATTTTTTTCACAGGTATAATGAATGGAGAACGATATATGCAGTATATATTTAGCTCAGGGTTACAACGGTTTACCTGTAGGTACCTATTTATTTAGTACCATAGTGGAGTAAATAAAGAATACTTATTTAATAATAAGTATATATATATCGTATAAAATAGTATACGAGTATATTAAAAGTTATTTATTGTCCTTTTTAGGGTTCCGTACCTCATAAGGAAAAAACGGAACCCTTATTAGGATCACTTTGATGTCCGTCTGTCTGTCCGGAACGCGTGGAGGTATCAAGCTGAAATTCACATCAAATACTCAGGTCTACTGTCCCTTGGAGCTGTGAAAAAATCAAACTTCTAAGCCAACGCAATCAAAATATGTTGTATTTATGCCGCAAATTATCGACATTTGCAAGGGAATCAAAACCTACAGGGTACTTCTCGTGAACTCCGAATCTTGAAATTTGTTACGAAGCAACGTCTTATAGCACAGATAAAGATAAAATCGCGAAAAGTATAAATTTTTAGTTACATCATATAATAAAAATATTTTTTATAATTTTAACTTATTATTGTTAATGGTACGGACCCATTATACTAATATCAGTCATTAAGCCATCAAAGATATTTAAAGACAGGTAGCAAAACCTAACATAGTGTTGGCTACTAACACACACAATAAACAAAACAAAAAAATTATAAACGTAAGTACTTGTTACAGGGCTGATGTGTAAATAACATTGGTCACCTTCAGAAGTCGGGTAAAAAATCTGCAACAATGTATTTAACGTCAATATGCAAGTAAGGGCGTGCGTAATTTCAGCAAAATGCAATATTTTGATCATGCAGGTGAAAGATCGCCATAGAAAGATAATCGACATCAATTTAATGTGGAAATGATCAGGAGGTAGTGTTTTCTGTATTTAAAAAAATAAGATTACTTTTATATTAAATAATTTAATATTAAATATGGACTAAATATAAATAAATATATAGGGGCATATCACACAAATTGAGCTAGCCCCGCAGTAATAGCTAGTCAATTTGAAAAAAATTGTTTTCCATCTTGATCTGGCCGAGGATCACAACCCGGGAACTCTCGTGTCGCAAGCTGGTGTGTTAACTACTGCGCAATGGAGCTTTTTTTAAAAAGATTACTTCATAATTTTTATATCTGTGTTACTAATTCTAAATTCTGTGCTATCAGTTAATTGTACTTATTAAAAACATCAACATTGTCTTTACACCTAAAATTTATTTGGCTAAATATGATGTATTTTTTGCTCTTAGCTCTCAGGAGTAAAAACATGTCAAGATTTTTTTAACGCATCATGTAGGACCAAATGTTGCGACGGCAGCTGCGCACGCGCCGAAGACAATTTCGCGAATTTTCGTTTCTTGAAAGAAATTTGTATCTACGAACAAAAATCAACTTTAACGCCTTATCAATACATTATAATATTGAAGTTTATATGATTAAGCAGAAGCTTATACAGTTGACATTAAAATATTAAATTGTTGAAGCGTTTAAGAGTCAAAATGAATGGAACTTCTTATAAGGTATGAGGTTAGAACTTGCAAAGAATATGTATTTACACCTGACTTTGGCCTTTTGTGTTGGCTAAGAAAAGGCTACCTTTCAACAAAGCGTGCAATTTTACGTCCCAATGAACCTTTGTGAATCTTTGTATGTATGTAAGTTCATCACAAATGGACGTAAAAAGCTCAAGAATATTTTGTTTATTTATATTCTTTAAAATTTATTGAACAGATAAGGTTTGGTGGGTATTTAAGTACACTTTTTTAGATAAACAATAAAGGGTATATATAAAGTCCTTGCAAGTTAGGATGTTGTTTAGTCTTATAAACTATTCGACCTCTGTGGCCTAGTGGTCATCATGCCAGGCTGTAACAGCGTAGGTAATGGGTTCTGAGTAATAAAGGTAAAAATACAGAGTCTAAGAATCTTCCATGCTGGTCTGGGAGTGGGTGCAAATCTGACGAATTATATTAGTAGGCGATGCGGCTAGCAACCCATCACTATTTTGGTTCCGTTTTCCACCTAATGCCTACTAACATGCTAAACGTGGCTTTAGGTCTTAAAGACCTGGGCTCTGTCTACTCCGCAAGGGAAAAAGACGTGATACTATGTATGTATGTTGATCTTTATATTCACCATTCAAAGAGAACACATCAAAACAAACAAAAACAATTTCGTAGACAGAACCGGTAATATAAATTGATCTAATTAAATAAAAGTGATTTGTCAAGCGTTGCGCCGGCGCAAGAACATTTAAATGCTGTGTACTGCTAGCTTTATAACCGTAGCTTCCGAGGAGCTTACAGCGCAGGAGCACATGGGAGGAATAGGCAGTTGAATGAATTAATAAAAAAATGAAATATTCCTTATTGCACCAAAATTAGCATACAACATTATTTAAAACTATTAAACGAGTATTTACGTAGCACAAGAGGCGGTCTTATCGCTAAGCAATCTGTTGCAGACAACCCTTAAAGAGATGGAGACACTTTTATAGACAAAAAACAGTTCCCTGGGCCAAAATATTAACACTTGACTTTTGACTTTAGTCCGTCAGTAAAATAATCAAAAAATATTGCACACGTAATTTTATTACTGTCAATTAAACAAATGACTAAGATTATAGCGCGTCAACGTTCACGATGAAAGGGCTATAAATTTATAATTTATTGTTTAATCGACAAAAGATAAAATATGTACCCAATGTTTTTTTAATTATCTGACTAATCTAACTAATCCTAATTTTGCTTTTACATACACATTTATCATATCTTGTGCTTTTTAAACAGATAACTATGGAAGTATATAAACGGGACTTCGTACTAACCTTTTATTATTTGCTTCCGTTGACTTTTCAATGTAAATACATCAATCGTGGTCGCAACGGGAATCAACAGAAACAAATAATAAAGTTCGTGCTAAGTCCCGTTTATATACATAATTTTATACATATTTACCAGTCGCCAATTTTGTGCCTACAAGCAATTCAATACATACATATTTCGCAATCTCATATTCAAAATCCTAACGAAAAAGTAGATAGTCGTAAAATAAACCAATCAAATATTAGAATCTATGATTCACAAATCAAATATTATGGAACTTGTATTGCTAGTATTAATATTTACCATGCTATAACTCACTTTGTGCCTAGAAACCTAAATTAAGGCAATTTGTAACTTATAACTTGAAGTTTAGAGTGTAAAATGGATTGATTGGGGTTAGAATGGAACTGGTGAGAAAAATGTTCTTTGTGCACCGATAGGTTTTTCCAGTTTACGCGTCATAAACATTTGCAATGATATGTCTATTAATATTAAATGGAAACTTTATAACAATATTTAACTAGGTGATTCACTCAACGAGCTAAAATTATTTGTATACTAGCTGTTTTCCCGCGACTTCATCCGCGTTAAACATAGCCTATGTTCAGCCCAGATAGTGTAGCTTCTCAACTGTAAAAGATTTTTTCAAATCCGTCTAGTAGTTTCGGAGCCTATTCGCGTCAAACAAACAAACAAATCTTTCCTCTTTATAATAATATATGTAATATATATAGTATAGATTTGTGCTTCTCCTGTCAACTTGTACAGTCAGTTCTTTGTATACGCCATATTTGTGCCATTTCGACGTGAACGTCTTATAAATCGATGAACGCCGGCTGCACTCACGAAAGAGTGTCACGTTCGGTGTGGAAATGAGAGCCCGGAACAAGTGATAGAGAGACACGATCGGCCTAAGCGTGCGGCTTATGACGCATCTATCTCTCTTCCACCGTTATCTATACTAATATTATAAAGCTGAAAAGTTTGTTTGTTTGTTTGAGTGTTTGTTTGTTTTTTTGTTTGAACGCGCTAATCTCAGGAACTACTGGTTCAAATTGGAAAATTATTTTTGTGTTGGATAGTCCATTTATTGAGGAAGGCTTTAGGCTATAAAACATCACGCTACGACAAACAGGAGCGAAGCATCAATAAAAAATGTTTTGAAATCGGGGAAAAAATATTCATCTAAAATTGCCGCGGACGAAGTCGCGGGCAACAGCTAGTTATTTATATATTTGTACTTTTCCTGTGAAATTCTATAGTCAGTCAGTTATACGCCAGCTTTGTGCATTCTTTGTGCCATTTCGACGTGAACGTCTTATAAATGGATGAACGCCGGCTGCACTCACGAAAAAGTGTCACGTTCGGTGTGCAAACGAGAGCGCGGAACAAGCGATAGAGAGGCACGATCGGTATAAGCGTTCGGCTTGTGACGCATCTATCTCTCTTCCACCGATACCACTTAAAATTATCATCCGTAAAACGACTTTACAGCCAGCCAATTTTTTTATAAGAAGACTAGCTGTTGCCCGCGACTTCGTCCGCGGCAATTTCTGTTTTTTATTTTTATTTTATTTTATTTGGAAAACCAAACAGTACAAAAAATCTTAAATATATAAGTACATAAGTAACAAAATAAAGCACAATTATTAAGTTTCCGCATATAGGTAATAATATGCTTGCTTGCAGTTATTACTATTTTATCAATCCAATGGACAGATACAAAATTAAAGTGAAAATAAAAGAGAATTAAAATATAGTATAGTCAGGATACCGGGCTATAAAACAAACAAAAAATAGTGCATTAGGGAACCATGTCAAACCACCGTTTACTTAGTATTTTTTTAAGTTTATTAATGCTGGTGTTGAATAGGTCTACTTCTTCTACATTGACAAGCTTATTAAAAGCATCAGCAGCACGTAAAAAGAATGTATTTTTTCTGTAGTTAGTGGCACATTGGGGAATATAAAGAGTAATAGGATTTCTTAAGGTTCTATTTGGGACTCTTAAATCGATCCTCGATAAGAGATAGGACGAATCTACTTTGGATTGAGCTATTTTTATTGTAGTTATTATTTTAGTTGTTATTATTAGTTATTATAGACATATACTGTCGCGGACATTTGTTTAGTTCGTTTAAAGAGGAATAATTCTTTAATACACATTTTTGGGTAACTTGAACCGTTAAAGTATCGCACGCGTCGGATGTCCTTAACTATGAATAATTTTCCCCCATTTTCAAGACATTTTTTATTGATGCTTCGCTCCTATTGGTCGCAGCGTGATGTTTTATAGCCTAAAGCCTTCCTAAATAAATGGACTATCAAACATAAAAAGAATTTTCCAATTTGAACCAGTAGTTCCTGAGATTATCGCGTTCAAACAAACAAACAAACTCTTCAATATTAATGGTTTCTGATGTTTTCGCGATTGTTTATTTAAAAGTAAATTTATAATATTATCAAGATCAAGATTTAATGGATTATATATAAACATATATAATCCATTAAATATTGATCTAACATTAGCAGAATTTTACACTTAGTTTATTGAACCTTATAAAAAACAGCCGACATCCAATAGTCAAACAATAAAAACAAGGAGAGAAGCTGCCAATGAACGGAAATCAATGCAAATTAAATATGTAATGAGCTTCTTGGTGTATATTACAAGAAGACAATATTGACGGATCATATGATTATCATATCTAGTCCAGGTCATGTGGACTTATGCCTTCTGGACGCGATACCGGTGTAATTTCATATACGAGACGTGTTTTGATTGTTAATTTGCTGTTACCAGCTTGATATTTTACGGAGGTTATGTTATCTTTGCGACACGCGAGTGCCCGGGTTCGATCCCCGGTCAGGTCATGATGAAACACGTTCTTTTTAAGATTGACCTGAGTCTTGGATGCTTTGCAACATTAAATTTTTTTTTTCTATCGAGAAAATTTTACGCAATCGTGTTTTTGAGTTAGATAGTTACCAGAGTTAGTCCTGAACTTTGCTGCATTTTTATTTCAACTTGAGTATTTCATTATCCTTATCCTTACTAATATTATAAATGCGAAACTGAGTTTGTTTGTTTGTTACGCTTTCACGCCGTAACTACTGAATCGATCATCATGAAATTTTGCATACAAGTTCTCTGGAGTACGGAGATGGACATAGGCTTTTATCCCGGGAAAAAGTACCAATCCCGAGGGATCGACATTGACGCGGGCGGAGCCGCGGGCGAAAGCTAGTTATTGATATTACAGACAATCACGCAAAGCATGTGTGAGGTAGTACGGGGCTTTAAAAACTAAAACGAAATCTAACTTATATTAGAATTACTTATATTTAGTTAAAACTATTTAAAAAAAACCTAACAGGAAAAACAGAAACTTAGAGATGAAAATGTCCCGTGATCGACACTGCCCTGCAGACGGGAGCCCAAAAAGCTGGAATCATTACCACTTTGTATGGAAATGCTTATTCTCTGTGCAAAGAAATGCCAGCCCTCTGGATTTGAGATTTCTACCAGTCTTTGGCTCACAAATTTGAACATTTTGTGAGCTGTGGTGGCCACGGCCCAAACATTTCCACAGCAAACGGCTCAAATATGCAGCCATCGCCGAGACATGCATATTTGCCCCGCTTCAGGGATTCGGCGGCCGCTGCAGCCTCACCTTGTCTTGTCTTGGAACTCGTGACGTGGAGGTGAGAAAATGCGACAGTGTAAAATACTACAAAATACAAATAATTGAATTTATAGGTCTATCTAGAGGGTGACATTGAATTCATTAGCAAATGTTTAAGAAGTGACTGACCACGAATCTGAACAACTTTCATTAAGGGACCAACTCGTGAAAAATTATCTGCTCTTTCATACAAAAGTGAAATATCTACTCGGCCAAAATCTATGGAGCAGCTGTTTTTTTTTATCAATTTCGGAGTTGGTCCCTTAATGAAAGTTTTTGAGATTCGTGAATTCAATTTCACTCTGTATATACTCGTATCTGGTGTTAGATTTTTGTCCTTATAGTTAAACTTGTTTATTCTGTTGAATTGTTTTTTTTTCGACTTGATTCTGTTATATTATCAACTTTGCATATTACGAAAATATGAGGTAATTACCCAGTCGTCTCGTAGTTACCAACAAAGCCTAAGGTAATTTAATTTGGTGCCAAACAGGTTGCCAGCAAAAAATGTGTAAAGTTCAAAGAGCTGTTTGTTTTTTTTCGGCAAATTTCGAGGTCGCATGGTTTAGACTTGACACTACATGTTTAAGGTTGTTAACACACTAACTAGTTAAGGCACAGATTACTAAAATTGTTACTAGTTAAGGTTCGCCTTTGTGTGTAGATGTAGATCGCAGGACAGCAATTTTTGCGGGGTGAAATAAATAAATAAATATATACGGACAAATCACACAGATTGAGCTAGCCCCAAAGTAAGTTCAAGACTTGTGTTATGGGATACCAACTCAACGATACTATATTTTATAACAAATACATATATAGATACACATCCAAGACCCAGGCCAATCTGAAAAATATCATTTTCCATCTTGACATGGCTGGGGATCGAACCCGGTCAGTCCGTGTCGCAGGCAGGCGTGTTTACCGCTGCGCCACGGAGCTAGTCATGTCTTGAAAGGGAAAATATGTACTTTTTTATCTTGACTACTTGTATATGAAATTTTTTATATTGATTGAGTTAAATCATATTCCTCTTTCCCTAACAATGAACCTAATTAAAAGCTCAAGGTCGCTCAAAGAGATATGATTAGGGTTATGTTCGGTGATTCTTTGCGAGATCTAATCAGAAACTAGGAGATTAATAGAAGAACAAAGGTCACCGACATAACTCAGCGGATTAGCTTTTTGAAGTGGCATTCCGCATAGAAACGATGACCGATAGGCCAGAAAGATTCTCGGATGGCGACCACGTAACGGCAAGCGTAGCTCAGACATCCACCGACCAGATCAGATGATGACTAAACGGTCGTATTCGAAATCCTTGGGGGAGGCCTATGTCCAGCAGTAGACTTCTTTTGGCTGAGATGATGCTGATGATGATAGAAAAACTTTATATTAAAAGCATTTCTGGTTAAGTACTAAGTTATTTTAGTGATTCAATTGGCCTTACTTGCAATCCCTTTTAGTGTTCCGTATCCAAAGGGAGACAAAAGGGACTCATTTATTAAGTTTAATATAGTATTTCCAATGAAACCTGTAATTTATGGCTATGACTCTATAAAATGAAGCCGCATAAATCAAAATGTATAGTTAAATATGTTATTATATTTAATTAGTATCAAGTTGTATTCAGGTATTTATCTGCCACAAGCTTCGTCAATAATGCCAGAACGAAATATCCACAGCAAACTTCGTTAAAAGTTATAAAATTAGTATTCAGCCACATGCATCTTCAATTTTTTCCATATAATATTATTCGCAACATAGTTTAATCATTAATTAAGAATATCACCAACAAAATTGATAATTATGTGATGCTAGAGCAATTCGCTATGTGATTTTACCATATTTATCAATTTCTAGGTGACATTCTTAATCTATACTTACATACTTATTAATCCTTATCCTTACTAATATTATAAATGTGAAAGTGAGTTTGTTTATTTGTTTGTTTGTTACGCTTTCACGCCGTAACTACTGAACCGATCATGAAATTTTGCATACAAGTTCATACAAGTTCAAGGTAGCGTATGTCCTCCGTACTCCAGAGTACGGAGGACATACGCTACCTTTTATCCCGGAAAAAAGTACCAATCCCGAGGGATCGACATTGACGCGGTCGGAGCTGCGGGCGAAAGCTAGTTAATATTATAAATGCGAAAGTTAATCTGTCTGTTGCCTTTTCACGCTTCAACCATTGAACCAATTTGAATGAAATTTGGTAAGGAGGTAGTTTGAGGCCTGGGGAAGGACATAGGGTTCCTTTCATTCCGGGAAATTTTACTATTTCCGAGGGATCGACATTAACGCGGGCGGAGCCGCGGGTAATAGCTATTATACAAACATTATTCCAGATTGTTTTGTTATCTATCTAATTTTATGCACTTGCGTGGGATATATGCTTTGGATTCTGCTTGGATTTAACATTTTGATTGGTAAATAAATAGATATTAATGTTTATGGGTCGATAAAGTTGTTCTTAGTGTGTAGCAACCCTAACAGACGGTTTGTGAGTCAGCGTCTCGTCCTATGCTCTTGCGCAAGACAACACACAGACATATACGCGTACTTCATTATACAGATGGATGTTACTATCGATTAACGCGTGTTACATTGCTTGGCAAGTACAGACGAAGGTGGAAAGGAGCGAATAAAAAGCGTTCATGGATGGTGTTAGGACATGTGAAGTAAAAAAGCCGCGTCTATCGATACTATTACTAATGTCAGTAAACTTAACCACCTGTTTACATACGTGAGTATTATGTGAGATTTAATAGAGACATGGGTTTAAAGTTGGTTTTTGTTTGAAGTCAAACAAGGTAGGAATGTTACATGTTTTGTGTGTTTAGTACTCAATTTGAAGTTTAATCTCGTTTCTATTTTAATGGGTTTTAGTGAATAATTATCATAATTAAACGATGTATATGCTGACTTCATGCGATTATTTTGCTCTTTGGTAGATGCTTATTAGGTAGATGAGTTTCCTAGACTAAATTCTTTAAAAGAAATTAATAATATAATAAATAATAAAAAGTATTTGAATAGTAATTATGTTAAATTACGTAGATTTTATATTTAAGCAATTTGCACTCCTGTAAACAGGCAACATACTTAGACTCACCAACTTTATGAAGAACTGTATGTGATGTATTCATGGAAATAAATTATATTGATAGAGTGTTTTGACTTTTCGTGTTTATAGTTGTGTGTAAGTGGCTAATATTGGTGTCAGGTGTTTCAAGAAATTAAAGGGTTTTTACTTTTCAAAAAACTACTTCAAATGTAGGTATTGAAAGCAAAATTTGGGAATCAATACTGAAATTTCAGTTTTCTTGTGTATTGGCAAACTCTACGGCTGTTTTTATTTCATTCTACTTAATTTTATAAAGAATTAAAAACAACTTGATTTTCCCACATACATCTGGGTGAGTAGTATCCCAAAACCTTCATTTTCTTCCCGAATCCAACAAAGTCCTACCTTTCCCCAGCTTAAAAATACTTCTGATGGGCAGCAGCGTCGGCAGTACAAAAAGTCGAAACTGCGCTCGTCAACCCGCGTGGTGAGAGTGGCAATATCCATAGAACAAAGAATCCTTGTGAGAGGCCTTTGTCCAGCAGTGGACTTCTTACGACTGAAATGACGAATGACTAAGAATATAAAAAAGCTCATATAATATAAAGCACAAATAGGTGGCTCCTAACGATTTAAACGCAAAATCTTAACGATTTGTCAACAATAAAACGTATTTGATTAATCAGTGTTGCACAAATCACTTTTTGAAGACACAGTAGGCGTAATTTACAATAGATTGTACTCGTACAACCTTTATCACATGGAAGAAAGAAAATATCACAATACTCAACCTTGTGTTCAACATAATAAGGGCCACATTTGCATCATCATTGATAGGTTTTTGTAGGTCCTATGTTGAGGCCATAGCCTTCGTGGTTAGCAACAAAAAAACACTTCCGTGAACGATTAGTTCGCATCAGATCGACGCATTTTTATTTCATAATAAACTTTGGGAAAAAATAAAGCCTTCGACGGTGAAGCTGGTGGTCCATTTTCAAATTTCCTAAATGAGACATTTGGCATGTCTTAACGATTGCCACCTAGCGACAATAGTCTTTAGAAGTATGTTGGGGTCTAATCCAAAATAAAATTCACTCTTTTTAATGTATCTTGAACAGAACCACAGATTCAATCAAATACAGTAAAAAAATTATAATAGACATATAAAATGAATCAGTAACTATTCATAAAATATATATGCTATGCTCTTTCCCGGCTTTATTCTATTTATCTCTCACTCATCTGTAAGTTCTTTCCCTTCTTTATAAATTTTACTAGCGGCTCGCCCCGGCTTCGCACTAATAGATATGTTTTTTTATAATATAGAACGGCAAACAAGTCACCTGATGGTAAGTGATCACCGCTGCCCATGGACAACTGCAACACCAGGGTGTGACAGGTGCGTTGTCGGCCTTTCAAGGAATTAGGAGAAGAACATGGAGAGGGTAGGGAAGGGAGAAGGATGGACCTCCGGCTCTCTCACTCACCAAACGAAGCATAGAAGCGGTAAAGCTTCTACTCAAACGTCGATTTTCTGTGAGAGTGTGTTACTTCCCCGGATGAGCCGGCCCATTCATGCTACTAGCAATTCATTTTGCCGGTAGCGTACCTCTACCATGACTATAACTACTGCAGGTATATAAGCTATAGCCTTTTTTATGTATATTAGACGGCAAACGAGCAGACGAGCCACCTGATGGAAAGTGGTCACCGTCACCGTTGCCCATGGACATCGGCAACACTATACGAGGTGTTGATGTGTTGCGGACTCTTAAGATGCTTGTAAACACGCCTTTTACAAGTATTTCAAGCCTATGTTTATCAGGGATAATGTAGGATTCTAATGGTGAAAGAATTTTTCAAATCGCTCCAGTAGTTTCAGAGCTTATTCAATGCAAACAAACAAACCATCAAATCTCTCTTTATAATGTTAATATCATATATGATATTACTGTAGAAGCGTAGATAAGTAACCTTTTCATCGATACTAATAATAAATCTGTAAGGGTTGGTTATGACAAGTTACTTTGTTTTTAGAGATATCGTGTTTAAAAGCTCTATACCTGAAACTGATTTTTTTTCTGTATATATGTATGCATGCTCCATAACTCTTAAACGAATTAACTGAATTTTATGATAATGTTTATCTACCATAAACATTTAGACGTGCCCCCCATACAAATGTACGCGTACGGATTCGCGGGCACAGCTAGATTAAAGGTATGAAGGAAATTATAAGTGCATTCTATCTATCCTTCTTGCAACTGTATTTCCAAAACATATTTTTCTAATTATTGACACGGGCCACTGCTTAATTCTGTTAACAACTAGAATGTAAACAATAGTGTGAATTTGAGCGTTAATTAGTCTAAATAAGAAATTAATGTTAATTATATGATACATGCACTGATTACGGCCGACATGGCTGCCCCACAATATACACGCGAAAGTTGGACTGTATGTTATTCTATTATAGGGTTTTAAACCGTAATAGCCTATGTACTATATAAGTGTCACATATTAGGGTTTCAAAATACGTTAAAATACAAAAAAGAACAAAATAAATAAAGGTTACTAATTCCACAATATTATCAACTATTTTTTGTGTACCTATGTTTGACAAATAAAATAATAATAAAAATTGATTGATAAAAAAAAGGCTAATTTAGGTAAGTAAATGAATAAAGCATAGACTGAATTACGGTTTCCGTTTAAGCATTTTAATTTTTTTCTATTCTGAATCCCTTATAAGGTGTTTTTGGAGTATCATTAAAATGAGTGAAATGAAAAATCCTTGCTGAATTATGAATCACACAGTCCATTTGATTTTACATCATCAATTTGAAAGTGAAGACGTTTGTGTGTTTATTTGTTACCTACTCAATCAATAAAAATCTTTCACCGTACTCGTGTGAACTAGGAGAAAAGGTTATTTGAAATGCAGACTTACGGAATATTAAAGAACCTCGCCAACTATTACGTAACTTAGTTAATTTAGAATTCATTATGTAAATCTAGATGTTCAGATGCTACCAATTGGTACGAATTCTCGAATTCTGTCTAGATTGGAATCTAATCCAATTAGATTGGGTAAATGGGACGTCACCTTGATTCGATTGCCTTTCCAAAAACATCTCTACTTTACCCACAGTATAAACTTGATTTGTTTCTGAATATGTATTTTTTCAGATAATTTTATTTGTAGATTTGGCCGACCTGATGTTTAGAAGGCATCCTTGATTCGATTATATTTGTAATATAGTTTTACTGCAAAGATAATCGATGCAAGAATGATAAGATAGATAAAAAGACGGAATTAATAGATCTATGTCTAAATAAATGCTTCTTTCTTATTTTTTGTTTCCTTTTCGAAATGGATATCTATTTGTTTATACACAAAATTTATAGAATCTATTAAAATATATTTCATGATGTAGAGAAGAGGAATTTAACAAATTTAGAAGGTGTGGGTTTGAAATAATACAAATTTTAGATAATAATTAAGTATTTCAGGCAATTTGTTGGGAAACGTTAGCGACATTCAAATAATAATTGAATAGTTTTCCCAGGTTCCCAGGTTCAATCCCCGGTCAGGTCAAAATAGAAAATGATCTTTTTCAGATTGACCTGTGTCTCGGATGTTTATCTATATATGTATTTGTTATAAAATATAGTATCGCTGAGTTAGTATCTAATCCCATATCACAAGCCTCGAACTTACTTTGGGGCTTTGTCAATATGTGTGATTTGTCCATTTATTATGATATTATGAATGAAAAATATTTATTCCACAGCCAAACATAGGCAATAACATAGGCCTTAATACAAACTTCGTCTATAGTATATTGATCTGCAATTTGAATCCTAATTGGACTCAATCATTATGAATTTCACATCGAATGGGTCCACATTATGCATCACGTATGTGAACACTGAACGTGTAATAATTTTCCATATTAATACCCTAAAACAGTTCTCAGGAGCACTTTGCATGGATGACATCATTCAGTAGTGTAGCTTGAGAAGTAGCCATTTGAATACTAGGTACTTTATGGGAGGTAATCAAACAGAATATGCAAATCAAAGACGAAACAGAATTAAGGGGAATGGGGAATTCAGAATAACTTCTTACAAGTATTGCAGGTGTTATGATTTATTTATTCTTCTCGATTAGTCACTTAATTATCTCTTACCTTTTATACTGTAAACTTAAAGTGGTCAAGATGGTAGAGATAGATAAGTCATAATCTTTCATATTCCACCCGTACGTGGTCGATATTCCTGCTCATCGTACTTCTAGATTCGCCTCCTCCTTCATTATGCGAACCACGAAGTAATGGAATTCCCTCCCCGCGTCGCTGTTTCCCGACTCGAACAATTCAGGGATTTTCAAGGCAAGAGTGAATAGACATTATTTGTGTTTGCGTGTACCACTCTAGACCTCATCGTTGCTTCCCATCAGGTAAGATGGAGGTCAAACGCACTCAAATTATTCATAAAAAAAACCGACTTCAATCAAACTACCAAACCAATTGTAATGAAATTATAATAAATGGGACCAACTTATAATTAAAATTAAAAGCACACGCTTTCAAACAAATGATAACCTCCTCCTTTTTTTTGAAGTCGGTTAAAACTGACAATGTAAATCTACATTCAACAATAATAGGACCGTAGTTTCTCTATTAGATTCATGTTTTGACCCAACTCGGTGTCTTGTTGTACACAATTACTATTTTTAAATTCAATGAAGTAGATATACCTATAGGTAATTTGAATCTTCATTATACATTTTAATGTATAATGTAGTAATGGTGTCTAGATAGAGTTACGTTGGTGTGATTTCCTTCATCGGAAGTAGGTGAGGGACGTTAGGGTAAATCTGGAAATGTACAAGAGAGAGACGACAATTTTACTAGCTTAGCTATCCGGAAAAAGAATCATACAGGAATTGAGAATCATCATGTAAAAAGATTAATGATCACTAATTTTAAAGATATAAAGTTGAAATCATTGATTTGCATATTTAGGCAAGACATATTAAATATCAAGATGGCATGTTGATTAACTGAACAAATGAACTTGATATTTAAATAGATGTAAGTAATTATCATTTCTGTGTTTGGCTCCCCTAAAGGTCGTCTATGCACGCGAACGCAAGCAAATGAGGAAGCACAGATATTTCCAAATTCTTATTCCATTCCGTTTTATTACCCCAGATCATTCTAAATGTTTTCTTAAATTAAAAATTAAACGCCGATGCACAAACGAGTTCTCATTTGAAACCAGCCGCAAACATAATCTAAGCAAAAGGCTGCAAAATTGGACTATTGCTGCCTCAGTGTTCCGACAGCCGATTATACCGCGCATATCCGACTGCGTTCCCACGGCGGCTACAAACTGGTTATTATTAAAACCTACTACTCCGTCCAAAGGAAAAACACCTTTATCACCTGCGTCTACAGTAAATTTCGCCTCACTAACTGGATTGGTTACATCGAATATAGCATCAGACGAAACTGACTCAAATGCAGCAGACATTGAATTCAAATTTGGCTCCAACCTTCACGCGGCGATGGCCTGAAGAGCACAATTTGAAATTCGTATTTAGAGTCGTTCTGTGAAGGATTTTAAGTCCTCTCTCCTTTGTTTAAGACTTGTTTAAGTTAAGTAGCGGTAAAATTTTGTTTTATAGTGGAGATATAAGTAGTGAACATATTAATTGTGTCAGTTAGGTGTATGCATGTGCATGCTATAGATGTTCGTGTTGAATGAATGAGCTATTGCTAGAGACGATAACTGTTTCTAAATGGATCGAATGTCCATGATACGTTTTTGAAATTGATCATCTTTGTTGCAACACTAAATCATCATAAAATCTTATCCATCTTTTAGTTCATAACATTTTGATGATTGTAACTTTCTTTTTGAGATTTTGAATGAACTTCCTAGTTCTTTTCTTAAACTTTCTAATTCTTTTACGTATCTTCAAATTGGTATTGACAGTTTCAATACAAACAAAGATTTATACATTTAATAACACATACATACATACATAGTATCACGTCTTTTTCCCTTACGGGGTAGACCTCTGTCTACCCTAGGTCTATAAGACCTGAAGGCCACATTAACATGTTTGCGGACATTAGATGGAAAACAGAATCAAAATAGTGATTCCTCAGATTTTACCCATTCCCTCAGACTTTTATTCATCATAATCAATTCATTTCATGATATTATCATATCTATTGCAAGTTTATCTTACGATAGACATATAATGGCTTTAAATGTATCTTGTTTTCCTATGTATTATTCAATAATGTATGATTTATGAATGTGACATATAATATGTGTAGGAGCTCTTACTATATTTTCCATTCTTGGAATAATTGCTTAGATATTCCGCGTTCTACACCTTGTACGTGATCGGATAAGAAAAATAGCGATTCCCATGCATTTGTCCTAAAATTTAGATGTGCTCTATGTTGATAGTTACGTATGGTAATTGTGTGGACTCGCTTGGCATATAAATCGTCCTCTAAAGAAGGTTATGTACCTCATAAAGTTAGACTGAAGTAGCTATGAACAAGGCGGATGTTAAATTATAACTACTCTGCAATTGATATAAAAAAGAAACAAACAATGTATAGTTATTATGATGATAATCTCTGTTGTTGTATCTATCTATCATATACTAGGCAATAGGTTTTTTATTTACTATATAGTATGTGATATATGTGATTAAGGTCAGGGTCATCCTGTTCTTGACTCACTGATGGCACAGATATTTTTCATTTTCTTCGTGTATTTTCTTTTGTTTTAGTTTTATATTGTGTTGTGTGTCAATGTGTTGCAATAAACATTATTCCATTATATTCTATCCTCAATTGCTTGGCCGGTGACTTAATGGTATAGCTTCGGGTACGCGCACCTTGCCTCCCGAGCTTCTTCATCCCCATTCATCCCAGTAAGTAGTATCGCAATACCTTCATTCCCTTCCCAGTTCCATCCCCAGCTTAAAAATTCTTCCGAGGAGCAACGTCAGAAGCACAGGCAACAAACTGCGCTCGCCAACCCGCCTGCCAAGCGTGGTGAGTATGGCAATATGCTCCCACAGATCGAAGTATCCTTAAGACTGGCTTGTGTCCAGCAATGGACTTCTTAGGACTGAAATGATGATGAACTATTTGATAATTACTGAATCCTCTGAATCTGAGTTTAGCAATTGGATGATCTCTGTAACCTAGTGGTCATCATGCCAGGTTGTCGCGGCGTAGGTCTTGGGTTCGATCCCCAGTCAGGTTAAGATAGAAAATATATTTTTTTCAGATTGACCTGGGTCTTGGATGTTTATTTAGATATGTATTTGTTATAAAATGTAGTATCGTTGAGTTAGTATCCCATAACACAAGTCTCGAACTTACTTTGAGGCTAGCTCAATCTGTGTGATTTATCCGTATATATATTTTTATAATAATTATTTATTTAGCAATTATTTTCATTCCGAGGTGCAAGAGTCCTAGTGGTCCCAAGTCTGTAGTTTAAGTGATAATTTTCAATAAATCTTCAAAGGCGACATCGTGTGATGAATGTGACTGGGCATAAGTGGTTTTCTACGAAAATCACGATCTGTTCCGGGTTCAATTCCTTTGACAATGGATCAGACTATCTTATAGCAGAGATACTATTTTTATTTCACAGATTATAAAGCAATTCATAAGTCAGACTGTAGTTTTATTCAACAAATTTGGTAGGTCTTAAATTAATATCGATAATACATATTTGATTAAATTAGATGTAAGTTCTAGAGGAGACAGATAATCATAAGAAAGCTTCGGATAGTGAGAGCACCACCATTGCAATGCAGTCCCAGTGACGTATTTGTCACCATCACAAGCCTATTCCCACCCTTCAAACTGAACCACAATAAATAAATAATAGACAAATCACACAGATTAAGCTAGCCCCACGGTAAGTTGTGAACTTGTGTCGTAGGATACTAACTCAACGTTAGTACATTTTATAATGGATCCAGGCCAATCTAAAAAGATCATTATCCGTCTTGACCTGACCGGGGATCGAACCCGGCACCATGTGGTTCAAAGACACTTGCGGTACCACAGAGCCATAGAGGTCATCAATACAATAGAAAAGGACCATTTCATTTCTTCTTATAGATTTCAAAGAGGCGACTAAGGGGTAAAGTTACTAAGATCCAGTTAACATACCTATAGAGGGTTGGTGTCAAGCAAGCAGCTGGCTATAAAAAATCCAAATACGAAAACATACATACGTACATAATATCACATCTTTTTCCATGGAATATCTAACAAAAGAATTTAACTTAAGCTAGACGAATAATTGATCTTATGTAAACAGCTGTTCTTAACAGTACATCACAGAGGTTGGCATTGTCGCATAGAGTAAGGACAATAAGGTTACATTACAAGTAGAATAAATGGGTATCTCTTGGATACGCATAATATCCTCGTCTTCATCGTCACTTACCATCAGGTGAGATGGGAGACAAATGCCTACTCCAATACTTAGTAAAAAAGAAAACTCGTGAATAAGAATGGAAAGTATTAGTTGGGCCGCAAAATAATTTTTTGGTCAGCAGATTTTACAATTGGGGCAGCAGACAAAACATTTTGATAAGCTTTGGCTTTCCACCTGGAACGACTGAGGGCAGAAAAGAAGTTAGGTTCAGGTTAGATTTATTTTTATGACCACTGGGAACGAAAGAGGACAGAAAAGAAGTTTTGCTGACCATAAGTTGCTGCCCAAATAGCTATTTTAGCTGACCGATTACATTTTTTTGATAACAAAAATACGAATATTCTGCTAACCGTTTAAATAACATGCAATAAGAATACCCGTGGAGGGTTGTTGTCCAGCAGACAGTTTACAAAATAATTCAACTTAGCTAAACGTACCCATGGTCTTACCCAGACAGATGTTTTAACAAGTACACCACTGTAGTTAGCACTTTCAAAGACCCATCCTAATTGAAACAGCGACCACAATCCACGTGTCACCACAGAGCTTACGTCTATTAACTTACTTAAAAGCTCGCTTCAGAAATAAAAGCTTCATAGCGGTAACAGGTAATAATTACGCTTCCTGCAATTATCCTGTTTGTGGTCTGTCTCTGTCGCGCGTATGAGGCTGTCCTTGTCGGGCGTGGTAGGGCTGATAACTTATTTTTTATGTTATCAAAAGTAACGCGAAATGTCATATTTTTTTTTTTGATGTGATATCGTCTTATAAATTGATAAAAGCCGGATTGCGGAACACGCACCAACAAGTGTCACGTTCCGTGCTTAAGCAAGAGCGAGGAACAAGCGATAGAGAGGCACGATCGGCCTAAGCGTTCGGCTTGTGACGCATCTATCTTTCTTCCACCGTTTACAGTCAACCATTTTTTTTTAACTTCTAGATTGAGTTTCCATCGCCGTATTCTTCTCAGCAGCCGTTGTTTCTAAAATACTTTTCTTTTTCTTTAACATTGGTAAGTTATATACAAAGTTACTGGTAAGTGGTAACACACTTGGCATATTTATAAAGGGCAGTCAGTATTCGATTTTCTTTCATAACTGATAAAAAAGTGCTTAAAATTTGACTTAATTATCAAGTAAAAACAATAAGTGTGGACATTCGTGAGCGCATTAGCTTTGCAAACGACTAGCCAAACACGTGACAAGGCAGGTAGATACCTACCTACTTTATATACCGGCCGATAAGTGAGTCCGCGTGGTGTCCACATTTTTAATTTTTCGAATCTTAGCACATTTGTTTAGTTCTTTTTCTCTGTAGTTTATTAACACTTTCGCTGACACTGCCCGCCTGTAGACGTAATTCTATTGTTATTTATTTTGTGTCTGGTTCAGTTCAGCGGAAGTGTTAATATTGATTTTTTTTAAACATGACATATGACTAAATATACTTTTCAAAATAGGCTAGTTTCCTGAAAAATATAATTAGTCCATCAGTAAGATAATCAAAAAATATTGGACACATTATTTTTTATTTTGTCAATTGAACAAAAAATTATAAAGATACATTATCCTTTTAGTCCTTGTCTTCACTAGCCTATTATTATTATTATTACCTAGGAAACTAGCCTTAGTCAATCTGTATTAAAAGCTACACGAAAGCTCTAAATCTACGTTTTTCTAGTTAGCTATATGCTCCAAAAAAGAAAGTAAGTATGTTACCATACCAATAGAGTCATCAATCGCAAACATTGAACACAAGAAATTCATTTTAAAGACCAGGAGCGAGATGCAAATTATTATGTCAGGTTTTAATTCTATAGTCTCGTAATTACTAAGTCCTGTCATTCTGTTGCAACACTGGTAGATCAATCGCTAGTACAAGCAACAAACGGTTTTCAGGGGAAAAAGACACTTGACGTCTTTATTGCCAAGTAGTCATTATCAAGAACTGATCTCCCTGCTCCTGATGTAATTTCCTATTTATAAATGACAGCACTCACTTACTTTCAACTTGTAAATAATTAGCTGCAGCTTAAGGCGTGGTGTTATTTGCAGCTGCGAAAAGGTAAGAAGCATTTCCTATTATATTGTATCTTGTTTTATTAGGAGCCAGTGTTTTCAGTTCGAAAAATAATACGTAAACCCTTCGATCAAATATAACGGTAGACACACGATTCGCGCTCGAAAACCCCATTACCTTCTTTCCCTTCCCAAATCCAACAAATTACTATTCTTCCTCAGCTTAAAAATGGTTTCGATGGGCAGCAACTTTAAAAACACAAGAAGCCAAAGAAACTGCGTTCGCGAATCCGCCTGCCAAGCCTGGTGAGTATGGCAATATCCTTCTATAGAACGAAGAATTCTCGGGAGATGCCTGTGTCCAGCAGTGGTCTCTTTACGGCTGTAATGATGATGATGATGAATTCAAATCGACGAAGTAGCAGAAAAGCTAGTTTATAATAAAAATGTGGGCGGAGGCGAGTGGCAGCCCTAGTTATGATGAGACAATAAACGTGAGAACGCGATCGATGGTCAAGGAGAAAGATGAAATGTCACTTACGCCATAACCTCTTATGGTAGGTTGATCCTATGCCATACGTCAAGGTTAGCTAATTGGGATAGTGAGAATAGTAGGTACATGAACGGGATGGACGGTATTCGACCAATATGTGTTACCAGCGATGACTTACGTGTCCGAAACATGGTCCTTTACTATGGGCCTCATAAGAAAGCTAAAGGTCGCTCAAAGAGCTATGGAGTGGGCAATGCTCGGCGTTTCTCTGCGAGATCGAATCAGAAACGATGAGATCCGTAGAAGAACAAAGGTCACCGACATAGCTCAGCGGATTAGCTCTTTGAAGTGGCAATGGGCACATAGCGCGATGAACCGATAGCCGATGGGGCGGAAAGGTGCTCTAATGGCGACCACGTACCGGCAAGCGCAGCGTTGGACACCCACCAACCAGGTGGTTGGACGATGGATGCAGGCCGCTTCCAACAGGGCATATTGGAAATCCTTGGGGGAGGCTTATATCCAGCAGTGGACTTGTTTGTATTGTGACTGAGATGATGATGATGAACCGGATGGGTTAAAATGATGATTTACCACGTTAGTTATATTTCAAACTAGCGATCCGCTCCGGCGTCGCACGGGTGGAATGTAGATAATAATCTAGGGCAGTAACTTATACATATAAAACTTCCTCTTGAATTACGCTATCTATTGCTAGAAACTGCATTAAAATCCTAGTTAATTCGTTGTAAATATTTATTTCACCGGCCTGAAGATTGCATAGTTGTCGTTTAACATAACACGGTATACTTAACTTGTTACTGTATATAAATAAAAACATTATTGTAGCTTAAAAGTTACTATAGGTAGACTTAAAAGGATTCTCTCCTAGTCAAGCTTAAGGAAATGGCAAACAGATAAAATAAATTCAAATCATTTATTTCGCATATGTGCACTTAGCTGTTTCCAACATGCAAAATTATATAAAAGTACATTAAAGTAAAGATATGCTTGATTATATCCTTATCCTTATCCTTACTTATATTATAAATGCGAAAGTGAGTTTGTTTGTTTATTTGTTTGTTTGTGACGCTTTCATTTCGTAACTACTGAATCGATCATCATGAAATTTTGCATGCAAGTTCTCTGGAGTGCGGAGAAGGACATAGGCTACCTTTTATCCCGGGAAAAAGTACTATTCCCGAGGGATCGACATTTACGCGGGCGGAGCCGCGGGCGAAAGCTAGTTACTGTCATAAATTTGGGCCACTCAATGTGAAAAATAACAATTTACCGTCCGTTACATTACATTATATAAAAATTGGATTTGCAATGTCAAATGGAAGATATGTGCCAATCGAAATAAAGATATTTATAATAAGATAAAGCAAATGTTTGTAAGTATGTAATTAACTAGGTATACATTCACTTCTGAATTATGTATATAACCCTGAAAAATGTATATTTTCAAGTATTGCAGTCAATCGATAGTACACAGTAGTAAATCGATTTTGGACAAAAATTTCGTAAGGTCAAAGCCCGAATAAAAAAATATTCGGCTAAATATCTGGATAAATCTGATGATTAGTGCAGTTTCTTGATAGTAGCTTCGAATAAATCTAATTAGTAATTATCTACATGACTTTGTATACTCAGATATAATATAACCGTGTGATTAAAATAATAAGGTCATGCTGCACGGTACTCTAGGTAAATCAGCATTATATTGTTCACGATGTACTATAATGATGATTATGGAAATACTGGGTATTGGAGCCAAGGCTGGACACACGGACATAAACGCTTGGACGTCTTCATTGCCGTAAATAATAAACATTTATTTATAGTTCCATTTGGATTTACTAATGTACTGTTTTTGAATATGTATATATAATGGGTATGTACATGTTATGATAGCATACAATTGCAATATAGATAGATATGTTGGTGATTTTTTCTTAAGTACATATGCTTTGCATGAGCAAAATTTGTGTGTAGTGGAGCTATAAGGAAGGAACACAAGAGGGAGAGCCTTTCGAAGCTAAAATAAAATATTAACCTTAAAAATTCCAAAACGTCGATTTATTTTTCATATGTGTAACTGGCCAACACTGGTGTCAGAATTTCAGCTGACTAAACTTAAAAAACAAATTTATCTTTACTGCATTAAAACAAAGTCGTTGCTCGCTGTCTGCTGTCCCTATGTATGCTTAGATCTTTAAAACTACGCAACGGATATTGATGCGGTTTTTTTAGTAGATAGAGTGATTCAAGAGGCAGGTTTATATGTACATGGCACCCGTGCGAAGTCGGGGCATGGGTCGCCGTTGTATTTAATAAACGTAAAAAACTATTTACATATGAAAAAGTCCTTGCGGCGCATTGCCTTGTGAAACCGTGCCCAGAAGACTGGCTGCACCAAAATATAGGCCATTCACGAGATGCCTGAATTATTTTATTAAAGTGGTTGCTTCTAAATCGATGTACATCGATCAAATGTCACGTTCCGTCATTATTATTATCATCATCATCATCATCATAATCATGATCATCATCACCATTATCTTCATCTATCACACCACCACTATTATCACGTAAAATTATCGCCCGTAAATCGACTTTACGGACAGCCAAAATTTTTTGGCAATGGCTTTTAATAATTTGTGGCTCAAGCCTTTTGTAATTGTTAATAGTAATAGAAGTTTAAATTCCTTTAAGACTTAATTTCAAAAAACCTTGTTCATCAATTTGTCAATTTGCAATGTGAGTCAGAAGACTTAATAATAAAAAAGTCTTTTTGATCTCTGTACCATAGCTTTTCAAACAAGCTTCAAGACATAAATAAGACGGGCTAGATGATTCTCTAATTACGAGCTAATACTGGTAAATTACCGATGACTTCCAGTAATAGTGTATAATGCGGGTGCGTCGGCGCAGTTAAGGCGAACACTATTTGTGCTTTCGTTTGTAATTGTCTATGGAAAACCTAATTACCATAACTTACCCAAGGTAAATTTATAACTTAACAATTTTTAGATAATAGATAATGTCTCGTTTATATCCTATGATTGTTTTTGTATTTGTCAAATTGCTTATTAAACACTGTGAAATTGCTTACTAGTCTGTCTGTTTATTTGTTGTTTTCATCATTTAAATATGAGTAACTAGCGACCAACCCTGTCTTAGCACGAGTAGACAAAGGTATTTAATTCTATAGCCTATATTCATCAAGGATAATAAAGTATCCTAATGGTAAAAAAAAAATTCAAATAGGTCCAGTAGTTTCGGAGCCTATTCAATGCAAATAAAGAAACAAACAATCAAATCTTTCCTCTTTATAATATTAGTGTAGATTAGTGTAGATAGTGTAGATAATTAGAGTTATTTTGAATGTCTGCCTTTGAAGGCATATTTTCTGAATAAATCTTTGAGTCTTTGACTCTTGGCTGTCTTCATTAGGCGATAATTTTTGACCAGCACAGATGCTGTTAGGCAGCTAAAAAATCTACTAGCATGACTGAACACACTATAAGACATTCAACGGGACCCGTGGACGCGCCACCGCGGGAGAGAAGAAAAATGTCGCTATAGATGCGCAGTATGAAAACGTCCTTGAGATAATTTTCAGTATATCTGATAGCTCCCCCTTAAGTCTAGACATTGTGATGACAAGCCTCCTGCCCTTGACTATAAATCATTACGAGTCAGGAATATTAGTAACGAGATATTGTTGGACACAATACATCGCAAAATGTGTCCGACATTGGTACAACCTGTCTGCCATTGTCTTATTACTTTGTTTGTGAATTATGGAAAATACCTTGAGATTAAATATCATATGATCTTCTTACTTCGATTGCTTCCCTTTAAACAACAATGTTTAAAGGGAAGTGATGACAAGCCTCCTGTGTTATTGTCTATTAATAATTACCAGTCACGAATATAAGTAATAAGATATTGTTGGACACAATCCAAAATATATCCAACACTGGTGTACAACCTGTCTGTTGTTGTCTGAAATTAATTTATATTGTACATATCATTTGTATATCATAATATGTGTAAATAGGTATGATATATATATAAATTGTTACTTTGTATTTATTTGTACGAAAAGTGAATATACATTATATATTTTTTTTATGATAATGCTTTTATATTTCGACTCTTCACGATATAGGTAAACTTGCTGCTAATTTTTCATAACCCGTTATCTACTTCTTGATGACTAAATATATAACAACTAACCCTCAAACCATAAAACATATAAACAATATTACAAATAAAAAAATAACTTATATTTTTATAAAATATATATACATTATATATATTTCAATAACATATATTTACCTCAAATACCTCTTTCGATACCTACCTTCAAATAAAACCGGCCAAGTGCGAGTCGGACTCGCGCTCTATGGGTTCCGCACCATTATCTATACATATAATAAAACATCTATACATATAATAAAACAGTAAAAATATTTTGTCTGTACATTTAGAATTTTTGACTGAAATGGATAGAGGGACACTTAAAAAGAATAATAGAAAGCAAAAAAATTTTTTTGGAACTTCTTGTCTGTCTGTCTGTCTGTCTGTCTGTCTGTCTGTCTGTCTGTCTGTATGTATGATCACGATTATCTCCGAAAATACTCAACCGATTTACTTCAAACTTTCACCAATTGCTTTGTTTTAACTCAGCAAAACATCTAAAGTTTGTTTCATCAAAATCGGTTCATTAAAAAAAAAGTTATCGTCATTTGATTAAACTCAAGGCATTAGTTTGCCTGCAAATATACACGGTGAATTTTTTATCGTTTTGGCCCCTTAAAGTGGTGACTCAGACCATCAAAATGAACAACTTTTCCCATGGGAACAATGCTGGGAACTAAAAAAAAAATCGACATTCCCATACAAACTGGCCGGGCGGCGGGACTCTTTTTTATGGAAATGACGTATTTTTTTGAGTTCCCAGCATTGATCCCATAGAAAAAGTTGTTCATATTGATGACCTGAGTCACCCCTTTAAGGGTCCAAACTGTTCCTGAGGGATGGACACTAACGGCGGCGGCGTAGCCGCGGGCAAACGGCAAACTAACCGAAACTGCTGCGCCTAGAAACTTGAAATTTGGTACAGGGGTTCTTTTAATGATGTGAGTGAGCGCTAAGAAAGGATTTTTAAGAAATTTAACTTCTAAAGGGGTAAAATTTATATGGAATTTTGTCATTTCTGGACTTAGAAGTATGAAAGTAGGTATATAAGTTCTCGATTAAAATTAAAAAAGATGTGTGTAGGTAGATGAAATTTGCAAAATTCCCCTCTTAAGGGGTAAAATGGGGGTGGGTGGGTGGTATAAACTTTGTATGGAAATTTTCTCATTTCTGGACTTAGACGTATGAAAATAAGTATATCAGTTCTAGGTTACAATTAAAAATATCTGTGTAGGTAAAATGGAAGATATCTTCCCCTGAAGGGGTGAAATAGCGGGGTAAAGATTGTATAGGAATTTACTTAATTCTAGACTTAGAAGTATGAAAATAGGTAAACAAATTCACGATTACAATTGAAAAAGATCTGTGTAGGTCAACTGGAAAAAAATCCCCCAGAAGGGGGGTAAAGTTTGTTTGGATATTTTCTCATTTCTGGACTATGAAGTATGAAAATAAATAGGTATGTAAGTTCTCGATTACAATTAAAAAACATATATGTGGGTGAAATGGACAAAATTCACTCCTAAAGGGGTAAAATGGGAGGGTAAAGGTTTTATGGAAATTTTCTCATTTGTGTACTTAGAAGTATAAGTAATATCCATACTTCCATACTAATATAAATGCGAAAGTAACTCTGTCTGTCGTTTTTTTATGCTTCAACCATTGAACTGATTTGGATGAAATTTGGTACGGAGGTGTGAGCCCCGAGGAAGGACATAGGGTATGTTTGACTCCGGGAAATTCTACTGTTCCCGAGGGATCGTCACTAACGCGGGCGGAGCCGCGGGCAACAGCTAGTCTATAATAAGTTTAAAATATAAAATATATTTTTATTATATGTTGTGACAAAAAAATTAAGCTTTACGCAATTTTTCCTTTACCTGTGACGTTGCTTCGTACCAAATTTCAAGATTCTGAGTTCACGGGTAGTTTTTGATTCCCTTGCGAATGTCGAAAATTTGCAGCATAAACGCCTGTATCTTTTGATTGCGTTGGCTTAGAAGTTTGATTTATTCACAGCTCGAAGGGACAGTAGACCTGAGTATTCGATATAAATTTCAGATTGACGCTTCCACGCGTCAACGAGAAAAAGCATCTTGATGACAGACAGACAACAAAATGTCTATAAGGGTTCTTTTTTTTACTTTTGAGGTAAAGAACCCTAAAACAGCTATAACGCATAAATACTCTCTCATACAATCATGTTTTAACAGCCACCTATCTTAACAATGAGAGAATCATCACTCGCTTCAATGGTTTGTTTACGAAGTGGCCAAACAAAAACAATTGTTGATCTATTGTTTACACAAACAAGCATTGTTTGTGGCCGGCTGACGTCGAGAGGCGGGCGTGAGGTATTTTGTTTTTAAATAAATGTTTGGATTAGGCAATGCTGGTGTAGTGTTTGGTATGGTGTGGCTGTACAAGTATTGTAATGTTTTGAAATTAAATAAACACTTATACTTTCACCTTTAAGTCACGAGGAATTTTCAGTGCATATGTAGATATTCAGTCAATATTTGAGAGTATTAGTAGTATTAAGAACAAAATGGGGTCTCCACAAACCATCTGTTTATTTGATGAAATGCCTAAAAAAATGTGTTTAATAAATTTATGAAACATTTTCAGGAACAGACGCTCAACCAAGTCTGCAGTCTGTGCATGCTCTGGGCAAACCCAACCACTATACCTATGTATCGATAGCAGATATATTCAAAGAATGCTTCGTGAGGCTATTGAAATTAAAAAACCATTCTAATTTCAATAGAGAGGATGGTTGGCAGTTACTACCACCTTGGGATCCTGTCATCAATTTAATAAAATCTCAAGCTCATCTCAAGAATGAAAGACCTTCAGACACCGTCTCAGACAGCCAATACAGCGTACTTACATCCGAAACGTTATCAATAAATATCGTAGGTGGTAGTTTTGCATAGTTTAAACATAATATTGAGACTAGTGTCATCTTAGCCTACCTGCGATCATGAAAACTGTAAGTTTTTCGAAATGTTAGCTAGAGATGAGGAAAATAGAGTCAAATATGGTAAAACGGTTTCCGGCAGAGTAGAATAGGAGGTCGAAAGAGGCGACTTAGGAAATACAAGCTAAACAAAGCTCATAAACATCAATGAGACCTCTCCAACCCGTCTGGCCGGCGAGGAGAGTGTAGGCCAAATCATATGTCTGCTAGAAGTATGGTATATCCGGTAGTACAGAGAGGGTCATGCTCCTGTAATGGAGACTAAAAAGACCTGATGAGGATGATGGTAAAGTGACTGTAAACAGTTGGCATCATATCTCCTTGCATCATATAAAGAACCTGAAATGTTCACGTTAGAGACAGACAGAAAAAAGAAATCATCATCATCGTTTCGTGTAGGTGACACGGTTAATCGACCATGCACACCCTGGTGTCAGAGTTCTTCGGAACCGCCTCTCGGCCTCTGACGTAGTTCCTTTTACCACTATCAGATGGCAGTCGGGACTACCGGCTTAACGTTCTTAACCTTCTGAAGCAGGGAATCATCTTTATTATCAGACAATCAGGTGATTGAAGCCTGCAATGTCCTAACCAAACTGGAAACAACTAAACAAAGTATGCTTCTCGTAGGAATCGAACCCACGACACCCGGGTCTCCAGGAAAACACCTTAACCACTGAACCACGGAGGCAGGTAGGAAAAAAAAAAAATTAACTCTTTATGTACATTAACTACTTATTAACTATGCAGTGATGGCCACTCACACGAAAATCAACAAAACAAACATTAATTTGAATATAACGCGAAATCTATTAAATAAAATATACATATCTCAAACACAAACGATCTGATACCATATCTAATTGACAATCAAATAAATTAATACAATCAAGGCATATTAAAACAAAGTCATTATAAATCTTGTAGTTTTAATTTATTAATCGTGTTTCCAAGTAAGGCAGACATTTAAAAATATTTTAATTTAAGTAATTAACGATAGTCACGACACAGTGTGCTCTGTATAAACGAAATAATTAATTAAAATTGTGAAATCTAAGTCTGACCTCACTGCATCAGTAATTAATCTTTAAATGCACATAAAGCCGTTTAGATGCCCGTTATATATTTTTTTAAATTATTGTAAGTAAATAATAAAACCGGCCAAGTGCGAGTCGGACTCGAGCACTAAGGGTTCCGTACATTATATATAACAAGTTTTTTTTTTTTTTTTAATATGATGTAACTCAAAATTTATTCTTTTCGCAATTTTTCTTTTATCTGTGCTATAAGACATTGCTTCGTACTAAATTTCAAGATTCTGAGTTCACGGGGAGTACCCTGTAGGTTTTGATTCCCTTGTGAATGTCGAAAAAACACGAAAAATTGCGACATAATCAGCTGTATCTTTTGATTGCGTTGGCTCAGAAGCTTGATTTTTTTACAACTGCCAGACACAGCAGACTTGAGTATTTGATATGAATTTCAGCTAGATACCTCTACGCGTTCCTGAGAAAAAGGGTCTTGACAGGCAGACAGACAGACGGGCAACCGAGTGATCATATAAGGGTTCCGTTTTTTCCTTTTGAGGTACGGAACCCTAAAAATGAAATGACCATGAATTTTAGTGGTTTCGACATAGAACAGTGGTGCTCTCTTTGCACGAACTTAGTGCTAAATGCATTGCGATGCGAGTCTTGCGACTTACGCATGGTGCACAGACAATATACCATACTCCAAATGCAGACAAAAAAAAACCGCTCTTAATTGCACACACATTCCTCACACACAAATGTGTTTCTTTCTTCTCTCGTACCATTTATCTTTTTTGTATTTAATTATAGGGATAAAGTTTTTTTGAAGGGAGAAATATAAAAGATCAAATATTTTGTATACCTCTTTTTTTAGCACTTCTAGCCTAGCACCTAAGCTTGTTTATCTTTATTTATTTTGGTGTACCTAAGTGACACGGTCAATCGACCAGTTGTATTCCATAAACTTCATAATACAGTCGAACACTGACTCCCAAAATACATAAGTTCTACTTGTAACAACATGTATGTTTGTGATACTGTCATCTTGTTAAAATGATGTATAAATCCAAAAGTGAATAAAGAACATTTTTATTTATTTATAACCTAAAGACAACGCATAAAAGAACTTTGCTACTGAAAAAATTGACCTTCCGTAGAATTTCGTCCAGCTGATCGGTGACTTTGTTTGGGAAACATATATTTTTTTAATTTTTTCTCAAATCTATATTTCATTAGGGCTTCTGATTCCAGGATTTGAATATAGTTCAGAGGTTCAAAATCACGTGGTATATTTGGACAAATCACACAGATTGAGGTAAGTTCGAGACTTGCGATCATTGAGTTAGTACTCAAGTAAGTAATGAAGTAGTTATTTTTATCAATTAAAAATAGAAAAAGATTCATATTTTTCTGAAGTCGTTTCTTGCAAATATTTTATTTCTAACAAAAACTACAAGAATGATCACTTGACAGTAACAGAGGTGTGAACTAAAGCTATAATTAGTTAAATTAAGAGATAAAAATGTTTTAATATGACACGCGTGGGAGGCTCCGAGAAACCAACAGACAGACAATACAATACATCATACATATGGATAGACATGCCGATGTAGAAATCTGTGACAGACTATCCTTGTTTTTGAATGTTTTGAAATACTTAAATAGTCAGGTGCTAATGATTTTTAACCAACTTCAAAAAAACAATTAGAAGGTTATCAACTTAGTTGTATTTCTTTTTTATACTTTTGACGCATAACGTCTTTAAAATCGGTACTATACACATACACGGGGTCCATGTCAGAAAACTGGACCGTAACGAATTGGTCTATATCGTCTGGCATTAATAACTTTTCATCGTAAAAACGTGATTTTAGTGTCATTAATTAGCGTATATAGTCAGCTCGCTGCTAAGACCTTGATTATGCAACGCGGTATCTGGTTTTCTTTCCATTTTTAACACTACAATTAATGATATAGATGTTTCACGTTAAAACCAACGGCCGTGTGAACCGACACAGCCCCACCCGATTTTTAATGTTTGTTACCTTTTCAATTTTTTTTTGTTTGAATGGGTATGCTTTCAAGTTGGTCCCATTTAAATTTCATCACAATCGGTTCAGTAGTTTGATTGAAGCCGATCTTTTTATATGAAATATTATTGACATTGAATGTAACGTGAGATAAATATAATATATATATATATTTGAAAACTCACACTCACATTCTAATTTGTTTGAATTGTCGACTATAGTTTCAGACTTGTTAGGTCCATATAGTATTTTGATCTTACCTTGAAAACCACTCCTGACGAGTTCGAAACTATAGTCGGCAATCCCGAAAATTAACTTCGGATTCTATATACTTATCTTTTTTGTGTATGACAAAACATCTAATATAACAAGCCTTATAGTAAAAGTTTCCACACTTCCCGATCCGGAGCTATTTGCTGCCAACCAGTTAAAAAGCCGTCTATATTCTGAAAACAGAAAGGGGAGGCCTTTGCCCAGCTGTGGGACACAACAGGCTATTAAAAAAAATATTAAAAGTGTAGGTGGATAACTGAAATATAGGTGCTTTTGTTTGGATGGCAAATATTTCTTATTTATTTCAGTTATTTTCGTCTCTTTTTATGAAATAAGAATGACAGCAACAAAGACATTAGAAATGGCAAGGGGGCGTGGCACGCGCGCCAACAATGCGCACGATCTTCTCACTTGAATCACCTGAATAGTTTGTAGTCAAAGGAACAAAAGTGAGATATACGTAAAAAAAATAAAAATCGAAAAATGCCCACGTGTGCTGTTCTAATGTGTAAAGTGGGAAGTCCTAGTGAAACCTTGACCAAAGGAGGAGTTTCTACTCAATTGTGTTGCGTTAGTAGTAGGTATGCATAAAATGAGGCGACGCTTTTCATAGAAATCACGCGTGATAACACTTCGATGTGTTTGTTGTTCTGTGGTTGTGTCTATGAATTTTTAATGAAGAAAGGTAGTTTATAAAATAAGTACTGAGTTTTCTTAAACATAATGCAGATATCTATCTACTGAATTGTCACATCATCTGTGTGATTTGTCCGTATATATATTTATATATTTATATTTATATCAACAAACTAGGTAGGTATTGAAATTTACACCTCTAAAAAGTTAAATATTTAAATGTCGAATTTATAAACCAGCCAGTATAAAATTCAGAAAACTATAGTTTATTCTTTTTCTTCATTTCTCACTGGCCAGGTACATATTTAAATAGAATTTTTAGTGACGAGTAAATGTACGCAACATTATACAGCCTTTGAATGAATGTAGGCTTTCGAGATGCGTCAAGCCGGTGGCATCCCATACCTCAAGTCTCTGCAATGGGGCTTATTAACCTTGCTTGTCAAGTTAAGTAGGTAATGTAAACATAAATATTCATAAGGCACTCGCAACTGACTCCTGTCAGTTTCAATGAGTTAAGTGAAGGCAGAATTTAGCTAAGTATGATTATATTGTTAAGTTAGATTTATGTTACGTTGAATTACGCGGGTACGTTTAGTTATTTATATATTCAAATTTATTTTAACCCTATTGATAGTATCTATGGACCGTCTAATGCAACCTATTGTAAACATTTTAAGTAGTAGGTGTATAAATCTCATCACATATCAAAAACATACCAACCCTAAACTGAGGCATAATTTAATACATAGTTCTTATAAAGTATACTGATGGAAGAATATATTTAATTCCCTAATTGTAAGTTGACGTCATTTGGAGAAAATGAGTTATACAGTCTGTTTAAATTAATACGGTATTTTTTAATACGGATTTTATTCAAATGTGTAACAATCGCGAAAATATCAGAAACCATTATGTACAGTCTGTTGTTGCTTCTTCACATCCAGGTTTGGAAGCCGCACGTTTATTAGTTTACTAAGTTTATTAGCTATACGCAAATTATTAACGTCAACAGTACTGTGTAGTAAAATAAAAGTTAACGTTCACAGAATTATAAAGAAATCATTTTTAAATTATTCATTTTTAAAATTTACTTGTAAATAAATTAGAAATACCTACAAGTATGTAAAATGTATGAAAGCATGATAGGAGGAGATACGTTAGTTTAATACTTGGAGCTATAATTTATTGTGTAAGTACCTATAGCATTTTTATTAAAAATAACAAGGATAATAGTCTCTTTGATATTTAAAAATGCTCCCAGGCTCATTAAGTAACGCATGCAATGTTAATTTAAAAACGCAAATTCCAATATTTTTTGTCATGTCGGTAATTCGATCACACTCGAAAGTTACATTCAACAACAGTTACAAATCTGCCAAATTATTAGCTGTAATATTTTGGAATTTTCCCAAATAAGTTTTGATCATATTTCCATACACCAAAATAAAAGTATCCCCTAATACCCTTCATTTCCCCTTTATAGCCGGCAAAAAATCCTTTCAAGCGACGATACGCATCGCACCGTCAAAATGTTTTGTTCCAGTATTATCTATAATCTGCATACCTCCTTCATAATGAAGGAAATCGTCGATTGTCTGAAACAATGCGTGTAGCCACTTTCCTGTTTGATCGGACTGTTATCTTGCATCTCGTTCGCACCGTTACTGGATGAATAGGATAGTATGAATGGTGCAATATGATTGAATTCGGATATCATTATTTTTGAAACAGTAGTTGAAGTTTGTAGTTTGTCACAAACAATTTAAAAAAAAATTGCGTCATGGTCACAGATAATGGCAACTTAAAAAGAAATGAAAAAAAAACCAGTTTTATTTCAGACGATTATCTTGGAGTTCTTGGCGGAAATTTCGGCGACACGCTTTTTGTTTTGGATTGTTCTGCAAATTGCTCGTAGTGGATTCCATAATGGGAAATCGATCTAATTTAGTGTTTTAAAGGCCCATGTGTGAACAATTTGAAATGAATTACTCCATCATTTCGTTGATACATACGATAACTAGACCGGCTGAAATAAGCTTCTGAATGAAGTTTTCTGTCCACAAAGAAAAAAGGAAAAATAGACGCTAATCTTGCATCTCTCGAAGAATAAGATAGTATGAATGGTATAATATGATTGGAAGATAAATTTGAATTTGGATAACTCACATTCTTTTTAAAAGAGTTACACTGCTTTTGGTATGTAATTTATCTGTCACTGTTTTATGGGGCAAGCTCCCGCCCCGACCCCTCTTCGGCTCTAAATAGCCAGAGGAATCCCACTATCCGAACCCCTCGCACTCGCCACCGGAACAGAGTGCGTAGAGTAGGATAAGCTCCGATTACTGGTGACGGCCCGGCGGTCCCGGGTGGCTTGCACCCAGAATAGGCCCTTCTGGCAACGTAGCTTTCGGTCCATGAGGCGAAATATGAGAGTTGCTGCTCTACGCGGCCCATCAGGCAATATGACAGTTTGATATGTCTCTCCAAACCTTGCGCACACAGGCAACGCCCAAATCCGTGGTCCGTCCCTCCAGGGGGCTCTATGGTGATGTTGTCTATATAGGCTGAGGGCACTCTGCCCTCGGCTCAAACGCCCAGTGAAGTAGCGAAAACTCACTTAGAGCTAGCTACATAGTCCTTACAAAAAAAGGGGCAAGCTAAGTCTAAAATTCTAAACAAACCATTTACCAATGAAGATCAGAATTCATACGGATAATTGCCCTTTACAAATTGTCTTCTTCAACCCTTTGACCGCGAACGTTTCTTACAGTTTTATTGGAATAGCAAGAAATTTTTATTGGAGTATTTGTACACAAGAAATAAAATAGAAAAACGTCGCTACTGCGCAAGCCATTACGGCTTCTCAGAATTAGGAAAACAGATAAAAAGTCTTAAAGCATTTTCATAGACAATGTATTTGTGTGTAATGTAGAATTAGAAGCCGGTATCGAAGTGGATTTAAAGGGCTCGTATGAAAGCTCAAGTATGCAAATTCATTACACATTCCTGAGTAGGTACTTACAAATTTTATTCAGCAAAATTAGTTTATTCTAAACCTAGGCTGTCTAGACCGCTAACAACTGTAGTGTCCTACAATACAATATCTTTACAATAACTTCAGGTCCTTTCCTCCCCAAAACGTGATAGAGTGGCGATAAGGAAAGTGCCACTTGACTGTCTGTTCGTTTTGTACTCAAAAACCCCTAAACTAAGCCATTTGGCACGTGCGATCGTGCCCAATAAAAGTGTACTTCCTATTGCAGAAAGGGGAGATTTGACTAAAGTGGTTAATAGTCGATAGATAGCCGATAAATCACTTTTAGAGAGTGTGTTGCTAAACAGAATTTTTATCATGATCCTTTAATATAATAGGATAATAAATAAATAAATATAATAAATAAATATATACGGACAAATCACACAGATTGATGAGCTAGCCCCAAAGTAAGCTCGAGACTTGTGTTATGGGATACTAACTCAACGATACTATATTTTATAACAAATACATATACAGATACACATCCAAGACCCAGGCCAATCTGAAAAAGATCATTTTCCATCTTGACCTGGCCGGGGATCGAACCCGGTCACTCCGTGTCGCAGGCAGGCGTGTTGACCGCTGCGCCACGGAGCTAGTCATAATAGAAAATAATAGGATATCTCATAAGGATTTGGGAGTTAATTTGTTAGAACGTTTATACTTAATGGATTTTAGACCTAATTGAGTAGGCTAGATTCCTAAAAAAATATAATTAGTACATCAGTTAGATATTCAAAAAATATTGGGCACGTATTTTTTCTTTTGTCGATTAAACAAAAAATTATAAAGATAATAGCCCTTTGAAACTTCAAAGGGCTATCTTTATAATTTTTTCACACAGAACTCCGTGTGACGTCATAGTTTGCTACAATTTTTAGCAAACTTTGACGTCATGAGCCCCCACTCCTGAACTTTGACGCGCTTTATCTTTATTATTTATTGTTTATTTGACAAAAGAAAAAATAAGTGTCCAATATTTTTTGATTATCTAACTGACGGACTAATTGTTATGTTTTTATTACGACCCAGGAAACTAGCCTATTGAAGACCATTACAACACAATGATGTTAGATTTATATTTTACTCGACTACACTGTATAAATATATGTATATATTAAATATATTGTAGTGTTTGGTATAAAATTACAGGTATTTTAATGTAGATTAAAATAATATGTTATCTATATCTGAAATACGAGTTAAAATATTCTTCTGTGAAAATTTTAAATATGCCTGGACATCTGGTAGTCGGGTTTTCCTAAACCTAACTAATATTATAAATGCGAAAGTTGTTTGTTTGTATGTGACCCCTTCACGCCGTATCTACTGAATCAATCGTCATACCGGTTGTCTGGGGTATGGAGAAGGATATAGGTATCATTTTATCCCGGGAAAAAGTATTGTTCCTGAGGGATCGACACTGACGCGGGCGGAGTCGCGGGAAAGTTAGTTGTTTTATAACTTTATCTTGTTAACTTTTTTATGTTTGGATCTTTATCTCTTCTACATCGTTTAGGTTAAGACGAACATGAATTTAAAAATACTATATTTGTGGTCAAAAATTATTTCAGCACGTATAGAAAGCTGGGACCAGAAACACATGTTTTTATTTCTCTGTTTGCTCTTGGTCTTACTTTTTGTCACTCCAGTAGAACTATGAGGATATATAAATACTTATTTTAATGGGACTTGGTTGAACCTCTTTAAATGGTTCGGGCTAGGTCCCATTAAAATTATTAATTACTAGCTTTCGCCCGCAGCTCCGCCCGCGTCAATGTCGATCCCTCGGGAATAGTACTTTTTCCCGGAATAAAAGGTAACCTATGTGCTTCTCCGCACTCCAGATGTATGCAAAATTTCAGGATGATCCGTTATGTAGTTATGGCGTGAAAGCGTAACAAACAAACAAACAAACTCACTTTCGCATTTATAATATTGGTAAGGATTAGTAAGGATAAGGATGTGTTTTAAGCGCGAAAGTTGGAAACAGAATATGTGATAGCTCCTTTTTTATAACGTAGAAGTAGTATTATTGTTAAAAATTATTCAAAAATCCCGGCTGCTCCTTTTTATAATACCTATGAAGTGTCCTTAACACTAGGGTTTCTGACACAGAACAACAAACACATTGAGTAAAAACTCCTTCTTTGGTCAAAGTTTCACTAGGACTTCTCACTTTACACGTTAGAATAGCACACGTCGGGATTTTTCGATATTTCTTCACTCTCTTCATCAATTTCATTTCATCAATCTCATATTTGTTTCATCAATCTCATTTTAGTTTGTCCGGCGATCGTCAAAATCGCCGGACAAACTACTTAGGTGATTCAAGTGAGCAGATCGTGCGCAGTGTCGGTGCGCGTGCCACGCCCCCTTGCCATTTCTAATGTCTTTGTTGTTCTGTGGTTTCTGAGATAGACCTGTCGAAATCTATCCAGTCGTTTAGAAGACACAAGGTAATAAAGAAACTTACAAACGAGCATGGTAAAATTACGACGTCACGCGCAAAACTGCAGGCAAATTAGTTAGTTATATATTTTATAGAACATAATCTTAATTATAACATCTTTAAGACTTTAATTCCGGCAATGTTGTTAAATCTTTACTTTACGAGTCATAATGACCGTGTTAATCTCACTTTAATTATGACACTGTCAGCTGCTTTTAATAAACAAATAAAATTTACATTTATTTATATTGCAAAAAGTGAATTTTGTATCTCTGGTTACACAAACGATTTACATGCGATAGGGTATTTGATTTTTTATTATTTTTTAAAGAGTTTTTCTGTAACAAATAGCGTGGTAACTGCGAGTTTATTACCTTGCAGTTACCATACACATAAAATAAACCCCATTATACACAATGAATAGACCACGTTTAATTTGTAATTATGACTTCATCTTTTTGATAATTTTTAAGGATACTCACAATCCAAGTTTTTAATGTGGCCTTAGTTACTGTTAAGTCCATAGTTTATATATCCATAGTATTGACTCTTACTGCTTTAAAGGTTAAATATAGTTCTTAACTAACAAACTGTCTAGGAAATTTAATCAAGACAACTTGATACATGTTTGTCTATTTTTTACTACAAGATATTTGCTGCAACTTCTTTCGCATATTTTTTGGGCTATGTGATTTAACATCCGCTCCGATGGTTCAGCTGTAACATTGTAAAGTTTCATCATTATCGACCCAGTAGTAGTTCCAGGAAGGAAAAACAAAGGTACATCTTCACTTCACGTCTATTCGCATTAAATATACGTAGACTTAGACGGGTTAAATTTAACATCAGTCAAAATCCCTATTGCTGATGTAAATAATTATCTCATCAGTTACATTATTTATATTAATTTGAAATAAGTCTCATTTCATCTCGTTTATATAATCTATATCGTGAGTGCAAAAGTGAAACTCTTAGTACCTAATTAACGTGAAATATGACTGTGTTATGGCATGGGGCCTATCACCAGGTACAGAGGTACTTAGCGGTTCCTGCCGGCCTATTTGCTAACTCAGTGTACATAGTCACTTCAAAATACATTACGTTTTTATATATCTTAAATAAAAAATGTCACTCATACGAAAGCCGCAATGTATTTTAAAGTGACTATCAAAACGTTGTACACTGAGTTAGTAAATAGGCCGGCTGGTCTAGAATGGAATCATGCTGTCTCTTTTTAGGATATCATACAAAATGAGTAAGGGATTAAAGCACCAATATCTCGTCCAAAAGCATAGCCAGTTTTCAAAAGTAGGTAAAGTAGGTTAAGCAGTATATATACTGGGTGTAATCCAAGAAGTGTTGGGTTGATGTCGTTATAGGATATGCGTGCGTGCCAATGGTCTGACAGTCAAGGATGAAGAAGACCGTGCGAAGTGGAGATGGAAAAACCAGAAAGTGGACCCAAAGCACTCCAGTTGAGGATGCAACCGGGATCACGGTCAGATGACCAGATAGATGAGAGATATTACTTAGCGTTCAAAGGTGAAATAGCTTGTCAATATAGGTGAAATTTAATTCATTAGCATACGTTTAAGAGTGACTCAGACCACAAATCTGAACAACTTTCATTATGGGACCAACTTCGACATCGTGAAAAAATTATCTGCTTTTTCATACAAAAGTGGAATATCTACTTGGACAAAATCTATGGAACATCTTTTACAAGTTAAGTCTTTTACAAGGGATACAAGTTTTTTTTGTTGCAAGATGGGAGTCAAAACGTTTTCACAGAAAAACCTTGAATACATACATACATAGTATACGTATCACGTCTTTTTCCGTTGCGGGGTAGACAGAGCCTAGGACTATAAGAACCAAAGGCCACGTTTAGCATGTTGATCGGCATGAGGTGGTAAACGGAATCAGAATAGTGATGGGTTGCTAGCCGCATCGCCTATTAACATGATTCCTTCACTGAGAGAAAATTCTCGTTTAGTTAACTAGAATATAGTTAATTTTACTAGATTTTATTGTAATATATATGACAGCTAACTGTTTTGTTCACTTTACTAGAAAAATCTGGTAATAGCTTACCAAAATATCTAGCTCATTTAAACATAATGCTGGTACACATCAATAACATTTTGGTATCGTGCACATTGCATTTATTTGTTTTAATTACATTATTTTTATTTTAAATACAACAGAATGAGTATATTGTGCAGTTTACTATTTTTTTTTTATTATAGCAATACTTTATTTTTTAACTTTACCTATGTTAAGTAGGTAATTGCAACAGGCTTGTGGAAGTAGTAAAGACGTGACAAATTTGTACGACTCGGGCTCTTATGACGACTTAGATGCCTATTCGCCCACTATAAAACAACCCGCCCACGGGTAAGTCTCCAACTTCAACAATTTTAAGTGGTACAATCGCCCAACATTGGACTAGGATAAGGTTCTTCTAAAATGATGTAAGTGTACGACTTAAAATAAATGAAGGAGGAAGCTTACCCGCGGGCGGCTTTTATAGAGGTGAATTGGCACCTAAGCCATCATACGAGCCGAACAAATCTATCACGTCAACACACATATATTAAAAACAAGACCAACGTCCCTTTGGGTGTTCAGAGAGTGAACTGGATTCATGGCACAATGCTGGTTTTAAATGCTGGTGTATGTAGTGCACAAAAAACAAGCTGTTTTTTTTATGTTTACAATGTTATTCTGTAAGGTGTACTTATGGGTGGGATGCCTGAAATAAATTCAATTATTATTATGTTATTTATATATTATTTATTCAAACATTCTCCTTGCTGAAAATGGTTGTAGTATCTTGAGCGTACTGCAGTAGTGTTGAACTGGATGTCTTTTACAATAATGTTGCATATCTTTCTACGACTATTACTTGATAGCAGTCCACTTTCAGAATATAACTCTTTTAGTCCCTAGAAATAAAAATAATTGTAGTGTACAACATCTTATTAAAAAAAGCTTACTAATTTATATTATTGTTATAAAGTGCCTATTTAAAAACTTACAGTGTATAAAAAAGACCCATTAACTGCTGGGTTTGAAGCACTGTTGGTACTGGTAGGCGAGTCTGAGGTTGAAGTACTTCAGGTGACCCAACAATACTATATTCTGGAGTTACGCTTCCTTTTTGTGTTGATTTGCTGGACGTAGATAAGAACCACATAAAGTTATATGTATTTATGAAATGAGTTCAATTTTACTAAGTTGCAGTGTCAATTTTACACGAACGGCACAAAAACCACAAATTAGAAAGAATATGTGCACAAAAATGGCCCGCCTGCGCACACGACACACGATAAATAAAAAATGGCTCGAAAAGCACGCTACAATCTTTTTGACAAACGTAAACAACGTTTCGTTTGATGCACGGTATTTATGTTACACAAAACCATTATATGATAACCTTTATTAACGTAAATAGTAGTTCCAACTTTTAGTACAATGGTTAACATAATACGCCTCATTTAATAGTTAGAACCATACTGCTGGTTAATACAAAATACATTGATAGGCACAGTGAAAAATAACCTGGTTAATAGTACTATAAGAATCTAACATATTCTAGCTTAGTAAACCTTACTTGCATTTTCTTAGAGATTACAAAAATATTGTAGTTTTCAATAGACAGCTAGTAACAACAAACAAATTATACAGGTAGACTTTATAATTATTACAATTTTCTCTTTACAGTAATAAAATGTACTTGTAAATAGGTTTAAGTATTATTTACGAAAAATACGATTACTATAATATTCTGGCATACCCTACAATATGATTATTTGATGTTAAATGTTAATCCGGTGAAAATAACTTTATTCTGTTTCTTTATACTAGAATGATATTTACAATACGTTCTGGTAGTATTGTTAAAATTATTTTTCTCCGTGTTGGAATTTTGCCCATTCCCTCAATCGGCTTTTGCGATCTGCGCAGGAAGAGAAACAGCTGGTACATTATACGTTTTATCTTTTCTCCCAGACCAGCAAGGGAGAAAAACGTTCAAAAATTTATTTACTTTGAAGTAAGTAGTTATGTGGTAAAAAGGCATTTTCAAATAAATTCCTGTAACAGTTTTATAATCGTAGAGACTATTTTGTAACTTGAATACATGTTAACACAATTAAAAAATAAAATAGATAAGACTACAAAATAAAGGGCCACAATAGGGGTATGGTTACAATAAAGGATAATAATAAGCGGCCAGATTTGAGGGCGCACGTGGGCAACCCTCCCGAACTACCCTTCCGACGTGCACTTCCTCCTCATATTGGTGTCAATCGATTATGATTGGTTATTGGGGTTGCTGGATGTGGCTTGATCACTTTTTCAAAAGTTCGGAATATGTCCTCTGCTTATTTGTAGCTGCAGTCACACACATACCTACATAGGAAAAATACAAAATTACTACTAGACTAGCTCTGTGGCGCAGCGGTCAACACGCCAGCCTGCGACACGGAGTGACCGGGTTCGATCCCCGGCCAGGTCAAGATGGAAAATGATCTTTTTCAGATTGGCCTGGGCCTTGGATGTGTATCTATATATGTATTTGTTATAAAATATAGTATCGTTGAGTTAGTATCCCATAACACAAGTCTCGAACTTACTTTGGGGCTAGCTCAATCTGTGTGATTTGTCCGTATATATTTATTAATTATTTATACAAAACTACATAATATGAAGAAGAAAAACATCACATACGGAATGACGCACCTTTGTACCTGTGTGCTGCAGCAATCCAAAAAAGTCCATAGCTCAGTGCTAGTGCTGCCCAGAGGAACGAGAAGTCAACTCACTGACTATTTATACTACTGGATGGATTTTCACAGTTAAAGTGTCCGTAAGTTCGTGTCAAAAACCTAAGTTTCCTTATATGGGAGTTTAATAAAAAGGGGCGGTATTTTAAGCATCGTTTGTTTTATTCTCTGAATTAATACAACTTGTTAAAAGTTTAATTTACTCTTTTATAAAATTAAAATATGCCAGTTAAAAACAATAAAAAAATATGGACACGTATTATTTATTTTGTCAATTAAACAATAAATGATGAAAATAAAGCGCGTCAAAGTTCATAAGTGGGGGCTCGTGACGTCACAGCTAAAAAGTGTAGCAAACTGTGATGACACACGGATTTTTTATATCTTTATCATGTTCTGTTTAATTAACAAAAGAAAAAAATACTTGTCCAATATTTTTTAATTATCTAATGATGGCCTAATTTTTGTAGGAAACTGGTCAATTATGTAATGAGCATTCTTATAATATTTCGCCTTTTTGTAATAGTTTGTTGTGACCACCCAGGTGGCCATGCTACCTGACCTGATAAAGATCACGAAATACCGCCGACCTCTCAGCTGATAACCGAAACTACTAATGAGCATGTTCGCCACGTAATTAAATACGTTCGGATAATTATTTTGACCTTAAGTGTAAATAATTTTAGCGATTATTTCATTTCAGTCTTGGATTAATTAACCACATTTCAGTGCTTCCTTCTAGGATATAAATGGATAAAAAGGGGGGGGGGGGGGGGTTTCTTTACCCGTCACAAGGACAAAAATTAGGCTTATTAAAAAGATGTATATAGGTTAATCACATAGATTGACCTAGCCCTAAAGTAAGTTCGAGACTGGTGTAGTGTACCTATGGGTTACCAACTCAAATATACATACTATATTTTCAGGCCAAGATGGAAAATGTCCCATCTTAACCTGACCGGGGATTGAACCTGAGACCTCTAGACAGACAGAACTCGCCATATATCAAGGATATAAATATAAGATTAGCAAAAGAGTGCGACTGAAGAATGTTTTCGAAATTATTTGGCAAAGAAGTCATTTTTCTATTAAAAAAAACTGACTTCGATCTAACTACTAATCCGATTGCGATGCAATTTAAATGGAACTAACTTTAAAACATACCCTTTTAAACAAAAAAAAAAGATTTTTTTAAATCGGTTCATGAATGATGGAGTTTTTTTTTTTTTTTTTTTTTTTGTAATGACTATGTAGCTAGCTCCAAGTGAGCTTTCGCTACTTCACCGGGCGTTTGAGGTGAGGGCAGAGTGCCCTCAACCTTTATAGGCAACATCACCAAAGGGCCCCCAGGAGGGACGGACCTCGGCTTTGGGCGTTGCCTGTGTGCGCGTGTGTGTGTGTGTTGCCAGAAGGGCCTATCCTGGGTGCAAGTCACCCGGGACCGCCGGGCGGTCACCAGTAATCGGAGCTAATCCTACTCTACGCACTCTGTTCCGGTGTCGAGTGCGACGGGGTCGGATAGTGGGATTCCTCCGGCTATCCGGAGCCGGAGAGGGGTCGGGGCGGGCTTGTGCGATGTCAATAGGATCATCGGGATCGTCAAGTACGTTCCTAGGACGTCTACGACGTAAGGTCGTATCGTGTAGGTTGGGGGAGTAGTTAGCGGCTTGCACCACTAACGGATTGGGATGGCGTGCAGCATTCTCAAAGAAACGCTTGGAGGCGTTTTTGAGAAAGCCGCGGATGGACGGGAGATCTAAGTCACGGTGTAAGTCTGTCATGCGCAAGTACCGGTGATTGCCAGTGGCACGTCGAACGAACCGATTCTGCAAACGTTGCAGCCGTAGGATGTGGGAGGGCGCGATATGGGAAAAGACTACGCCGGCGTAGGTCATGATAGGGCGGACGCAAAGTTTATAGAGTGTCAACTTATTTCTAAGTGACATCTTAGCATTGCCTATCATGGGGTTGAGGCGGCCTAATACGAAGGCGGCATGGTTGCGAACTTTGGTGATGTGGGGACCGAAGGTGCTCTATCGAGTACGACTCCAAGGTATTTAGCCTTGGGTGCCCACTGAATGGGCTTTCCGTACAGCGATACTGACCCTAATGGGGGAAGTTCTGCCCCGGACATGGTGATTTTTTGACGTGTCACAGCGCGGCTATCCTTCGAGAAAAACACAGCTGTGCTTTTCTCCGGATTAACCTCGATGCGCCACCTCTTGAACCACATGCCGAGAGCGTCCACGGCGGACTGTAAACGGTTAACGATAACCGATTTTATGTGATGGGACGTGTAGAGTGCTGTGTCGTCGGCGAACAGTGCCACTTCTACATTTGGGGTCTTGGGGATATCGCTTGTGTACAGCGAGTATAGGAGGGGCGAGAGAACGGCGCCTTGCGGGACGCCGGCTCGAGTGGGACGGGGGCTCGAGAGACATCCCTCTACTCTGTACCGAAAAGACCGATTCGACAAAAAGTCTCGTATGATGTGCACGAGACTGTCCGGCAGGCCCAAGTTGTCCAACTTGGTGATCAAGCCAGAATGCCAGACTTTGTCGAAGGCTTTCGCTACATCGAAGAAGAGTGCTCCCGTGGGGCGACCCCAGTTCCTTAGTTTGAGGATATGCTCCGTGAGGCGGTGCAATTGGTGGTGACACGCGTGTTTGGCCCGGAAACCAAACTGCTCGTCAGGGATAAGACTTTTGGACTCTACATAGTCCTTAAGTCTTTTGAGCAAGATCCGTTCGTAGATCTTGCCTATGCAGCTCAAGAGGCTGATGGGTCGGTAGGAGGAGGGGTTCTTCAGGTCTTTGCCTGGTTTGGGGATACCGATAACAATTGCTTCTTTCCACGCGGCTGGAAAAGTGCAATTTGCAAGGCACGCATTGAAGATGCTCACGAGGAGGAGGAGGAGGGTTTCCGGGAGGCATTTGAGCACTCCGTTCGATATTCCGTCAGGGCCGGGCGCCTTTCGGGGTTTGAGACCGCGAACGATCGACTTCACTTCGTCAAGTGTCGTCGGGGCTAGGGGGGTGTTTGGTGGGATCGTACGAGAAACGACGAAGCGATTTGCGTGCGATTCCACCTCGCGGAGGTGATCGGGGTCTACTGGCTCACGACTAGGAGAGCATTGGCTCTCCAGGCTGTCTGCTAAGCATTCAGCTTTTTCGTCATCATCGAAGGCGATGGAGCCGTCTGGGCGCGTGAGGGGAGGAGTGGACGAAACCGTGTCGGTCTTGAGACTCTTGGCAATGCGCCAATACGCCACGTGGGAGGGCGTCATCTCAGCAAGGAGGTCGCCCCAGCGTTCATTCCTAATTTCCGCGATGCGTTCCTTGACTCGCCGCTGCAAGAAACGAAGTCGGGCTCGGGCCTCTTCTGTGGGGTAGTTGTCGTGTAGTCGTGAGGCGCGATTCTTTTCCCTCAGCAGTTCTCGCATATCCTCGGGCAGTTCCATTCTATGGCTGGGATCCATAGAAGGGACTTTGCGAGAGCATTCCTTGTAGGATGCTTGCAAGTGGCTGTTGAGGGAAGAGATTGCGAGGTCAGTCTCGTCAGTCGTGGTGATTTGGTCGGGGATTGCATCCAAGTGCGGTGTCGACTGGTTGATAACTTTTCCAAGTTTCTTCCAGTCGGTCACCGTCCTTGTATGCTCTATGCGTCCGTTGTCTGTCGGTCCTAGTTGCAGTACTACTGGTCTGTGATCGGAAGATATGTCAGGGTGGACCTCTACTGAACACACCTGAAGGGTGATGTTCTTTAGGAGGGCAATGTCGAGAACGCTGGGGTTTTGTCCTTCTACGGTAGGGTAACGCGTGGGGGCTAATGTGGCAACAACGTCGAAATCTAGGTCACCCTCGTCATAGAGGTTCTCTAGAATTCTTCCGTTGGTCGAGTCCGTGACTGAGTGCCAACGAACTGACTTGCTGTTGAAATCTCCAGCCAAAATGGTGGAGTTTGTCAGCGAAAAGAGGATTTCGAGGTCGCTTCGGAGCAGCCTCTTTCTCTGGTAGATCGAGGCTATGTTGATAGGCGCATGACCGGTCATGGCTATCCGGAGGAGGGAGCACTCGATGTTGACGAGATTCGGGGGGGGCTCTAATTGGGTGCAGTGAAGAGACCTTTTGTAATAGATTAAAGTACCGCCGCCTTCGGCATTTAATCTGTCATTACGGATGATGTTGTAGTTCGCGATGCGGGGGTTACGGGTATGGGCCTTAAGCATGGTCTCTTGTGCGAGGAAAATGTCAACCTGATGGTTGATAAGAAACTCCTGGATGAGGGGTTTCTTTTGATTGAAGGAGCCATTTACGTTGTAGTACGCAATGGTAAGGGACCTGGGTTTATTTCTCAAATTGAGACTACCCATATTAACGCGAGTAGAGGTTGGGGTGGGAACTTTCTAATCTTTTGATTAGATCCCGGTATTCGAATACTATTGCCATTTTGGCAAGAGTGTTGCCGTTTGCTGCCAATATAGCATGACCCATTTCGATGATCTCTAAGAGATCATCATGCGTTTCGTGGATGGTGTCGAAAGCGGCTCCGAAGGCCAGAGCGTCCTGGTCCCGGCTAGCCGGAGGAGCGCTGTGGCGCATCAGAGGTGGGGGTCTGCTGGGGGGAGCCATTGGGGCTTCTGAATGAGACACCGGCTGTCTCTGCTTCAGAGGGGGGAAGGCAGTTTGGCTGCTCATTAATGGAGGAGGAGTGGGCGCCGGCGCCTGGGGGGCACGATTTGTGCGTGTTTGAGGGGCGGCGTTTTGCGGGGATTTTGGGCCCCAGGCGTTCTTATTTGCTCGGGGGGCTTTTGAGCAGCCCCGCCAGTTGGCGGGGTGGCCTTCTTGCCCGCAGAGCACACAAGCCGCCTGTGACTCATTCTCCGCACTGCGGACTCTTTCGCAGTCCGCTGTGCCGTGGTCCCCTAAACACTTCACGCATCTGGGGCGAGCATGACAATTACGGGCCGAGTGCCCGTAATATTGGCAGCGGTGGCATTGACCGACAATGCCACGCTTGTGGGGAGGTTCAACTTTGAACTTGGTCAGTCCTGCGCAGGACTTGATATTAAAAATACGCTTGCCTTCGGGCGTATTGTCGAGGATAATAAGAACCATGGGATATGGGTTCTTATTTTTCCCGTACATGCGGTGGACTTCCTGTACGGGAATCGATTGGGAGACTAGTGTCTCCTTGACGTACTCAGTGGACGTCGAAGTAGGGATGCCTTTGACGACCGCCCTAATTTGGCGGTCCTCAGGGAGGCCGAATGAGTGCCAGGGGATTTGGCGCTCGTTGAGGAGGCGGGTCAGTGCCCGGTATCCGTCCATCGCGGGGACGTTAATCTGAATATCACCGTTGCGGTCGGTGGAGGCGCGTGTATAAGCGATCTTTTGGACATTGAGCGTCCTGGAGATCGATTCCCACGCTTTGGGATCGCGGAGGACAATCATGGGGGGGGCGCTTCTGCTTCTTCCCGGAAGCTTGGGTGGGCGTGGGCGTCGAGGATGACGTCTTGGCGACTGGCGCGCCGTTTGAGGCTTTAAGAGCCTTGGGTGCGGGGAGGGTCTCCTTTTCAGAGGCCTTCGCCTTGCGCGAGCGCTTTGCTCCGGTGACGACGGTGTAATCGTCGTCATCGGAGCATTGCGCACGCTCCGGCTCGGGCTCCTGTCCGGAGGGGGACGGGGTCTGCAGGGAGGCTGTCTCCGTCTCCATCTCTTCGGACTCGGGGACAGTCTCTAGCTCCTGGCTTGGGGGGAGAGAGGGCTGAGCAGATTGAGCGTCGGTCTCAGTCTGGTCGTCCTCATAATAATAATCGGTTTCCTCTACCGGGAGGGAGTCGAACCTATTTCGGTAGGCGTTCTTCAAGGCGGTCGCGGTCGCGATCGGGCAGGGGGAACCCGGAGTCGGAAGGACTACCGGGATTTCGGGTATGTCGACTGCATTCGGGCAGTCGTCGGAGATGATCTCCGATCGGGGGATACCGCGGTTGACTTTCGCGCGGTACTTGCGTTGAGTTTTAAAGGCTGCAAAGGCCTTTTTTGTTGCTGAGTTCTGACTTAAGAACTCTTTAAAGAGTTCATAGTCGGGGGTGGAGGCGGCCATTACGAAGGCCGCATGGAGGGGATCGCGTAGGGGAACGTGGGCCCTAAATGACCTAACGTCTCTGAGGGGTGAACTCAGAGCCCTAACGCCCTATCCTCTGTTGGGTGGCGCAGAGGGAACCCTACCGCCCTACTTACAAACTACAAAGGAACCTGCCTAATAAACCGCTGCCGACCTTGTTAGTGCAAGCGGGACGAACCTAGGTCTTAATTACCTAACCGATACTCTGGCTTGACGAGGGGAGCCCCCAAGGCCAAGTGCTCCAGAGCCCGTCCTGAAGTTTGCCGTTACCCTGAAGGGGTAAAGGCTAGCGCCAGGGTCAGCACTACGTAACTACGAGTAACCCGTATTGGCGTAGAACACCGCAACACGATCACTCGAAGCACGGCCTCGGCTAAAAGCGAGGACTACTCCACCAACGCACAATGTGTGAAGGTGGGCAAAGAAGGCAGTTGATCGGCAGAAACACTTACGGTCAGTACTTGCCCTGAAAAGGACAGACCGATCCGCGTGTACGCCACGAAGCGCGTTTGAGAAAAGAACACGCGCGTTCTAACGAACACGTGCGTTCTTAAAAGAACACGTGTGGCGTCGAAGCGTCGACAGGAACCTCGCCGCCCAAGTGGTCGACGAGCTTCAGCTGGAACACAATCGGAATTAATGGGCTCGATCCCAGGGTACGCCTGGCCGAGCAATCGCACTGAGCGTTGGAGCCTGCGATTTCCGCACAGAGCCGACGGGGACAATTACCACGTGGTGATTAAATCACTTTGTGGGTAGAGTCTCCGACGACAGTGGGCCGAAACAACAAAACACAAACGAACAGTAGTTCCAATAAATACAGTCTCACTGAGAGAGCGTGCCGCGACAACACGTCTGCTCGGATCGACTGCACAAACCGGAATGAATGATGGAGTTCTGAGGTAACAAATATATATTTATTTCAGAAATCAAGGTTTCATAGTTTGCTAGTATCACTTTAAGGCTTATATATTAATAAAATGACATTATTTTTATTGGTTATGCGAACATTATGGTATTTTTATTTTTATCATACTTATTGTAGATTTGCTTTGTACTTTTTACAAATGTCTTTCCGGAAAAGTTGGTTAAGATTATAAAAAATATGTTGTGCTGAGATGGCAGTGGTTAAGCTACGGTGGAAGCTTTTCCTGTGTTGGCCACACACACAACATAACAAAAAAACCCCATGGCATTAAATAGTCTGTAACTAAAAGGTGTACGTTAACATTTTTAATATGTAAAACAAAATGCCGTATCCAGTGCTATGTCTCCCCAACCGACACCAGCATAAGGGTTGAATAAAGGGCATTATTAAAAAACTTAATTCCGTCCTATTGTTAGCATGTCCATCCCCAATTTGCTCATTAACCCGCTGTTTTAGGAAGTCCAAAGGGTTGAGGCAGATGCATGATTTTCGTGAGCTTTTCGTAATTGGTTCCTTAAAAGCTATGACCAAATTGCTGCGTTGTAATCCATACTAATATTATAAATGTGAAAGTGAGTTTGTTTGTTTGTTACGCTTTCACGCAATTATATTTTCACATAATTACTAAACTGATCATCATGAAACTTGCATGTCTGTTGTCTGGGGTACGGAGAAGGATAAGGTATATTTTTGTCATGGGAAAAAGTACTGTTCTCGAGGGATTGACATTGAGGCGAGCGGAGCCGAAGCGAAAGATAGTAATCGATAATGATAAAATATAAAATAAACATATTTTTTTATTATACCCTGGTGTTCGTGGAAGGTTTGGAAGTAACACTTTTTTTACGATATAGGACAGCTAACGAGCAGATTTATTCCTATCCAATACCACGAACGAATACCACTAGTATTACTTTGAATTTTTAATTCTATTCTATTCCAAATGGATACCACTCTTAATTTTTTTTAAATTTTATGTCCCAACGAATACCAAAATTTGAATTTGGTACAGTCAGCTTAGTCATCGAATTAAATTTATTTTCCAATATTTTTGTCATTCAAATATAATGCTAAAACCACAAAGTAATTTAATATCACTTTCCGAATTCATTTAAAAAAAAAAGATTGATTTATTACAATATAGGTGTCGAACGACTGATTTTATGAAAAATACGTTGATTTTCTTTGATTTTTTACAATTGTTAGATTATTACCATTAGTTCATTATTCATATACTATATTTCTAAAAAAAAAAAAAACATTGAGTCATTACTATAAAGGTGATGAACGAGTGATTTTAATATAAAAAAGTAAATTTTATGTCATATTATATTTTTATCAGATAGTAAGCAAATTGTTCTCATTATATATTTTTGAAAATTGTAATTATTAATATAATTATAACTATATGTATAATTGAACTAGTCGTGTGATAACAAAAATTGTTTTCATATTTTTGCAAATAAAAATGTTGTAATCACATACAAAGCATTTTTACTGACTGTACCTTAAAACTTGTTTTGGTATTGGTTTTAACAGTGGTATCCGTTGGGAATAGAAAAAAATAAAAATTCAAAGTAATACCAGTGGTATTCGTTCGTGGTATTGGATAGGAATAAATCAACGAGCAAGCGTGTCACCTGATGGTAATCGACCAGCGCTGCCCATGGACAACTGCAACTCCAGGATGTGACAGGAGCGTTGCCGGCCTTTCAAGGAGTTGAGGAAAGGACATGGGGGCCTGGAAGGATGGGCCTCCGGCTCTCTCACTTACTGAACATAGCATAGAAGCGGTAAAGCTTCTACTCAAACGTCGATTTTCTGTGAGAGTGTGGTACTTCCCCGGACGAGCCGGCACATTCCTGCTATTAGCAAAAATGAATTTTGCCGTTAGCGTGGCTGCTGAAGATGTATTCATGCTCGGTTGAGGGTGAAAGAAAGGTAACGACTCTTTACTATCAAACTATAATATCGCAGCAGTTTGGGGGAGGCCTAACTCTGGTCCAATTTAATTGGGTTGCATTGCATACAGCTGTTCGATAAACGCATTACAGACAGAGATAAACGAAATTGCATGACGGTGAACGAACGCCTCTTAAACTCTTAACGTGGTTCATATGGTAGGATTTTGAGATACTTATTTGATGATAGGAATGAGTAATTATTATATTTCTATTTTTCGTTAGCCTTTGTTTGTCGGGATCTTTCTTTCGACTTTAGCTTTGGAACTCACAATAAATATATCCAAATATTAGAAATGGAAAGTCAGCTTTTTGTCTCGCGTTCATGCTTTAGTCACTAAACCGATTCAAAACAAATTTGGCAAACGAGTCTTAAGGTACTTTTTATCCTGAAAATAGTAATGTTCCCAAAGATTACACATTAATGATGGCAAAGGCAAGAATTTTTTTTCAAAATCACTTTTTGAACAAAGTTTTTTATCTTTTTCAGCCCATTGCCACGCTATGCTGAGTGGTAATAACAAGCTTTTTCCCGTGTTTTTTTAGCCGTGTGGTTTCGGCAGAGTAGAATGGGACCACTTCTAGTCTTCCCATGGAGGTCGTAAGAGGCGACTTACGAAATACAAGCTAAACAAAGCTCATAAACATCAAGGAGACCTTTCCAACCCGTCTGGCCATCGAGGAGAGTGTAGGCCAAATCCTCTGTCTGCTCTGGCCAAGTATGGTATATCCGGTAGTACAGAGAGGTCATGCTCCTGCAGTGGGGACTAAAAAGGCCTGATGATGATGAATAACACGCTTTTATTGAGAGTCAATTAGTAGTAAAAGGTGACTGACCTATGCAGCGTTGAAGAGTTTTCCGTGATCAGAGCAGATCGTTTACATCATCATTGTTATCTGATTTACATGTGAATGCAAAATATCAGCATAATCAAATATCGGGAATTGGATCGAATTTAACTTGCAAGATTTGGTTACAGACAAAGGGGCAAGTGAAGTCATAACTTCAGCCGTAAAAAGTCCTCTGCTCGACAAAGGCCCTCTGCCAAGGATTCTTCCAAGGATAATATTTGATTTCCGATAACATTCTTGGTACTTATATATATAATGTATGTATTTAGGTATTTATATATTTATTCTATATTTGTGCATAAATGTATCTATGTATCGTTTACTGCGCCGCTCTGTTTCAATATTTTTGTTTATTTTTTCCAACCCTAAGGTAAAGGTTGACTGGAAGAAATTGCATAGCGATAAGTCCACCTTTGTACCTATTTTTGTGTAAAAATAATGTATATACTTTGTGTTATTAATGTTATGGTGCAATAAAGAGTATTTCATTCATTCATTCTTCGTTCCATATTATGGGAGGATATATAAATATAAATAACGTTTATTTTACTCTTCACAATGAAAGTACAAAGCAAGTAATACTTATATAATATTATCTAACTGTGTTCAACTAAGGCTGTACAATGTAGTCTTTGTGAAGAGACTAGGTAGTTCCTGATATAAGTCCATAATGGTCCTGTGTTACAGGTGACTAGGCCGCTCCCTCTGAATAATTGTTGTTGTCGTTGCGGATATAGGTAAGCAAACAATATTTCTATCCTTCTAGCCTATTTATATTTTATTTTGAAAGAGATAGTTTGTGCTTGTAGATATTGCCATACTTACTACGCTTGGTAGATGGGTTGGCGAGCGCAGTTTCTTGGGTTTCCTGTGCTCCCGGAGCTGCTACCCATGGGAAGCATTTTTGAGCTTGATAGGGATTTTTTGAGTTAGGAAAGGGAGTTGGAATTCTTCTCGCTGCTTTCTCGCAGCTCAGAAGGCCGGGCGCGCGTAAACCTGCATCCACCGGACAGGCAGTTGAGGATGACATCCCTGACCGAGATAGAGTTCCGACATACACTCATAATAAGTAGTTTGACTAGCTCCGTGGCGCAGCGGTCAACAAGCCTGCCTGCGACACGGAGTGACCGGGTTCGATCCCCGGCCAGGTCAAGATGGAAAATGATCTTTTTCAGATTGGCCTGGGTCTTGGATGTGTATATATATATATATATATGTATTTGTTATAAAATATAGTATCGTTGAGTTAGTATCCCATAACACAAGTCTCGGACTTACTTTGGGGCTACCTCAATCTGTGTGATTTGTCCGTATATATTTATTTATTTAGCACGCAGGTAGTTGTTGAGTAGTGAGTGATGGTCTTGCCTGCACTACAAGGCTTATCTCCTGGATCGGTTTACGAAAGCGAAGCGCGCGCCGGCGGACCGTGACACCCGTTATCATGTGGGATATAAACAGCACTATGTAGGTATATGTATTTATTTGTACATATTTATTATCACGACTTTATCCCTCACGGGGTAGACAGAGCCTAAAATAATTTCAAAATATTATTTTTACTAGCTTTCGCCCGCGGCTCCGCCCGCGTCAATGTCGATCCCTCTGGAATAGTACTTTTTCCCGGGATAAAAGGTAGCCTATGTCCTTCTCCGCACTCCAGAGAACTTGTATGCAAAAGTTCATGATGATCGGTTCAGTAGTTACGGCGTGAAAGCGTAACAAACAAACAAACAAATAAACAAACAAACAAACTCACTTTCGCATTTATAATATTAGTAAGGATTAGAGATCGGATATTCGGATTTATTTAATATCCTATAAAACATGTGAAGTTAATTTTTGGCTAATATATTAAGGAATCGGCTTCTGAAAATTTTCTTTTTTTATATAAGTCTTAAGATAGAAATCCCGAAATCTATACTAATATTATAAAGCTGAAGAATTTGTTTGTTTGTTTGTTTGTTTGAACGCGCTAATCTCAGCAACTAGTGGTTCAAATTGGAAAATTCTTTTTGTGTTGGATAGTCCATTTATTGAGGAAGGCTTTAGGCTATAAAACATCACGCTGCGACCAATAGGAGCGAAGCATCAATAAAAAATGTTTTGAAAACGGGGAAAAATTATTCATGTATACTAATTAATCATAATAACAGAAATTGCCGCGGACGAAGTCGCGGGCATCAGCTAGTGTTATATATAAACAGTAATGTATAACTAATCGTTGTTTGTTTTTCGTGTGTGTCTGGTGTGCCTAGTCTGGTGTCAGCGATTTCAACGCTGCCAAAAACATCTCATATAGCTTGACGGCTGCCATCAATGATTGCAGCCAGAACCTACGGCTTAACGTGTGATGAGCTCGAGAATCATCTATACGAAATCACAGGGGACAAAATTGTACTCCTCACATTGAAATAATCTTGTAAATTTTTACGAAAATTAAAAAAAAATAACCCCTATACGTCTTAGTTATTATCACCTGATTTTACAAATTAATAAAAGACTCATTCATTTTATAATGTTGGCTATTAAGTTATATATTGTGCATTAGTTTAACTTAGTCGACATATTTTACTAGTGACTCCCTCCAAAATTGCAAGCTGCGCCTGGCTTGCATGCTACTATTTTACATACATACATACTATCACGTATTTTTTCCTTGCGGGGTAGACAAAGCTCAGGTCTTGAAGACCTAAGCCACGTTTAGCATATTTGCGAGCGTTAGGTGGAAAACGGAATCAAAATACTGATGGGTTGCTAGCCGCATCGCCTACTAACATGATTCCCCAGAATTTCGCCCATTCCCTCGATCGACTTTTACGATCTGCGCGTAAAGAGAAGCAACTGGTACATTCTATGTATTTTTCTCCCAGTCGAGCATGGAAGTACTATTTTAAGGGTGTTATCTAAACGGTTAGCAGAATATTCGTATTTTTGTTAGAAAAAAAATGTTATTGGTCAGCTAAAATAGCTAGTCGGGCAGCAACTTATGGTCAAACTGCTTTTCTGCCCTCAGTCGTTCCGGGTGGTTATAAAAAAAACTAACTTGAACCTAACTTCTTTTCTGCTCTCAATCGTTCCAGGTGGAAAGCCAAAGCTTATCCAAATGTTTTCTCTGCCGCCCCAATTGTATAATTTGCCTGATTGCCCAAATAATTATTTTGCGGCCCGACTATACTTTCACTATTTTAACAACATTGACAACAGTGATTTCTGCAATCGGTAAACATGTGAACCGTAACTATTTCTATATGGAACCCAGCACAGTTATCGTAAGTGGTTCCTATCACCGCGCTGCAGTGCAATCAGAAAGCAATGTCAAATTGTGGGGAAAATTGACATATTGCACGTGGTATTACCGGCCGCTCAACTGTAGCGGTAAGTCGCAGGAATTCTTAGAACTTGGAATTTTCTGGAAATACTAGGAATTTTCTTTACAATTCTTACCTAGGACAGACGGTTTCACTGGTGATAGTTTTTGATTCACATTTTCACGAATTAATTAAAAAAATGCAATCTGCACACGAAAAAACCGACTTCAATGAACCAATTGTGATGAAATTTAAATGGGACGTATTTAAAAGCATACCATTTTAAACAAAAAAGATTTTGTTAAACCGGTACATAAATGACGGAGTTCTGAGGTAACAAACGTTAAAAAAAACAACAACCGAATTGATAACCTCCTCCATTTTTGAAGTCGGTTAAAAATTGGTACGTCTTGATAAGATTAATTCTGCCACTGTCTGGTTATTTATTCATATCATTTTAATACTTAACTTTCTGCTAATTTGTCAGTACTTTGAAATTATTTTACTTTTTCTGTTAATATAAATTAATTCAATATTATAGGTTACTTTATTATTATAGGTCACTAAATGTTTTTTTAATTTCTATAGAGTAGCTGTAATACAATAGGTAATTTTCAATATTATAAATATTAAGTCTGTTATTTTTTTTCTCATAGATTTGGCAGAGTAGAATATGTCTTCATCATTCTCGTCAGTAACATAAGTCTCTACTGCAGGAGCATGACCCTCTCGGTACTACCTGAGCCATGCTTGAGAGAGAGAGACAGAGGATTTGGCCTACACTCTCCTAGCTGGCCAGACGGTTTGGACAGGAACCCGTATGTTTGACTTATGGGACAAACGTTGGGAACTCAAAAGTTTCTTTGACTTTCCCATACAAAATGACCGGGCGGCTGAACATTTTTGTTTAAAAATGACCATTTTTTTGAGTTCCCAGCTTTGATCCCACATAAGAAGTTGTTCATATCGACGGGCTGAATCACCCCTTCAAAGATCGGACAGGGATTTCTTTACATATTATATATTACAAGCAGTATTAAAACAATTTAAAAATTACATACATATTGCATCAGAACAGACTTGAACAGAGAATATATCAATGACGAATCACAAACAGATGATTAAAAGTTCCCTTCAAACCATTGAACTTTATTTGCTCAACGATGAGTCACCGTCGTAGAAATTTCACGGCGGATGTGAGCCAATGTGTAGTCCAAGGATTGTTCAGTCTCACGGATTTAAAATGTTAGATAGGTACCAATTCATGGTCTCCCACCTCTACCTCTAATTATTACATAATATTTTTTTATAACTGAATTATTGTAGGTACACAATAATATTGTAGGTATGTGTACAATAATTCAGTTTCAAAATTATAATAATTTTAAACAATTTATTGTTTACAATGAAGCTAATATGTATAATAATAAATATAAATGTGTACGTTAGGTACATTTAACATACATATATATTATTCGTCTAAGGACTCAAAGGTCACGTTCAGCGTGTTGGTGGGCGTAAAGATGCAAACCGGAATTAAAATAGTAATGGGTTGCTAGCCACATTGCCTATTGACATGATTCTTTACTTTTACATCCATTCTCTCAACCGGCTTTTACAGTCTGCGCGGAAGAGAAGTAGCTAGGATGTGATGATTCTAAGTAGCGAAAGTAACTAAAAGTTGTCATATGTATGTTTATTCTGTGCGAACATCCGCTAAGAAATGAAATTGAAATTTCAACTCTAAGGGAATTCATTGATTGACTATAAGGAAATGTGAGGGAGTAATGTTATATATTTATAATGCTGACAATAAAATAAAGGGACGGGGATATTATAAATAGTAAAAAGAAAAAAATAGACAATAGACCAACCCAGAAGTAAATAAGACCGGTTGGTTTTTCGTCATAACCCGACTAGGGATCGAATCCGGGACTCTGCGATTCATATGCACTTGCGGTACCACCATAGATATGTATCAGAATATTCAATATGTTTAGATCAGTGCATTGCTACCGTAATTGCTCGTTCGTTTGCCTCATTCACATCTTGTTGAGAGCAAGAAGTTGGGCTTTCTGGGCACACCAAAAGGTGACCATAGATTGGATAGCACCGCAGTCGCACTCACTATTGTTGGAGAAACCCCACCTGACTCTATTTTCGTGGCATCTACCAACACCAGTTAAAGACTTCCAGACAGGCCAGGGCAAATTGCCACTCGGTGGAATAATACTGAGCCTCAGAGGTCCACCAATATAACTCTATATTATAAGATGGATTATGTGAACCTGATTAAAAGTAATTATGAACTATCTACTAATTGAGCCAGTAGTCTCACATTTAGTGCTGCGGAAGCCATAAAGCATAATTTTAATTTAATATCGTAATTGGTGAACAGTTATTTTGAAGAAACTCGAATCTTGGCATTGTGGGTCGCATAATGATGAGTTCATTTTTATTCGCTGGGTTTTCTTGATACATTTTTCTGTGGCTTAGTTAATAAAATAAATATATATGGACATAAATAAATATATAGGGACAAATAATATAATCATAAATTTTACACCATTAACTTTAACTGACAAACTTTCTTACTCACATTACTAACATAATCACACATCAGTATACTTGCTTGTGCGGGTTTTGGCCACAGATTGTATCTCTACTTATAATTGTGTGTAATAGAGAAAATATATATTTTTTTATATGTAATCATCGAAAATTTTGATAAATAATATGTAGTATGTACCTATTTTGGCTGTTTTGTTTTTGATTGACAGTCTAAAATTGTTAAAATTGTATAATGTTGATCCATTATTGGCTGTATGTACTAGAATTAAGAAGTGTTATTTTCTTTTAAGGGCTGTGGATTATGTAATAAACGAATAAAAAATTAATAACATAAAATATCACACAAATTGACCTAGCCCCACAGTTGTAAACTTGTGTCGTAGGATACTAATTCGACGATACTATATTTTATTATAGATACTAATTATAATATATAAAGCTATTATATAGATAAACATGCAAGACCCAGGTCAATCTGATCTGGTCAATCAATCTGAACATGGAGAAAGGGGCGTTCGCCTACTTTAAAAAAATCCATATTTCAGAAACTAATAGCTATATCTAAATATTTTTTCTTACATTTATTTCTATTTTTATAGAAAATACTGAGAACTTAAAATTAAATTCAGTAATATTATAACTTTCTCATAACGATATGGTTCATAATTCCGAATATGAAGTAAGACGGCTCAATTAGCATAAATTGCATAATCAAGATGATAATTTGCAACACGATTAACATACTGCATTGCAATATAAAATAGCAATATGTAAATCTATGTTAGAGTTAAAAGTTCACGATGAAAGTTGAGCGGCAGCTTTTTGAATACTTCACGTCTCTAGCATTACGCCCCGACGCAGCGTGGGTACTACAGTCTTAAAATATATGAAGTAGAGTTAGCTCTCCTACCCTGCCCTACATAGAAAAAAGAAACCGCTTATTGGTGTAAGAATACTACTTAATACAACTAAATATACATATGTTACTGGTTGAACGCTCGGAAAATACTGCCTTAACCCTTTGGTTAAGGCAGTATTGATGTTCTGTAGGCCTTAACCCTTTGGTTAAGGCAGTATTTATTCAATTCATAATTCATTGAAATTTATTCATTAAATCACTTTTGATCTTTTGATGTGTCACTTGTTACTTGCCAAAGAAGTTATTTCATTTCTTTTCAATGAATTTACTAATATTCATACCAAGCGTGGCAATATGGAATTAAGAATCCTTGGACCTCTGCCAAGGACTTTATTAATTACCTTTAATTTACCTTTGTCCAGAAGTGGACTTCTTACGACTGTAATGATGATGATGATGATGTTGTATGTATTTTTTTTTTGAACATTTTAATAAAATTATAAGCTAAGCTTTTGATCTTTTGATGTGTCACTTGTTACTTGCCAAAGAAGTTATTTCATTTCTTTTCAATGAATTTACTAATATTCATTGAAAAGAAAAAGGTAAATTAAAGGTAATTAATGAAGTCCTTGGCAGAGGTCCAAGGATTCTTAATTCCATATTGCCACGTTTGGCAAGCGGGTTGGCGAGCGCCGTTTCTTTGGGTACTTGTGCTTCTGACACTGCTGCCCATCGGAAGCTTTAGAAGTTTGGAAAGGATAGTTATTTATTGGATTCGGTAAGGGAATTAAGGTATTGGAATACTCGTACTACTCATTCGGAAGAATGGGAAAAGCAAATAGTAGCTTGGGAGGCTGGCGCGCGTACCCGATGATCAACCTGCAACCACCGGGAAAGATAGTTGAGAACGATACCCCTGATCATGCTTCTTCTTTTCGAGTCGAAATGGTTCCATTCGATAAAATTTCGTTTGCCCAGTATTTGGCTACGGTGATCGCCTTTTCATAAGCCTCATTGAGATCCTATTCATACAAATGGGGCAGTTAGGGCAAGACAGAAGGTGTGACATGGACTGACCATTAAATTACATACATACTTCATTATTGCGTGTCGGTGGTTTCCAAAAGGCATAAATTTTACGAAGCACTGCTGCACTGCTGCACTGTAGGGCTGATGTTCTGTAGGATCCTGTTGATTAAAAAGTTTAAGTTGAGTTACTTGACAATTGATATGAACTCGGAATGATAATGAAAAATTCCGAGTTCATGTACGTTAGTACATAAACATTTAAGTTCATGAAAAGGGTCAGGGTCGGGGTGTCATCCTCAACTCCTTGGCCGCGTACCCGATTCCATACCTGTTGAGGACCCTGACCTAAAAAGATTGATCATTTTCACTAGTTCCATTGGCAAACATGTCAGAGCGTCACTGGTTTTTTCCTCGTACAGCAGGATTGTGGAATGGACTACTGCTGGGGTCATTCAAAAGGCGTGTTCACAGGTATCTTAAGACTCGGCAACGCATCAGCACCTCCTCTGGTGTTGCAGATGTCCATGGGCGACGGTGACCACTTTCCATCAGGTGGCTCGTCTGCTCGTTTAGTTCCATGGAACTAGTGAGTTTTTTTTTTCTCAGCAGTCCATTATGTGTTGACATTATGAAGTCAATGAACTACTGAGAAAGAGAAAGTTCCATGGAACTAGTGAAAATGATCCGAAATGTTAACGAATTTAAAAGAAAAAGTTACAATCAACGTAATACTAATAATAGAGCATATTGCGTAACAACTAATAATCCCAGAACAAGTGCTATTAAAAATTCCTCTCGAGTACTAACAACGATAATTAAATAATATTAGTAGCACCTACAAACATCGTTTGCCACTGACAAATAGACTCTACTTCCTCTTTCATCCCATTTCTAAAACTTGGCGCGTGCATATACCACCATACTATCATGACCCCTCACTTACTCGAGCTATACTTAATATTATTCGTCGAGGGGGGTGTCATTCTACGCTGGTGTCTGGAGGTAATGTTAAACTAGGTGTGGTGACGGTGGTTTGCCCGTTCCGGTGGTGACCATGATATATGAGCCGCTTTTTATTCACCGTGCGCTTGACCTACGAAAGAATCACAATACCTCATACGTGTGTGTATCTTACGTGTGGGGTTACATCAGTACATTCATATATTTCTGTGTTTATAGATAGATATTCAAGTACTGAAATGGTTTAAATTTAAATTTGGAAAGTTGTAAGTTCGCTAATTCACATGTGTGAGTAAGTGTTAGTTTTTTTTTTCATATTTATTTGGCTTTCTACGCCTTTTAGCCCTTCATATTTTTCAACATGTGTAATCAACTAAATGATTGCGTAATTCATTTTGTTGATTCCCTGGCGTCCCTGGCGAAAATTCCCACAAATCCACTAGTTTGATCATAGACCCCAAAAATCCACTGGTTTGATGATAGACGACGCAACAATGTGGACAATCACCAGCCCGCTTAGTAAATCTCACTACTTTTATTTTAGTTATTCCACACATTGTTCATAAAAATGGGTATTTAAAACACCAAATTACACCAAATTCACATATAAAGTCCACTAGAAGCGATTTGCAAAACAATCCAAAACAAAAAGTTCTTGGCGGCAATTTCGGCGGAGTGCACGGATTTTGTTTTGGATTGTTTTACACAAGAGACGTCGTTTGGATGAGGTTTTAAGCGTTAGTACTCAAACACCAGAATAGGCTAGTTTCCTGGGTCGTAATAATAACATAACAATTAGTCCGTCAGTTAGATAATCAAAAAATATTGGACACGTATTTTTTCTTTTGTCAAATAAACAATAAATAATAAAGATGAAGCGCGTCAAAGTTCAGGAGTGGGGGCTAGTGACGTCAAAGTTTGCTAAAAATTGTAGCAAACTATGACGTCACACGGAACTTCAAAGGGCTATATCTTTATCATTTTTTGTTTAATCGTCAAAAGAAAAAATACGTGTTCAATATTTTTTGAACATTTAACTGACGGACTAATTATATTTTTTTAGGAAACTAGCCTATTCCCATACAAGAAACGTGTTTTTGTATTAAATATTGCACGATGGTACGGAACTCTTAGTGAACACTACTAATCATACTTGGCCAGATATGTTTATGTTCACGTATATTAAATGTAAAATTAATGATTAAATAAATAAATATATACGGACAAATCACACAGATTGAGCTAGCCCCAAGGTAAGTTCGAGACTTGTGTTATGGGATACTAACTCAACGATACTATATTTTGTAACAAATACATATATAGATAAACAAGACCCAGGCCAATCTGAAAAAGATCATTTTCCATCTTGACTTGGCCGGGGATCGAACCCGGGCACTCCGTGTCGCTGGCTGGCGTATTAACCACTGCGCCACGGAGCTGTCCAATCTTATTAGTAAAAAAATAAAGATTATCTCCAAATTAAAGCAGATCGTTATTCCCACAATATTAATTTTGCAATTAAACATGCAAACAAACAAAATTATACAACAGTTTTTAGCCGACAATAAAGTAATTATGTTCCAATACAAAGGGTGTGTTCCCTACGAGTACTAGAATATTATGATTAACATAAAATAAGCGATATCCGCTGCTATTTTTATTCAATATTAGGTACAAATTATTTATCCTTGTGTTAAAATACGATTGGTAGTTATATGCAATGTACAGTCGGATACCGAGATATCTGACCTGCCGGCATATTTGCTAACTTAGAGTACATCGTTTTTATAGTACTATAATAAAATATAGTAAAATACATTGCGACTTTCGTATGATTGAATATTTTTATTTATTTTGAAGTGCAATGTATTTTGAAGTGACTATCAAAACGTTGTACACTGAGTTAGCAAATAGGCCGGCAGGCCCTCTTACGTTTTCACATACATCATCATCAGGTCTTTTTAGAATCCACTGCAGGAGGAACCTCTCTGTACTACCGGAGCCATACTTGGCCAGCGCAGACAGAGGATTTGGCCTACACTCTCCTCGCTGGCCAGACGGGTTGGAGAGGTCTCATTGATGTTTATGAGCTTTGTTTTGCTTGTATTTCCTAAGTCGCCTCTTACGACCTCTATGGATAGAATTGGAGTGGTCATATTCTACACTGCAAGAAACCACACGGCTAAATACATTGCGGCTTTCGTATTATGATTGACTATTTTTATTTAAGATAGGCAATGTATTTTGAAGTGACTATCAAAACGTTGGTCACTGCGTTAGCAAAAAGGCCGGCTGGTCAGGTACTTTGGTGTCTGACTGTACATTGCGCATGTGAGCGAAATGTCGATGTAAAATATATTTTATAGGTTTTGTAATTATAAAATGCAATTCACATGTTTGTTTATAAAATCTTTTAGTATGTTTTAATACTTAGTTAATCTGTTTTTTATTTATTCATAAAATTTATATAGGTAATAAGTTTTTAGTCGCTTTTTTTTTACAAATAATTGTAATTTCATATTAATTACGATATTAACAAATAGCGAAGGAAACGGTTTATTTTTTCATCCGACTTAAATTACTTCGAGTAAAGGAAATCGGCGATTTTTGCTTATTTTCAATAAGAACACTTTTCGAAGTGATTTCCGGAAAAACATTACGCACTCGTAGAAATTATTGCTATCATCATCGGGTCCTTTTTAGTCTCCACTACAGGAGCACGACCCTCTCTGTACTACTGGAGCCATACTTGGCCAGAGCAGACAGAGGATTTGGCTTACACTCTCCTCGCTGGCCAGACGGGTTGAAGAGGTCTCATTGATGTTTATGAGCTTTGTTTTGCTTGTATTAGGCTTATTATTATTATTGCTAGAGTATTGATAAATATAATATGATCGTCGCGTCGCCTCAATGCGATTTTCTGAAGTAGGAACTACTCACTGGGATGAATGGGAAAAAGAGAGTAGTGGCTCGGGAGGCCGGGCGCGCGTACCCAATGTCATACTTGCAAGCTGTTGCTTGCAGTTGAGGATGACATCCTTACCTAGTGGTAGAGCCACGCTACCGGCAAATTTTAGTTTTGCTAGTAGAATTAATGGGCCGGCTCGCCCGGTACATACCACACTCTCACAGAAAATCGACGTTTGAGTAGAAGCTTTACCGCTTTTATGCACGATGATGATGATGAACTCCTTGAAAGGCCGGCAGCGCTCTTGTCACACCCTGGTGTAGCAGTTGTCCATGGGCGGCGGTGATCACTTACCATCAGGTGACTCGCTTGCTCGTTTGCCGTTCTATATCATAAAAATAAATATATATTTTGAAAATTGTACAGAACGTAACAAAACTCAATTATAGAAGACGCCGCGCCGGCCACGTGCGTGGATACACAAAATTATTATAAATAGTATTTGTATGTTTTTATTCCAATATACCTAACATTAAATGCCCTTATATTTACCTAATATAAAATGATTTTGAGTAAGGATCCTTACATCACTTCAAGTTTTTCATTTTATATTTTAACCACCTTTTGCCCGCGGGTCCTATCGCGTAAATGTCAATCCCTCTGGAACAATACGGTTTTCGTGATGAAAGATATTTTATGTCCTTGCCTTGGCCTCGAACTACCAATATACCAAATTTCATCAAAATCGGCTTAGTGGTTGAAGAGGTAACATCGTGAAGAGGTAACAGAAGACAATAAGTATAGAAGGTTTGAAAATCCTCGTTCATTACTGATTTTTTTAATGACAAAATATACTATTTAAATATCTATACTATAAAAATTGGTAAAGTTCATAACAGAACTCCACCGTGCATCGTCCCCAAACCAATTAAAGACAGTTACACAAACGCCGCGCACGCGCCGTGTGCGTCGTTCCGGATCGCGCGCAGGGGCGATGTCGTTCGCCTTTGTCGCTACCGGCCGTGTATCAATGGGTTTATAAGAATCCAATACATACACTGCTTACTGCTCCTTCAATACTTTGCACATATTACCTAATGGGGAACCACATTTTTTGTTCTTGTGTTACTAAAAGAGCTCTGAAATATAGGCATATCAGTGAAAAAATTACCATGAGAACTCAAAAAGTCATTTTTTTTTTCTATCATCGACATAATCTGAATCATTTTCTACTTTTCATTAAACAATATAGTAATATAAAAGGAATGAAAACGGAAATAAATGTAATTTCTCTAATAATTTCTTTTTATATACGTACTAGCTTTCGCCCGCGGCTCCGCCCGCGTTAATGTCGATCCCTCGGGAATAGTACTTTTTCCCGGGATAAAAGGTAGCCTATGTCCTTCTCCGCACTCCAGAGAACTTGTATGCAAAATTTCATGATGATCGGTTCGGTAGTTACGGCGTGAAAGTGTAACAAACAAACAAACAAACTCACTTTCGCATTTATAATATTAGTAAGGATAAGGATAAGGAAGTAAGGAAGTAAGGATAAGGATTTGTTATAAAATATAGTTTCGTTGAGCTAGTATTCCAGGTATATATAACACAAGTCTCGAACCTACTTTGTAGTTAGCTCAATCTGTGTGATTTGTCCGCATATATTTATATGTATTTAATTCTTTCTCTATAAATAATAATAAATATAGTTTATTTCTACATTAATTACCTCATAGAACATTGCATTACTGTATTATAGTATTATATTAATGTATATAGTACAGTATTTTCTTGAGTGCTTAAAAATTTATTATCATTAACAATTGCCAATTACTTGTTTATGTTATTCCATACGCAATAACATGTAAATGTATCTTGTAACAGACAATTAATCTATATTTTAGCCTTTAAATACCACCATAATACCACCCAGCGGATAATTACTAGAAAAGATAAAGAGATATCTCAAAAAAGGCCAGGTGCGCCATTAGTATTAATTTAATTGATTAAGTAAACCCCTTATTAGTTATACTTATAGGTAATGTGCCTTCAAGCTTTAAGTCTACCCTTAGCTCATGAAGCTTCACGGCTAGGGATGACCGATGAATCGGATGAGACAGAGAATCTAGCCAGATTAAAGAAGAGGTGTGATATGAGTTTCATTATTTAATTCTGGATCTTAGTTAAAAGATAGAATGGCGAGCTCCGTGGCGCAGTGGTTAACACGCCAACCTGCCTCACGAGGGTTCCCGGGTTCGATCAAGATAGTTTTTCATCTTGACCTGGCCAGGTCAAGATGAAAAACGATCTTTTCCAGATTGACCTGGGTCTTGCATATTTATCTATCTAAGTATCTTTATAAAATATAGTATCGTTGAGTTAGTATCCTACGACACAAGTTCACAACTTACTGTGGGGCTATTTTACTCTAGCTATTAAAAAAAAACCTTGTTTTATACTATGTAGTGAGATAAACATATATAGATAAACATCCAAGACCTAGGCCAATCTGAAAAACATCATTTTTTATCTTGACCTGTCCGGGGATCGAGAGAATTATTAACGCTTACACATGTTAAGCAACCTCGGGCGCGGTCCCCATTGGGATGGGTGACCGCAAGTGGCATGAGAATATTTCGAGATTCTTCATGCTTCGGAAGTAACAGTAAGTTATACATATATAGATAAACATCCAAGACCTAGGCCAATCTGAGAAAAATCATCATTGCCCTGACCGGGGTCTTGAGAGAATTACTAACGCTTACACATGTTAAGCAACCTCGGGCGCGGTCCCCACTGGGATGGGTGACCGCAACTGGCATGAGAATATTTTGAGATCCTTCATGCTTCGGAAGTAACGTTAAGCTTAGCTCTCGATTGTAACAGGCGTCAACATTGATGACAGTCGTCAACATGTCTTTAGGCAGCTTGAAAAATTTAACAATAGTGTTGGCCACTATCACAGACGAAAACTAGGATATCAATTTAAGTGGGTGTAAACGGTAAAATTCCACAGTAGTATTCTTTCTTTTGTCTGTTTTTTGTTTGTAGTATATTGTTATATATTAGTTTATCTTTGATTTAGTGGGTCCAATGGTGCACGACCAGGATATAGGTTTGGGGTGTATTTTTATGAAATTTTTGTGTTGCTAGTTGCAAGTAATCTGCATAATATTAGATGTTTGTCGGTCTGCGCGTCCGTGGCGACCTACAAACGGGCATTCCACCTGCTATTGTTGCACAACTGAAGACTAGGTATGCACCTGTGATTGTGATTTGTGGAACTAGTATATTTTATCGCGTTCCCTTTAAAAAATACTTGCATGTTATCACGTCTTTATTCCTAACGGGCTAGATATACTCATACTATAAGACCCGAAGGCCACATTTAGCATGTTAGGTGGAAAGTGGTCGAAATAGTGATGGGTTGCTAGTTGCTAGATGCATCGACTTTCTTTTTTTCCTTAGATTTAAGCCCATACCCCGGCCGACTTTTAAACTCGTCGTCATAAACTCGTGATACTTTACCTGTTATTATACTGTAATAGCTCTGACACATGCTTCAATCCGACACATCTCTATACGAGTAAGTAACTCACGCTTGACAGCTCCCAGCAGCATAAGTAGACTTTACATCATCATCATCATCATATCAGCCGCAAGAAGTCCACTGCTGGACATAGGCCTCCCCCAAGGATTTCCAATACGACCGGTAGGAAGCGGCCTGCATCCAGCGTCTTCCTGCGACCTTAGTCAGGTCATCCGACCATCTCGGTTGGTGGATGTCCGACGCTGCGCTTGCCGATACGTGGTCGCCATTCGAGCACCCTTCTGCCCCATCGGCCATCGGTTCTACGCGCTATGTGCCCCTGTCTTAAGGAGCCTAAGCCTACTTTACATAACGTCTTGCTAAAAATAAAATACTTTTTTGTCTGCCCCGTTACTCATAAGGACGTGATACTCTACCTGTTATTTTACTGTAATAACTCCGAGATATGCTTTGATTTAGCACATCCTTATACGAGTATGTCACGCTTCGTCACATACTTACATAAAATACCTCGTTGTCTACCCCGTTACTCTGAAGGACGTGATACATTACCTGTTTTTGTATCAGCTCCATCACATCCGCCTGCCTCCATCCAACACGCCAGCCTGCGACACGGAGTGCCCGGGTTCGATCCCCGGCCAGGTCAAGGTGTTAAATGATCTTTTTCAGATTAGCCTGGGTCTTGGATGTTTATCTATAAATGTATTTGTTATAAAATATAGTATCGATGAGTTAGTATCCCATAACACAAGTCTCGAACTTACCTTGGGGCAAGCTCAATCTGTGTGATTTGTCCGTATATATTTATATTTATTTTATTTACATGCTCCGGTCCGACAAATTTTTATACGAGGAGTATGTCACGCTTGGTAGCGTCGAGCAAAAACAGAATTGACATAATGGCTCGCTAAATATAAAATACCACTCTGTCCATTCCGTCCTCTTAAATATGTGATACTTCTACCTGTTATTTTACTCTAACAGCTCCGGCACATCACTATACGACTATATATATGACTACAACGAGACCCTACATAACGTCTCGCTAAATATAAAATAAATCTCTGTCTACCACGTTACTCGCAAAGACCTAATATTCTACCAGATATATGACTGAAATAGCTCCAACATATGCTCCGATTCGGCACGACTCTATCTATATAAGTATATCATTTTTGATAATTCCGAACACATCTAGACTTTACCTAACGTCTCACTAAATGTAAAATACTTTGTTGTCTGTCCCGTTACTCGTAAAGACGTGATACTCAACATGATATTTTACGGTAATAGCTCCGACATGTGCTCCGATTCGGCACGACTCTATTTAAGTTTATCATGTTTGATAATTCCCAACACATCTAGACTTTACCTAACGTCCCGCTAAATTTAAAATTCCTCTTTGTCTGCCCCCTTACTCGTAAAGACGTGATATTTTACTGTAATAGCTCCGACATATGCTCCGATTCAGCACATCCCTATACGAGTATGTCACGCTTCGTGCCTCCGTCCGCGCAGCACAACTCTTTACATAACGCCTTGCTTAACATAAAATATGTAAAGCAATGTAGGTATCGTAAAAATTAGATATCCTATGGGTATGTAACATCCTCGTCTTCGTCGTCACTTACCATCAGGTGAGATGGGAGACAAATGCCTAATCCAATATTTAGTTAAAAAAAAAAAAAAAAATATTTACCTACGTAATTAGAAGACCTCATGTTTTTCTCCCAGCAACTGCAGGATAACAAAGTTAAGGGGTTATTAACATTAACATAATACGATCGTGTAGCTTATCAAGCTTACGAAGGGTTACTTGACTGATGGGTAATGAATTTATGAAATAATAAGACGGGGGCTGGCAATGAATATTCATTCAAAGTACGTTAGTTCAGGTCTGCGATTACTGATTGGGCAGATAACGTTGGAATGCCTAAGCCTGCTGCATGTGAATTTCGGCAATAAAGATTTCTTCACACATGTACTACATAATCAAGGAAGACTGCAAGACCTTCAGTCACCGTGAGCCAATACTGCGTACATCCGGAACGTTATCAATAAATATTGTAGGCGGTAGTTTTGTATAGTTCTTATAAGACTAAGACAAATGACAACTTAGTACCTGCGACCATGAAAACTGTAAAGTTTTCGAAACGTTAGGTATAAAAATAATGTAATATACGCGATAATACCGTATTAAAGTGATTTGATGAGGCTGGGGGAAAAGAAAAAACGTAGAATGTGCTGCGTCTCTTCCCGCGCAGATTGTAAAAGCCGATGGAGGGAATGGGTTAAAATCTGAGGAATCATGTTAGTAGGCGATGTGGTTAGACACTAATTACGTTTTCGCTTCCATTTTCCATCAACGCGTCACCCACCATCATGCTAAACGTGCCTTCTAGGTGTTATAGACCTAGGTCCATAAAACCTAGGAGCTATATATATATATATATATAGAAACTATATATAGCTTGCGAAGACAGAGCCTAGGCTCTGTCTACCTCTTCATCAGAGTATCATCATTTTTTTATTTTTTATTTATTTATTTAAAAAACTTATCGAGCCTATAGAGCTACAGTAGGTGGACTTAATGCTAAAAGCATTCTCTCCCAGTCAACCTCGAGAAGGGTAAACAGAAAAAGACAGGTAGTAAAGTGGGAAATAAATATGAGAGATAGAAATAATATAAGGAAGGAATAATAGTCTAGCCGTTAGAAATCCACTGCGGAATAAAGGCCTCTTCCAAAGATATTTAGTTACTCCATTACTCACCACGCTTGGCAAGCGGGTTGGCGCGCGCAGTTTCTTTGGCTTCTTGTGTTTTTGACACTGCTGTTTTTTTTTTTTTTTTTTTTTTTAAATGACTGTGTAGCTAGCTCCAAGTGAGTTTTCGCTACTTCACCGGGCGTTTGAGGCGAGGGCAGAGTGCCCTCAACCTTTATAGACAACATCACCAAAGGGCCCCCAGGAGGGACGGACCTCGGCTTTGGGCGTTGCCTGTGTGCGCAAGGCTTGGAGAGACAGCAAACTCTTATATTGCCTGATGGGCCGCGTATGCGTGCATGCAAGCCTGAAGGGCCAATCTGAGAAACAATGGCAAAAGCCTTTAGAGAGCAGCAACTCTCATCTTTTGCCTTATGGGCCGAAAGCTACGTTGCCAGAAGGGCCTATCCTGGGTGCAAGTCACCCGGGACCGCCGGGCGGTCACCAGTAATCGGAGCTAATCCTACTCTACGCACTCTATTCCGGTGGCGAGTGCGACGGGGTCGGATAGTGGGATTCCTCTGGCTATTCGGAGCCGAAGAGGGGTCGGGGCGGGTGACACTGCTGACCTTTGGAAGCATTTTTAAGCTGGAGAAGGATAGGACTTAGTTGGATGAGAAGGGAATGAAGTCTGGAAGGAAGTAAGCTTCAATTTGTGTACTAAACACATTAGATAGTATCCTTACTAATATTATAAATGCGAAAGTGAGTTCGTTTGATTGTTACGCTTTCACGCCGTAACTACTAAACCGGTCATTATGAAATTTTGCATACAAGTTCTCTGGAGTACGGAGAAGCACTTTATTCCTGGGAAAAAAAACTATTACCGAGGTATCGACATTGACATCTAGTATATATATACTTTTGGCCACAATAACACATCCCTTATCTAAATTATTAATTAGAGTTTTACTAAAATACAAGTAGCAACACTTAATCATTGAAAAGATTGGCCAATTTTGAGCAAATACTAAAAAGCAAAAAATATAGTTTTGGCGAAACAGGCGGCAGTGGCCTACATTGTGAAATTTTACAATTTAATCATTCGTTCGAAAGTGAAGCATCTTGATTTACATGCGTTTAGACTAATAATATATGCGTATATTTGCAATACTACCGTCATGACGCGCTATAATTTATTCGTTATATAAAACCGACTTTAAAATCAAATTACTGAACCGATTGCAATGAAACTTAAATGGGAACAACTTTGTACCGTATTAAACAAAAAAAGTTTTTTTTAAACCGGTTCATATTTGACGGAGAAAAACCGGGGCGCGTCGGACTCGCGCACGAAGGGTTCCGTACATTATACAAGGTCCATTTAAATTAAGCGCAAATATTTTAAGGGCTGGGTCCCATAGGTCAAAGAAATGCTTTAGTAGCAAATTTTAAGAAATCGACACGCTAGTTTTTTTTTTATTTTTTCAAACAGAATAATTATTTTTTTATTAAAATCGTAAAATCAGCTGTTTTGATCGTCGAGGTCAGTGACCTAGAATCCATAGTAGATAATAGTAAAAAGTTATTGGCCAAAAAAGTTGGTTATTTGTACACAGGGTGTTTTTTTCATTTTTTATTTTAAATGTTCAGGTCCAGATATTTCAAAAAATAGCGTGTCGATTTTTTTTATTTTGCTTCTATAGCATTTTTCTAGCTTATGGGAGTCAGCCTTTAAAATATTTGCGCTTTATTTAAATTGACCTTATATATAAAAAGTTTGAAATAAATAGTTTTATTGCCAAAACAAAACTACTGGAAGACGACCCAAAATCCTCCCGGCTTCAGTTGTGGTGAAATTGACATCCTCCCCTGAAGAATTGCCACCTGGGCACGAACTCCCATGGTCGGCATGGAAATGCTTAAGTTGCCTCAGAACTGAGGTAGGACGATGTAGGCATGATTTAGAACACTGGGGTTACATCGACCCGGAGAAAGCACAGTGTCAGTGTGGTCATAAAGATCAGACCATGTCCCATATCTTCACTTGTCCTTTATGTCCCACTAGCTGCACAAAAAATGACCTTTTCGACGCTTCTGAAAGAGTTATAAAAGTAGGTTTCCAGTAGGAAAGAAAAAATAAAGTTTTGAGTCAACGACACGACAAGAAGAAGAAGATACCAATACCTTTATTCCCTGCTTAAAAATATTTCCGATAGACATCGACGGAAGCACACGAAGCCGAGGAAACTGCGCCCACCCTGTCAAGCGTGGTGGCCAAGAATAATTAGAGTCAAGTAATTGAATGATGATAGAGGGAGAAGAAATTTCACTGACAGGAGAAAAGTTGTGATGTAATAAGAAGGCAGTATACAATACGTATAAAATATAATATAAATATATCTTCGCACATCCGTTCATTCATAACAGTCAGTAATAAAATAACGTCCAAAAACCCAACGACACGTAACACTTCCTCCCTCGAGAAACAATAAAATTTTCTAACAAACCTGCGGTCAACTATCCCTTGCCGTGGTCTGCTAAGCAGAACCGGGCTTAAGAACTATATTTTACACTATAAAACGATATTACACCTTAAGAGATAAGAAATAAAGTTGAATATCGAATGATGCATCATAAATCTTTAAGAAAATGTAAAGGGCAAAGCAAATTGTTTTTTATGTCGCAGCAATATGGTCTACAATTGATTTATGGGATATTGTGAGGGTGATCGCTTGGCCAGTAATGGGCAAGCAAACAGTGAGTTTTAGTTTTAAAATACAGTGTCTAGAGAAGCAGAACTTTAAGTCATGAATAATACTCCAATCTTATATTACTTACATCAACTTAATTTTTCAATTCGTTTTATCAAAAATGGAACATTGATAATATATGTACAAAGTATTGAAAATATTTTTATTAACCATTTAAGTTTTTTTAATTTTGATTTTTTAAACCCAGCTAGTTAGCTATATTTCAATATTTTATGGCCAAGAAGACGACATTATAAAGATTCTGATAAAAATATAAACTATTCTTTTGGTATGTGTGATGTTAGTGTCTTTTTTTTGTGTTTGACTAGCTCCGTGGCGCAGCGGTCAACACGCCTGCCTGCGACACGGAGTGACCGGGTTCGATCCCCGGCCAGGTCAAGATGGAAAATGATCTTTTTCAGATTGGCCTGGGTCTTGGATGTTTATCTATATATGTATTTGTTATAAAATATAGTATCGTTGAGTTAGTATTCCATAACACAAGTCTCGAACTTACTTTGGGGCTAGCTCAATCTGTGTGATTTGTCCGTATATATATTATAGTGTCATAATTAAGTTACTGCTACAGTTATGTTTATGCAATTATTATGATAATCATCATCAGGTCCTTTCTAGTCTCCACTACAGGAGCACGACCCTCTCTGTACTACTAGAGCCATACTTGGCCAGAGCAGCCAGAGGACTTAGCCTACACTCTCCACGCTGGCCAGACGGGTTGGAGAGGTCTCTTAGATGTTTATAAGCTTTGTTTAGCTTGTATATCCTAAGTCGCCTTCTACGACATCCACGGGAAGACTTGGAGTGGTCCTATTCTACTCTGCCGGATACCACACGGCTGTGATTATGATAATGCAAGTGCATAAATTATAGGAAATATTTCAATATTTTATCGGATCCCTAAAAGTATGTTTCTTTTTATAGTTCTCTTCTCACGGAGCATTATATATAAGGTCCATTTAAATTAAGCGCAAATATTTTAAAGGCACCCATAAGATAGAAAAATGCTTTAGACGTAAATTAAGAAAAATTGACATGCTAGTTTTTGAGATATCTTGCCTTGAACATTTAGAAAAAAAGACGCAAAAGAAACCCTATGTACAAAAAACACTTTCATGGAGGCGAACTTTTTAACTATTACCTACTATGAATACTAAGTCACTGATGTCGTTAAGAGCCCGCCATATGCCAGGCGGCGTGGCGGTACAAACGCGGATGGTCTAAACGCGTTGGCTACTTTGGATATTTTCGTTTTTTAGGAATATTCAAGGGTTATTCGAAAAAGAAAAACATATGATGGCTGCCTTATCTGTAATGCAATAATAATCAAAAGTTTTAAGGTTAATTTAAATGTATTTGGTGAATAATGCTATATACCGAGTAAATTAGACGTGATTTGGAGGCAACTTTGCAATTTTTTTCTATCGAGAAAATTTAACGCAATCGTGTTTTTGAGTCATATAGTTACCAGAGTTAGTCCTGAACTTTGCTGCATTTTTATTTAAACTTGAGTATTTAATTATTATTGATATAACAGTCAATCATTCAAAGCAGTGTGAGGTAGTACGGGACCTTAATGGAAAAAGTTGATTTTAATAAAAAAAATATTTTTAAAAATAAGTTAAAATAAAAAAACATGGACATGTTTTAAAAGCTACTAGCTTTTCTTTGACTTATGAGAGCACCTTATATATCTGTACTTTACATATTTTGTGATCTTTGCCGATCGAGTTGAGGCCAATTGTAAGTTAATTTATTTTCGGGTGCGAAGTGGAAAGTATAATATGCTCAAAGGATTCCTGGAGATGTAACATCTGGATGTTTAGACTGTGGTCCTTCAAGTTTTAGTTAAGTATAGTTGATCAAGTTGTCTTGTTGATTTTGTAGAATGTTGTTATACCTACGGCAAACCAATCTTAGTTATACTATAGTAATGAGGCATAATTATATCGAAATTTATGTGTTTTTTGGGGACAGTATGGATTTATGAGATGATTTTATATGATAAATATAACTTTTACAATATGTAGAGACAGTAAAATTAACTTTTATAGTAAAATATAGTGAAATTTCATTTGACATAAAAATTAACACAAGTAATAAAAATAAGTTTTACGAAGCTGCAATACGTAATAATTATTTTTATTCGCCATGAAATAATATTATAAATAGATAGACATATTATAGAAGAAAATATGAATCAGAAATCATTTTTTTTCATTGAGAATGGTCAAAAAACAAGTAATACAGAATCTGTTCTGTATCACCTGTTTTTTGGCATTGGAATAACTTTTAAGTAAAAAAGCCATAACTACATAATCATCATTATCATCATCAGGTCTTTTTAGTCTCCACTGCAGGAGCATGACCCTCTCTGTACTACCAGAGCCATACTTGACATCCAGAGCAGACGGAGGATTTGGCCTATACTCTCCTCGCTGGCCAGATGGGTTGGAGAGGTCTCATTGATGTTTATGAGCTTTGTTTAGCTTGTATTTCCAAAGTCGCATCTTACGACCTCCATTGGAAAACTAGGAGTGGTTCTATTCTACTCAGCCGGAAACCACACGGCAAACTACATAATACACAATGACAAATTATATAAAAGAAAATTATAATCAATAATTTAGCACATTTTTAAACTATCAGACATCTTTAAAGAAATATAACTGTCAAAAACTGTAGCAACAAGTTAGTCACGCTTCAAAAACCAAAAGACATTAGAAATATAGAAAAAAATCTAAATTTATGTCTCGGGTATAATGGAAATATCAGAATGGGGTAGTCATTTCTAATTATTGTATTTTTCGGTGGCAGGTGCTGGCAATGACCGGGTGACGGGTGAAATTTATATAGCCATTAGTAATTTTACGGGTTCCATATATTAAGGGTGCGATTGGGTCAGTTACAAGGCCACGTAACATTTGGTTTTTTATTATTTAAATTTGACTTTGAAAAAAAATAACCTACTTACCTATATTGTGAATAATGTTTTTATGCTATAGGACAGCAAACGAGTCACCTGATAGTAAGCTATTAACGCTGCCCAGGACAACTGAAACACCAGGGTGTAAGCAGCAACGCTTCTGCGTTGCCGGTTTTTCAAGGAGCTCGGGGGAGGACATTGGGAGGGGGCCATTTATGTGACATCAATATTAATATTTTTACGAAGACTCATTCGTAAGATTTTGGGTTGGGGGGAGTAATTTATGACTCCCTAAACCTCAGATACCTACCAGGTACCTATTTTAAAAACATCCTTTCTTTACTAATATTATAAAAGCGAAAGTGAGTTCGTTTGTTTCTTACGCTTTCATGCCGTAACTACTGAACCGATCATCATGACATTTTGCATACAAGTTCTCTAAAGTACGGAGACGGATATAGGCTACCTTTTATCCCGGGAAAAAGTACTATTCCCGAGTGACCGACATTGACGCGGGCGGAGCCGCGTGCGAAAGCTAGTAATTATATAAATACAAAGTAATCTTTTATAATAATATTCGATAAGGAACTAAAACTACCACAAACAGAAAAGATAGGTAATGTTTATTCCAAGAGAAATACATACTTATAAGATAAAATTATTCAATATTGGATTTAAAAAATAAAGTTTTTATTTGAAGATACTAGATGACGATGATTCATCATCATTTCTGCCGTAACAAGTCCACTGCTGGGCAAAGGCCTATCCTAAGTTTTTTTTGTTCCTTGAGAGGATATTGATGTCAATACTCACCACGCTTGGTAGGCGGGTTGGTAAGCGCAGTTTCTTTGGCTTCTTGTGCTTCCGATGCAGCTGTCTATCGGAAGCATTTTTAATTCTATCCATAGCCAGCTTAAAAAATTGTTGGATCTGGGAAAGAAATAAAGGTATACTACTCACTCGAATTAATGGGGGATAAGCAAGAAGCAAAGATGTTAGTGATCCTGTACATGTATTTGTTTTCTTGTTTGTTATGAAAACTTGCATTTTCATACTTATATCCCTAATATAGTTAATAAATTCAGGTGTTTCTTTCCGGAAGTTAAAGCTACATTTACTTTGAGACAATTTACTTTACGTGCTTCCGCCACCAGTTAGTTCATGCAAACTATTGCTGGCCAGCGCCCCCACACTCAACGACTCAACGGTTGCAGCAGTATCGACCAGGGTTGCATGTATCAACTATTAGTGGCGGGCATGAAGGGACTAACAGTAGTGGGTGGGCGCTGGCCAGTAACAGTTTGCATGAACTAACTGGTGGCGGAAGCACAAAATCTATATAATATACACATTTATTTAAGTTAACTCTATTAAAAAATACTTATTACATACAATTATACAGTCACTTATGTTATATTCTTAATAATGTCAAAGGAGTAAGGAGGATGTCATATAAATAGAATTAAATGAATCATCAAAATGTATCATTAAAATATTCATTTAATTTATAATACTATCTGTACTAATCTATTTTACTAATCAGAAGCTTTTTTACTTTGTCTACATTTACAATTAGCTGTGTTAAAGTTATTTCTTATCTTCTTAAAAATGTTGTATTAATGCTGTTGGTTTATCAATAAATAATAAAGCGAGCATTTATGCGTATAGGGTGTATGGATATTTGTTATTCTTTTACGCCAAAACGGTTGAACGGATTTTAACGAAATTTCGCACAAAGATAGCCCTAGATTAACACATAGGCTACCTGCCATCCCAGAGAGACCTGTTCCCGCGGGATCGACATTAACGTGAGCAGAGCCGCAGGCGACAGCTAGCAAATAAATAAAATAAAATTCACAAAATACATTTTATCAAGACAAATATATTCGCAATCCATATACCCCTGTCCCTGAGCCACCCTTGACCGTGTGCCTGACCGTGACACAATTACGAAGCTGAATAAAGGATTCTTCCTTCGCCGTCGCGCGTGGCCGGCAAACGCGTCACATATTTAAATTCAACTTGCCCCCTTTTGTCTTGGGGTCGGTGTAAGTCATAAGATTCGTTCTATTACTGATGCAATTACGTCTTATAAATCGATGAATATCGGCTGCACGCACGAAAAGATTTACGTTGCGTGTGCAAGCGAGAGCGCGGAACAAGCGATAGCGAGAGAAGCATGATCGGATGCGTTTGGGTTATGACACATCTATTTCTTTTTTATAAGTGTTTTATTTTGTATTCACAATGCTATTTTTGTAATTACTTAATATGTATAAGGGGAAATACACGTCAGAGGCCGCGAGGCGGTTCCGAAGAACTCTGACACCAGGGTGTGCATGGTCGATTGACCGTGACACCTACTCGAAATGATGATGATGAGGGGAAATGGGATATGGTGGAGAATTTGATCGCCGAGATTGAATTGCGTGGTAGCTAAAATGCAGGCACAATTTAACACTTTTTGTCAATAGCTTATAGCAGATATTTGCCCGATATATCACTTGATGTTAAGTGACTATACGTCCGAGAATGGTACTAATAGGTAATACAGGTTGTTTCTTGTGTCAGTTTAAACATAAACATATGTGGTCTAGAACATGATTATGAGCAAATTTGTTGCTCGACAAAAATAATCATCTCATACATTTTGGTCGATTAGGTATTGCACTTTTATATATATTTTTATCACTTTCTTCCTTATTTAATAACAAATTATTTCACTTGTTCACTACGAGAAACAACACTATCGTCAGCGGCTATCTTTATACTTGGACCACAAACTATACCTCATTAGGTGCATTCTACTAGACTAGTTTTTGTCGAATCGATACGTAAATAATAGCATCTTTCATACAGCAATATTTTATATTTATCAGTAAGCTCGAACGAGCTTCCGGTGTCAAACCGTTACTTCAGACAGCTTTAGACTAATAAACATCGATGTACAATTAATGAGGGAACTAATAAAATCATAATTGCTTGCTTCATTAATGATTTTTGTATTATCGATGTAAATCATTAAGTTTAATGAATAACTGTTAAATGAATGCAATTTGGTGCGAGTTGTTATTAAGATTTGATATTTTATGACAAGTTACATTTTGCAATTAAAGATACATGTAGGTACAATCAGACAAAACAAATCATTTTCACTTTTGTAATTAAGTAAATCCTTTCCGTTTAAGATGTACTTATGTAGATGCCTCCTTTTTCTGTAACAGATTAGGGTTTAATATTTTATTTGTTTTGCCGGTATTTGAAACAATTGATTGTTTAAATTGTTTTTAAATAGCATTACAATGCTCGGTATATTATTAAAATTGAAAATATGAAAAAGAACTCGGCCACAAGTAGGATTCGAACCCACGTCCCTTAATGTGGTAATGATATCACACTTAGGGCGTAAACCTAAGGGACGTGGGTTCGAATCCTACCTGTGGCCTAGTTCTTTTTCATCAAATATTTTCTATTTGAATTGACTGTTATTGAGATACATAAGGTTATATTACTAAATTAAAACCCTTTAGTTTTTTTACGTTTGTCTTAAATAAGTGCGAGTCGGAATTGCTTACTAAGGGCTTTGTACCACCGTTCTTTGTTTATTCTATTTTATAGTATTTGTTGTTTTAGTGGACAAAGATTAACACACTGCGTAAATTGTCTGTGAAAAGTCTCTATTTATTTATTTAACTTTATTGCATAATTGCTGTCAAGTTTCGAATTAATAATAATTCGTTTATTTCAGGCAACGAGTAAAACATTACATAGGTCCATAAATATATATACCTTACAGACTAACATACATACGAAAATATATCTTAAAAACTAGTTTTCACGTAGAGTCGGCGACGAATTAGTATCAAGGTCCTAATTACTCTACGTTTGAAACTCGCCTAAGACGTCTCCTCTTAAGGTGGAAAAGCTTGCTTTTGCTGAAGTACTGCGAATCTTCGCAGCAAATGTGAAATGTAAAATATCAGAAAATATAATGCTTTGGCATTGCACTATTTGGATGAAGCATATAAGTATGAACCACGCCTCCTGTCCTCTGCCTCACACCCCCGCTAATGACACACTAGGTTCCCATACAAAAATGACATTATGTGACATCTATTCAGAGAGACGCAATTTTTTTTTAAATATATGTGATGAAGTGTAAAATCTCAGATACAATTGATATATTTCCGTATTAACAATTTACATATTGTGCCTGCAATTTTTTTGAGTTATGTTATAAACAATTGGCTTGAATTTATTTTATAGAAAGCCAACATTTCCTTCGTTCTAGCTTTTATGACTCGTAATATTTTTATTTGTATTCCTTTGACTTCCAATTTATTTTCCAGTATGATTACAAAATATGAATTAATTCATCATCATCATATCAGCCGCAAGAAGTCCACTGCTGGACATAGGCCTCCCCCAAGGATTTCCAATACTACCGGTTGGAAGCGGCCTGCATCCAGCGTCTTCCTGCGACCTTAGTCAGGTCGTCCGACCATCTGGTCGGTGGGTATCCGACGCTGCGCTTGCCGATACGTGGTCGCCATTCGAGAACCCTTCTGCCCCATCGGCCATCGGTTCTACGCGCTATGTGATGAATTAATTAATCGTAACATATTATAAATTAATGTGAAATCACTTTCGCGTTGGTTTGTTTTTTGTTTCGCCTTCACGCTTTAACTAGTGAATCAGAATCAGAATATTTTATTTGCGTAAAATATGAACTGATAATAAAGATGATTCCGTGCTTCGGAAGGCACGTTAAGCCGTTTGTCTTGGCTGCCATCACTAGACGGAGGTTAAGCTATGTCAGCCGCCTTTATGTCATGATACCAGTGTTGGCCACTAACACTCACAAAAAGCAAGCGAGTATAGTGACCAAAAGGTAAAATACTGTTTATTTTTATAGTAAGTGCTTTTTATTTTACACTCTTATCAATTTTTATTATATACTCTTATAAAATTAAGATGCAAATATGGGGAAAAAATATATTTTATTAATGCGTCGTGGTACTAATTATTTCCTTATCAAACTTTCACAATACACGACATACTCGTATTTAAAACTATTTGCGTCACTGATTGCCGCCTATTACGGAGCTAGTCATCAAGTACTCTAAATCTCATCTAAACTACAGGTTTTGATTACCAGCAAGTGTCCAAAATATTTAGGATAAACAAAGACGTATCTTTTGCAGTGATAACTTAGAAGTTTGATTTTCACAGTTCTAAGGAACTGAAGATTTGACTTGATTCTTCTTCTACTCTTGGTTTATGGCTCTATCGATTAGCCAAACGATGATTTTGCCAATATCAAGGTTGGATTTACTTGATTTCTACGCGTAAAAGAATTAGGTATGTAAGAAGGTCAAGAAAGTAATTTAATAAGGAACGTGTGATCATTTGAAACTAAAACCAAATAAAAATGGTCATCATCATTTCGTGTAGATGACAGGGTCAATCGACCATGCACACCCTGGTGTCAGAGTACTTAGGAACCGCCTCTCGGCTTCTGACGTGGTTCCTTTAACGACTACCAGATGGCAGCCGGGACCAACGGCTTAACGTGCCTTCCGAAGCACAGAATCATCTTTATTATAAAAACAATGTAAAAATGATGACAAAAGCCTAAGCTTTACTTAGAAGAAATTACCATTTGATGTAGGGAACCCTAAGAAGTGCAGCAATTAAATGAAGATGGAACCAGTCTTACAGGTCTTATTGAATAACATCGTTATGTAACAAGTGCAGATGCAGTTTGCAATAAACACCAACCTACAAGTACTTGAGGTTCTATCTATTGACACGTTGTGGTTAACTCACTTAAGAATATGTTTAGTAACATGTAAGGATTGTAGTCGGGAAGACATTGGGTTTTCAAATGAGGTGTCACTCATCATCATCATTTCGAGTAGGTGTCACGGTCAGTTGACCATGTACACCCTCTCGGCCTCTGACGTGGTTCCTTTAACAACTACCAGATGGCAGCTGGGACCAACGGCTTACCGTGCCTTCCAAAGCACAGAATCATCTTTTTTATCAGACAATCAGGTGATTCAAGACTGCAATATCCTAACCAAACTGGAAATAACTAAACAAAGTATGCTTCCCGTGTGAATCGAACTCACGACCCCCGCAAAGTAAGGCAAACGCCTTAACCACAGGACAACGGCGGCAGTTAGTTAAACGTACTAAAGATTAGCTATATTCAAAAACAGAACTAATAAAGTAGGCTAGGTACTAGATACATGCTATATTCATAAATTCTCAAAATACAGATTTCAAAATACGAATTGGCATATTTGACCATAACTCTGATTCAATAACGTAGTAACAGGCAAATTGCAAATCGACACTGATCAATTTATTTGGCCAAATTTCATTCAATTAGTTGAAAGCAACATGATTCGAATTTAGAACCGCGTCGAACGTTTGCTACGCATTTGAAATTTATTCGCACTATTTTGACCAATCCCCAAACTCATTTTCAATCTTATTAGTAGAGAATTAAGGTAGAAAATGAATTGAGATAGTGAAATTAGGGACATAAATACACCGAAAGCTAGGTCAGGTGAAGGCAGTCCTTGCCTCCTAACCTAACCTAACATTTTTTTTATTTTTTTTTTAACGTAGGAAAGATCCATGTTACGGATACCCGACAGCCTGCAGGGGAGGCTGTGAGAGTGACGTGCCTACCCACTAAAAAACCTTCGGAGTTCCATCTTGACCGCCTTTGCCGGGGACACGGGAAGGGAAATACGACCGCGAACCCCGGCGCGGCTGGCCGCCAACGCGGCCCCTCCTCGGGGACGTCCGGGCGCCCCCCATCCACTCACCAAGTAGGCGCGCCCGGAACTCACGGACGCGCCGTACCTCCTTGGGCCAATTGAGAGGCGGCAGACTCCCACGCAGTCCACCGCCTGTGGCCCCATGGGAGCCAGATAAACTGGCTCCCAGCGGCGGAGAAGATGATAGGCTCCGCCGCTTGCCTCTCGCCGCAAGCACTGTGCGGCACCGCTCGGCCGCGGAAGAAAGGGAGATCGGCAACGCAGCACCGAAACTCCCTCTCCTCCGCGACCGATCTCCGACCACAACCACGGCGGTGTGGCCCCGCCTGAAGCGCCGGGAGAGCAATAAAATATTCCCCTCCCGGCGGCTCCACCTCGGGTGGGGGGAGATCTTCCCACTCCCCCGCCGCCCCATTGGGCGCATCCCAGCAGGCTCAAGGCCGAAGCCGAGCCCGCGGGAGCGCCCCTCCTCGGGTGGGGGGACAACTTTCCACTCCCCCGCCGCCCCAATGTGGGCGCTCGCTGCTGGTACCTACAGCAGGAGCGCCCCCGCGCGGGTTCCTCTTCGCTTCCCCGTGGCCGGGACTACCACGGGTACTGAGCCCCCCCGGTACGACAAACCGGGAACCACCTCGGGGGGAACCTAACCTAACCTAACCTTTTTTTTTTTTTTTTTTAACGTGTGGAAAGACTCATGTCTCGTCCATCCGGCCACGGGAAGCCGGACAGGTATGTGGGACTCGAACCCACTAAAACCACACGGTGTCATACCCAATCCGCATAATGCCGGGGCCGTGTGCTTCCTAATGCTCCACAGCCCCGGCGCGGCGGCCGCTAATTTGCAGCCCCATCCAGCTCCGGTACCCTCTCCAATGAGAGGGATAGGAGCGGCCCTCAGCCAGCCAGTCTGGCCCTAAAGGGTAGACGTCTTGACACCAGCGACGTCTCAATTCGGAGGGCTGTCTGTCGAGCGAGACGGAATCCCGTTTCCGCCGCTCAACCAGCCCTCAGTTTGGCCTCTGTTAACCATAGGTAACAGAGGCCCACCAATTGTCGGCCGCAGAGGACAGGGAGAGCGGCGCATAACCTAACCTAACCTAACCTTTTTTTTTTTTTTTTTTTTTTGGGACGGGATGAAAAATGCCTTCGCATACCACTCTGCCGCGGGGACGGTAGAGTGGTTATGTGGGACTTGAACCCACTAAAAAACACCCCGGTGTACCTCATGTCGCATTTCATGCCGAGAGCGCAGGGTCACCTGACCGAAGTCTGGTATTCTACTGCGCCTCGGCTGCGACCACCTGCATCCAGGTACCTCTTAGAAATTGTACCGCCATGTGAGTGCGCGCGGGTACACGCGCACGCTACCTCTTTCGCCCATAAGGAGCGGCAGACTAAACCCCGAATCTGCCGCTCGAGGCTACTGTCATGGCGGCATGTGGCGGATATAATCCCGCCGTCTCCGCCCAGCTCTACGGCGTCGGATGGCCAATGTTGTAGCGGCTTCTCGTTCCCGCTCTGCCAATTCTTTGGCCTCCATTACTTCCTCACAAAATGACCGCACGGCATTCCAGCCATCCCTCGACGAGACCATCGCAAGGAATATGGCTCGGAGGGATAAATCCATTCCTATAACGTCCGTTAATTCGGCACGTACACCCGTCCAGGCCGTGCACGCCGTGAGGGTGTGTTCGGCTGTGTCCTCCAGGCCGCCGCCGCAGTGATGGCATACGGTTGTTGGCTCCCTTCCAGCCACCTGACACAGGTATTTTCCAAAGCAACCATGCCCGGTTAAGACCTGTGTCAGCCGGAATGTAAGGGCGCCATGACACCGATCCATCCACTGACGAAGAATTGGACGGACGGCATCCAACGTCTTGCGGCCGAAATTTGTTTCTGCGAGCCTATCCTGCCAGATTTGCAGAGCGTCTAGCCGGAGTTGACTTCGACGCCCCGCCACCTCTCTGGGCGCAAATCGATGGCCCCGCACTTTTGCCTCCTCCCGCCAGAAAAAGACGGAAGCAAGGGTTCTCGCTTCAAGGTCCCAAGGGACCGAACCAGCTAATACGCACGCTACGCTATGGGAGATTGTGCGATATCCTCGAATGATCCTGATTGCCAACACCCTCTGAGACGAGTTTAGGAGGGCGATATTTCGGCTGTTCAAGGTTTCTGCCCATATAGGGGCACCATATAGTGCAATCGACCGAACGATCCCTTCGTAGAGACGGCGGCACGATGCCTTTGGTCCTGCAAGATTAGGCATCAGTCCTCCTAAGGCCAACGCTGTGGTTCGCAATTTGGGCACCAGCATCTGGAAGTGGGAAGCAAAGTCCCATCGGCTATCAAGGATTAGCCCGAGATACTTCATAGTCCTCTTGATGTCGATGGTAACTCCACCGACCATTATACCCGTTCCCAATGGGGGCGCTTGACGGGCTCCGTGGAATAAAAGGGCCTCCGACTTATCGAGTGCCACCTCCAACCCAAGCAGCCTAATACGCCGCACCACATGCGCCACCGCAGCGGTAGCACGCAAACATGCCTCTCTATATGTTTTACCCCTTACAGTCACAAGGGTGTCATCCGCGTAACATGTCAGGTGTACCCCTGCCAAATTTGCCCCTCGCAACACCCAGTCGTAGCCGATGTTCCACAGGAGTGGACCAAGAACCGACCCCTGTGGAACACCGCACGACATTGCCCAACTGTGCCAACCATCTTTACCAGGGTATTCAATCTGCCTTTCGGAGAGATAGGATCCCACGATATTCTGCAGGTATGTAGGTACTCTATGAAACTGCAGTGCCTCCTTGATACAGGCCCAGGGGAGAGTGTTGAAGGCGTTTTTAATGTCTAATGAGACAGCCAGCACTACTTCTCCTCGGGCCCTAGCATCCTCCACCAGCCCTTTCACGCGTAGAACTGCGTGAACAGTGGACCTTTCCCTCCGAAAGCCAAACTGATTATCAGCCAGATCGGGACCAACCGTACCAAGATGTTTGATAAGGCGGGCCGCAATAATCGCCTCAAAAAGTTTTGCCAATTCGCTCTCTAGTACGATCGGCCTAAACGCCGACGGAGAATCTGGCGAACGACCCTCTTTTGCCAGAAGAATTAGCTTCCCTGTCCTCCACTCCCTCGGGAATTGCCCCAACTCCATGCAAGTCGTCAGTAGTGCGCGTAATCTAGGCTCTAAGTGTTTCAGTGCTAACGCTAATGCACGACCTGGGATGCCGTCCAAACCCGGGGCTGCGTTCCTGGACCGGAGCCGAAGAATCGCTGCACCCGTTTCCGCTTCTGTCACCGTACATGCATCATTATGTGGCGTGATCACGCCACCTAGCGTGCATGCCATTGCTGGGGGTGTGTGTGGACCTCTTGTTGGAAATAATGTCGACACCACATTGCACAGAAATTCAGGCGGAAGAGTTTCCGTTAAGGGGGGAGCCCAAGGGCGCAATTTTCGCCGCACCATTCGATATGGCCGTCCCCAAGGGTCATTATCCAGCGTAGCCAAAAGTTCCTCTCTGGCTTTGTCTTTCGCAACAGCAATAGCCTTACGCAGGGCTCTTTTGGCCTCTTTATATATGATTTGCAAATGCTGCTCTGCCGTTTCGTTCCTTGGGCGTCTCCTCCTTTGCCTTGTATATTGGCGTCTAGCCGTGCTACAATTTGAACGCAGTTCGGCAATTTCCGCGGACCACCAGTATACCTGCTTCTTTTGGGTAAATGGCCTGGCCCGAGGCATCGACGCGTCACAAATACTTGTCATAGCTTCCCGGAACCAGGCCACTTCCACGTCAATGTTTTCTGGGGAGTCGGGGATCGGCGACCAGCTTTGTACCAGCGCTGCTTCCTCGAGAACCTCTTTGTCGAGACGTTTTAGGACCCACCTTGGCCCCCCTCTACTAACATTTTCTGGCCTCGCATCTGAAGGGGTAACTTCAGATGAGGAGACACTAAATCGGATATATTCATGGTCCGACAGTGTCTCCGCATCCGGCACCATATTCATGGTCCGACAGTGTCTCCGCATCCGGCACCACCTCCCAGTCGCGAACACGGTGCGCAACTGCAGGAGAGGAGAACGTTACGTCCACTCTCGAACTGCCTTGAGGGCGCACGCATGTTGGTCTCGTTCCTTTGTTTAAAATTGAGAGGCCGACCATCGTAAGCCACTGCTCAACCACTATACCGCGGTCATCTGTACTGCGAGATCCCCAAGCCATTGAGTGGGCATTAATGTCTCCAGCAAGCAAAATGGGACGAGGATGGTACTGCCTTATAACGGCCCCTACCCCATCCAAGAAAGACTCGAATTCTGCGAGGGGTCTATTGGGTGAAAAATACACTGACACAACAACAATATTTCCCAACAGTGCCGAGACACAACCAGGTCTCCGTATCACGCATCGTGCCATCAATGACCCATCTAGCACTACTATGGCAGCTGTGTTGGAGCTGTCGACGATCCAGTTGTTCCTCGATGGGATGAAGTAGGGCTCCGCTATCACCGCTATTTGTACTGACCATTGCGCCAAGCTTTGTATGAACAAATCTTGAGCCGCGGCGCAATGGTTTACATTCGCCTGTAAGAAATTCAGTGGGGCCATATTATTAATTGACGATTTGTGACGTCGTCTCTGCCCTGGACACATCTGTGTCCATGGGGCTAGTTGGCTGCTGGGACTGGCCCAATGAACCACCGTTTCTGCCTTTCTTAACAACTGGTGCCTTACAAGCGCTACTACCCAGTCTGTGATCCGCAGGTTTGTTAGCTGCCTCACAAATCGCACAGTTAGGGACGGCCTCGCAGCTCCCAGCCTTGTGCCCTGCTTTGCCACAGCGATAGCAGGTGTCGCTGCGATCGGTCTCGGCTGTGCACTGCGCCCTAACGTGCCCACTCTGCAGACATCTATAGCATCGCCTGGGCTGCGAGTGAATCAGCCTCACCGAAGCGGTGACCCAACCAATGAGAAGTCTTCCTTCACCTGTAAGTTTTTTGGCCGCCATTACGGGGCAGCTGACAAATACCCGGCCCCTCCCAAACGGGTCTAGCCGGATATCACTCAGCCTGACCGACTCCCTTGAACATTCGCCCAATCGGGCGACTGCTTCCAGCACGTCTTCTGCACTGGCCGCGTCGTCAAGTCCGCTAATAATAAGGGTTGCACAGACCTCAGGTCTCGAAACCTTCACATCGGTCCCGTTGAGTGCTCCTCGTAGCTTTTCGGCAAGGGCATCCGCTTTACCTCCACTAGTTGTGCCAGGTAGTTCGAATACGGCCGCACCTGTGGCCGCTCTGCGAAAACGTAGACCCGTGATATCTAATTCGGCCAGCCCCACCTTACTTTTTGCCTCAGTTAGGATATCTTTATACGTGATACCCCGCTTCTCGGCCTCCGGCTGTAGGGTTAAAATTACAGCCGAGGACTGTGGCACTCGCACTTTTGCAGTCCGGGATTTATTCCTCCTCCTAGTTTGGTTGGAGCCCTCAGCTTGTGGCTGACCTGGACTCTTTTTCGCCTTCTTGACTTTATGTTTACCTCCTTTTCCAACCTCAGTCCATTCCAGTTGTCCTTGGGGAGACGAGGGTCCCGCAACTGCAGACTGCTGGATTGCAGGAGAAGATGAACTGGACTGTTGAGGTGGACCTGTAACTACCTCCGTATTGCCTTGTCCGTTGGACTTTTTGCCTTTTCCTTTTCCTTTCCCTATAGCGGTATCAGCAGATGGAGTTGGAGGTTCAGCAGCTACCTGGCTGTTTTCCGCTGGCTGGGTTGGAATACTGTAACCGGCAAGGGCCTCACTCCATGTCATCTTTCTATCGGCTGCTAATGGAGGCCGAAGGCGCTTCTCTGGTAACAGCCGATCTTGTATACCCTCTAGTTTGGCATCCACCATAAAGCCCGTCTTTCTGAGAAGGTCCGCCATAAAATTCTCTAGGTCCTCTCGAGTAACAGGGTCACCAGCTGCTCGGTTCCTTTCCTCAGCTTGCCTTTGGGTGGATACCTCTGTTTGAAGGGCAGTCATTTGCTTGCGGAGTTCCTGCACTTCTGAGTTGAGGCGACGGTTCTCTGCTTGTAGTAGGAGGGTTTCCTCAGACTCTGATCGCCCTCGCATGACCTCTACCGCTTCTGTTATTGCCGATGAAGCCTCTTTAAGGCACTTGACAAAGCCTCCTTTTAAATTCTTGGATTTTTGTCCAATATCCAAGATGATGTCCACCGCGTCCTGGACTTGTTTTGCCAAGGCCTCGCTAGGTAGACACTCATCTACCTCAACTCGGTTCGCCTTTCTGCGCGTCACCTTTCTTAGGCGAGCTTGCTCAGCCTTCTCCTCCAATTCTTTCTGGGCAACTATTTGGTCAGCCTCACGCTTAGCTGCCGCCAGTTCTGCCTTTGTCCTAGCCAAACCAATGTGGCTACCCGTAGAGCCAGAACGACTTCGGGGTTCACTCTCGATGCTAGTGACAGCTGGGGCCGTTTGGCTACCGTCAGCGCCACGTTTAGTGCGGCGCGGCCTTTTGCTGCGCCATGCTCCCTCGGATTCATCTGAGTCGAAAACAAAGCTCTGTAAAGAGCATGCAGACCCAAAATCAGACCTCTCCTCACAGTCTGTGACTGCTTCATTGTCCTCTTTCTGACCTTCTCGGTAGCTCCTACTTGACGTCGATTTTTTATATTTGTTTTTAATTGAGACTTCCATAACTGATCCCACGAGTATGGGGGAAATAAACGGTCACCTCGGGCGGTGCCCCCTGCACCCGAGGAAGCCTACGGGGTAACCCACTGAGGGGTCGGCCGGTGCCCCAGCGGGGGTAACGCTTTAGCTGATCTACCTTTCAGCCACGCATCCCATTGCAGCGCCTCCAAGGCAAGGGATTAAGGGTGATTTTTTTCAGAGGTTGTCTTCCTCGCGGGCCGGGCGGTTAAGCCAAGCCCCTCGGTCCCAGAGTCTCCTCTGAGATTACGAGATCGTCCAAGCTGCCCGGTTTCCCGGTCAAACTTGGTCGATTCCCACTGCCAGCTGAAAACAACCAGCAGCCAAAAGAGCGGAAGTCCAAAAGAGGGACTCCGCTTTTCCCCCCCATTCACACATCTACACAAAGTCTGAAAGCAGACCTGAGAGAGCGCCGTCTTCGGCAGGACATCAGACAACAACCAATAAGACCCCGCATACCGGAGAGTTATTGGCTGCCGCCCAGGGTGCACCGTCCCGAATCCCTTGTCAGCCCGCCGCTCGCACCGGATCAAGGATCAAATGCGAGAAGCAAAGCCTTCAAGGGACCGGGCACTCGAGGAGGTTTCCTGCCCGTAGCACCCCAACCTAACCTAACCTTTTTTTTTTTTTTTTTTTTTTTTTTTTGGGACGTGATGAAAAATGCCTTCGCATACCACTCTGCCGCGGGGACGGTAGAGTGGTTATGTGGGACTTGAACCCACTAAAAAACACCCCGGCGTACCTCATGTCGCATTTAATGCCGAGAGCGCAGGGTCACCTGACCGGCCCCGCACTTTTGCCTCCTCCCGCCAGAAAAAGACGGAAGCAAGGGTTCTCGTTTCAAGGTCCCAAGGGACCGAACCAGCTAATACGCACGCTACGCTATGGGAGATTGTGCGATATCCTCGAATGATCCTGATTGCCAACACCCTCTGAGACGAGTTTAGGAGGGCGATATTTCGGCTATTCAAGGTCTCTGCCCATATAGGGGCACCATATAGTGCCATCGACCGAACGATCCCTTCGTAGAGGCGGCGGCACGATGCCTTTGGTCCTGCAAGATTAGGCATCAGTCCTCCTAAGGCCAACGCTGTGGTTCGCAATTTGGGCACCAGCATCTGGAAGTGGGAAGCAAAGTCCCATCGGCTATCAAGGATCAGCCCGAGATACTTCATAGTCCTCTTGATGTCGATGGTAACTCCACCGACCATTATACCCGTTCCCAATGGGGGCGCTTGACGGGCTCCGTGGAATAAAAGGGCCTCCGACTTATCGAGTGCCACCTCCAACCCAAGCAGCCTAATACGCCGCACCACATGCGCCACCGCAGCGGTAGCACGCAAACATGCCTCTCTATATGTTCTACCCCTTACAGTCACAAGGGTGTCATCCGCGTAACATGTCAAGTGTACCCCTGCCAAATTTGCCCCTCGCAGGACCCAGTCGTAGCCGATGTTCCACAGGAGTGGACCAAGAACCGACCCCTGTGGAACACCGCACGACATTGCCCAACTGTGCCAACCATCTTTCCCAGGGTATTCAATCTGCCTTTCGGAGAGATAGGATCCCACGATATTCTGCAGGTATGTAGGTACTCTATGGAACTGCAGTGCCTCCTTGATACAGGCCCAGGGGAGAGTGTTGAAGGCGTTTTTAATGTCTAATGAGACAGCCAGCACTACTTCTCCTCGGGCCCTAGCATCCTCCACCAGCCCTTTCACGCGTAGCACTGCGTGAACAGTGGACCTTTCCCTCCGAAAGCCAAACTGATTATCGGCCAGATCGGGACCGACCGTACCAAGATGTTTGATGAGGCGGGCCGCAATAATCGCCTCAAAAAGTTTTGCCAATTCGCTCTCTAGTACGATCGGCCTAAACGCCGACGGAGAATCTGGCGGACGACCCTCTTTTGCCAGAAGAATTAGCTTCCCTGTCTTCCACTCCCTCGGGAATTGCCCCAACTCCAGGCAAGTCGTCAGTAGAGCGCGTAATCTAGGCTCTAAGTGTTTCAGTGCCAGCGCTAATGCACGACCTGGGATGCCGTCCAAACCTGGGGCTGCGTTCCTGGACCGGAGTCGAAGAATCGCTGCACCCGTTTCCGCTTCTGTCACCGTACATGCATCATTATGCGGCGTGATCACGCCACCTAGCGTGCATGCCATTGGTGGGGGTGTGTGTGGACCTCTTGTTGGAAATAACGTCGACACCACATTGCACAGAAATTCGGGCGAAAGAGTTTCCGTTAGGGGGGGTGCCCAAGGGCGCAATTTTCGCCGCACCATTCGATATGGCCGTCCCCAAGGGTCGTTATCCAGCGTAGCCAGTAGATCTTCTCTGGCTTTGTCCTTTGCAACAGCAATAGCCTTACGCAGGGCTCTTTTGGCCTCTTTATATGTGATTTGCAAATGCTGCTCTGCCGTTTCGTTCCTTGGGCGTCTCCTCCTTTGCCTCGTATATTGGCGTCTAGCCGTGCTGCAATTTGAACGCAGTTCAGCAATTTCCGCGGACCACCAGTATACCTGCCTCTTTTGGGTAAATGGCCTGGCCCGAGGCATCGACGCGTCACAAATACTTGTCATAGCTTCCCGTAACCAGGCCACTTCCACGTCAATGTTTCCGGGGGAGTCGGGAATCGGCGCCCAGCTTTGTACCAGAGCTGCTTCCTCGAGAACCTCTTTGTCGAGACGTTTTAGGGCCCACCTTGGCCCCCCTCTACTAACATTATCTGGCCTCGCTTCAGAAGGGGTAACTTCAGATGAGGAGACACTAAATCGGATATATTCATGGTCCGACAGTGTCTCCGTATCCGGCACCACCTCCCAATTCCGAACACGGTGTGCAACTGCAGGAGAGGAGAACGTTACGTCCACTCTCGAACTGCCTTGAGGGCGCACGCATGTTGGTCTCGTTCCTTTGTTTAAAATTGAGAGGCCGACCATCGTAAGCCACTGCTCAACCACTATACCGCGGTCATCTGTACTGCGAGATCCCCAAGCCATTGAGTGGGCATTAATGTCTCCAGCAAGCAAAATGGGATGAGGATGATACTGCCTTATAACGGCCCCTACCCCATCCAAGAAAGCCTCGAATTCTGCAAGGGGTCTGTTGGGAGAAAAATACACTGACACAACAACAATATCTCCCAATAGTGCCGAGACACATCCTGGCCTCCGTATCACGCAACGTACCGTTAGTGACGCATCTAGCACTACTATAGCAGCAGTGTTGGCGCTGTCGGCGATCCAGTTGTCCCTCGATGGGACGAAGTAGGGCTCCGCTACCACCGCTATTTGTACTGTCCATTGCGCCAAGCTTTGCATGAACAAATCTTGAGCCGCAGCGCAATGGTTTACATTCGCCTGGAGAAAATGCAGTGGGGCCATATTATTAATTGGCGATTGGTGACGTCGCCTCCGCCCTGGTCATATCTGTGTCCATGGGGCTAGCTGGCTGCTGGGACTGGCCCAACGCACCACCTTTCCTGCCTTTTTTAACTATTGGCGCCTTGCAAGCGCTGCTTCCCAGTCTGTGATCCGCAGGTTTCTTAGCTGCCTCACAGATCGCACATTTAGGGACAGCCTCACAGCTCCCAGCCTTGTGCCCTGCTTTGCCACAGCGGTAGCAAGTATCGCTGCGATCGGTATCGGCTGTGCACTGCGCCCTGACGTGCCCACTCTGCAGACATCTATAGCATCGCCTGGGCTGCGAATTAATCAGCCTCACCGTAGCGGTAACCCAACCTACGAGGAGTCTTCCTTCACCTGCAAGTTTCTTGGCCGCCATTACGGGGCAGCTGACAAATACCCGGCCCCTCCCAAACGGGTCCAACCGGATGTCACTCAGCCTGACCGACTCCCTCGAACATTCGCCCAATCGGGCGACTGCTTCCAGCACGTCTTCTGCACTCGCCGCGTCGTCAAGGCCGCTAATAATAATGGTCGCACAGACTTCAGGTCTCGAGACCTTTACATCGGTCTCGTTGAGTGCTCCACGTAGCTTGTCGGCAAGGGCATCCGCTTTACCTCCACTAGTTGTTCCGGGTAGTTCGAACACAGCCGCACCCGTGGCCGCTCTGCGAAAACGGAGGCCCGAGATATCGAGTTCGGCCAGCCCCACCTTACTTTTTGCCTCAGTCAAAATATCTTTATATGTAAGACCACGCTTCTCGGCCTCCGGCTGTAGGGTTAAAATTACAGCCGAAGATTGTGGCACTCGCACTTTTGCAGCCCGGGATTTATTCTTCCCTCCAGTTCGGTTGGAGCCCTCCGCTTGTTGCTGACGTGGCCTCTTTTTCGTCTTCTTGACTTTCCCTCCCTTTCCAACCTCGGTCCATTCCAGTTGTCCTTGAGAAGACGAGGGTCCTGCAACTTCAGACTGCTGGGTTGCAGGAGAAGATGAACTGGGCTGTTGAGGTGGAGCTGTAACTACCTCATTTTCACCTTGTCCGTTGGATTTTTTCCCCTTTCCTTTTCCTTTTCCTTTAGCGGAATCAGCAAGTGGAGTCGGAGGGTCAGCAGCCGCCTGGCTGGTTGCTGCCGGCTGGGTTGGAATACTGTAACTAGCAACTGCCTCGCTCCATGTCGTCTTTCTATCGGCTGCTAATGGAGGCCGAAGGCGCTTCTCTGGTAACAGCCGATCTTGGATACCCTCTAGCTTGGCATCCACCATAAAGCCCGTCTTTTTAAGAAGGTCCGCCATAAATTGTTCTAGGTCCTCTCGAGTAACAGGGTCGCCAGCAGCTCGGTTCCTTTCCTCAACTTGCTTTTGGGCGGATACCTCTGTTTGAAGGGCAGTCATTTGCTTGCGGAGTTCCTGCACTTCTGAGTTGAGGCGACGGTTCTCTGCTTGGAGTACGAGGGCTTCCTCTGACTCCGATCGCCCTCGCATGACCTCTACCGCTTCCGTTATTGCCGATGAAGCCTCTTTAAGGCACTTGACAAAGCCTCCTTTTAAATTTTTGGATTTTTGTCCGATATCCAAGATGATATCCACCGCGTCCTGGACTTGTTTTGCCAAGGCCTCGCTAGGTAGACACTCATCTACCTCAACTCGATTCGCCTTTCTGCGCGTCACCTTTCTTAGGCGAGCTTGCTCAGCCTTCTCCTCTAATTCTTTCTGGGCGACTATTTGGTCAGCCTCGCGCTTAGCAGCCGCCAGTTCTGCCTTTGTCCTAGCCAAACCAATGTGGCTTCCCGTAGAGCCAGAACGACTTCGGGATTCACTCTCCATGCTAGCGACAGCTGGGGCCGCATGACTACCGTCAGAACCACGTTTAGTGCGGCGCGGCCTTTTGCTGCGCCATGCTCCCTCTGATTCATCTGAGTCAAAAACAAAGCTCTGTAAAGAGCATGCAGACCCAAAATCTGACCTCTCCTCACAGTCTGTGACTGCTTCATTGTCCTCTTTCTGACCTTCTCGGTCGCTCCTACTTGACGTCGATTTTTTATATTTGTTTTTAATTGAGACTTCCATAACTGATCCCACGAGTATGGGGGAAATAAACGGTCACCTCGGGCGGTGCCCCCTGCACCCGAGGAAGCCTACGGGGTAACCCACTGAGGGGTCGGCCGGTGCCCCAGCGGGGGTAAACGCTTTAGCTGATCCACCTTTCAGCCACGCATCCCTTTGCAGCGCCTCCAAGGCAAGGGATTAAGGGTGATTTTTTCAGAGGTTGTCTTCCTCGCGGGCCGGGCGGTTAAGCCAAGCCCCTCGGTCCCAGAGTTCCCTCTGGGATTACGAGATCGTCCAAGCTGCCCGGTTTCCCGGTCAAACTTGGTCGATTCCCACTGCCAGCTGTATGCAGCCAGCAGCCAAAAGAGCGGAAGTCCAGAAGGGACTCCGCTTTTCCCCCCCATTCACGCATCTACACAAAGTCTGAAAGCAGACCTGAGAGAGCGTCGTCTTCGGCAGGACATCAGACAACAACCAATAAGACCCCGCATATCGGAGAGTTATTGGCTGCCGCCCAGGGTGCACCGTCCCGAATCCCTTGTCAGCCCGCCGCTCGCACCGGATCAAGGATCAAATGCGAGAAGCAAAGCTTTCAAGGGACCGGGCACTCGAGGAGGTTTCCTGCCCGTAGCACCCCAACCTAACCTAACCTTTTTTTTTTTTTTTTTTTTTTTAACGTGTGGAAAGACTCATGTCTCGTCTATCCGGCCACGGGAAGCCGGACAGGTATGTGGGACTCGAACCGCACTAAAACCACACGGTGTCATTACCCAATCCGCATAATGCCGGGGCCGTGTGCTTCCTAATGCTCCACAGCCCCGGCGCGGCGGCCGCTATTTTGCAGCCCCATCCAGCTCCGGTACCCTCTCCAATGAGAGGGATAGGAGCGGCCCTCAGCCAGCCAGTCTGGCCCTAAAGGGGTAGACGTCTTGACACCAGCGACGTCTCAATTCGGAGGGCTGTCTGTCGAGCGAGACGGAATCCCGTTTCCGCCGCTCAACCAGCCCTCAGTTTGGCCTCTGTTAACCATAGGTAACAGAGGCCCACCAACTGTCGGCCGCAGAGGACAGGGAGAGCGGCGCACCTTATCACCGACACTCCTCTTCCCCTGCGGCCCCACCGATGCCGTGTCAAGCGCCACAGCCGCGCCTGGTCGCGGAGGACAGGGAGAACGGCGCACCTACTCACCGACACTCCTCTTCCCCCGCGACCCCTACCACGACTGTGAGTGCGGAGAGATTCCACCCCCCTCACCCACAGCCAGGCCTCATCCCAGTTTGTTATTTTAACGAGGTCATCTCCTCGGGGCCCTATCCACTGTTTTTTAACGAGGTTGTCCTCCTCGACGCCCACTAACTGGCCGTTTTTTTTTATGTGCTTCTCTGCACGAGGCCCGCTCTACAGATTTTTTAAAGAGGTGTTCTCCTCTATGTCAGGCAACTCCGAGGTGGGTGCTCTCCGAAACCCACCTGGAGCGCCTTCCGCCCGGTTCCTCTTGGCTTCACCGCGGGTGGCTAATCCGCGGCTACTGAGCCCCCCCATCGCGACAAGATGGGAACCAATCGGGGGGGAACCTAACCTAACCTAACCTAACCTAACCTAACCTAACCTAACCTAACCTAACCAAACTGGAAGCAACTAAAAAAAGTATGCTTTCCGTGAATCGAACCCACGACCCCCGGGTCTACAAGCCAACGTGACTTGAGGTGTCACTAAAAATAAGCGATACAATCATCATTTCTGCTGTAAGAAGACAAAAACTGGACAAAGGTCTTTCCCATGGAATTTTCTTTAATTAGAGGGACTCACGAAGCTTGGCAGGCAGGTTGGCGAGCGCAGTTTCTTTGGCTTATTGTGCTTCCGAAGCTGCTGCCTATCAAAAGCATTTCTTAAGCTTAAGGATAAGAGTTTGTTGGATTTGGGAAGCGATATTGGGATACTCCTCACTCGGATGAATGGGGGAAAAGTAGCTCGGGAGGTCGGGCGCGCGACATGCAGTCGAGTATCAAACCCCTGACCTAACATTATCTTGATTATAAAAAGATTTCCGAAAATTCTCAGATTGGCCCTTCAGGCTTGCATGCACGTATACGCGGCCCATCAGGCAATATGAGAGTTTGCTGTCTCTCCAAGCCTTGCGCACACAGGCAACGCCCAAAGCCGAGGTCCGTCCCTCCTGGGGGCCCTTTGGTGATGTTGTCTAAAAGGTTGAGGGCACTCTGCCCTCGCCTCAAATGCCCGGTGAAGTAGCGAAAGCTCACTTGGAGATAGACACATAGTCCTTACAAAAAAAAAAAAAATTACGCCAGTCCAAGTTAATCTATTAATCCGTTCTCTGAGTATCTTCTTCCACATCCTATCCCATTAATTTTTATCTGGGGTTAGCACAGCACTTTAGTTGCTTCCATTTCCCCATGACAGTGGTCATCTTTCTTTTCCATATTTTTTACTACAGTCTATCCACATCTTCTTGGATCTTTCTCGACTTCTCGTTCATCTCAGACGATACCGGCTTTGACTATCTTCTTCTACATCTAATTTCATTTGTTTCTATGTGGGGCGGTACAACATATAAGTATCCTCCATTTAATCCTGTCAGTGGTCATCTTTCCTTTCTACACTTTCTTTTACACAGTACATCCATCTCTTCTTAGGTCCTCCTCGAATGTTGATACGGCGGGTTTTAAAATTTAGGATCTTTTGAGCATAAGTCGCACTCTTAGACCTCTAAGCCAATTCAAATTGACCATAATAAGATCATGCAGAATTTGTTAGAAACTAAGAAGTATCAGTCGAGCCGTTTGGGATTTGAACCTGGAAGCTTCCAGTTAGAAATTACAGCCCTGAACCGATTGACTACCAGCGTTTCCTAATACTAATCATAAACTTTTAATATTGTGAAAATGACGGTTAAATATTATGTATATTTGTTGCAAAAGGTGTTATATTGTGGACATCTAACATTATTATAAATCTCCATATATAGGCCCACCATTCAAACATGGTAGCAATTAATAATTGTTATAACACCGATCTCGTAACAGTTATATATTATTTGGAAATGTAGGTAAATAGCAAAGTTGCATGCCCCAAACCACAGCATAGAAAAATAGATGATTGATAACGCGGTAGAGTCTCGTACGAGGACGACCACGATATCATAATGTAGACACGCTTTTAAATCACTGCAATATATATTTATTGTTATCCACCTCATTTCTCTATCATATTATCCTGTCCATACCTTTGTAATGCCCATCCATGCCTTTTTGAAGAATCTGCATTTCAAATTCTTCGCACATAATTTTTCCATCATGATTTGGATCCTGATTAATTCTATATATATCCTGACTAACACTATTCATTTTTCTATAGATATATTGAAATTGTAATTGTATATCAGTATAAACAGTTTTGTGAATGTCTTACCAGTAACCTGTAGTTAAAAATACATTGCCTGTTGTGTTCTCTTATCTTTTTCTGTTGAGCTAATACCTACATCTCTTCTATGTCAAGTCGATCCTGTTCAAGCTTACTAAAAACGAGAACATTCCATTTGCCATAAAAATTATTGCTTATGTTTCTTGTGAGTCAGCAGTTCTAACCATACCTCACACATCTTAACATTTTCAAGCATTAAGAATTTATGATATACGAATATGATATAAAATAGAATTTCTATCGAGTTACGTTTAACGTATGGATATGGTCTCTACCTACTGTATTCATATTTGATATATTTTTTAGTTTTACTATGAATAGTTAAGAGCTAATAAAAAACCCATGTACATGTTTGACCTTATAGCCTTATACTGCATAAACTGTCAAAGATATAAAAGCTCTTATAAAACTTGCATCGACAGTAATAAATAGTATTTCAATTTTATATTTTATTTACTTAATAACCGTCATTTTTATTCTATGATTGTCCACTAGGTTATTAAATTCCTTGGTGCCATTTCTTTTTATTATTAAGAACAAGCTTCCGCTCGTAGCTACAATATGCTCTTCTTACAAGCAGACGGATATATTTAAATTAAAATTACTAGCTTTTGTGTCTTAAATCATGTCGCGATAGTTTCATGTACCAGGCCTGTCACACATCGATTATGGTCCAATTATTTTATGGGCAATGGCATGTTCAGTCTATAATGCTAATCCACCTTTTCTAATAAATATGTGTAAAATACGAAAAAGATCACGTCTTTGTACACTTACTAGCGGTTCACCCCGGCTGCGCCCAGATATGTATTATATGCATACATTTTTTAATGGATAGTAGACATTAAATTGAAACCCGCATCAATTTGCAGAGAAGATAAAATTATTGAAATTGGCCCTGATAGTTCCAAGTCTATCAACAGATATACGCCTTGGTGACTTCATTAAAGAAAGCATCTTAGTATAAAGTCACCTTTTTTGTACAAAGTCTTCGTCATATCCATATGGTTCCAACGGCCACCGCACTAGACCGGTCGCACATCGCTGCTCGTCCAATTATCATATCCACTTTCTCTGGGGTTATGCCATCGTGCTCGCAGGATCGGCCCGTCTCATAGGTGGTGTGGAGATTTCTCTGTCCAGGCTAGATAGTCTTTAAACTTACATACATAGATATATACCTTGCGGGTTAGACAAAGCCTATGGTTATAAGTCTTATATGTCACGTTTACCATATTGGTGGACGCATAAGTTTGGAATGGAATCTAAATATTGATGGGTTGCTGGCAACATATTCTATCTTCATTATACCTTAGAATTCACCCACATCTACGATATGCGCGGGAAATTTTGCCCGCAATTTCGTCCGCGGAAATTTCTGTTACTATGATTAATTAGAATAGAAGAATAATTTTCACTCGTTTTCAAAACATTTTTATTGATGCTTCGCTTCTATTGGTCGCAGCGTGATGTTTTATACCCTAAAGCCTTCCTCAATAAATGGACTCCAACACAAAAATAATTTTCCAATTTGAACCAGTAGTTCCTGAGATTAGCGCGTTCAAACAAACACTTCAGCTTTATAATATTAGTATAGATGTAAGTTATTATTTCAACCAGAAAAAGCTTCTATTATAATAATAATAATGTTTTATTTTAGATTTTTTTCCATAATATAGGTTAGTACCAAAAATAAGCTTATAAACTAGGGTTAGTAAAGAGATACAAATAAAAATAAAAAACTAAACTTATTTTACATTGACCCGAGCAGGTCTCGAGTCAACGTGTACTCTGTTCCAGTACTTCCAGTGCCTCAAGATAGGGCAGTAGTAGCGAGGCCACTCGCTTGCGCATGATGGCTTAAAGCTGTCAATACTTGCCTCTGCAAACATTGTCGATGCGCTGCAGTATCGAGGCAGCCCCATCAGCATCCTGAACCCGTTATTATACTGAACACGTAGGGCTCCAAGCGTCTTCTGAGTGTACTTTACCCATAGACTGCAGGTGTAGAAGGACTGACAATAAGCCCTGAAAAGAGTTTGTTTCACTTCAGCACTACACCGTGCATTATGTTACTTCTGACAAATAAATCACGTCTTACTAAACGCCCAGTGTTGCAGTATCGCTTTAATGTTTTATATCCGTTTATAGCTATAAATTATTTATGCTGCACCCGTAGCATGGCACCCGCGACGCTGTTTATATCGCGCGATAAACTATCCAAGTCGCGCTTTTTGATATTACGGTAAACAAGATAGGCGATAGTCGTCTCGCGCTACGTGGCTTAACGACCGCAACCTAGAAGTAATAAGAATCTTAAAAACTTTGCGATTTGTAGAAGCTACCCAAAGACGGGTTGGCGGTAGGCAGGCGGGTTTATTTACCAACTCATACTATGGCATGAATAATGGATTGTATGAACGGATAAGGAGAACTCATTAACGAATTTGTATACAACTAGTGTGGATGACTGCTGACCCATGATAACGAAGTGTTTCTATCCTAAATATTTTAAAAAATGTATGAAGTTAATTCTATATTATTAATTCTAATAAAAATATTGTTTTCTCTTTATTTATTTTATTTATTTATTTAAAAACTTTATTACAAAATGTTATTGGCGGACTTAAAGCCAAAGGCTTTATCTACCAGTCAACCAACAGGTGATGCCGAGAAAAAATGTAGTAGAAGTAAGTGCAAAATATTATTATATTAATTAAAAGTCATACAATAGTGTGTTTTGGTATGTAAGTTTATAAATAAAATATAAACTTACATACCAAAATATATAAATTAAAAATACAGTGATACATATATGTATATACTACATAAATATTTCATACTCATTTAAAATGGTGAGAGAAATATGCGCGTACTGAGTTTTTAAATGCTAGACGACTACGGGCCCTGCGAATGCTGGCTGGGAGGGAGTTCCAAAGGTGCACGGCTTGCACGGCGAACGAGTGTTCGAAAAACCCACTCCGATGTTGAGGCGTATGGAGAAGGAGATTGCTAGAAGAGCGAAGTTCTCTGACATGGGTGTCACCCAGAAAAGTAAATTTGGATTTTAAATACGACGGAGTTTTCGGGTTGAAGAGAATGGAGAAAAGAGTAGTGAGTATATGCAACTGACGACGTTGATGAATGGGTAACCAATTGAGTTGAGATCGGTAAGTCGAGACATGGTCTCTCTTTCTGCTTTCATGCTGGTCTGGAAGAAAAGAAAAAACGTAGAATGTGCCAGATCAACCGATCATGGGATTGGGCTAAAATCTGCGAAAACATGTCAATAGGCTCTGCGGCTAGCAACCCATCACTATTTTGATTCCGTTTTATATAAGAATAACCTATTGCTTCAGTATGGAAATGGAACAAACTCTATCTACACTCCCTGCAACATGCTAAATTTGGTCATATGGTTCTATAGACCTAGTCTCTGTCTACCAAGCAAGGGAAAAAGACGTGATACTATGAAAGTATGTATTGTTTGCCTAAAGTTCCAATAGCTTTGTCAACTACTTTGTTACAAAAAATTACTAAAAGAACAAAAAACAACAAACAAAAAGCTGTAAAGCTAATCATCCCATTCAATGTTACTAAATATGATTAACAGAGGAAATTCTGCTTCCGCATAACTTAGAATTTGACCATCAATAAGCAATCAGTTAGCGCCATAAACGAAAGGGGCAAAGATTAAAAGCAAGAAAGCGAAAGAGAGTACACTCTACATACTTAAAATGCATAATCCTGTTGGATTATACAAAAAAACTTCCTTGCATTAATTTTCAGAAGACGTTTCTAAGTTCCTAAATAAACTATTCATGTATTTCTTCATGTTCTTTGAAGATAATTGTTCACTGTCATGGTTGGAAGTTTACTTTTATTATGTAGAATGAGGTGTGTGTGTGTGAGTGTGTGTATAGAGCTAATATTGCTAAATCAATATTGTAGGTTTTTCATGTCAAATCGTATCGAAAATTAAGTCTAGGAATAAAGATTTATTTCTATTAAGTACCACTGAAAGAAAAAAAGTTTCAGTGGTAATGCATAATTCAGTGGTAACTGTAACTTTGTTCCCAAAATTTTTTCTATAAAAATCTCATCAGTTACTAAGTTTTTCACGTAAACTTACATATTTGAATGTCGATAAATAAAATAATTACGTTGTTGTTATTCGTGTGTGTACGTGGCCAACACTGTCAGATTTGTTTGGCATCTGACATGACTTAACGACTGCCATTAATGATGACAGCCGGGACCAACAGCTTAACAGCTAACGTGCCTTCCGAAGAATGGAGGAGCTTGGAATATTTTATGCCACTTGCGGTCACCCATCGATTTACGTTACTATTTAAAATGATTGAGTTCATACATAATATTTTCTAATGTTATCGTGATTGTAACACATTTAAATCAAAACACATAATACGGTTTTATTGCGCTTATTACATTATTTTTACACGTAATGTTTCTAAACTTTGCAGTTTTCATGGCGGAAATCCGCGCATGTCGTCACGCAAAAACCTCCATATAACCGCAAAAGGGACTCGCGGCGATATTTGATAATATCATTACAAATTTAAGCATTAAATCAATTTATCTTATCATAACCTATGTAATTTCCTTTAGAGTTTCCGAGTTTAATTAAAACAGCAAGGTTTTCCGCGGGTACGAGTAGAAATTATAGCACTTTTTTAGCATCTAACTAAACAAAGGTATTTTTGCACCATTTTTTATTTAACTTTGGAGGTTTCCAGTATTCCAATTGCGTACGTAGTTTGGTTACTCATAAATGCTAAAAACATATTTTTATAACAGACACCACCTGATAATATTATGTCCATCGCCGAATTCGCACGGCTATCCAGTCAACTCTTTAGTTTATCAGATATCATTAAGCACTTGAATAGAGCCTCTGATTTGGTATTTAGACCTCGTAAATAGAAGTTACTTGCTGATTTTATAGAGGTCGTGAATAAGTCATTTTATCGTTTTCGAAATGCATAATTTAGGGATTGTGATTATGAGAGTTATATTACTATCGTATTCAAAAGGAATTCCTATTAACAGTTGCTTAATCGTCTTGACATACAAACAGATAAGTTTCGTTGCATTCGCAGATGCAAATGTTAAACCATACAATAAGTTTATTGCTCGATCAAATATTGTAAAATGATACGGATCCCTTACTGTGTTAATTCATCTTGCTCTTGGCTGGTTATTATACAGGGTTTCCTGTAAAACATTTATACTTCGCAGGACTAGATAGCTGAAGCATCATAAACAAAAGCGTTTCAACGTTCTGACGTAACTTAATAAATTAAATAAAAATATAATATAATATTTATTATATAATATTTTAAGTTTTTAATGTCCTGTCGTAACATTTGTAAGTCTATTTTACATTCTAAGCGATTTGCGATGCGTGTAGAGTTGGAAAATTAAATTTACACTTATTTTTGTATGGAAGTAAAATCTAACAAATTTTCAAAAGTTGTAGAACAAAGCATGATGTTAGCAATTAATGAATTAATGAATGAATGATTGATTGCATGTTCCAAATGTTTCACTAACTTTTTAGTAAAGTTATTTTATAAAATTAAACATAAATATAGCCTTTACATTTATTCATCTATAACATACCTAATTACATATTACTCTTCTACACTTACATATTTTGTCTGTATCGTAGCCATTTATATTATTTTCCTTCATTTATTTCAAAATTTTCATTAAAACGACACTATCTAATAAATCGTTATATATCAAACTCCTAGCAGCAAATAACAATTAATAGCATTATAAATGTAATAAATTTTTATGAGAAATACATAATTAAATGTGTAAATGGCAGGAAGATCGTAAAACCGTGATGAAATACAACACTGACGGATGTCTCGTGTTGGCTGAAGGAAATATGTCTTCTCCGAACATTATGTGAGAACTTAGTGCCTTAGAAGCTTTAGCACTTCATCCTTTCTATTATAAATGAAAATGTGTGTTTGATTGTCTGTCTTTCACCTTAAATCGAGGAAATTGTTGATCTTTTTTACTAAAGGCATACCTACTGCGTAGTTCATAAAATTTTAATGGATTTTATTATTTATTTATTTATTTCTTTCGAGCCATCATATGTCCCACTGCTGGGCAAAGGCCAGATCCCTACCAATACTCAAAGACCAAAAATGTAATGGCGCGATGATCTGGATAAATTTAAGAATGATGGATTTTACAAAACAAAAGTCGAAATAACATTACGTTACTTCAAATGATCTATTTCGAATGGGAGATGCACTGGACACCGAAAATAGGTATTTTCTAAACCTACACTATCTCATATCTTATTTTTTATCATCATCATCATCAGGTCTTTTTAGTCTCCACTGCAGGAGCATGACCCTCTCTGTACTACCGGAGCCATACTTGGGAAAAGCAGACAGAGGATTTGGCCTACACTCTCCTCGCTAGCCAGACTTATTTTTCACCACAAAAATATTATGCCGCTTTACTTATGTATGGAATTCAAAAGTAATCAACCGACATTTACCTATTAAGGTTTTATTATTTATACCAATCATCTAGATAGAGCCCTAGAAAAACGCCAATTTTTTTATTGTTTATATAAAGGTACTTGAGATATTTCATAGTTATATAAACTCAATTTTATCGAGGAGTTTAAAAATCTGAGGGCTTGTTATGTGACTGTGTAATTTAAGTGCGAAACATGGTAAGTATAAAGATAGAAAAAGATGTGAAGTGTTTTAGCGAAAAAATCGCAGGCAAGCAAAGTCGCAGGTCAGAATTAATTATAATAATTAGCTTGTTAAAGTATTAATTATGATTATTTAACGTCATTATTATAGTTGTTTATTGGTAATTTCCCTCTTCATGAAACATTACATATAATTACCTGTAAGTTACGCGAACAAAGCCGTATTATGAAAGTTTGTTTCATTTATAAACTGTCTCGTTAATATTTCTTCCGTATGGCTAATAGATTCTGAATTAATTAGAAAAGTGTTACGATAGACTCTTACCACTTTCCATCAAATGGGCAGAATCGTTATTTGTAATGTAAGTTTTTTTATTTATTTTTTTTATTTAAAGGAATGCTTTTAGGCTACATTTATTTAAAATCAATCGACTTTATGGCGTTGAACGCAGCCTCCGTGGTCCAGTGGTTAAGGCGTTTGCCCGTTGACCCGGGGGTCGTGGGTTCGATTCCCACCGGAAGCATACTTTGTTTAGTTGTTTCCAGTTTGGTTAGGACATTGCAGGCTTGAATCACCTGATTGTCTGATAATAAAGATGATTCCGTGCTTTGGAAGGCACGTTAAGCCGGTGGTCCCGGCTGCTATCTGGTAGTCTTTAAAGGAACCACGTCAGAGGCCGAGAGGCGGTTCCGAAGAACTCTGACACCAGGGTGTGCATGGTCGATTGACCGTGACACATACTCCAAATCAAAATGAATGGCGTTAAACTTAACACAAAAGCGAACGCCATGCAAAATCCATAACGTTTATTTAATATCGGTAATTGATAATTGTTGATGTCAGTAAATTACTTATGGCTTAGTTTATGCGGCAACAAACTACACAGCGCATTTTCTCCAATCGACGTCAACTTACAATTTTAGTTTATCTTAAAAACTAACATACTTAAGTAAATTCTCTCATTCTCTTTAAGAGCTTACTCATCCTATACCAAGTAATACTATAATGCGAAAGATTTGCTCATTAATTTCTAAGTTTGTTCGTTCGTAAGCTTTGAAGCCTTTACTACTGATTTGACCATCATTAAAATGTTGCATACGCGTACTTCCCCGTCTCCCAGACAAGACGGGGAAGTACACAGGCTAACTTTCATCCCAGAAGAAAGTACTGTTCCGACATTAATTCGTGTGAAACCGCGGGCAAAATCTAGTAAAAAAAAATCTGTAAAGTTGGTTTACGGACGATAATTTAACGTGATAGTGGTTAAAGAAAGATAGATGCGTCACAAGCCGAACGGTTCCGCTAGATGCGTTACAAGCTAAACGCTTAGGCCGATCGTTGTTCCGCGCTCTCGTTTGCACGCGTAACGTGACACATTTTCGTGTGTGCAGCCGGTGTTCATCTTTTTATAAAACTCTTAATAAATTAAGAAATAGAATAGGGTGAAAAAATTCCATGCGGGCGGGACTTGAACTGGCGAGCTAGGTCTATGTACGACCTATGCTCTGCCATCTGAGCTACCGCACAATTCAATCTCGGCGCCGAAATTCTCCATCATACATATCTCATTCCCCCTTATACGTACCTGCTTACGTCACCTACACAACTACCCGACTTTTACAAGTGAGGTATTTGATTCAACTCATTTTACAATGAATTTGAAAATCAACTAATATGTAGGATGCCATGCAATGTTGTTATAAGTGTTTTATTTTGCATTCACAATGCTATTTTGATATACTCTTAATAAATCCTAACTAATATTATAAATGCGAAAGTGAGTTTGTTTGTTTGTTTGTTTGTTTGTTACGCTTTCACGCTGTAACTACTGGACCGATCATCATGAAATTTTGCATACAAGTTCTCTGGAGTACGGAGAAGGACATAGGCTACCTTTTATCCCGGGAAAAAGTACTATTCCCGAGGGATCGACATTGACGCGGGCGGAGCCGCGGGCGAAAGCTAGTTAAGAAATAAACCTAAGTCGCTGGTTCAATGTCCCGCCCGCATAAAATTTTTTCACCATATTTTATTTCTTAATTTATTAAGAGTATATCAAAATAGCATTGTGAATCCTTATCCTTATCCTTACTAATATTATAAATGCGAAAGTGAGTTTGTTTGTTTATTTGTTTGTTTGTTTGTTACGCTTTACGCCGTAACTACTGAACCGATCATCATGAAATTTTGCATACAAGTTCTCAAGAGTACGGAGAAGGACATAGGCTTTTATCCCGGGGAAAAGTACTATTCCCGAGGGATCGACAGTAACGCGGGCGGAGCCGCGGGCGAAAGCTAGTGCAAAATAAAACACTTATAAAAAAAAGATTTATAAAACGTTATCACGTGAAAAACAAATCAAATCACTATGCTTTCTGGTTTTTTTACTCTATGACCGGTATAGAAGCAGGCGAAACATCGTGTTGGCTCTACTAATTGTGTGGTGGGTGCGAGCTAGCATCACTGATCTAATTATAATTATAATTTCGGTCGTTCACCCGATGGGAAATGTCTCTGAGAATGCCTTCTGAATTAGCCTTTGTAATTGATAACGCGTGATTCATCTTTAAATACATACAATACATACATAAATTTTTATTTCAATCAAAAACCAGCTCAAAGAAAACTTTTTACATACAATTTGAATGGGTAAAATTCAGTGAAATCTATAAATAACCACGAACCTAAATAAATAAAATGCATCTAAAAGAAGTGTGAGTGAATTATTAATTGTCGAGTTATTTGCTAAATGCAGGGACGACTGGTTGTGCTTTTTTTTTATTAGAACAAAGATTAAAACCGCCCAAGTGCGAGTCGGAGTCGCGACGAAGGGTTCCGTACCATTATTTATAATAAGTTTAAAATTATTAAAATTATTTTTATTATAATATGTAGCTAAAAATATATGCTTTTCGCAATTTTTATTTGTGCTATAGGACGTTGCTTAGTACCAAATTTCAAGATTCTGAGTTCACGGGAATAATTGTAGGTTTTGATTCCCTTGCGAATGTCGAAAATTTGCGGCATAAATGGCACAGTATTTTTTGATTGCGTCAGCTTAGTAGTTTGATTTTTTCAAAGGTCCAAGGGACAGTAGACCTGAATATTTAATATGAATTTCATCTTGATTCCAAGCGTTTGTGAGAAAAAGGGTCTTGACAGCCAGACAGACACACGAACATAAAGTGATCCTATAAGGGGTCCGTTTTTTCTCTTTTTGGTACGGAACCCCAAAAAAGGAAATCCAAATAAAATCAGGCAATTTACCGATCAACTGATTTAAATTTTATGGGAAGTCTATATTTTTTTATAACAATACCAGAATTATAAAGTATCGATTTTAGCGCAAGAAACCCGACACTAGATCGAAAGCCAAATAGCTTCTCATGGCAGCTTCCGGCCCTCCTACATCCGCATCCGCGCAGGTAACGTCCCAATTGTACAAATATTCGCAACGGATATCTCAAGATATCCGCTTACATGAGCACCCGCCTTTATTTCACATTCAAGTGTAGCTAGGGTTGTTACATGTAGTGTAGAATGTTGTATTCTAGTATATTTGTCACGTAATTTATTAAGTCAATTCTATTCCCGAGCAGAGTAAGATATTGCTTTAGCGATAAGGCGCCTTTGTACAGTCAGCCAAGGAGATACCTGACCCTGCCATCTACCTATATCACGAATTTTCTTCCTGTCTAAAATTTATATTAACACGAGAATATGTATTTAGAAAGATTTTAATGAAGACTTCCTGAATTTACATTTTCATGTTAATATTACTTTTAGTTTAAGAGAAAATTCAAGATATAGGTAGTGGCGGGGTCAGGTATCTCCTTGACTGACTGTACACTACAATGTTTTTGTTCATAATTATTTTTACTGTTTATTCCTGTTGCAATAAAGAGTTTTTAGCTTTATCTTATCTATTTTTAAACATAGCATACAACATGCTATGTTTAAACTAGCTATTTTTTGCATCATAGAAAATTTCGTATAAGTACAGAAAATGTTATTATATATCACAATATAAATTTTTTTATGTCCTGTTATGTGAATATGTTAGCACCGGGAAAGGACCCCTTAAAATCTACTTTTGACAACCCTAATATTGTCAACAAAGATAACATTTTATAAATCTGTTATCTCTCTCCGATTCTTCTTTTAAAAACGAGAGAGATATATTGAAAACAAAAGAAGAAATTTAAATTTGATCATGGACGTTTTTATATGTCGCAGGATGTCATGGGGTCGAATGACAAGTGGGTGTGTGCACAAGTGTGGCGAAAGTGGATCAAATGTAAGTGAAAATAAAATCTTTGATGTTGTTATTCTAACATTAGAAATGGGGGTTCTATATTCTGTCTGTATACAGACAGTACCACACTCTTACAGAAAATCGACGTCTGAGTAGAAGCTTTACCCCTTCTATGCTTCGTTCGGTGAGTGAGAAAGCCCATGTCCTCTCTCTATTTCCTCCCCTCAACTCCTTGAAAGGCCGGCAATGCTCCTGTCGCACCCTGGTGTTGCAGTCGTCCATATGCAGTGTGGATCGCTTACTATCAGGTAACTCGCATACTCGCTTGCCGTCCTATAACATAAAATAAAAACAGAAATAGTCTGCAATTAACCTAATTGTCAGAATGGGATTAAAATTTGATAATACGCGTAGGTACTGAATAGCTTTCAACTATACATGAATATGATTTTATTGACAATTATATGTGAAAATTTATGTCTATCCTTAAATATATATAAGGATGTTTTAAATCTATCTGTTAAACAGCGTAATTTTGACTCTGAGCTATATTGAAATCATAGAATCAGAATCTTTAATGGAATAGAGATTTGCAAGAAAATAAAATCCGTAAGATTTCCCATAGAAATTCGTCTAGCAAATCAGTATAAGTCTGTGAGGGCTCGACCGTCCCGACGCTCTAGCCGAGTTCCCACATATAAGGATGTTAGGGAGAGCACAAGACGACACACAGAACACAGAGTATATTATAACTTGCTTTACAATAACTTTATTATAACTTGCTTTACAACTTGAATAAATTAATAACAGAGAATTATGCTCCAAGATATGGTGGTAAACTCAAAGATGTTAGTTGACTGAAAGATGTTAACAGACTGAAAGGTGGGAGTAGACTGAAAAATGAGTGATGAGAGAGAGAGAAAGTAATCTAAAAATGGAATGGAATGGAATGAATATGAATTAAAAATGAAATTTGAATTAAAATAAGAAATGAAAAATGGACAGGATGAAATGGAGAAATGAGGTTGGGTGAGATTCAGCATGCAGGCGGCATGCTGCAACGTTACAAGTCGACGTTTTCCAATGTGGTTGGTCTTTGGACAGAGACAATTAGAAGAAAATGGGGGAGTCCTTTGCCCAGCAGTGGGACAATATAGGTTAGTAAAAAATGATTAATTACCATTATCAAAAACGTTATTAACTTTAGTTTCAATACTCAATCATTTATTGCATCTCATGTGTTTAGTTTTTCTATTTTTACTCAACTCCGAGTTATTTTAATAACTTCTATTGAAATGCCTTCCAGTAAGTGTGACATAAGTTTTTTGTTCACTTCCTAAAGGGGTAACAAATCTTCGACAATGAGGGCAGCGCCATATGTCGGTCTCTTAGTGGAAATAGAATCATATAAAAAACGTCCTTAATGAACATAATTCCCGTATAAAAGGGTTGTTTAAAAATAAATTCTATCGGAGGCTATTCTGAAAGTTCGATTAGGCACGTATTTGAATAAACTTTTGTGCATCATAGGGATGATTTTATTAAGCAATACGAACGAGTTTGTGTGAAACAGTTTTTTTAAGATGCAGAGTTTATGCAATTTGTTTTGATGAGTAAAATCATTTTGACGTAGTATACATTACAGAAAACGGTATGTACCTAAATGAAAATTTCGGTCTCACACATTAGGCTAGTTTAATAAGATATTTATTTATATATATTTTTACTTTTAACTATCTTTATAATTCTAACGAAATCAGGGAAAAAATATTTCGATTTTATTTACAAATATAGCTTAGCAAAAACACATGCAAAATAATGGTTACTAAACTTATTCATTTCATCAGTAAGTTAAAAAGAACCCATAATAAACGCTTACATCAGTCAAAATAAACTGTTTAATTAGTTTCTTTGTACAATATAGCATGATTGCCTTTAACATCTCATCCAATTATTCTTTTGCGAAATAGTAATCAAGTTTACAATAAGTATATTTTTTAAATTAAGGTCTTATTTATGATTACCAATTATCGAATTTATCCTAACAGACAAAATCATGGTATAATAATAAATTTTACCAAGTATAGCCAATATGACTACTGGATACTGAACTATCGGAAATCGGTTGTACTTTATTTGATATATGGTTTACCCGTTTTATGTTATATTATAATATAATTCAAAATATGAAAATTTAGTTGACTATTCTATCACAATATGCTTGACCTATCCGTTGTTTCATCTTATGAAAAATTTCAAAGAGTAATAAATATTAATGTTGTTTATACTCGTTACGGGCTGGACAGTAATTATACGGGAAAAAGAATCAGCAACAGTAACATTATATATTTTTTAACAGACCACAATGGAATTTGCATTATAATAACTACTTTTGACCTTTCGCGTTGCATATTTAAATAAAATCAGTGTAACCTGGCTGAAACCTTTGATATGTTGCCAATGAATTTCGAATCTGCATTTTTTGCATTGCAAGCTTATCTTTGCATAGTTTTCCAAAAATATAATTCTTAAGTCAATCAAACAAAAAAAAATATAAAGATGCACCCGATAAAGTTCCGTGTGACGTCACAGTTTGCTACACTTTTTAGCAAACTCTGATGAGCCCCCATTTATGAACTTTTACGGATAACTCTGACAAACATTTTCATAGAAAACGTATGTTGTATTTATCAATCGCGGTCAAAGTGTTAATTGGCAAAAGAAAAAATACGTGTCTAATATTTTTTGATTGTTTTACTGATGGACTAATTTTAATATTATTCTTTTTTTACCCAGGGACCTCGCCTATGGAATTGCCTTTAATGTTTTGTAACTGGAACCATGTATGTAACATCAACAAGTACCACCTTGATTATACCTATTTTATTAGACCATGTCCAAAATCGTGACTTCGAAGAAGCGTGAAGCACACAAAGATAAATGTTTTGCCACTGTTACAACAAACAAACAACACAATAGGAAACCGGGTCATTGCATAAATCATTATAACATCAATCACATAAATGGCACTCCAATCAGGCTTTTATTCAAGTGCGATTCCAAATAATCGAGCGATTGACTCGATGACTCGATGTCGACCGTTCGAAATCAGTACGATTCGTTTAACTGATTACAGAATACGCCCCTGGCTTTCCGATTTTCAATGTAAAGATGATTTATTGTTTAAGCATGGCCTGTTTAGTGTATTTTTAGGTTTACTGGCTGCTGTATGTGGTTTATGGGATGGTGATACAACTATTTTCTTAAAGTTTACGGGTCAATATATGTACCTACCTAATTTAAGACGGGTAAGAAGTATATAAGTAGGTTACTACAAAAAGTAATTGAAATGTATACAACGTTTAAGTAGTGACTCAGACCACTTATCTAGACAACTTTCATTATGAGACCAACTTCGACATTGTGAAAAAAATATCTGCTGTTTCATACAAAACTGGAATATCTACTTGGCCAAAATCTAAGGCACGTTAAGATCAGCTGATATATTTTTTGCAATTTCGGAGTTGGTCCCATACTGAAAGTTGTTCAGATTCGTGGCCTGAGTCACTCCTTAAACGTATGCTAATGAATTCAATTTAGGTTAGGTTTAAAGCATATATTTCTCTTAAGAAGAATACAATATTCACTATGAGAATGTACAATTCCAAATAAGCAGTAATCATAAACATTTTATACGATAATTATCGATTTTTATACGATAATTTCCACATATTATCATAATTTGTAGTCTAAAGATTTCACTCCCTTTTCAGAAAAAAATAGCTTTAAGTGTGTGAGGCTGAGGCGTCATCACCCATGTGTAGTTTTGCGAAATGTACTCGTAGCTCAGTTCGTTATATTCATATATACTTAAACACAATACATGCCTATTTAGCATACACTATATTAATTCTGTAGTCCATTGGGTCGTTTATCAATTCTATTACGGGTCGCGATATTAAATTAAAAAAACGGACTGAACGGTCACACGCACGCGACATCCAAATATGGCAGAACACCTTGCCGTGACGTATTTGTGGTTGTATCTATATCTATTTTTAATCGAGAAATTATCTTTTAAGATACGACTAGGTACCGCCCGCCAAGTGGCAGGTATATAACATACTATCACGTCTTTTTCCCTCGCGGGGTAGACAGAGCCTAGGTCTATAAATAAATATACAACGTGATTTTAAACCTCCTAGCTATATTGAAATCTGGGAATCAGAATCCCTTATGGAACACAGAATTGCAAGAAAAAAAGGTAAAAAACGAAAAAAAAATTTAATCTTTCATAGATATTCGTCCAGCTGATCGGCGACTTTGTATGGGAACCCTAATTTTCTTTTTCGTTTTTACCTTTTTTTTTTGCAATTCTGTGTTCCATTAGGGATTCTGATTCACAGATTTCAATATAGCTAGGGGGCACAGAATTAATATAAGTACTAACGTACAGAACGGGAACTCCCTGCGTCCCCCGCAACAAGGCATCGCCGCACCTCTCCCCCGTAAATGGAGTGCGATGCGTTGCTTTGAAACAGGGTTAGGTTTTGTTGCACGTCAAATGCGAATATTACGTGAATATCTGTCTATCTGCCTCTTGTTTTTACCCTTTTTTTTTATCGATTTTTATCACATTTGCCGTAAAGTTTAGCGCCAAACGAGCAATTTATTATATTACAGGACATTATCTAGTGTTTTTAATTGTAAAGAAATCAATAGATAACTAATAAACCAGTGGTGAAGAGAAGATAAAATACATAACCTCTTATTTGTAAAGTGCTAGTTACTTGTTGATGTATACGTACAACTAAAATCTTATACGTCATGGTGTTCTGATTGTGCCAGTTGCATTGTGTGCGAGATCTACAAATACATTGTTGTTTGTTAGCAAGTTTATTTACTTATTATTGAGATGTATTGTTAGGTAATAAATACATACCTACATAAATAAATTAAGATCATCATAAATCTTTCAGAATTGAGAGACATACTCGCAAATTTGTCGAACTTTAGGTGGCATTTATTTTATTTATTTATTTAATAAGGCACGCTTACAGTATTACTTATAGTACATTAAGCTCAAAATGTTACAAATAGGCATCGTTTTATAAGTAAGTGCCAATTATTAGCGTACACAGCATTTACAATAAAAATGTACATAGTTCGCTACCGTGATACAAATGTAAGAAATGTGGCATCATGAATAGGTATATTTAATTTCATTCTTCGGTGTCAACCTTGGTACTTTAACTCACACATTAGCGTGTGCACGGATGTAAAATTTTGTTTGTAGTAGTACTAGGTATTTATGTCGTTCCGTTTGTATGAAGTGCCATACCTGTGTAGGGGGTTCAAAATCACGTTGTATATAGAAAAATCACGCAGATTGCGCTAGCACCGCAGTAAGTTCGAGACTTGTATTATGGGATACTAATTCAACGATACTATATTTTACAACAAACTAGCTTTCGGCCACATCAATGTCGATCCCTCAGGAACAGTACTTTTCCCGGGATAAAAATGTACCCTATGTCCTTCTCCGTCAAGTAACGTGTATGCAAAATTTCATGATGATCAGTTAAATAGTAAAGGCGTGAAAGCGTAACAAACAAACTCACTTTTGCATTTAGTGTATAAACTACCTCCGTGGTCCAGTGGTTAAGGCGTTTGCCTTTAGACCTGCGGGTCGTGGGTTCGATTCCCACGGCAGACAAAATTTTATTTAGTTGTTTCCAGTTTGGTTAGGACATTGCAGGCGTGAATCACCTGATTGTCTGATAATGAAGATGACTCCGTGCTTCGTAAGGCACGTTAAGCCGTTGGTCCCGGCTGACATCTGTAGTCGTTAAAGGAACCACGTCAGAGGCCAAGAGGCGATTTATTATTATTATTACACGAAATGATGATGATGATGATGAGAGGTAAAATACGATACCAATCTAAATCTGTCTAAACAGGAACCTTCCCACCGAAACGCAGATCAAATCTGACAGCCTCCAGATGTTCTCAACATTTTTTACAATAAAACGGAAACGGAAAGACAAGAACTATCCCTATCTCGTTTCAAACATCCATCCATCCCTGTCTGGCGTCTTCCGATGTCTTTTTTTGTGGGAAGTATATTATATTCGCAGGTTTCGTGCACAGATTGTGTGCCGCGGCCGCCACCTGCTGGCAAAAAAATGTTGGGAACAACTGACGATCATATGGCGCGACCACAGGTTTGTTTACGTTGCGCCCTTATGTTTAAGGGCCCGTACTACCTCACACTGCTTTGCATGATTGACTATTATATCAATAATATTAAAATACTCAAGTTGAAATAAAAATGCAGCAAAGTTCAGGACTAACTCTGGTAACTATATGATTCAAAAACACGATTGCGTTAAATTTTCTCGATAGAAAAAAATTGCAAAGTTGCCTCCAAATCACGTCTAATTTACTCGGTATATAGCATTATTCACCAAATGCATTAAAATTAACCTTGAAACTTTTGATTATTATTGCATGACAGATAAGGCAGCCATCATATGTTTTTCTTTTTCGAATAACCCTTGAATATTCCTAAAAAACGAAAATATCCAAAGTAGCCAACGCGTTTAGACCATCCGCGTTCGTATCGCCGCGCCGCCTGGCATATGGCGGGCTCTTAAGATACATTTTATATAATACAGGTAGATAATAAAAGGGATATGTAGCAAATTCCGATGCTGGACTGGGAGAAAAGAAAAAACGTAGAATGTACTAGCTGCTTCACCGCGCAGATCGTAAAAACCGATGGGGAATGGGTAAAATCTGAGGAACTATGTTAATAGGCGATGCGGCTAGCAACCCATCACTATTTTGATTCCGTTTTCCACCTAATGCCCACCAACATGCTAAACGTGGCCTTCAATACTTATAAACATAGACCATCAAAATGAACAACTTTTCCTACGGGTAGTGATGTGCCGGAGAGAAATTCTCTGTTCTCATAAATTCCTTCTCACGGAATTTTGCGGGAAATTTCCAATAAATCTCGAGAATTTCTCAATAATTCCCGCACTTGAAAGAAATAAGAAGAAATTCTCGGGAAAAAATTCCGACCCGTTCTCGAAAATTTCGAGCTGTGCCGTGCTCGAAATTTTCGAGAACGGTGAGAACGGGTCGGAATTTTTCACTTCCGTTATCGTATCGTTTTGGTCCCGTAGGTAGTGTGAATTTTTTCACACTACCTACGGGACCAAAACGATAAAAATTTCACCGTGTATATGTAGCAAAATAATTAGGCATATTTGGGTAACTTAATTTTAAAAATCACAGGCCTGATATTATCATGATTTCAATTGTAAAATTCCACTACTGGAGATATATTTAAGGATTTTTAGTTCCATAGGATTACTGACCACGCTTGGCAGGCGGTTTGGCGAGCGCAGTTTCTTTGGCTTCTTGTGCTTCCGACGCTGCTGTCCATCGGAAGCTTTTTAAGCTGGGAAAGGATAGGATATAATTGTATTTGAGAATGGAGTGAATGTATTGGGATACGACTTACTCGGATGAATGGGGGGAAAAGCAAGTAGCAGCTCGGAAGGCCGGGCGCGCGTACCTGAAGCCATATCTACAACCACTAGCGAAGCAGTTGGCTATGATAGCCGAGATATATGCAGTGGAATTAGAATCATATTATTTCAGTAATCACGCCATATTTACGAATCCACTTTTTTCAACATATGATTTTTATCAACCGACTTCAAAAAAGGGAAGAAATTTTCATTCGTCGTGCCGTGTCGTATCCTGCAAAACACTCCAAGTCTTCCCGTGGATGTCGTAGAAGGCGACTTAGGAAATACAAGCTAAACAAAGTTTATAAACATCTGTGAGACCTCTCCAACCCGTCTTGCAGCGTGGAGAGTGGAGGCCAAGTCCTCTGGCTGCTTTGGCCAGGTACATCATCATCAGGTCTTTTTAGTCTCCACTGCAGGAGCATGACCCTCTCTGTACTACCGGCGCCATACTTGGCCAGAGCAGACAGAGGATTGGCCTACACTCTCCTGGGCAGACGGGTTGGAGAGGTCTCATTGATGTTTGAGCTTTGTTTAGCTTACTCTGCCGGAAACCACACGGCTAATATATAAAAATAGTGATACATATTATGTCATTAACCACAATCATGCGAAAGGCTTCATTATCACTCACTTCCCGAGCCGTGGGAGCTGGCAGTACAAACATCAATGTTGGCTCAGCATATCTCGATGACAGATCGGAGTCAACGCCCTGATCGATCTTATGTTCCCGCGGGTTATTGGATGACGTCATATGAGAAGTTTTGAAGATCGGATTCCATCTGATCTTGATAAGGTGTTGGATACATATAGCACTGGTGGCAGATTGATGAGCTTCTTAGTGTCTAGTAATGATTAGTGTGACAACAGCGTATTTATAAAAAAGTAATTATTTAGGTAAGTAATTATTACGAACTAGCTTTTGCCCGCGGCTCCGTCCGCTTTAACTTATGTAGATCCCTCGGGAACAATATATTTTTTCCGAGATTTAAGGTACCTACTCTATGTCCTTCCTCGAGCTTCTTCCGTATCAAATTTCATCTATGGTTTAATATATAAAGCAAAAACTGGTTACAGGCACACATACAGAGATTACTTTCGCATTCATAATATGAGCATGGATATTTAAATATATTTTTGTTTTAATGGAATTTGGAAACATAACTGCCCTGCCAAAAAATTGCCTGTCTTGCCGGAGGTTATAAGGATTCTAACTAGGTATACTCCGTACGTCCAAATTCGTTGTGGCATCTAGAAGTCATGATGCACTAAACTTCATACTTACTGAAATCTTGAATAACAATACAATCCTTTTTTGCAGTCATGTAAAAACATCATCTAATGTAGGAGAAGCTTTTTCCCACCGCTTCATAAATGAAAACCTTATATTTAATAATAATAATAATAATTTATTAGGACTCAGCCAATTAATGATGATGTCCATAGTGCTGATGGGGGGAACAGTGTGACCATAAGCGTAAGTACCCAGGCCCATGAGCACTTGAGGAGGACTTTGGGGGAGACGATCATGCAGTATCGCGCCACATCGGACTCTAGGCCGCGTATACCTCGTCTGCCTACGAATAGACGCAATTTGGCGCTAATGGGAGCCCTGAATGATCTGCTAGCTCCGTATTTAGAGGCTAGTGAAGATCTTGTTGATACGCACTCAATCTTGTACTGTGGGGCCATTGCGGCGTGTCGGGTTGCTCGAGTCAAGTTTCCTGACGTTGACTATGCAGCTCGGCCCGTCGGCGGTGTCCCTGCATGGCAAAAGCGGATTGAGCGACGTATCAGCATATTCAGGACTCTCATTGCAAAGCTAATATGCTTCAGGGAGGGCAATAATCGCCCCCGTGTCATGCGTTTCGTAAACCAGGCATTTGCGGGTACTGGTATTAGACCCAGCGACTACATTGCCTGTGTTACGGAACGCATTGACTTCCTGAAGCAGAAAGTCTATGCGTGGGCGGGACGTATTCGCCGCTACAGAGAGCGTGTGGAACGATTCCAGTTAAATCGGCTCTTCCAAAGTGACCAAAGGAAGGTGTACAGGAAGTGGGAGGGAACTGAACAATGTGTGATCGACGGGCAGCTGCCGAATGCTACTGCTATGAATAATTTCTGGCGTAGTATTTGGTCGGTGCCAGTCGAACACACCGAGAGTGATTGGATGACAGTGGTTGAACGTGAATGTGAGCCTATCGAGTCCATGGGGGCTGTAACTATCAGCCCCGATGACATAAGTTGTGCGATTCGTACGGCGCAGAACTGGAAAAGTCCTGGGCCGGATGGATTGCACAACTTCTGGATAAAGTGGATTCGAAGCTCACATGAACGTTTGGCCACACAATTTCAACAAGCTCTTGAGCTTGGTTCCCTACCTTCTTTCCTTACGACAGGAATCACTTCCTGCTCTATAAATCCGGTAGTACCACGGATCCCAAGAATTTTAGACCTATCACATGCTTGCCAACTCTTTACAAGCTCCTTACATCCATCTTGAGAGCGAAAATTAACCAGCACATAGTTGTGAACAAAATCATGGCTTCCTCTCAAAATGGATGTAGGGTTGGGTCCCGTGGTACTAAAGAGCTCCTCCTCATAGACATGACCATTTGCAAGCAAGTTCAACAAAAAAAGGCAGCCCTTTCAACTGCCTGGATTGACTATAAAAAGGCCTATGATTCAGTGCCTCATTCATGGCTAGAGAGGGTCTTAGAGTTGTATAAAGTTAATACAACTTTAAGATCCTTTCTTGGCACGTGTATGAGACAATGGACCACGGTCCTCTGTCAGCCAGGTAAAGGAAATGGCTCCTCGGATCCGATGGACTTGATAAGGATCGAGCGAGGCATTTTCCAGGGCGACAGTTTGAGTCCATTATGGTTTTGTCTGGCTTTGAACCCCCTCAGCAACCTACTGAGGGATTCAAGACTAGGCTGCCGCCTCCGAAGTGACGGGGAGATTGTTTCTCACCTGTTATACATGGATGACTTAAAATTATTTGCACCAAATCCCTCTGACCTTGTGGAGCTATTGAAAATCACAAGAGATTTCAGTAGTTCTATCAGGATGGAGTTTGGTGTAGATAAATGTGCTGTCATGCATGTCCAACGGGGAAAAGTTGTAAATTCAACAAATTTACAACTTTCTGAGATAATGTCCCTCCGATCGCTCGCGGAGGAGGAAACTTACAAATATCTTGGTATGTCACAGTCTTTGAGTATTGTGGATGGGGACATAAAGCAGGCGATGAAAGAGCGTTTCTTTTGTCGACTGACAAAAGTACTTAAAAGTGTTTTGTCAGGTGGTAATAAGGTACGCGCTTTCAATGCCTGGGTAATGCCCCTACTCACTTACTCCTTTGGCATACTAAGATGGACCCAAACTGAGTTAGATGCCCTGGATAGGAAGGTCCGTCAACAGCTGACAGCGCATCGCATGCTTCACCCACGCTCATCCGTTATGAGACTGTACATCCCACGTAAGTGTGGAGGTCGTGGATTTTTGAACGCCAAGACTCTCCATAACCGCGAGGTGTACAGTCTTAGGGATTATTTCCTTAAAAATGAGTGTGGGATGCATCGCGACGTTGTTGCAGTAGATAGGAGCTTTACACCGCTCTCCTTAGCAAGCGAGAACTGGCACAGACCAACGGTGCTGAGCACCGAAGACCGCAGGGACATATGGAAGAGCAAGGAGCTGCACGGGCGGTTCTACCGGGCCTTAACAGGGCCTGATGTAGATCTGCTCGCGTCGGTAAACTGGCTACGATTTGGTGACCTCTTTGGAGAAACCGAAGGTTTTGCTTGTGCAATTGCAGACGAAGTCATGATGACGAACAACTATCGGAGATATATCCTGAAAGACGGTACGGTCGACATTTGTCGAGCATGCCGCCGTCCTGGCGAATCACTCAGGCATATTATCTCCGGTTGTTCTCATCTGGCTAACGGAGAGTACTTGCACAGACATAACCTTGTAGCCAGAATTATCCACCAGCAACTTGCTCTTCGTTATGAGCTTGTGGATTCCGAGGTGCCGTACTATAAGTACACACCAATGCCGGTTCTCGAAAATGGTCGTGCCACGCTCTATTGGGATCGATCTGTAATCACGGATAGGACTATTGTTGCCAATAAGCCTGACATCGTGCTAACAGATCGATCGACGCGCCAGGCAATGCTCATCGATATCACCATCCCGCATGACGAGAACCTTGTGAAGGCTGAGAAGGACAAACTTTCTAAGTACCTAGACTTGGCCCACGAGGTGACCGCTATGTGGGATGTGGATTCGACGATCATTGTCCCGATAGTCGTTCCAGTGAACGATCTTATAGCGAAGAGCCTCGATCAACACCTCAAGAGGCTCTCGCTAGATGGCTGGATCAAGGGTCAGATACAGAAGGCAGTACTCCTGGACACTGCGCGCATCGTCTGGAGGTTTCTCTCTCTGTAGCCTTAACTGTCGGTAGCTTGAGCCCTGCTCCGCTGCTGGCAGACCTCTAGGATTAGGTTTTTATAAAAGTTGTATTTTTTGTATGATATTTTTTTATATTTTACTTTTTATATAAGTTTTATAAAAACCTAGACCTAAGAAATTAAATAAATAAAGAGAATAATAATAAAACCATTTATTTCAGATAATTACATTTAAGGAATTGTCATAAGATAAGAGTCAGGTTAAACAAACTTATATATTTATTACTTTTCTTTTTGGCATGAATGTCGAAGGCGCGAAGAGCTGATGAGATCTGTTTCAGTCAATCTAATAGGTTTAGCGCCATGTTCGCACGGAAAAATAGAAAGAATCATCAATTAATGTAAAATATTTAAATTTGTTATAAGTACTTGAAAGCATAGCCTTTCAGGCACGTAGGGAGCAATACTGGACTGAGTTTCTTTCACGTTGACTGAGTTTCTACTCAGCAGAGATCGTGCTTTAACACAAATAGTTTATCAAAATAATAATATGACATTGAAAAAGAATACATGACATCCAATATTCATCTGAGTCCAAATATGAATAAAATAAAAAAAGAGTTTCGACTGCAATGACAGAAGTAATCATATCTGGTCCCAAAAGCAAAAGTGCTTTAAAAAAACAAGCAATCATCATTGCAAACCAAAGTGATAACTAGCATGTCTGGCAATAAGTCATCATAACGAGATCATTATAAGAATATAATTCCAAAAGGGTAACGAGATGACGTGTTATCTTTTCAGATGTAAATCATGTAAGGGTAGTGGTTTGTTACCGCCGTGATTTATAGGCGGGGGATGATAAGGAACTTAAAATACTTATGTCAGACTTGGGGACGCCGGTGACGTTGTAGGTTGATATACAAGCAATAGAATTCTCTTCCTTATATACTGAAATATTCCCCTGTTTTTACTTGCCTGACCTACTCAGAAGGAGGGTAATGTTTTTCGCGCATATGTATATAAGTATGTCTGTTCCATTGTTGTCTCCTGTAGCCTAAGTGACTGATTTTGAAGTGTGAGGTATCATTAGATTCGTATACGTACCGACCCCGGAGTGTCATAGGCTATTTGACGCTAGCAAAAAACTATATGGCGAACGTAAACTGTAAAAAGGCAGACGGGTTTTTTATTTTTTGAAATAATCCATTTGCTCCACCCTAGAGTGAAATTGCTTGCAAAAACGGTACAAACAGAGTTTACAAAACTATGGAATAACTTTTGTTTTTTATACATATTAGTACATATGACGGGGAAAATTAAATTTTTTGAGCGCAAATACGGTGACATTGGTCAATACATATCTCAAATTCATCAGTCCACATCAAGTACTTTGACGAGGACTCAAACAAATATCTTCTATTTAAAGTATCCCTTCTCCATGAAGATTGGCGACCACCATTTCTTAATTTTTTTATTTCTGTAATTACTTACAGCACTTACAGTTACCCAACACGCACATGTGGCTATCATTCTTGAAGCTGTTGCACGAAAAGAGATCGGGTACTCATTTCGAACCATTCTCTTAAATTCTTCAACCGCGAGGTTTTTCTTCTTCCGGGTCTACGTTTCTCTTGAATTTTCCTTAGCATTACGAGTTTAAGGATGCGGTATTTTAGCTTTCTCCTCTCATAACGTGTCCAAAATACTGCACCTTCATTTCCTTGACCTTTTCGAAACTGTTTTACAAACAAACATAACCAATAACAAGTAGATTACTTCATAATATACAAAAAAACCGACTGCCTTTTTGACGGTTTATATATAGCCTGCCATATAAGTTTTTGCCAACGTCACATAGCCTATGACACTTCAGGGAAGAATACAAAACTAATGATACCTCGCACTTTCAAATCGGTTAATCCGTTTAGGCTACAGAAGACGACAGTGGGACAGAATTTACGCGCGAAAAACATTACCCTCCTTCTGGGTAGGTCAGTCGGATGAAAAATCATGTCTCAGACAAATATCCGTAGAAATGAGCATCGAAATGATTGACGAGGATGTTCCCAGTGCGCCAGAGAGGCCATTTATAGTCGACTCATATCCGTTTTCTGTTTTAGTTTTTAACAACCATTGAGTTGATGAAATATGCATATAAAACTCATTAAGTGTTGCAATATTTTTAATTGCATATTTATGTTCTAGAGTCGTGAAGGTCCCTTTTGCTGACTTATTGATATAATTAATCACCAACTAATTGTTCGATTGTTGACTTTTCTGTAGGTGGTTGAGCTCCAACGCACAATTAAGACTATTGGTCAACCTTGGTATACGCTATGCAGTACAGCCATAATTTCTAAAGAATTAAATCTGATTTGGTATTTCGCCTTTGTTCACTAAATGCAGAAAATATAAAAAGGGCTGCCCTTTTGAGGTATAATTTATTCTTTAGGTAACGATAAGGCTGGCATGTTTTGTCAACAAAAGCCTTTAAAGCGGAAAAAGGCTAAAAAAGAAAACGGCAGATAGAATGAGAGAGAAGAGGAGGATTATGTAGATTCAAGAATAAATATTAGAGATAGCAAACAATATGGTAATGTGAAAATAGTGACCATCATGCCAAATCTACAGGAGCATGACCCTCTCTGTACAACTAGAGCCATACTTGACCAGAGCAGACAGAGGACAAGTCCTCTGTCTGCTCTGGCCAAATCCAGGCCAAGGCCTGGTCGTACTCCTGTAGTGGAGACTAAAACGGACCTGATGATGATGATGATGATGCCAAATCTTTAAACTTCTATACTAATATTATAAAGCTGAAGAGTTTGTTTGAATGCGCTAATCTCAGGAACTACTGGTTTAAATTGAAAAATTATTTTTGTGTTGGATAATCCATTTATTGAGGAAGGCTTTAGGCTACTAAACATCACGCTGCGACCAATAGGAGCGAAGCATCAATAAAAAGTGTTTTGAAAACGGGGGAAAATTATTCATAGTTGAGGAAATCCGACGCGTGCGATGTGTGAACGGTACAATTTACCCAAAAAATGTGTATTAAAGAATTATTACTCTTTAAACGAACTAAAAAAATGTCCGCGACAGTACAATAACAGAAATTGCCGAGGATGAAGCCGCGGGCAACAGCTAGTTAAGAGATAAGTAGAGCGAAAAGATGATGTCCGTTGTTCCTTGACAGGCAGATAAAACATACCAATGGTTACTCCGCTCCAAAATGGGGGGAAGAATGGGCCTCCGGCTCTTATTCACAGAACGAAGCATAAAAGCGGTAAAGCTTCAACTCAAACTTTGATTTATGACAGTATGGTATTTACCCATCATCATCAGGTCTTTTTAGTCTGCACTGCAGTAGCATGACCACCTCTGTACTACCGGAGCCATACTTGGCCAGAGCAAACAGAGCCTTTGGCCTACACTCTCCTTGCTGGCCAGACAGGTTGGCGAGGTCCTTGGACGAATTAACCACTGGACGCGAAATTAAAGAAAAATGTATGAAAACTTGTTCAACCAATACTGGGGGGACGGGAGGTAATGACAACATAGAACCGAACAAATATGAAACATACTTACCTCCTGCGACATGCGTCTATATTTAAAATTTTAAATTTATTCGTGTTATGTTAGATGTCATAGACAGTGTTGTTACAAAGTCGATAGTCGACAAATTGAATGAATGATCGGTTTAAAGTATCGCAAAAATATGTAACGAGCCTTGCTCAATTTTTATAAACATGGTCAGCTCAGTTACCTATGCTGTTTATTAAAAGAAATAATGTTTTTTAGGTACTCAAAACAACAATTATGATTTTTAAGATATCTTGCCCTACAACGGGCATTTTACGTAATACGGCGATTGTTTCAAATCAAAATTTTATTTGAAAAATAAAACAAATTTGACAATGACACATTTAATGACAATAGTCATTTTCGTATTTCAACCACCTACTGTTTTTAGGATTCCGGCCTTCAGAATGTATCTTCTTTTAAATCACACACACAATCTACAGAACACTAGGTTTCAAGTTAAAAATTATATTACATATTAAGGACTAGTAGAAGCGCTAATGGTTCAGTTGTCTTAAAATTCGAACCATAACAAATAAAACCGAAAGGTCTCGGGTTCAAACCCCGCCCGGCCCGAACTGTATCTCTGAGTTTTTAGTAAAATCTGAGTCAAGTACGGCCATTTTCATGGACCAATACTTGCTTTTGATGAAGGAAAACATCGTGAGGCACCATGAACACTAGTGGATTTTTTGCTAGTACCCATGTACAATGGAGAAGGCAAACCACTCCATTATTTTCTGGTCAAAATAGTCACTGTGTCAATTTCTTTACATACAATGACACCGTCAAGAGCCTAGCTCTTAAATATTAGAGAGAATGTGTACATAAAAGCTTTATTTGGAAAACAAAAATTCGTTCATTAAACGGTGAACCTATTTTTCAGAATATATTTTTCAAACAAAAATTTCGGATTATTTAGAAGTTTTTATTTAAAATTGGATCAGACTTCAGCAGCCCTTAAATGTAATTGAAAAAAATAATAAAAATATAATTAAATTGTATTTCTCATACATTTGCTATTGATATGGTCCTTAAAACATCGAAATTAAAATATTTACGGACTACGGATAGGCTCTTTTCTTACCAATCACTATTGTTGAAAAACCCCATGACTCAGATGTATAATTGATGAATGAGAATTTTCATAAAAACGAATAAAAAGTTTTAGTTTAAATGTATTTGAACATGGATAGTTAATAAATAGGGCCTTTTGATCAGATATGAATTTGCAGGCTCTATCTCCACTATTATGGATAAATACATGAACCTTCATGTGTATTTATTTGCCCTTAGAGAACTAGTACCTGGGCGACCGAACTTTGCTCGGTTATTACTATTTGTTGTAATATGGTGGTGTTAAGGTGAATCTATATTTATGATAAATATATATTGTTATCTCAAACATTAACTACATTTTTTTTATACTTGTCCAAAAACAATAAAAATTAAAAATTATAAATAAAATTTAAAATACAATAAATAAGTAAGTCGCGGAGCGGGATTCGAACCCGTAACTCGTTTCTTGCCATCCACGCCTTAAGCCGCTGGACCAGATGGACAGTGGCAGGCAAGACGAAATTAGCGACCATATTCTGCGTAAAATGGAAAACGCATGAAAAATCGAAATCACGCATTTTCCCAAACATAAGACTAATCAAGATCGATTGTTTACCCCCGAAAACCCTCATATACCCAATTTCAGCGAAATCGTTAGAGCCGATTCCGAGATCATAGAAATAATCAGAAACCATTATAGAAATAAATTTATATACTTTATGAGAAAAACATACAAAACGTGGCTTTTTAATATCGTAAAACAGGTCTTGTCTACTCCGTAAATAATAAAGAGGTGATTCTGTCTCTTTACTTACTGAAACTAAGATTGTTAGTTTCAGTAAGTAAAGAGACAGAATCACCTCTTCAACAAATATAATTACAAATAATGAGAAAAGTGAAACTGGTTATTTATGGATATTTATACATTTTGAGTATTTACTTAAATTGGCTATTTATCCGCCGCCCGTAATAAGATTGCATTCCTATCGATATCATTCATCGACACGTTCATCGATAGGTGCAAGCTCTAAATGAATGGAATGAACTGAAGAATTAGTGAACGAATGTAACAATGACAGAATTAATCCGACTCGTTAGAGTATGACAACATTCTGGTTGACTTCCAGTTTAAACCAAGGATTTTTTAAGTGGACGTATTATTCGGTCTGATGATTACGCATTTAATTAAATTCACTAGAAAATACTAAGAAATATTGGACAAAATGTGCTTACTGGTGAAAAGAAATGTTGTTTGTGCGACTACTGTAATTTTTACACTGCAATACCGCACACTTCACCATTTTTTACGCAATGTTTTGCCTTGAGTCTCTGAAGTCACACTGACGTAGCCTGTTGTTTAACATAGAAATATTTCATAGTACCGTGATAGAGGGGTAAGGAGTCAAATGTCATAATTTCGCGTCCAGTGGTTAATTCGTCCAAGGCGAGGTCTCATTGATGTTTATGAGCTTTGTTTAGCTTGTATTTCCTAAGTCGCCTCTTACGACATCCATGGGAAGACTTAGAGTGGTCCTATTCTAATCTGCCGGAAACCACACGGCACGTGGACCCGGACGAGCTTTTAGCAAAAAAAATAAAAATGTCGGTGATGTGGGTCTACCACGACTAAGCTTTTAACTTGCCACTAAGAATACTTTGATAATTGCGACTATCTTAAATCGCCTGATTGTCTGGATATTGATTACGTGCTTCGGAAGGCACGTTAAGCCGTTGGTCCCGGCTGCCATCAGGTAGTCGTTAAAGGGACCACGTCAAAGGCCGAGAGGCGGTTCCGAGGAACTCAGACACCAGGGTGTGTATAGTCGATTGACCATCTCACCCACTCAAAGTGATGATGACCATTGCGACTATCTGCTACAAGTAAATATTGTTCGCAGAAGTCGACACACCAATATAAAAGTACATTTTCTTTACAAAAATACATACATATTACTATTTCTTTATGTCTTACGGGGTAGACAGAGTCTAGGGCCACGCTTATCATGTTAGTGGACATGTACGTGAAAGACGGATCAATAGTGAAATAGTGACGAGTAGCACTATTTAGATCCACTATTCCGATCCAATATTTGCAGCCGCATCGCACATTGATATATGTAATTCCTAAGATTTTCGCAATTTCTACTGTCCGCGCGGGAGAGAAGCAGCTGGAACATTCTACTTTTTTTGTGATAAAGGACGGCAAACCAGCAAGCGAGTCATCTGATGGTAAGCGATCAGCGCTGCCCATGGACAACTGCAACACCAGGGTAACAGGAACGTTGCCGGCCTTTCAAGGAGTTGGGGGAAGGATGGGCCTCCGGCTCTGTAACTCACCGAACGAAGCATAGAAGCGGTAAAGCTCATACTCAAACGTCGATTTTCTGTGAAAGTGTGGTACTTCCTAGGACGAGCCGGCCCATTCATGCTACTAACAAAAATTAATTTTTTGGTGGCGTGGCTCTACCACACAAAAAATTCTGAATATACCAGACTAACATTTTCTTTCCTGTCTTTGAATATTTTTTTAACTTTTCCAAGCAGCTGCAGACAACATCTTTATCTCCATCTTAAAACAACTTGCAAATGCGGTATACATCACGAAAAATAAAGCAAAGTTTCGCAGGCGGTGTTTCGCAACCCTCCCTTTGTACGGAACCACCTGTTGTCGGCCTGATTTTATGGGGTTGGGCGAGGCCACAGAAATATAGGGACAGCATGTTCCCTGTTTATTTTATAGGATATTGTAAGTACATGTTAGCCACCTGCAATATGGCAGTAGTATTGTGCGTGACGTGACATACTCGTATTTAAAAAAAGAATGAACATTTCGATGTTCTGTGAGAGAAAATACATAATAAGTTTTTTTTTTTATTTGCCGTTTTATCTCTTAACGTTTCAACCGAAGTACACCAACAGATTATAAATTGATAAAAAAAAAAAGAATGGCTTTTTATTCATAGTTATCGTATTAGTAACTATAATAACTTAGAGTGCAGTTTGTTGCCGCTTCTTCTGCACTCCGCTTTTGAAGCGGCATTAAACTTAGCCATAAGTAAATTACTGACGTCAACAATTCTCAGTTGAAAATATATAACAATTAATAAGTGTGCAAATGACCTATGTTAAATAAACGTTTTTGAATTTGAATTTGAATTTGACTTAGACAACATATAAAAGTAGATAACTAACGAGCCCGGCTTCGCACGGGTGCGATAAATTATACATATTAACCTTTCTCTGAAATCACTCCATCGATAAATTATACATATTAACCTTTCTCTGAAATCACTCCATCGATAAATTATACATATTAACCTTTCTCTGAAATCACTCTATCTATAAAAAAAACAACGGGTTACACTCCAGGAGTGCCGGCAAAAGTGAAAACTCCGCGCAGTAGAAAGAGACAAATATTACTACCTCTCCTACGCCGCACCAGCGGTCTCAGGTCACGTGTCCATCTTACGAATTTTCGATCAGGTCACGTGTTCTGACGCGAGTTAAAAAAAAATTACCCATCCCAAAAAGTGCACAACGCCGCTAGGTTTCCCTTCGAAACGCATCAAAATCCGTTACGTATTTTTAGAGATCTAGGAGTATGCAAACAGGGACAGACAGACAGTGGGAAGCGATTTTGTTTTATTATAAACTATGTAGTAATATATCGTATAAAAATACTTTTTTCTGAAATTTTTTTATCGCACAAAGATATATTTAACTCATGTATGTAGCCAGAACAGTGAATTAACAAAGAAAAATTTAAATAACTCATTGCCTCTTGAACGCGTCTTGGACGTCCTGACCTATAAATTTTTATTTACACATACCTTGTTACCCTTCAAAGTAAACGTCTTATCAGATACGTGTTCAAGTAGGCTTTCATTAAAATAATCAATGATTACATTGTTGTAGTCAAAGTATATACAAGATGCAAAAGCGAGGAGTTTTAATGGAACTGGAACATAAATACGGTAAGACAATTTTTACTATGTCGACTTTTATGTAAGTAGTACCTGGGCGACCGAGCTTTGCTCGTTTATTACTATTTATTGTAATATGGTGATGTTTAGGTGATAAAAGTCAAAAGTCAAAGATTTTTATTCAAAATTGGATACATGTATCTCTTTTTGAACGTCATATTTTTATTTCTTATATTTGTTTAATTTATGCAAAATCGAAATACTACTAGCGTTTCGCAACGACCACTGGTGAGAAGAATACGCCGAAAGAAACTCAGTCCAGACTTGGTCCCTATGTGCCTGAAGGGCTCCGATTACATTGTTTACATATATTATATCATCAAATAAATTTATATTAATTGCCAAGCATTTTTATCAATTATATAATGAGCAATGCAATAATATGCTTTTTTTACTAATTGGTATTTTACAGTCGCTTTAAACTTAAGTATAGGCAGACCTAATATTTCTGCAGGAATTTTATTATAGAAGCGTACTCCTAGACCCAGAAATGAATGCATAGTTTTCTGCAATCGCAAAACTGGTGTAGCTAATTTATTTTTATTTCTCGTATTTCGATCATGAATATCACTATTTTTCTTATATAAATCAAGATTATGGCGCACAAACATAATATTCGCAAATATATACTGAGAAGGTAATGTTAAAATATTTATATCTTTAAACAATTCTCTAAGAGATTCTCTAGCACCAAGGTTATATATAGATCTGATAGCGCGTTTCTGCAGTACAAATATGGTGTTTACTTCTGCAGCGTTACCCCATAGTAAAATTCCGTAAGACATAACACTATGAAAGTAACTGAAATATACTAAACACGCAGTATCAACATCGGTCAGTTGTCTAATTCTCCTAACAGCATAAGCTGCAGAACTAAGTTTACCCGCTAACGTAGTAACATGGGCACCCCATTGAAGCCCGGCATCAAGAGTTATTCCAAGAAATGTTGTTTTATCTGTTAAATCTAGTGGTTCATTATCCATTATTATACGTGTAGGAATTTTTTTAACATTTGGTAAGCAAAATTTAATACATTTCGTTTTCTTAGCATTTAATAACAGATTGTTCGCTGTAAACCAATCCAACACCTGAGCTAAAGTACTATTAACCACGTCAAAAGAATCAGTTTGTCTATCAATTTTGAAGACAAGAGAGGTATCATCGGCAAGAGATGATAATCTACATAAACTTAAAAAGTAAAATGTGAATTGACAATATTATTATTGACAATCGATTTCTGGTCAGGTGATCCTAATGAGAAATATATATTGGTATCTCAAACATTGACTACATTTTTTTAAACTTGTTTAAAAACAATTAAAATTAAAAAAAATGTATATATAAACTTGAACATATAAAATAAAAATAGAAGTAAGTCACCGAGCGGGATTCGAACCCGTAACACTCGTTTCTTGCCGTCCGCGTCTCAACCCGCTGGATCAGACGGACAGTGGTCGACAGGACGAAATTAGCGACCATATTCTGCGTGGAAAGAAAAACGCATGAAAACTGGAAAACACGCGTTTTCCCAAACATAAGACTAATCTAAATCAATTGTTTACTCCCGAAAACTACCAAATTTCAGCGGAATCGTTAGAGCCGTTGCCGAGATCATAGAAATTAATTTATATAGATAGATACATATAAATAAATATAATAAAGAATTGTATAAGATAGAGGTATGAGTAGGTATAACATACTTTGTAATATAATTTAAGGGACTATATTTTATCCACTTCTAGATATATTATCATTATGAAAGTTTGCAGTTGGTGTGTCTCTAGTAGTGATGTTTAGATCTGATTGACGGAGCTGAATGGTAGGAACTGGAACTCTATAGTTGAACAACTTATTCCAGTCATGTCAGGAATTTGTTTGCAGAAATGCGTATTATGCATTAAGCATATTTAGTATTTTTTTTAGTTCTGTATTAGTTAAACGTAATTTTTATTATTCATATTTTATTTGATTTCAGTATACCAATTTATAAAAAAGTAAAAATACTTTGCTATGCTATGCTTTTGTTAAATTATACTTTTATCAATATGGCGGTTAAATAACTAACTAAACAACCCAGATACCAGTTAGTAGTTTATATAAATTAATTGAATGAAATTTTGGACAATTTTTTTATAAGATGTAGCAAGGGAAGGTGAGGGATGCGCGGTTGTTTCCGCTGGTAGACACATGCGCCACAGATTTCCGGCAAGACGCTCCGGTCACAAAACACCTGGCCGAAAACAACTTCCAACGACTCCACTTTTTACTTCATAATAACCCTTCGAAATTTGAATTCGAGGGAACAACTCCTTTACCCCTTCATTCATTTTTTACAACCGCCATTCTGCTTCTTGTCTATGCTCCGATGCGTTTCATTCTAAGCATTTCTTAACCCTTCTAATTTTAAATTTCAAAAGTCGCAGTTTTTCGTAATTAATGCCAAGATGGTTATCGTGTTTTTGCTTGCGTTTTTAGTTTTTTGGTGGCATATGGTGGATTGTTTTAGTTATTTTAAGGTTGGCATGTGCCGGGCGCCATTCGCGACAGACGGTGATGTCACTGCATTATTTTTGATTATTAGTCGGAAAGGGTTAATGGTTTTTGTTTAAAAAAGTCACTTCTAATTATGGAACGTGACGTTTCAATTTACGCAGCTGAAGAAATGTTTTGAAAACATACAATCTGTTTTATGTCGGTTGTTATGTAACGTACGTATATGTTGTTATCTTCTATTATATCAAAATACACCCATGACCAAGCCAATTTATTGGCTTGGTCTTTTAAAAATACACTTACCAAAATGATATTTTTTGTATACTTACTGATTGATAATTTGGCAAGTCATATGGGAACAAAGGCTTTAAAACTTGGTGATGCATGAAATTAATTGCTTTAAAAATGAACCCGGGAAAGACAGGACAAAGACCGAATATGTAGCTGGTTCAAATCCTGCCCGCGTGGAATATATTTCTACCATATCTTTAGTCTTTATTTAAGGCGCTGTATCCCTTAACCGTTTGTAGCGGACATCGCGCGATATATTATTATTATATACTCGTGTCATACCTGTCATCAGTCTCAGTTCAAACCCGTGTCTGCCATTTCCGTGTTGTACCCAAATATTGTATTTTTTTAGGTATCCATCTAGCGAGCTAAATGAGCACATATAGCTATACTTTTTAAAGACGTTTATAAGTTGTTAGTTGTCGCTGAAAATATCAAGTAATTAGCGACGAAACTTTTTCTGGAGAGCTTTTTTGCTATTTTATTTAGCTAGGTATTAGATATTTTTTTGAAAATATTTCAATGTTACCATTTATTTTGATCTTTGAATTGTACTTCATATTTTTTTCATGCTAGTATTCCATGAAAAATAAGGCTAACTGCGTGACAAAAAATAGATGTTTTAAGGTCTTCTGATGTACAGGGCCTTAATAAGAGTATGTCAGAACAGCGTTGTGAATGCTAAAACCTTTATCCAAGAAAGAAATCAATCAATTCAAATTTCGATTGGTTGTTTTTAAGAAGTAAAAAAATCGTGTTTTTGCCTAATTTGACTGAGACAGATGCGATGTCTGGCTAATGGAGTGGAGAAAGTGATGCTTTGCACTCTGACCTTAGTTTGGCCGTATTCTCTCATGGTCCAAATATATACCGCGCCAAGTTTACCCATAAGAAGTTATTTTTGAACCCGAAATGGTTTAAGCACTTGATATTTCTACGCAAGTGGCATAATGTCTTCAAAAATTGAAATAATAAATTGAAATGTGGCATTTTTTGTTCTGCTATTGAATGACCTCTAAAAATAGGCACATCACTGAATATTTATTGCTTTAATAGTCCAAAGACTTTTGGAGAGATAAAATTCGCAACTTCACATTTTTTGGACAGTCCACTATTGCCTGGCAGATGTGACATCACACATGTCTTTTGTACAGGTGTTATAAGAAGTTTGTTCATCAGCTATGTTAAATATTGCGTTTATGGGAATGGTCTTATAATAAAAGTTTCAATATTTATTTGTTTTTTTTTATTCAGATGTTCATACTTTTAAAATGGTTCAAAAGTACTTTTTAGATAGATGCTTGCGAAATCGAAAATATTTTTAAAATCTACACATAATGCAGATTTTCTTAAACATCAAAATAGTTCAGTTTTCTTTATTTTGTAACTATTATGGCATGTTTCCAAAATAATATCTAATCGTATTATAAATACTTGAACAATAAACTATTCTACTATTTAATGCAAATGTTTGGATACATATATTTGTGGCCATGGATGTCTGAGGTCAGGTTAATCAATGACTAAAAAGGGGAAATGTTATTTAATTTTTAATTTGTCATTTAATAAGACCAAGTTTTGAATGGAGTCCTGCGCCAAAAATAGTCTAGCCTAATACGGAAACTCCATTGAACCGCCTCAGAGCATTGGGTAGATGTTTCTTTTCAGACCATATCTGCTGTTGATCATAGACGATTGATTTCGATATGTTAGCATTTGGCAGGCGATTCCGGGTGTTTGTTATGAAAATTGAATAGATGGATTGCAATAATTATGAACTCTCGGAAAGATCGATTCAGAGGTTAGTAGGTTTGTCCGCGGCTTGAGAATGTGAATTGCATGTTACGTAAGTTAAATTAAAATATAATAACTTCAAAAGTAAGGCTGAGACGTACATAAAGCATGTAACGATGTCATCGTCATTCAAAAATACCAGATCGCATTATTCAAATATTTAAACGCTTATTCAGAGAATAGGCCATTCCACGCACTCTCTCGGAAATAGTAGATTTTCCAGGATAAAAGGAACCCTGTGTCTTTCCTCGGGCCTTAAAATACGCATATATCAAAATTCATCGCAATTGGTTTAATACTTTTTAGGTTGAAGCCCGAAATGGCAACAGACTGACAAAGTAACTATCACATTTATAATATTAGTATGGATATGTTTAAAAAAACAATATTACAGTATTACATACGAAAGGCTAGGCCGTCGTCAATTTTACACCAAGAATCGGCGCATCTTAAATTGACGACATATTTATACACAGGTAGAAACAATTTGTTAAATGGCTCGTATTCATCAATAAAACAAATCGATGAGTCGTGTATCAATCAATGGAGTGAAAAACTCAATCGATTAAATATATTATGATCGGACGTAATAAATCGATCGGGCTGTATGTAAACTGACGCTCTCGCCTTGTTTTATCAATATTAATGAAATGGATTTAGCCATAGACGTTTAGATTAAAAAGAGGTAGATGACTCACTGAAAGTTAAGACCCACACGTCAGTGAATACATTGTTCTATGGTTAAGAGAGTAAAGTGATAGACAGTTGTCTCATTTTTATAGAAATACCTATCTATACTAAAAATTTTCCCATAAAGGACATTTGTTATTCTCCTTCGGACTTCTTTACGTATCTACGAGTCATTTATATAGATATGTGCTTGATTTTTCTCTATATTAACGTCCTATTTTTTGTAAGTTAAAAGCTTTTATTTTTTATATTCGACACACAAAACTGATGTTAAGTAAACAAATAATGTTTGCATACTTTCCGTACATGATCAAGCATCTTTACATTCTTTAAATCATTATTTATAACCATTTATAGGTATTAAGGTATTATTTTAGTTTCACTCTGGCCACTAACATTATGATAATTCGAACATTTGCAAAAAGAATTAAATTGCGTTGATTGATGAAATTTTAAAACAAAAAATATTCAAATTTGGAATCATCATTCGATTATCGCATATTGCAGATTATGGTAAATTATTAGATCATAATATTTATAACTTCTTATGAATCATTTAGTACGATTAGGTACCTATTTAATAATTACAAAGATATTGTGTAGGTTTGCATAGAACTTTACAAAAAGGCAAGAGATACAATATGTATAGAGTCGGCAACGCATCAGCACCTCCTCTAGTGCTGCAGATGTCCATGGGCGACGGGGACCACTTTCCATCAGGTGGCTCGTCTGCTCGTTTGCCGTCAAATATACATAAATAATTGTAAAGAGAACCCTGATCATTGAAGGGGTGATTCAGCCCGTCGATACGAACAACTTTTGCCTATGGGACCAATGACGGGCGCTCAAAATTTTTTTGACGTTCCCAGATTTATTATTTCGTATTATAGAGTTCCAGTTGGGGATTAACTCATTAGGACATATAACATTCAAAGAATAGAATAACAAATTGTAGTACCTTCAGTATAACATTTAATTATTACATTACTAACTACATAGTAATAGATACTAGGTATGACAGATACTTTCAGGCAGTTACATTTTTTTAGGTAATAGGGCATTAAAAATATAAACTGGCTAAGTCTGTATCGCATACACACCAAGATTTCCGAACCATCATACTCCATCATATTCATCATATTTCCATATGAAAAAGTCGCGTTAGTAAGTATTTATTAGAATAAATATTTACGAGAATAACGTTTCAAAACAATCTTGTAATGCTACGCAAAGTAGTACGTACCCATCGATATGGTTTGTGGGCGATGTCTTACATAATTCACTTGCATTGGATGAGCTCCGTAGCACAGTTGTTAACACGCCCGGGTTCGTTTCCCGACCGGGTCAAGATGCAAAATGTCTGTCTGTCTGTATAAGTATCTATTATAAAATGTAGTATCGTTGAGTTAGTTAGCATCCTACGTACGACATAACATACTATATATGGGTCAACTCTTGCGATGTAGGGGATAATTGGTCAAGCGAGAAAATTTTGTCAACTGGTCAAGCGTTTTTTAACCGCTCCAACTTCTTGCTCTCAACAAGATCTGAATAAGGCAAACGAACGGGCAATCACGGTAGCAAAGCAGAGGTCGAAACAAACGAGTATTTAATGTGTACGTAAAGCCATTTTACGGTTCGAATGAAGAAGAATACTGATAGCCGTTTAATCGTATTGTTTGGGATTAGCTTTCGCCCGCGGCTCCGCCCGCGTCAATGTCGATCCCGAAATAGTACCTTTTCCCGGGATAAAAGGCCTATGTCCTTCTCCGTACTCCAGACAACTTGTATGCAAAATTTCATGGTGATCGGTTGAGTAGTTATAGCGTAAAAGCGTAAGAAACAAACTCACTTTCGCATTTATAATATTTTTTTTTGTTAGCCGTTTGTGTCCCACTGCTGGGCAAAGGCCTCCCCTCTTTCCCTCCATTCATCTTTATCTTTAGTCTTTTCCTTCCAGAGTCTTTCGAATGCTCGTATGTCATCCGACCACCTCGTCCTCGGTCTTCCTCTCTTTCTACAGCCATCTGTTAGAACCCAGTCAGTTGAGATTTATAATATTATAATATTAGTAAGGATAAAATATTGTTAAAATATGTAAGTACTAACTTATCTACATTTTAATCTAAGAGGTTATACAAACGCATCCACAAAACTAGCAAACATTCTAAGCATATTTTGTAAGCGTAAGTTTTGGCCGCACAATGCACAGACCGACAGACAGTTATGCATATATAATGCGCATGTTTGACCTCTGACAGAGATACAGCATCTGTCAATGTATTAACGTGATGCATTATGTCGGCTAATGGTGGAAAAGTGAGTTAATATCATGGAGATGACAGCAAACTTATACTTTTTAACGTGAGTCTAAGATTCTAGCTATAAAAATTTATGTAGATAAAAATGAATCTCATTAATTACAAAGTGTTATCGTGTACATCAAACGTCTATGGTTAAACTGCCTACGTATAAAATGTTAATGTGCCAAACATCGAAAATTTAAAGATTGATTGTATTTAAAAAATTAAAATACCCTAACATTATATTGTCGAAGGAATAATCTACATCCAATATGTTTAAAATCTAGTTATCTATAAAAGTGACATCGAAAGACCTTAATATCGAAGTAAGTACCCCATATAACAGAAACAACTTGACCACAAAGGGTAAGGGTAGGGACAAAATTAAGTCTGAAAGAGAGCATACTGCATAGTAACAACAAAAAGCAAAAAGATAGTCAGGGAAGTCTCCCAGTTGATGAAAAATCTTGTCCAAGAGAAGAATCTCTAACTAATGAGTACACGTTTATTCCGCTTGGTGTCGAAACATTAGGTCCATGGGGTCCTAGCACTAAGAAATTTCTAAAGGGGTTAGCGCCCAGACTTATCGACGCCGCTGGTGACAAGAGGGCTGGCTCTTTCCTCGCACAAAGAATTGCAATTGCTATTCAGCGGGGGAATGCAGCTAGTGTTCTTGGCACTTTACCACAGCAACACCTTTGTTTATATTTTAAGTTTTTAATTCTTTTATATTTAAGGTTTTTTTTAGTACGAATATAGTTAGGTTTATTTATAAGTAGTTTTTAGGTTAGTTTATATTATTTATAAATGTTAGATTTATATCCAGATTGTGTACACAGATTAATTAAATAAGTATATACAGAAGAATATCGTCTTTATTACTTGCGGTCTGCTCTATACAAGAGTTATCTCAGTGGCTAATGGCAAATATTCGGCATCACGAATAGGCGCGCGCTAACAAATAAACAATCAGTTTAATTACAAGGAAAATCTCAATGATTTCACTCGAGGAGATCTAAAAGATAAAATAGATGCTTCCTTGATGTCTTCTTTATATGTACATCCGCTCTCATATAACTGTTAAGTTTAGGTACCTACTCGTTTTAGAGTTAAAAGATCTTTTTCTTAGATAGTGTCGTTGCATCCGAAAAAGTACATTCTGTGAGGTACTAAATATAAAAAAAAACTGTCATTAGTGTTACTGCTTGTGTGGTAGTCAAACGGTCAAAGATCGGGTTCGTGTCAACCCGACTCATACATGTGAGGTTGTTTACTTTTGTATGATCATTTTAATCGACTATTGGTAAAAACTGCCTCTGTGGTCCAGTGATTAAGGCTTGCCTGGAGACCCGGGAGTCGTGGATTCGATTCCCACGGGAATCGTTGTTTCCAGTTTGGTTAGGACATTGCAGGCTTGAATTACTTGATTGTCTGATAATAAAGATGATTCCGTGCTTCAGAAGGCATGTTAAGCCGTTGGTTCCGGCTGCCATTTGGTAGTCGTTAAAGGAACGACGTCAGAGGCCGAGAGGCAGTCTCGAAGAACTCTGACACCAGGGTGTGTATGGTCGATTGACCGTGGCACCTACTCGAAATGTACTACCTAATCTGCAAAGTCGGTAACGGTGGAAATGAGATATGTAGATGCGTCACAACCTCAACGTTTAGGCCAATCGTGCCTCTCTGTCGCTTGTTCCGCGCTTTCGCTTGCACACAAACGTGACACTTTTTCGTGCGAGCAGCCGGTGTTTATTGATTTATAAGAGTTATCCCGTCAAAAACAGTTTGTCATCATGCGTGGTCTCGTCCTTGTCGCTGCAAGTTGCTATAAAGTTGCAGTCGTAACTTCATAGTAGAGATTTAGTATAGAGTTGCACGTAGTGTTGCTGTAGAGTTGCTGTAGTATTGCTGTAGAGTTATCGTAGTGTGTGTCGAAGTGTCAGGGGTGTCATCCTCAACTATTCGGCCGGTATTTGCAGGTTTGGCATAGGGTACGCGCGCCTGGCCTCCCAAGCTACTACTTGCTTTTCCTCCTATTCATCCGAGTAAGTAGTATCCAAATACTTTCATTCCCTTCCTAAATCCAACAGATACCTATCCTTTCCCAGCTCAAATGCTTTTTTTAACTACATGTTGTATTAGGCATTTGTCTCCCATCTCACCTAATGCTAAGTGACGATGAAGACAAGGATGTTTCATGCCTATCCAAGAGATTCCCATTTATTCTACTTTTGAATGTCCCGGGACTGTTCTTGTCTGGGAATGTAGACGCAGACAGTTCATTCCACACCTTAGCTACTCGAACCAAAAAGGAACTGTCAAAGCGTTTACTTCGACTCTTTGGTCAACAGTATCGGAAGCACAAGAAGCTAAAGCAACTGCGCTCGCCAACCCGTCTGCCAAGCGTGGTGAGAGTCAATATGGGACGAAGAATCCTTGGGAGAGACATTTTACTAGCAGTGGACTTCGTACGGCTGAGATGAAGATGATGATGTCTTATAGTTAAAATGTTGATCTGTAGCACGTGCTACGCATGCAGCTGCATCCAAATGGAAGTGCATCCATTATGTTCTCAAGTGCGTTTCGACAATTAGAACTAGTTGGGTTTTGATTGAGGTAGTGTTATTGTGGACATACCTGACTATAATATGTAAGCATATAGAATCATATATTGCTTGATACGGGGTAGATTGAACTTAAAAGTTTCTGTCACACAACTATTAGTCATAGCAGAAAGAAGGACGACAACCTCTGTGGCACAGTGTTACCGCGTGTGCCTTTGCCACCCAGGCATGATGATGATCATCATCATCATCATCATCTCAGCCGCAAGAAGTCCACTGCTGGACATAGGCCTCCCCCAAGGATTTCCAATATGACCGGTTGGAAGCGGCCTGCATCCAGCGTCTTCCTGCGACCTTGGTTAGGTCGTCCGACCACCTTGTCGGTGGGTGTCCAACGCTGCGCTTGCCGGTACGTGGTCGCCATTCGAGCACCTTTCTGCCCCATCGGCCATCGGTTCTTCGAGCTATGTGCCCCGCCCACTGCCACTTCAAAGAGCTAATCCGCTGAGCTATGTCGGTGACCTTTGTTCTTCTACGGATCTCTTCGTTTCTGATTCGATCTCGCAGAGAAACACCGAGCATAGCCCTCTCCATAGCTCTTTGAGCTACCTTGAGCTTTCTTATGAGGCCCATAGTAAACGACCACGTTTCGGACCCGTAAGTCATCACTGGCAACACACATTGGTCGAATACTTTCGACTTGAGGCACTGAGGTATTTTGGACGAGAAGACACTTCGGAGCTTCCCGAACGCTGCCCAGCCGAGTCGGATTCGTCGAAAGACCTCATCCTTGAAGCTGGAACTTCCAACCTGGATCAATTGACCCAGATAGATATATTGGTCAACAGCTTCAAGTATGGAGCTCCCAACAAGCACTGGAGAAGGCGCAACATGGACATTCGACATTATTTTCGTCTTGTCCATGTTCATTTTAAGGCCCACTTGTTGGGAAACTTCATTGAGGTCATTGAGCATGGCACTCAGATCCTCCAGCGACTCCGCCATTATAACAATATCATCGGCAAATCGAAGGTGAGTGATATACTCGCCGTTAATATTAATGCCAAGTCCTTTCCATTCCAGCAGCTTGAAGGCATCCTCCAGAGCAGCGGTGAACAGTTTTGGAGATATCACATCTCCCTGTCTCACACCTCTCTGTAGTCGGATAGCCCTCGTACTCTGCTCCTGTACTCGGACTGACATTGTGGCGTTGCTGTATAGGCACTTCAACACTTCGATATACCGATGATCGATGCGGCATCGCTGGAGAGATCGAAGTACGGCCCATGTTTCGATCGAATCAAAGGCCTTCTCATAGTCCACAAACGCTAAGCATAGTGGCCGGTTATACTCTCTGGTCTTCTGTATAACCTGCCGCAGCGTGTGGATGTGGTCTATGGTACTATAGCCTTTTCGGAAACCGGCTTGTTCGGGAGGCTGGAAGGCATCGAGCCTGTTCGTGAGACGATTCGTGATTACTCTCGAAAACAGCTTATAGACGTGGCTCAGGAGCGTGATGGGTCTATAGTTCTTCAGTAGGGTATTGTCGCCCTTCTTGAAGAACAGCACCACCACGCCCCTGTTCCACGTCTCTGGCGTCACGCCCTCGAGCAGAACGGAATTGAAGAGCCTCTGAAGGACTTTCAGTACCGGCGTTCCGCCCGCTTTCAGAAGCTCTGCTGTGATTCCGTCCTCGCCCGGCGCCTTGTTATTCTTGAGCTGTTTGAGAGCAATCCTAATCTCGTACAGGCTGATGTCCGGGATATCTTCGGTATAGTGTCGGGTAAGTTTGGCTCTAGGATCTTTGGCCAAACTTATAATGGGTTTGGCTACTGAGGTAAACAGCTGTCCATAAAACCTCTCGATCTCGCCCAGCACCTCGGCTTTTGACGATACCACGCCGCCGTCCTCCTTCTTCAGCTTAGTCAATCGGCTCTGCCCAATAGACTCCACTCTTGCGAACACTTTGGAGCCTTTATTTTGCTCTATCGTCTCCTTAATACGCTTGGTATTAAAGGAACGAATGTCGTGTCGCAAGGCCTTCTGGATTTGTCTATTGAGCTGCCGATGTACGTCCGCGTCTTCGGAGGTCTGCAGCGGCATAGATCGTCGCGTGGCCATCAATTTTAGGGTCTGGGGCGAGATTTTTTGAAACTTTTGTTTCGGGCGGGACTTAAAAAACTTCGCTCCCGCCGCTTGGACAGTATCTACGAACCCATTATTTAACTCGTCCACAGATACGCAATCCTTCAAGCAATCGAAGCGATTCGAGAGTTCCAGTTGGAAGCTTTCGACATTTTGGATATGGGCCGGAGACGGTCGGAGCGTAGACTTCATCAAGCGAGTCCTCTCTCGTCTGAGATCGATATTCAAGATGCCTCTTACTATTCGGTGATCACTTCCGATTTTAATCCTGTTGATCACAGAGACATCATTGAATATCTCTCTCCTCGTCGACAAGATGAAGTCTATCTCATTTTTGACAGGGGCCTGGTCCTTTCTGCTTGGACCCATCCAGGTCCATTTTCTGTTTGGCGGCTTCTTGAAGAAGGAGTTCATCGCGTAGAGTCCCTCCTCCTCCAAGAAATCAGCCAGCCTATGGCCCCTTTCGTTCCGCTTTCCATACCCAAATTGCCCCACTCTGGCCTCTCCGTCGCTCCGCTTGCCAAGTATTGCGTTGAAATCCCCCATAACAACCGTAAAATAGGTTTGGGAAGCGTGTATGGCCCTACTGATGTCCTCATACACCACTTCCACCTCTTCATCTGAGCGTTCCCCGGTCGGCATATATACCTGAATTACCTTCAGCAAGTATCTTTTAGATACTCTGAGTATCAGGTATATTACCCTACTGGAAACACTCTCGATGGTTATGACGTTGTTAATGAGGGACTTGTGGACGAGAAACCCGACACCATGCTGTGACTTTTTAAAGTCACCCTCCCGGTGATAGAGTAGGTTACCAGACTTTAGGGTTGTCGTGCCCTCTCCCTCTCTTCGGACTTCCGACAACCCCACTATGTCCCATCGTAACCTACTCATTTCCTCTTCCACTTCCTCGACCTTCTCGTCTAGCCTCATAGTGCGAATGTTGTGTGTCACCAGGGCCAGTCTTCGTTGGGGGTGGTAGCCGGATCTCTTCCGGAGATTCTTAGCACCCCCTGCCCCGCCGTTACCATGACCGCTACCGGAGCCAGGAATAGCGGGGCCGCCGGGGACTGGGGGCCTTGGTATATTTTCTAAATCCATGGGGGGATTTTGCCATACTCACCACGCTTGGCAGACGGGTTGGTGAGCGCAGTGTATTTGGCTTATATCGCTTTCGATGCTGCTGCCCATCGAAGACGTTTTTAAGCGAGGGATGGGAAGGAGTTTGTTGGATTTTGGGAAAACGGGATAAAGGTCTTTGGGATACTACTCACTCGGATGAATCAGGGATGAGTAAGCAGCAGCTCGGGGAGCCGGGCGCGCGTACCCGTAGCCATTACCTGCAACCACCGGTCAAGCAGTTGCGAATGGCACCCCCTGACTATTGATATGATGATGATATTTATTTATAAAAAAAGGAATATTTATGCAAAAAGTTGAAAAATTAATTAATTACCTATGATCTATTTACTACGATGAATTATTTATTATTTATAAATTTATTACTACATGCTACTTTAATTGACCAGAATAATTTAGGACTGAACTCTAAAGGGCTTATAATTATCTTGGTTAAATAGTTTTAACTGCTGAATTATTAAAAAGGTGTCACACACCGCAGAGAGAAAAACATAAAATTCTGAACGTACGAATCTACGGGTTGAATAAGAACGAAGTTTACTAAATACAAGGAAGGTCCACACTAACTCAATCATAAAAACTAAAAGGAGATGAAATAAAAAGTAGTATTAGAAAAAAGTAAGTATTCAGCCTTAGCACGTGTTCCACGGCACATGTGTAGAGGAACTCTTTTAATCACAAAAGGACGAATCGGAAGTACGATTCTATGGGTTTCACAATTAGAGCACATGCCACCCTCACATAATACGACCAACATGTCTTGACCTGTCCCACCTTCAATTTTCTTACTACCCATCACCTAAGCCCACAATCGCAAAGGTCAAGTTATGTTGGATCTGCTCACAGATTTCTTTGATTATAAATGAATAACACTTCCGTTCGAGTTTATATTGTGCAATAAAACCTTCGTTTTTTAACAGGTACTTGCATTGTGAGGTATTTTGTCGGATGTTAACTGATTGAATTGACAAAAAGTTCATTACAATAACAATAATGTTCAATTCTTGAAAGTTATTTAATATCAAAGATAGAGGGACGCTCTTCGACCCCGGCTTCGTAAGGATAGTTATTTTACATAAAAATCAGAGATATTCTCTACATGTTAGTGAAAACCGCATCATGACCGCCTCAATACTTTTAATGTTACTTCTAGATATAGGTAGAGTCCGCCTCGAAACCAGGTTTTTAGCCATAATTCTTAGAGATGTTTAATTAAAATCGATCCAGCCATTTACCAGGATAGAGGGATTTTCATGCGCATTCCATATTATCACGTCTTTATCTCTTACGGGGTAGACAGAGCCTAAACTCATAAGACTTAAAGGCCACGTTTAGCGTGTTGGTGGAAAACGGAATCAAAATAGTGATGGGTTGCTAGCCGCATCACCTATTGTCATGATTCTTTAGATATTCGCCCATTCCTCGGGGTCCCAACAATTGATACGGCGGTAGCTACACCCCTGTATAGTACTCTATGTTGCGTTATTGGGCATTCAAAGTTCCCTTTGGTGATGTTGTTTAAAAAGGTTGAGGGCGCTCTGCCCTCGCCTCAAACTCCCAGTGAAGTAGCGAAAGCTCACTTGGAGCTAGCAACATAGTCATTTAAAAAAAAAAACTCCCATGAGACCGACCTCATCTAATAGCTCAAATTACTCTGATTGCTCAAGAAATATTAAATAAAAGAAATAGTTAACTCGTGTGATGTATTTGATGTTGCAATACCGCTGACACGTACATGTAAGTTAATAACCGTCAAGAGATATATTACAGTGGACCGCTTACTATAATTCGATGTCAAACTAACTGGAGACCTATAAATAAAGATTGGATATTAAAGCACCAATTTAACGTATCCAATTATATCATCAATCCTGTCTAATTATTTTGACGAGCTGTGTGGCCTAGTGGTTAACATGCCAGGCTGCCACACCGACGGTCCCGGTTTCGATCCCTGGTCAGGTCAAAGTTTCAGATTGGCCTGGGTCTTGGATGTTTATCTATATATTTGTTATAAAATATAGTATCGTTGTGTTAGTATCCCATAACACAAATCTCGAACTTACTTTGGGGCTAGCTGCGTAATTTACGTGATTTGTCAATACATATTTATTTACTAGCTGTTGCCCGCGACTTCACCCGCGGCAATTTCTGTTATTATGATTAATTAGTTTTTAATTACTATACAGATAAATAATTTTCCCCCCGTTTTCAAAATATTTTTTATTGATACTACGCTCCTATTGGTCGCAGCGTGATGTTTTACAGCCTAAAGCCTTCCTCAATAAATGGACTACCCAACACAAAAATAATTTTCCAATTTGAACTAGTAGTTCCTGAGATTAGCGCGTTCAAACAAACAAACAAACTCTTCAGCTTTATAATATTAGTATATAGATTATTTCATCATCATCATCATCATCACAAAAAGTCCATTGCTGGACATAGGCCTCTCCAAAAGATTCTTCGTTCCATGGGAGGATATTGCCATACTCACCACGCATGGCAGGCGGGTTGGCGAGCGCAGTTTCGTTGGCTTCTTGTGCTTCCGATGCTGCTGCCCATCGCAAGTATTTTGAAGCTAGAGAAGGATAGGAATTTGGAAGGGAATAGAACAGAATAGAATTTTTTATTTGCTAGAATACAGAATTTAAAAGGGTCTTAAATATAATTTCACTGTACATTTATTCAGCCACTATAAGGGGCGTGCAAGTATTTAGACTTATTTAATTAATAAAATCATAATAATACAAATAGAATAAATAAAAATTATTAAAAAAATAATAATAATGATGCCTCATACTATTTATCATGTCATATAAAAATTCATATATTCTTTCACATTATAAAAACATTCGCCCAATAACCATTCTTCTAATCGTGTCTTAAACGCCCTACCTTGCAAATTCTTAATCTCTTTGGGAAGTTTATTATATACTAGCTGTTGCCCGCGACTTCGTCCGCGGCAATTTCTGTTATTAAGATTAATTAGTATAGACAAATTTCCTCGTTTTCAAAACATTTTTTATTGATGCTTTACTCCTATTAGCCGCAGCGTGATGTTTTTTAGCTTAAGCCTTCCTCAATAAATGGACTATCCAACACAAAAAGATTTTTCCAATTTGAACCAGTAGTTCCTGAGATTAGCGCGTTCAAACAAACAAACAAACTCTTCAGCTTTATAATATTAGTATAGATAGTTATGCACATGTTGTAAACATTTTTGTCATATATGTTACTTCTAGATGTGGGTTTATACAACAAGTTAATATATGAAGAAAAAGGGATGACTAAGGGAATGAAAGGTATTGGGATACTACTCACTCGGACGAATGGGGGAATAGCAAGTAGCAGCTCGGGAGGCCAGGCGCGCGTACCCGGTGTTATACCTGTAACCACCGGAACGGCAGTTGGGGATGACAGCCCTGACCATTATTTATTGCGTGTTATTTTCATCTCATAGCCGTGTGGTATCCGGCAGAGTAGAATAGGACCACTCCAAGTCTTCCCGTGGATGTCGTAAAAGGCGACTTAGGAAATACAAGCTAAACAAAGCTTATAAACATCTAAGAGACCTCTCTAACCCGTCTGGCCAACGTGGAGAGTGTAGGCCAAGTCCTCTGGCTGCTCTGGCCAAGTATGACCCTAGTAGTACAGAGAGGGTCGTGCTCCTGTAGTGGAGACTAAAAAGGACCTGATGATGATGATGATGATTTTCATCTCAGCTTCAAGAAGTGCTGGACGAAGATGGCAAATGCCTCTTAGGATTTCCAATACGAATCGAAAGGACGCAGCCTTAGCCTATTCAGCCTATGCTAGCGTGCAGTCTTATGACTAGCTCCGACTAGCTCCGTGGCGCAGCGGTCAACACGCCTGCCTGCGACACGGAGTGACCGGGTTCGATCCCCGGCCAGGTCAAGATGGAAAATGATCTTTTTCAGATTGGCCTGGGTCTTGGATGTGTATCTATATATGTATTTGTTATAAAATATAGTATCGTTGAGTTAGTATCCCATAACACAAGTCTTGAACTTACTTTGGGGCTAGCTCAATCTGTGTGATTTGTCCGTATATATTTATTTATTTATGCTTTTTTATTTAGTCATGAAGTGTTTTACTGAGTTTTGTTTTTTGTGGGGCACATAGCGGGTATAACCGATGGCCGATGGGGCAGAAGGGTTCTCGAATGGCGACCACGTACCGGCAAGCGCAGCGTCGGACATCCATCGACCAGATGGTCGGAAGACCTGATTAAGGTAGTAGGAAGACGCTGGATGCAGGCCGCTTCCAACCGGTCGTATTGGAAATCCTTGGGTAAGGCCTATGTCTTCTTGCGGTTGATATGATGATGATGATGAAGTTGTTTTTAATTCATACGGTTATTTGCCACTACAAAACTTAATCCGACTTCAATGTTAATACATACTATCACTACTTCTTTTTCCTTTGCGGGGTAGACAGAGCCTAGGTCTACGAGACTAAAAGCCACGTTTACTGGTGGGAGTGTAGGTGGAAAACGGAATAAAATAGTGATGGGTTGCTATCCCATTTTTGGTCCATTCCATCGATCGGCTTTTACGATTTCCACGGTTAATGAAGCAGCTGGTAAATTCTTCGTTTTTTTTACTCCCAGACCAGCATGGAAGAGTTCATGATAATGTCTCTCACGCGCTTTTTCGTCGTGATGGCAGAATCTCTTGTTAATTTTTATGATAATACTCAAGTATATGGCGAGCTCAGTGGCGCAGTGGTTAACACGCCAGCCTGCGACACGAGGACCCCGGGTTCGATCCCCGGTTAGGTCAAGATAGAAAATGATCTTTTTCAGATTGGCCAGGGTCTTGGATGTTTATCTATATATGTATTAGTTATAAAATATAGTATCGTTGAGTTAGTATCCCATAACACCAGTGTCGAACTTACTTTGGGGCTAGCTCAATCTGTGTGATTTGTCCGTATTTATTTATTTAGTATATATTTATTTATTTATATTTATATGCATTGTATACAAATTAAGTTTCTATCTGTTATGATCCAAAGACCTAACCAAAGAGCCAACGGATGGTCAGACGCCTGTTCAACCCGTCTGGCCAGCGTGGAGAGTGTAGGCCAAGTCCTCTGACTGCTCTAGCCAAGTATGGCTCTACTAGTAAAGAGAGGGTCATGCTCCTGTAGTGGAGACTAAAAAAGACCTGATGATGATGATGATGGTCAGACAGCCGGACCTTGGCAGTTACATGCAATTATTGGGACATAAACCATAAATTAAATATTTTGTGATAATATTATTACCTTGTACAGTCACTTAATTGAAAGATATGTCGTTTGGAACGCGAAATGATTGGTTACCGAGAAACCTCAATTATTCATTTTCGATATCATTCGATGAACTGTATCGATTTTGCAATTACTTCAATTTTAGTGTATGCTATATACTCATTCTGCAACTGCCTCCGTGGTCCAGTGGTTAAAACGTTTGCCTGTAGACCCGGGGGTTGTGGGTTCGAAACCCACGGAGATCATACTTAGTTTAGTTGTTTCCAGTTTGGTTAGGACATTAAAGGCTGATAACCTGATCTCATAATCTAATAATTAAGAATCATCTTAATTATTAGACAATCATCAAGATTTACCTTTGAGCCGGGTACGATAAGGGGTGGGATATTTGACTGAATTTCTTCTACTTGTCTTTTGTTTTTTTTTTATTGTATTGTGAGTAACAACTAGACTAAGTATAACTGTGTAATATGTAATCATCAAGAGGTGATCGGCCTCTGACATGGTTCCTTTAACGACTACCACACCAGATGGCAGCCGGGAGCAACGGCTTAACGTGCCTTCCGAAGCACAGAATCATCTATAATATCAGATATTCAGGTGATTCAAGCCTGCAATGTTCTAACCAAACTGGAAACAACTAAACAAAGTATGCTTCCCGTGCGAATTGAACCCACGAGCCCACGACCCCGGATCTACAGGCAAACCTATACACGTATAGCCTATAAACCACTGGACTACGGAGGCAGTTAAAAACAATGATAATTTAATGTTACGCCAGGAACCACAAAGTTCTTTAGTGGATCATTTATAATGAACATAAATACAATCGTGACGCGATCGCTGATAGGTAACTAAATCGCTTTTAAATCAAAGGAATGCAATTTAAAACGTACTGTATTTTAAAAAAATAAAACATATGGGTATCGAAATTTTATCTGCGCTTCGTATGTGAATAGCGCGACTCTTTGGTCTTGATCCTTTAATTTAGAGTTATTATAGACGCATCACGTCGTCTATGCAAATAGATGGGTTAAAAGTTTTGCTGGCTAATTTAGAATACTCAAATTTGAGTGAGTGATGAATGTAGATGAAGCGAAAGAGGTTTGTAAGGATCGTAGCAAAGGTCACCAGTTTCTGCCTACCCCAAATTTATATGTATGTATTAAAAACCCACACCTTCTGAAAACTTTTGGCTTTTAGTTTCTTATAAATAACAAAAAAATATTGTTTAATTGTATAGACCTACTTAAAACAAAAATAATAAAAATGATAAAGTCTTTTCTTTAAGTCAATCTAAAAAGTGTTCTTTTTGCACACTTTTTATGTATCGGTTTTTTAAATAAATAATGTATAAAATTTAATGTATTCTACAGTTTAAAAGTCTTTAAATATAATACTTCCACGCTATATGTTCTAAAGTGTTGCTTGTCGCTTAAATGATTTGTTCAAATAAATATAATTAATTTTATTCTACTCATCAAACTGTAACTATAATTTCAAGTATCAAAACTCAATATCCCAGTAGCCTATCACCGTCAGCCTCGCGACACTGCGACAGCGGAATCCCACATATGTTTTGATTTTTTACCAAAAAATATAGAAATATTTTTGAAAATCCATTAAAAAGCGACGTTAATAAATCAAAACGCATCTGCCTACGCCAGCGGCCATTTTGTGAAATCTCTTTGTTCTGCTCGATGCGGGAAAACGATATTTTTGTCTTTTAAGTGATTGATATGCCTATCGCGTGTTTTATTTTTCGCAATATTTTTGGTTGCACTTTTTACGAGCTATTTTATTTAGCTGTTATAATGAAAATTTATATATTTTAGGGCGTAAAAATGTTCCCTTTTTATCTGGTATAGTATTCCACATAATAAAAACCAATCCATATTTATTTTTTAATTGCCATAATCCATTTATATGAAAATTACAATGATCTAAAATAAGGTCACACTTCATAATCATCAGGTGTTTTTTTTGTCTCCGCTGCAGGAGCATGACCCTCTCTGTACTACCGGAGCTAGGTATACTTTGCCACAGCGGATAGAGGATTTGGCCTACACTCTCCTCGCTGGCCAGACGGGTTGGAGAGATCTCATTGATGTTTATGAGCTTTGTCTAGCTTGTATTTCCTAAGTCACCTCTTACGACCTCCATGGTAAGACTGGGAGTGGTATTACACACTTATGTATTCATTATTCGTGTGTTAAAAATACATACCTATGTAATTCCGGCGTTTGCTATTGATATCTACTAAAATATTTTTTCGGAAATAAGTATAAGAAAGTGCTGACTACATTATACATACATATACGATGAAGTGTAAAGAACTACATGTTTTATATTTGATCGAAGAAATACATACGTACTATCACGTCTTTACCCCTCCGGGGTAGACAGAGCCCAATGCTATAAGAACCAAAGGCCACATTCTGCGTGTTAGTGGGCGTATAGATAGAAATGGAATCAAAATAGCGATGGATTGCTAGCCGCATCGCTAATAATATGATTTCTTAGATTTTCGCCCATTCCGGCCGGCTTCTATGGTCTCGCGAAGAGAACAGCTGGTACATTCTATGTTTTTCTCTTCTTCCAGACCAGCGTGGAAAAGTTATCTTACACCATTATACCCTTATATGTAACCTAAAGTTACCTACCATAATATGTACCATATTAGGTGCGCCTACAAGAAATTATAAATTGTACATATAAACCTTTCTCTTGAATCACTATATTAATAGATATAAAAAACCGCAACAAAATCCGTTGCGTAGTTTTAAATATCTACCTAAGCATACACAGAGACAGACTGCTGTCTGTCGAAAGCAGGAAGCGACTCTGTTTTGCACTATGTAGTGATTCTCTGTCACTTTTTGCAAAGAATTTATAATTTTTAGGGTTCCGTACCCAAAGGGACCCTATTAATATCGCTCCGCTGTCCGTCTGTCTGTCTGTCTGTCCGTCTGTCACCAAGCTGTATCTTACGAACCGCGATAGTAAGACAGTTTAAATTTTCACAGACGATGTATTTCCGTTGCCGTTATAACAACAAATACTAAAAAAGATAACGGTACGGAACACTTAGCCGGTTTTTTTTTAAACTTACAAACTATGCACTTTGTAACATGTCTAGTAAGGTGTGTACTTCCAAGTTTCTTCACAGTTAGGCAACAAATTAAAGTGTCGATAAAATTGTCAATCGTTTCCTTGCGTGCTACCTTGGTTGTCTGTATGTTGATATGAGTAATATTCGTAAACGTAAATGTACTGGTAGACATTAGACACAGCTACAATTAAGGATTTTCTCTGGCCATTCATACTTTGTAGCTTGCGTGAGGATGTGTAGACTGTGGAGCATTAAATTTTATTTTTTGGGGGTACAGCTCGGTCTGGATGCCTTAAAGTACTTTACAATATCAGATACGATTTTTTTAGAATAGCGATGATATTCCTTTTGTTTTATTGCCCTAAATCCTAACTAGATCGTACGGGATAAGGACATGACATCCTTACTATCCTTACTAATATTATAAATGCGAAAGTGAGTTTGTTTGTTTGTTACGCTTTCACGCCGTAGCTACTGAACCGATCATCATGAAATTTTGCATACAAGTTCTCTGGAGTGCGGAGAAGGACATAGGCTACCTTTTATTCCGGGAAAAAGTTCTATTCCCGAGGGATCGACATTGACGCGGGCGGAGCCGCGGGCGAAAGCTAGTAACATTATAAAATAAATAAAAAACCCAGCCAAGTGCGAGTCGGACTCGCACACGAAGGGTTCCGTACCATTATCTATAATAAGTTAAAAATTATAAAAAATATTTTTATTATATGACGTAATTAAAAATTTATGCTTTCCGCAAATTGTCTGTGCTATTAGACGTTGCTTCGTACCCAATTTCAAGATTATGAGTTCACCGGAGGTACCAGAGGTTTTGATTCCCTTGCGAAAGTTGAAAATTTGCGGCATACCTAAACGGCTGTATCTTTTGATTGCATTGGCTTAGAAGTTTGATTTTTTCACAGCTCCCAAGGGACAGAAGACTTAAGTATTTGATATGAATGTTAGCTTGATACCTCTACGCGCTCCTGAGAGAGAAAAGGGTCTTGACAGACATACAGACAGACGAACAACAAAGTGATCCTATGAGGGTTCCGTTTTTTTCTGTTGAGACAAGGAACCCTAAAAAAATAACATTGATGCCTTTTGCATTCGTTGTAATGTATATTTTAGTAATTATTTCCAATTTACCTATAATCATCAAATTGGAAATAATTATGTATTAATTAAATATCAAAATTGATGGTGAAGCAAAACTAAGTTTTTTACATATTTTATTTATATTCGTTAACAAACTGAAAAGCAATGTGGTGTTTGTATGCTAATATTTGTTTAATTTATTAACACAGACTTTATTTTGTATATTCTTCGAAATTTTATTCTTGGGAATATGTAAGAATAGACTACAAAATCAAGGTTATTCTAAATCGTGTTGAATAATACAAAATACTGTTTCGAAATCGCGTAACGACATAAACCCATAAAAATATCCAAGCCACCGACCTTCTGGAGCAGACTAGACAAAAAATAGACTTAACAATTCGCTACAACTATTTAAAATTACATGGCCGGCTTGTTTTAAGTGTGGTCGTAAAAACTGACCAATTCCTCGCTAAATTGGCCAATTTTTACAGATCTATGGGGACAAATTGTGCAATAAATCAGCGGCACTTATTATCTGGGTGACAAAAAACAGGAAATCGATACTTAGTATATCGATTCCACAATATTGGAACAATTTTATTATAGGGAAAGAGTAGAGGAGCATGTTTTTGAAGTATTTAAATTAATTTTATAAATCATAGTTAGATTTAGTTAAGTTTATATTAAAAGGTAAATAATATTACAAATAACTAGCTTTTGCTCGCGGCTCCGCCCGCGTTAATGTCGATCCCTCAGGAACAGTAGAATTTCCCGGAATTGAAGGTATAAAGAATATTTGTAGACCGGAATAACTCGTACTGTATTGCATAGAATACCCGTGCATAGCCGGGGCGGGCATCATTTTAATTCCAAGTCTTCTGGCTGCTCTGGCCAAGTATGGCCCTAGTAGTACAGAGAGGGTCGTGCTCCTGTAGTGGAGACTAAAAAGAACCTGATGATGATGATGATGATGATTTTAATTCTGCAAATTAGCAAGCCATGACCCATTTTACGCAAATCACGACCCCCGTGAGAAAGTAAAAGAAAGATAAAAGACAAAAATGTGCATTATAAAACAATCACAGTTGATTCGAGGCGATGAAGTGACAAGTGGACCGACCACCACCGTAACTCATTACCAGTAAGGATGCGTTCACATTAAACGTGAAAATTATTGCCTCCGGAACTCCGGAATATGCTGTTATTATTCTGTGTATATGACTGCAAATTAGTAAGTAGCTGATCCATTTTACGCAAATTACGACCCCCGTGAGAAAGCAAAAGGAAAAATAACACAAAAATATGCATTATAAAACAATTACAGTTGATTTGAGGCGATGAAGTGACAAGTGGAACGACCACCACCGTAACTGACCAGTAAAGATGCATTTACATTTAATGTAGAAATTATTGCTTTTTTATTTTTTTTATTAAAAAAACAACAAATCGGCCCTAAAACGTTGGTATAAATACCTCTATGATTTGATCGACATTAAATAAGATACATATTTTTTTCAGATTTCGTAATTGCAGACTACAGACTACAGATAGTCTGTAAGATTAAGCCACTTTGTGCCACGTGAAAAGCTTAGGTTTCATTTCTGGTTTTGTAAATTGGGTGAGATTTTATCTGTTAAGAATATTTAGTGTATTAAGTTTCATCTGAACACTTCAGCAGTTTTTGTTCACACATTGTGGATCATATCGACTGGCTTTGTTCTTGCAATTCTATATTCCATTAGGGATTTCAGAATTTTAATATAGGGTTCAAAATCACGCGGTATAAGGCCATAACACGCACAGGCCAAGTTTAAAACGTAAAAAGATTGCACATAATATTACTAGGTTTCATACATGTATGAATCGATCCTTATCCGCAACTTAATGGTCGCTACTCACGGCAAATTTAGCAATCTGGATTCAAAAGCATTTTTAGTTAAATAAGTATTCTGCAATGATTATTTTTATACTCCACTTCAATTATTATAATGATGGAATTATTTTGTACTAAACCTGAACAGTAATTTGCTTTGCAGGTAGGAATAATGGAGGCTTACTTTTTATAGGGTATAGTTTTATTTTTATCTGTATTATTGAAAGCTATTTGTACTATGCTTTACTGATCATTGCTGTTATAAACATTTTAAGGCATCTGACGAGTCTTATTCACTTCCTACCCATAAATTTCTACTGTAAAAAGTAACCTGTCGATCAGTCAAAGGTCTGGTTCCCAACACGTCTCTAAATTGTGCTTAAAGTCTTGACCGTTAAAAAATGAATGAAATTAAAACATAAGAACGAATTCCAATAACACAGACGACATCCATAGATGCGCTCATTCCTATTCCCATTATGTGGGAATTTGGCGGGAAGCGGTGGCGTCATGTTCGCGACATTTAGAGTCGTGCCAGTACTGGAGATTTACTGCAGAAGTCGCGCCGACTGTCGCGGATGACACTGTGGGCATATGAAGGACATTACTATTTTTTAGGCATATAAGTTGAAAAAGAATTGTGATTTAAATTTGGGATTAAAATTACCGGAAATCGTAAGATCATTGAGGTCCACATTTTGGGAATTGGACATTATGGAACTTTTTAGTACTTGAACGTAATTGCATGTTTTTTTTTCTATGTTAATTGTTAAAGTATGGCCATCCTGTTAATAGACTGTCGCGGATGACACTGTGGGCATATGCAAAACATAACTCTTTTTTTAGTTAAATTAAAATTGCCGGAGATCGTAAGATCGTTGAGGTCCATATTTTGGAAAAGGGACATTATGGACCTTAACGAAATAGGAACCTTTCTTTTTAGTACCCAACGATCGCAATTGCATTTTTTTATGTAATTGTTAATTTATATTGTCCCACAGCTGGGCAAAGGTCTCGAAGTAATTTCAGGAGATATCTACTCATTAGATTTTTTCCCGAGCACTCGTTGTAGCGTAACTGATGGTAGGCCGTCATATCCGGTGAGTAAAAAAAACCGGCCAAGTGCGAGTCGGGCTCGCGCACGAAGGGTTTCGTACCGTTATCTATAAAAACGGCAATAATTTTTTTTGCCGTTTTTTATTCTAGTATTTAGTATTTGTTGTTATAGCCGCAACAGAAATACATCATCTGTGAAAATTTCAACTGTCTAACTATCACGGTTTATGAGATACAGCCTGGTGACAGACGGATAGAGAGACAGACAGACAGACAGACAGACCGACAGACAGACGGACAGCGGAGCGATATTAATAGGGTCCCGTTTTTACCCTTTGGGTACGGAACCCTAATCATAGTTTGGGACACGCATTGGGTATGTCTAAAATGTACGATCAATGAAATTAACACTGATTTCCATCAACACAGAGGCATTGACAACCGTAGATGAGCTTCCTATTCCGATTATTTGGGACTTTGGCGGGAATTGATGGCGTCATGTGAGCGACACTTAGACTCCTGCCAGTGCTGAAGATTTATTGTTGGAGTCCCATCGAATGTCGCGGATGACACTGTTGGAATACACAGGACATTCTAATTGTGAGACAAATGAGTACAACAGAACTTAAATGACGATGAGGTATTATATATATCCCTATTATAGGCACAACATTGTAGGTCAATGAATTGAGAAGAAAAATAGCTCGGCTAGCAAGCGGGTAGCCGGATTCTTATTTTACGTTTTTGATCTCGGAAGAACCTTCCTGTATTTAATTTATTTGTTGTCACACACACAACTAACATTGCAGGTTAACTAAATACCTAATGCGATAGTGTTGTTTTTATTAGTTCCCATCATTGGTCTCATGGGAGAAATCGTTCAATTTGACGGGCTTAGGAGCTTTCCACTTCAGTTGACCACTTCAAGGAGTTTTGAAGGGAAAGCAGCAAAAATTATGAATTACCTAATTTGTAGCAGTTAGCCGTGTGGTTTCCAGCAGAGTAGAATAGGACCACTCCAAGTCTTCCCATGGATGTCGTAAGAGGCGACTTAGGAAATACAAGCTAAACAAAGCTCATAAACATCAATGAGACTTCTCCAACCCGTTTGGCCAGCGAGGGGAGCGTAGGCCAAATCCTCTGTCTGCTCTGGCCAACTATGTCTCCGGTAGTACAGAGAGGGTCATGCTCCTGCAGTGGAGACTAAAAAGACCTGATGATGATAATAGAGAGGAGTGAATAAGATTAAGTCAAATCGAAGATTGTGTTTGAATGCAATTTTCTTCGTGTTACCAATAGCTGGCTTGAATTGAAGGCGTTACAAAGAAATACTAAGTGTTATGTATGACGTAGATGACATCGTCATATTTCGATTATCGTATAGTAACTGGCAATTTTTACGGCGTAACAAATCGAAGCTTCTGGGTTAACATGTGCGTGGATTAGAGCTATGAATATTTGATTAAACAAAGAATACCACACTTCCCAACCACACCCTGCACAGCCAGCATGAACTTACAATTATAATTCAGCGCAAATTTCAGTGAAAGATCCAACTATTAACCAGATAATTCCTTGGGACCCTCATTCCTATTACTTGAGATCTTTGTATTTAAAAGAAATTGTTTCCTTTTAAATACTTAAACGAAACGAGCCTGTAAAAGAAACCAGCGGCGCATCCATAGCAGCTTTCATCGCTGAAAAATGAGTCGCGGCTTGCCACGGGAGCGGCGAGATGCTAAAGTTCATCGCACCATTGTTTACTGTCTCTCCAACTAGTAGGAAACTCATAATTTTGCCAGAAGTTCTATTGATCCAGCATTGATTTCGTTTTGTTTTATTTCAACCGAGAGTCTGTAGACATATAAACTGATCGACTTTTCGATTGATCTTACTTCTCCATGTCGACTATTCTTCTTAGATTATCATTTATTTTCTTCTTTAAAAATGTTATCATGCACGATGATCTGTCAGGTCCACATCTGTCATTAAATTGTACCAACTGAGTTAGTACTTTGGCCAAAATTTTTATTACTGCTCTAGATATAGTACTTGACTAGACTCCACCCACGTCAATGTCAATCCCTCGGTAACAGTACTTTTTACCGGATTAAATGTAGACTATGCCCTTCTCCGTATCCCAGACAACGGGTGCAAAATTTCATGACGGTTCAGTAGATAGAGCGTGAAGGCATAACAAACTCACTTTTACATCCTTATCCTTACTTCCTTACTAATATTATAAATGCGAAAGTGAGTTTGTTTGTTTGTTACGCTTTCACGCCGTAACTTGTATGCAAAATTTCATGATGATCGGTTCAGTAACCGATCATCATGAAATTTTGCATACAAGTTCTCTGGAGTACAGAGAAAGACATAGGCTACCTTATATCCTGGGAAAAAGTACTATTCCCAAATCAACGACTTTGACGCGGGCGGAGCCGTGGGCGAAAGCTAGTTTATAATAATAGTTACATTAAGATAGTTAGGATCTTTTGTCACACACAACACCCAGTAGTTTCACCTATCTGAGGAGAAATTCGAGGATTATCTATGGATCATATCACGTATATTTATCGCGACTTTCACTGTTGTTTTAATGTACCACGTGCAATACTCGTAAACAGTTATAGCAAATAACTGAAGATGTTAACAATAAAATGTGATTGTTTCGATATACGCATGAAGAAGCTGTGGAAACCGTTAGTAATTTTATTGCAATTGCATTTGTAAATCTCATTTAATTTTTTTTACTAGCTATTATTAAACATCAGCGTCATTGTCGATCCCTCGGGAACAGTACTTTTTCCCGGGATAAAATGTATTGTCCTTCTCCGTCTCCGTCCCTATGTCCTTCTTTGTACCACAGATAATGTGTAAGCAAAAACTCATGATGATCGGTTCAGTAGTTACAACGTGGAAGTTTTTTTTCTTATACTACTAAGTAGGCAAACAGGCATACGGCCCACCTGATAGAAAGCGGTTACCAAAACAATCTCACTTACAAACAAACTAACAAACAATCTCACTTTCGCATTTATAATATTAGATTAGGTTGCTCTGTTAGTTTGTTTGTGAGGGCCAAATCTTGCGACTCGATTTTGAAAAGCGGAACAAACAAACTCACTTTCGCATTTATACTATTAGTTAGGATTAGGCTTGATTTTGAAGTCTTCCATAACCAATTGAGTTGAAAATGTAACTACATGTAGTCGGATGCAAATGCATTTTTATGGTACTAGTGCTGAGGCACTTTTTAATTCTGGAAGATAAACCCGATCAGTCTCTATAGAACACAGACTAGGTTTAGTACCTGGTTTAAACCATTATCTGACCAAAATAAGCTGACACTTGTCACTTCGACGTTAGTTATTATTATCATTGTCAATTTGTTTTGGACGGATAATGGTTAAGTCATGTACTAAAGTAAATCCGTGTTTTATAAGACTGATCGGGTTTGGCCTCATTTGATTTGTCTTCGGAAGCACTAAACAGTACGAGTCTCTTATTAAAGGCTTGTACCACAAATAATTTTCTTGAAAAAAAAAAATATTTTCTTACTCCATAGTATATACTATACTATATTATCATCATCGTCTTCCTCGCCTTTTCCCTATTAGGGGTCGGCTCTGCATGTTCCCATACCCATGTGGCTTTCTCCACCCACTACTGTTTATCCCTTCATGCCCGCCACCAATAGTTGATACATGCAACCCTGGTCGATACTGCTGCATCCGTTGAGGCTGCAGCAATATCGGCCGACATTGCTGCAGCCTCAACGGATGCAGCAGTATCGACCAGGGTTGCATGTATCAACTATTGATTTGTCTTCGGAAGCACTATACAGTACGAGTCTCTTATTAAAGGCTTGTACCAAAAATTATTTTCTTGAAAAAAAAAATATTTTCTTACTCCATAGTATATACTATATTATAATCATCGTCTTCCTCGCCTTTTCCCTATTAGGGGTCGGCTCTGCATGTTCCCATAGCCATGTGGCTTTCCCCACCTACTACTGTTCATCCCTTCATGCCCGCCACCAATAGTTGATACATGCAACCCTGGTCGATACTGCTGCATCCGTTGAGGCTGCAGTACGACGGCTGATATTGCTGCAGCCAAATTAAATTGTCTCAAAGTAAATAATATATTTTTACTGTTTAACCTGCAATACATCAAAATCAAACTACGTGGGAAACAATTCCATATAATACATAACAAAAATGTCAAGCGATCCGTTAGCTTGCCCAAGGAATGCACTATGAAATGCGACATTTTTATTAAACTTTATTTACAACGCTGTAAGGGCGGTTATCGTGTGCCTTTATGCTTTTAGTGAATGCGGTAGGCTGTTCACTCATGGGCGATTGACGTTAAATTAAGAGGTAGCTTTTATTAACAGCTTTAGGAAGGTTCAGACACCGTGAGCCAATACTGCGTACGGATGTACAATAATTTTAATCGTTCTCATAACTCACTAGCTGTTGCCCGCGACTCTACCCGCGTTAATGTCCATCCCTCGAGAACAGTAGAATTTCCCGGAATCAAAGGTACCCTATATCCTTTCCCGGGCCTCAAACTACCTTCGTACCAAATTTTATCCAAATTGGTTCAATGGTTGAGGCGTGAAAAGAAGACAGACAGAGTTACTCTCGCATTTCGTATATTAGTATGGATTAGACAAGTGTCAATTTAGTCTATCTGCGACCATTTCGGAACGATAGGTAAAAAATCCTTATCCTTACTAATCCTTACTTATACTTATATACTTATTATACTTATACTTATTACTTATCCTTATAATATTATAAATGCGAAAGTGCGTTTGTTTGTTTATTTGTTTGTTTGTTATGCTTTCACGCCGTAACTACTGAACCGATTATCATGAAATTTTGCATACAAGTTCTCTGGAGTGCGGAGAAGGACATAGGCTACCTTTTATCCCGGGAATAAGTACTATTCCCGAGGGATCGACATTGACGCGGGCGGAGCCGGGCGAAAGCTAGTAATATTATAAACGCGATAATACTATATGAAGTCATCATTTCATCATCTCAGCCGTATAAACTGTCCACAACTGGACAAAGGCCTCTCCTACGGGTTCTTCGTTCCATGGGAGGTTATTGCCTTACCACGCTTGGCAGGCGGGTTGATAAGTGCAATTTCTTTAACTTCTTGTGCTTCCGACGCTGCTGCCCATCGGAAGCTTTTTAAGCTGGGGAACGATAAGATTTGGGAAGGAAATTAAGTAATTCGGAAAGAGTTTGGTTAACCTCGCAAGAAAAGTCGCTTTGAAGAGGTTTCAAGCTTACTTTTACAACATACTCCCCACAAGAAATGTGATTTTTGTAGTTAAATATTGTACGGTGGTAGGGGACCAGTAGTGTGTACACTAGCGCTTCATACTCGGCCAGTTTTTATCAATACATATAATAAAAGAGTAAAAAAATGTGTATGCACATTGAATATATTTCCAAAAAATTATATAGGGCGATGGAGACATACTAATAGAGTAAGAATTTAAAAAAAATGTCTGTCTGTTTCCCGTTTATACACGCTAAACTCCGGAAATACTGGACGGACTCATTGTATAGCTATCAAGCCTGAGCAACATATAGGTCATAATTTATTTTGAAAACTGGAACACCTGATAAAGAACTATAACGGTCCAGCTAAACTATAAGAAATATAAAAATGACGCCTTAACAAAAGTTGTTTGGCCTGATGAGCATTGTCTGCGGAGTCATAAAGTCCACGCGAACGAAGTCGCTGGCATCAGCTTTACATTATATCGAAGTGTATGTGTGGCCAGCCTGCACAGTCATTATCAATATGCCACGCACTAATTCAGCGTCGCCACTCGCGCTGCAGCGACACCGAGAAATCAGATTATTTGTCATATTAACCACACATCTGTGCACTAGTCAATGGAATCACAGTCTTGTGGTAGAGCCACGCTACCGGCAAAATTCATTTTTGCACGAACGAAGCATAGAAATGCTTCGTTCGACGAGAGAGCCGGAGGCCTATCCTTCCCCCAACTCCTTGAAAGGCCGGCAACGCTCCTGTTACACATTGCTGTTGCAGTTATCCATGGGCAGCGCTGATCGCTTAACATGAGGTGACTAGCTTGTTCGTTTGCCGTCCTATATCATTAAAAAAAGTGGCTGAAATATATCGAACCTCTCTCGTTAAAACAGAATGTTATGTCATATATCAAATCAGCCCATCAAAAAATTAAACTTTTACTATGGGACCAATGCTGGGAACAATGTCGATTTTTTTGAGTTCCCCGCCTTTGGTCTCATAGAAAAAGTTGTTCATTGGGCCGCTCTGACTTGATAGGTTGAGGGATAACGGTGATTACCCTAATATCCTATATACAGTTATGTACCTTTAGGCGGCTTGAAGTATCTGATAAACAAAGTATCTCTCTCATTGGAGCGGGTTTCCAGTTCGAAAACATGTTGTTTAGAGTATTTGGCAGTTTCTGCAGCTACATGCATCTTATGTGCATCAAATTTTCGCCCCAATTACTAATAACTAGGTAACTCATAACTGTGATTTCTCGTCCTCGTCCTATGTCTTATTTACAAAATTTCCGGTCAGAGCTCCCATTAGAATACTTGTCTGTTTTCTGCTATAATTGCAGATTCCTGCCTGTCACCATAGAGATGTGCAGGTAGTTGGACATTTAGGGAACAATGAAAGGTGACGAAGGAACGAAAATTCGACCCTGCGCTGGAATCAATATAATTTACACATTATGACATTGTTATCAACCATATGCCTGCTAAATTTTTATTTTTTTCTGGTTGCTTTTGTACTATCCTCAAAGTACGTGTCATAACCTAAGAAAGATATGTTTCTAGTATGCTTCATGTAGGTCGCGGCCAGGGGCGCTGGTTCAGGGCTAGGCGACAACAGTAGCGAATAAAATAGCTTCTTTTTTCATTTCCGTCTTATATACTACTAGTCTATTATATACTACTCTCGGCTTTGGATGGTATTTATACTAGCTTTCGCCCGCGGCTCCGCCCGCGTCAATGACGATCCCTCGGGAATAGTACTTTTTCCCGGGATAAAAGGTAGCCTATGTCCTTCTCCGTACTCCAAAGAACTTGTATGCAAAATTTCATGATGATCGGTACAGTAGTTACGGCGTGAAAGCGTAACAAACAAACAATCAAACAAACAAACAAACAAACAAACAAACAAACAAACAAATAAACAAACAAACAAACAAACTCACTTTCGCATTTATAATATTATTATAGTAAGGAAAGGATAAGGATAAGGAAGTAAGGATACCATCCAAAGCCGAGAACGGCCGAAAGCATCTTAACCAGGGCGCCAATAATGCTAACACCAGCACTGATCCTTTGCTATCTTTCCCTTGGACTTATTAAATGCCCGGTGAAGTAGCTCACTTGGAGCCAGCTAGATGGTCATTTCAAAAAAAAAATTGGACTTATATCCTTTCTCCTTCATAAACTTTCTAATAAGCGTTCCACATTTACACATAACTCGACCCTCCACGGGAACTAGTATAATCCAGACATTATGACACTGTCATCAACCAGACCTGGTTCAACTCGATATTCTACTGTTAGCGTTTTTATGCAATTGCATTATTTACTGGTTGCAGCTCTAACGACTCCCGGACACGACATTGCGTGTCCTGTTGTCTGTTGACATTATAATAAAAAGGAGGGAATAGGGATACGCCGTGGATTTTTTTCTTGTACCAATCAGTAGAAGGAATCTATTGGGATATTAAATGTAATATTTTATGGGTTGTATAAAAAGATTTTTATTGAAGAAGAAATACTGAAATTGTGCACGCAAGATTCTTGGATCAGAGCCAGAGCGATTTGCTAAGTTTTATATAAGGGCTTCGGTACACCGATCAGTTTGAAGTGGTGATCAACGATCTAGTAAAAAAATGTATTTACCCAAATCCTGGCTGGATAGCTTTCTTTTCTTTGAATGTGTGTAAATATATCTCCTTGGAATGTTAAGTAGCCTAAAACAATAATAAGTATTAACAAAAGCATTACAGCAGACAATATTTTATTAGCTATTAAGATAGACGTGTGGTTTCAGCAGAGGAGAATAGGACCACTCAAAGTCTTCCCATGGAGGTCGTAAGAGGCGACTTAGGAAATACTAGCTGAATTAAGCTCAGAAACATCAATGAGCGCTCTCCAATCAGTCTGGCCAGCGAGGAGAGTGTAGGCCCGATCCTCTGTCTGCTCTGGCCAAGTATGGCTCCGGTAGTACAGAGAGGGTCATGCTCCTGCAGTGGAGACTAAAAAGACCAGATGATGATGATATTTTAAAGATATTTTTGACTTTATGTAATTTTTGGATGTTGAGTTATGACTTAAAACAAATAATAAAGATAAAATATGATGTAACTCCGTGATTGAAGTCTACAGAAAAAAATATACACTTTAAATTAATGTTATGTTTCATCTGCACGTAATGCGAATGTCTATGTCGAATCCCATCTTACTATTATGATTGTAATAGGACTTCTAGAAGTTATAGAGCTTCTATCACAATATTACCAAAATTTCAGACAAACCTAGAATAGAATAGAATAGTCTTTATTTACAAATATGGCTACATGGGGTCTTATATAGTATTATATACAAATAGTGATGTCCATACATATTCTACCGCATTTAAAGCGGCGTGTAAATTTACGTAAAATTGCTTTCATTCATTCAAAATCATATATAAAAAAAATTTAATAATACTTAGTCAAAAATAAGATAATCAAAAATGGATGAATATTATTTTCCTGAATTCAATGTCAATTAATTTATGTCAATTTGTCTTCCTACAGCCAGAAGTTAATAAAAATGGCGTTGTTTCCATCGTGGTCTGGCGCTACCCTTAGCGAAGTAAATGTTAGAACTTTATGGTTTCCGCTACTGATGTGCTATGAGAAAGGAAAACTAATAGAAGTACCTCCCGTGTGAACTGTACAAACTGATAACTAGATTTCTTTTTATTTCTTCAAAACGGAAACCCTCATATATGAACATTAATAAAAATTATTTCTTAGTTTCACACAATTTATATATTTATTTATTTTTTGTTTCTTTTTCGGCGTCTTTCTTTGCTGTGATCTTTTCAAATTTTCAAATTTATGTTAAATTATACTTTGTTTTAATGTTGTTGTATCATAATATTGTACGTATCTAACCTGTCAAACCAAACTAAATCATGGCTTTTAAATTTTATTGTATTCATATGTTTTATATTCATGTTTTCTTGTTACATATTGTTAAGCATGCTGTGTGTACCCACTTTTGGTCTTACAACCAGCCATTTTATCTTTTTAAGAGGAATTTTAAGAATGTTAAGTTGTTACACTGTTGTGTGCACCAATAAATAAATAAATAAATAAATAAAAAAGATTGTGTCTCTCATTGTAAGGTATCATCATTAATTAATACTCCGCTCTTGCAATTGCTAAATTTAGTATCCGTAAACAACATGATATACAATATTTAAATTTAAAATATATCAACTAATGCTACAATTAATATCTCAACGAATAAGCATAGCCATTCAACGTGGCAATGCTGCCAGTCTTCTGGGCACATTACCGCAGGGCAATGACCTGCATGACAATTTTTTATTTATAGGTAGGTTTAATTTATAGGTAAGTTTTTATTTTAGATAGGATTCATTAATTTTTAGTTTAGTAGCTAGAAAATATTTAATTTTACTCATCAATAGTTATTTATATTATATAAAAAATAGTACATTTAAAAAAAAGGAGGTATATTTGCTAATAAAAAGGCCGGGTAGTTAGCTGCCCGCGGTAGCGTGACCAGAAGGCTTGCCACGTTGGATGGCAATGCTGATATTTTGGCTAAGGTATAGACCAGCCTTCTGATCACGGGTCATCTCGATCAATTTATGGGCAATGGTGCCGAACAGCTTATGGGCTGATGGCCCCCAGGGTCCTAAAGTTTCGACCCCAAACGGCTCAAATATATAGTTGTTTCCAAGACTACTGTACTTGCGCCGCTTGAAGTCTTCTGCTGCTGTCACTGTTGAACCGGCCTTAGACCCCGCGCCCGGGAGGAGAAACGGCGCCAGTGTGTCAACGCAGGTTGCGTCCTACAGAAGCGCTCAACCCAATCTCCAGGGCACAAGGGTCATTCCATCCGGTCTCTTGCAATTATCACGCGCCCGCGCCTACCGATTCTAAAATCGCAGGCATGTGAATGCTGGCAAGAGCCCGATGAATAATATTATCGTCGCTGTTAAAAAAGTAAACAGAAATTGTCATTTCTTACTTCCGTTTTTCATTTTCTTTCTCATTTTACCAGTCCAACAACTATCAGTCCAGTCTTATATATTTTTAGGCTCCAAAAACTACGTATAATTATACGTAGTTTTTGGAGCCTCAAAATATATAAGATACATAACATACTTTATTTTGTTTGAAGTAAGACGCAAACGAGTACGCAATTTTTATTTAAAGGCATATCACTTTACAACTTTGGAAAAAAACAAATACATCAACGATTTCCAAGTTCCATTCATATTTAATCCAATTCATTCCATATTATATGGATAGAAGATACCTATTTGTGAAATCCTATAGTTTATGCGAACCGCTTTTTTTAACATCACTAATCAGAACCTTATTCTCTTACCAATAAGATTTAAAATATTTTTTATCTGGAATAAAAAACAGGGGTGTCATATTTTCGGTTATAAGTCATTTCGGTAGCCGTGACGAATGGTAGGCAATGAATGGCCGTATTTAAGGATAAGTACATTATTCATAGACGTCTTATCATTCATGTGAACAAAGGAAAGATCACGAAGGGGAGTCTACGAATTCTACGATAGTCAGCGAATCTTTTGAGCGACAGCCCTATTTGACAGGATTAGAATTTAGATTTAGGGAGCCAAATTGGACTTTAAGCATAGCGATAGATTGCAAATTGAATAAATAAAAGAACGTTAATCTTATTACATAGAAAATTATATTTGGGCTATCTACATTTATTTAAGCTTCCTTTTCGTTGAACATATAAATCGAACTGAGCTGTTTGATACTAATTCCCTGACGTTGACAGTCAAAACCGCTGATTTAGCGATATTCATTAAAAAGGTATTTATTTGTTAGAAAAAGCAAAACAAAAAACCTAGCGTATTTCTTAGTTCCCAAAATATTCTTAGCGTACCCAGTTCTTAAAATTTTCTTTTTTTTACTTATTAGATGCCAGCCCTTAAAATATGATTTAAATACACTTCTATATTTGTTATCGTCATTTCTTTAACTAGCATTTTAGCAGACTTTATCACTTACACGACGCGACGGTTTTTTGATTATGATGAGCGACTTTAGGTCGTACATAGACAAGGTCGCTGGTTCAAACCCCGCCCGCGTGGAATTTTTCACGCGGGAATCCTAACTAATATTATAAATGCGAAAGTGAGTTTGTTTGTTTGTTTGTTACGCTTTCACGTTGTAACTAGGTACTGAACCGATCATCATGAAATTTTGCATACACCTTATCTGGGGTACGGAGAAGGACATAGCGTACATTTTATCCCGGGAAAAAGTTCCCGAGGGATCGACATTGACGTGGGCACAGCCGCGGGCAAAAGCTAGTATTTAATAAAATATGGTGAAAAAATTCCACGTGTTTTTTAAATTCTCTTATTAAATTAAGAAATATCTTAATTTAACAAGAGTATATCAACATAGCATTGTGAATACAAAATAAGCACTTATAAATATATCTTAGCTATTTTAGTGACTCAAGAACCTAAATCTCAAAAACCAAATAAATCCTTTTACAAAGATGTGGTTTGCCTTTGGGTAAAGATTCCTCAAAATTCTCTCAGTACTTTTGTGTCAATGTGTAACAAACATCACAAATATACAAACTTTAGGATTTGATACATTATTAACATCTAGAATTTTTCATATTTAAATTTTCGTAACTTGTCAATTCAATTCTTTGGGGACCGCGTATGTTCACTTGAATTGACACAATGCCTAAACTAACAATTCAAACTTAGTCAAATCTGCTAATACTAACATAGGAATTGGATCATCTAACAAGATCAGACAGAAAATCAAAATTTCAACTCCCCTGTATTCCAAACAAACTCCCTAAGGATATCAGATTTGATCCAGTCGCCCTCATGTTAAAATCAAAATTCAAATCCGACAGGTGGCGTGCTAGTGTGGGGTTATATCCAGGACAGATGCGGGTATTCACTATATGTATGTGTTTGTTTATGACCTTGTTTGAATTTTACGAAAATAGCATATTATAGCTTTTCTGCGGTTGTTGTGGGCCGGAGTTATCATTATATTGCAAGGGCTGTTTTTATCACATTTGAACGTTTTATAGTACTTACTTGTTACTTACAATGTAGGATGATTTTCTTATCGGAGGTATGAGGCCGTCCATTTATTATGTTACACATTTCTTTATGGTTCCCCCTCCCCCTTTGTTACGCATTTCACTATCATTTTAACATGACTGTAACATTGGCAAGACCCTTTCCCCATATTGCTGTGCCCCGTAATATATAAAAATAAAAAAAAATTGTGACTTATCACACAAATTGAGCTAGCTCTACAGTAAATTGTGAACGTGTTTTGTAGGATACTGACTCAACGATACTTTATTTTATAATAGATAAACATCCAAGACCCAGGTCCATCTGAAAAAGATAGTTTTCCATTATGACCTAACCAGGGATCGAACGGGAAACCTCGTGTCGCAGACTTGACGTTGACCACTGCGCCATACGGAGCTCGTCTATATATGGACGGCCTAACGAATAACTCCGTTAAGGGTAGTTCTGTTTACCATAAAATAGTTCTATTTCCGAGAAAAAAATCGAAAACAGAATTAAAATAGCCAGTCATAATACCGACTGAAGTAAGAACTCAAAACAATTGAGCATCGCGTTGCATTTCGGTGACACTATCCCATAATTTTTTTCTCTAACACTTCGTTCCTGAGATGCAGGCTACAATCGATTTAGTGCGCTATCGATGCTATGTACCATCGATACTATGCGCCTTCGATGCAGTTTACCATCGATATGGTGGGCTGTCGATGTAGCGTACCAGCGATATTGTGTACCTTCGCTACATTAAACCGTCGATGGAACGGGCGCGATGCAGCGACCGGCGATGTAGTGACAGACGATATTATGACCTAGACCCGACCATTCCCGCCCCCGACATCAACCTTCACTTTCTCCGACAACACTCTACTCCCAGGTAACTAACTGGCAGCTCGAAGGGAAGAGGATCGAAGACGATGTCATTAGATAACCCTTTTGACATTTAGAGACCCCCTATCCCCCATCAACGTCGTCAGGTACCCACGGCCCACTGCTGGGCATTATCCTCTATTTGTCTGGGCCATCACGTGCTGGCACGAGCCATGTGGTATCCGGTAGTGTAGAAAAGGACCACTCCAAGTCTTCCCGTGGATGGCGTAGAAGGCGACTTAGGAAATACAAGCTAAACAAAGCTTATAAACAGCTGCGACCTCTCCAACCCATTTGGCCAACGTGGAGAGTGTAGGCTAAGTCCTCTGACTGCTCTGGCCAAGTATGGCTCTAGTAGTACAGAGAGGGTCGTGCTCCTGTAGTGGAGACTAAAAAAGACCTGATGATGATGATGATCACGTGCTAACTATTTTTTTAACTGTTCTTTCTTCTGCTATGTGTGAGGTTCATGCCTTACCATTGAATTAAACATTATGCAAAATGACATTTCTATCATACACAGATTTGATATTTATTACAGAAATCATCTCCAAAAGCAAATCTTTTGTACTCAAATACAAGTACAACGATCGTGTTCCTCGGAATGCAATTCCAGATGTATCCACATAAACAGTGGTCGTCTTTTAGTCACGTTTGACCTACACGAGTCATTGCAAGCCTATAATTAGAGAGTACAGTGACAGATGAAGAGGAAACTATTTATCTCAGACTTTGTACAATCACGAGAATTTGTATATTTATGTTACTCGTAGGATAGCCAAAACTATAATATTGCCCAACCGATTAAAGTTGGTCATTGACTGAGAAACAGAAGTTCAAGATTTGGCAGATCATCATCAGGCAATAGAGCGAAGTATCCTGGGTGTCGCGAGACTGATAAAGTGTCAAGCAACGTGGCATTTTTTGACGTGATAACGTCATAAATTAATCAACACCGGCTGCACGCACGAAAATGCGTCACGTTCCGTGTGCAAGCGAGAGCGCGAAACAAGCCATAGAGAAGCACAATAGGCATTAACATTCGGCTTGTGACGCATATATCTCTCTTCAACCACGTTATATTATCGTTCGTAAATCAACTTTACAGCTTACCATTTTTTTAGCTTTGTAACTAGCTCCAAGTGAGCTTTCGCTACTTCACCGGACGTTTGAGGCGTGAGCAGAGTGTCCTCAACCTGTATAGGCCATATCACCAAAGGGCCCTTAGTAGGGTACGGATCTCGACTTTAGATCCGTACCCTACTAACCCCCATTCCCTCGATCGTACAAGCCGATCGAGGGAATGGGTGTAAATTTAAGAAATTTTGTAATTAAGCGATGCGGCTAGCAACCTATCAGTATTTTCATTTTGTCTTCTTCCTTCACGCCCACCAACATGGTAAACATGGTTTTTACGTCTCATAAACCTGAGCTCCATCTACTCGGTAAGGAAAAAAGACGTGATAATATCTATCCGGAGTCTCTCAGTAGGTACACTACTAAATATTTACGGACAAATAATAAATAAATATATACGGACAAATCACACAGATTGAGCTAGCCCCAAAGTAAGTTCGACACTTGTGTTATGAGATACTCAACGATACTATATTTTATAACAAATACATAAATAGATACACATCCAAGACCCAGGCCAATCTAAAAAAAAAAATATCATTTTCCATCTTGACCTGGTCGGGGATCGAACCCGGGCACTCTCATGTCGCAGGCTGGCGTGTTGACCGCTGCGCCACGGAGCTAGCACTAAAGCTCAGATGACTGGATGTATAAATCACACATCCAGCCTATTCTGAATATTTCCAGTAGACTAAACTCAAAAATTCTCATAAATTGTATCGAATATATAATTTAATCACCGTGTGGTTTCCGGCAGAGTAGAATAGGACCACTCCTAGTCTTCCCGTGGAGGTCGTAAGAGGCGACTTAGGAAATACAAGCTAAACAAAGCTCATAAACATCAATGAGGACTTTCCAACTCGTCTGGCCAGCGAGGAGAGTGAAGGCCAAATCCTCTGTCTTCTCTGGCCATGTATGGCTCCGGTAGTACAGAGAGGGTCATGTTCCTGCAGTGGAGACTAAAAAGACCTGATGATGATGACCTGACTCTTAAATTATATCATCACTAGCTTTCGCCCGCGGCTCCGCCCGCGTCAATGTCGATCCCTCGGGAACAGTAATTTTTCCCGGGATAAAATACCCTATGTCCTTCTCCGTACTCCAGATAACGTGTACGCAAAATTTTATGATGATCGGTTCAGTAGTTACAACGTGAAAGCGTAACAAATAAACAAACAAACTTACTTTCGCATTTATAATATTAGTTAGGATGTTAGGATAATTTAAGAGTTTTATATAACACCGTAGAGTTTTGTTCAAAAAGTTATATTAGGATAAGAAATCTTGATATTCGAGTTGTGTTCCCGATATCGCAATTCCAGATGTATACACAGTGGTCGTCTGTTAGTCACGGTTTGACCTACACGAGTCATTGCAAACCTATAATTAGCGGGTACAGTGACAGATTGGCTCGGCAAAAAATACTTATTAAACGCTTTAATCTAATCTGCCGACTTAGCTGCGTTTTTTATTGCATTCAAAGACCTTTATTTATATAAAAATACTCGTATAGATGAAGAAAATAGCTTATAGCAGTGGTTCTCAATGTGGATTGTTATACTCTTATTTCTTATACAGCGTGAAAATTTATCACCGATATACACTCGAAGAGGTGACACAGCCTTTTAAAATGAACAACTTTTTCTGGAGGACCAATCCTGAAAAATAAAAAAACATCGGCATTTACAAGTGTTCCGGCAGTCCGGCAATTTGTATCAAAGGCTTCTCCCAAATCTTCTTCGATCCATGGGAGGATATTGCCATAGTCACCACGCTTGGCAGGTGGGTTGGCGAGACCGACTCTCGTGAAACTACTTGCACGAATGTTTAGTTCTTGAACGCTTTTCCAAGGTTTATTCTGCTGATATCTTTAAAGATAACATTAAATTAAGTTTTAATTCTAAGTGTAAAATGTAAACTAATATCATCATTCATCAGTCAGCCGTTAGAAGTCCACTGCTAGAAGGTTTCTCCGAAAAATTCTTCGTTCACTGGAAAGATATTGCCATTTTTACCACGCTTGGCAAGCGGCTTGGCGAACTCATTTTCTTTGGCTTCTTGTGTTTTCAACGCTGCCGCCAATCAGAAGCATTTTTAACTGGGGAAGTAAAGGAATTTGTTGGATTAGGTTACTAAATTGGGTGAAAAGCAAGTAGCGTTGGGAGGTCGGGCGCGCGTACCCGATGCCATTAGCAACCATCAGCAAAGAAGTTGAGGATGACAATACTGAACTCATCTAACCTGACGTGTCTTCTATCGCTAGGCTTTTCTATTTTATTTAGAGTATGTTCTCCTATTCAATCTTCTTTAGAAGATATTTTCTGTATCCACATTTGGGGCGAATGTCTCAGATCTTTCGGCACTCCATCCAAATATGTCGATGTAGAGTATCCCAAACCGAAAATCTGTAACAAAAAAGATGGCTTTAATATATTCACATACCTACTTAACACTATAGTTTGGGAAGCGTTGATGTGCAAAAATATTTTCTTAAACGCTTAAGATGAGATCTATTTGATATCACTGCATCTCATCGGACGGGCGGCATTATAATTATAATATATTATAAATGTTTGTCAGTTGAAGTTATAAATACCCTCGTCAAATTAGATTTTATCAAGGACGGCTGGCGCCTCACTGACCGCACAGGATTATCTTTATTGATACAAAACAAAATCGCCATTTGTTGGAGTGTTTGTTTGTCTGTTTACTGTGACATTCATTTTGTTTTATTATTATTAAGATAACACCGATACTGAATTGCTTCTTTATCATTTAATGTGTAGTTAAAGGTTAAGATTATAGGAATTAAATAAGAACCAAAAGTAATTATATAAGTCAATGGAACCAACATAATAATATTATTTTTACGTTTCCTTACCCAAAGAGTAAAAACGGGACACTATTACTTTGGCGAGCTCCTACTGGCGCAGTGGTCAACACGCCTTTTTATTATTTGTTTGTAACAAGCACGCATTTTTTTATTATTTGTTGTTGTAGCGGCAAGACTATACCCATTCTGTGAAAAATTCAAGTCTCGACCTATTGTTGTTCAATAGATACAGCCCTGTGACGCACTATTCCCGAGGGATCGACATTAACGCGAGCGGAGCCGCGGGCGAAAGCTAGTATATAATATTACTGCCATCTAACAATGACTTTTAGAACTAAGCTTGCCAGAGCCTTTGCTAGAGCGTGAGCCACCTCATAAGATATCTATTCTTGTAGCCTCAGCTCCTCGCACCTCATTAGCTCACGCCTCAGCACTTCACAACTAGTTTTCGCCCGCGGCTCCGCCCGCGTCAATGTCGATCCCTCGGGATTGATACTTTTTCCCGGGATAAAAGGTAGCCTATGTCCTTCTCCGTACTCCAGAGAACGTGTATGCAAAATTTGATGATGATCGGTTCAGTAGTTACGGCGTGAAAGCGTAACAAACAAACAAACAAACAAACTCACTTTCGCGTTTATAATATTAGTAAGGATTTCTTAACTAACTATTCACGATAGGAATTATTTGTTTATCAAAAATTGACGAAACACAGCCGAAATACAAGGCAAAAAAATAGACTGGTAATGCCAAAATCTACTTTAGAGATATACCATAAGGGTCCGTATTGCTCATTCATAAAAATATATAATAAAATACCAAATGACATAAAGACCATTGAGAAGGACTAGACATTCGTTAAAGTTTAAGTTGTCTATGACGACGTGAAAAACCTAGAGATATCTAACTCTACATCATCGTCTTTTTAGACATTCGTAAATAGGTTGAAATGCTATCTTATTAACAAATGTGTTTATACAATAGGAGAGTATATGGCTGATAGGCATTAAAATTATGAATGTATATTAATATCTAATTATTATGTGTAATGTTTTTTTTTAATTTTGACTAACTATAATGCTTTGACTTATTTACATTTTGACATTCCAATTAATATTTTATTTAATAATGTGTTGCAAATTTATATTGCGACACCCTGACAGGGTACTTGTAAATGACATATTATCGGTGCTTTGTATCATCTTTAATATTATGTATTACATGTAAGCGATGAATAAATAAATGAAAAAAAAAGAATAAATCCTTGAGTGTGAAGCAGACAGACTGGTAGGTACCGTAGTATCTAGGTACAGCATGAGATCAGCGCTCTTCTCATTTATTGAATCGTGTAGATCTAGAGATAACAGATAATGATTCAATAAAAACATCACATCCTTGAACGTTTTTGCATAATAATGTTGCGTAGTACGCTTCTGTGATATGACCAAGTAATACTTCAATGAAAAAAAGAACACACAAATAATACCGTTCCGTTATGATATACTCCATTTTGAAAAAAGTTTTTTTGCAAAAATTACATTACAAACACGATTATTGTACCTTGTTTAGTTAAGGAGTTCCTATGGCCACCTTCCGACTACATCATCAGACCAGCGCAACGATTGCATAGTATTGTATTGTCATCCGATTTACACATGCATGAAAAAATTCAGCTCAATCGGTAACCGGGAAATGGATCAAATTTTACTCGCAAGATTTGATTACAGATAAACATCGGGACAGGTGAAACTAAGTAAAAGCTTGTAAATGATAATGGTTAACTGAAACTTTGATTATTTATTCTGCAACTTCCTATAGGTATCTACTTTAAAGGCCAACCGAAACAAGATGTTCGTCCGAAACCGAAAACGAACGTTCAATTTCAGCCGAATTCGAAACTGAAACTTAATTAAACGCGTGATCACAATGACTAATATGTACTAAAATTCGCTATATTTTACACATATACAGAGAAGTTAATCATGTTATAAAAAAATTTATAAAGTTTACAAAGTTTACAAAGTTTACAAAGTTTACAAAGTTTACAAAGTTTACCCTTCTTATATAAGTCAGATGCCTTAAGGCAGCTTGAAAAATTCGACACCAGTGTTGGCCACTTACACAGACGAAAAACAAACAAACAAAGTATGGACCCACTACTACACCGGGCTGACTTATGATGCGAATGTCACGACGCGGATTCACCCAAACACGTAAGTTTCGGTGAGCCCCAAGGTTTGGACGAATGCCGAAACCGAAATTGTCGCTGAAACTCATTGTTTTGCCGAAACTTACCAAAACCGAAACCATTCGATAATCTGCTTATTTCTTTTATTTAGACAATATACTGCGAAATCGATGTGTAGCTGATTCCAGGCTCTGATAGGTTCTAGCTGATGAATGCAACCGTCCCATTCCCTCAATCGGCTTTTACGAACTGCGCGGGAAGAAAAGCAGTGCTTAACGTTATGGTAGGGTAGCCTGGATTTTTATTCTTTTTGACAGGCAATTTGGTTGTTAAGTACCTTATCGATAAGTTAGTATTTCCGTACAAAAGGACGGAAAGTATACAGAGTAACCAACTTTGACAGTATGTTAGTCGGAGTTACATGCAAGTCTTGGTCATTGATATGTCATAGGCTTCTAGAACCGTGTTGCTCGAAGGTCATAGGCAGTAGCAAAACTTAGGAGTTTATGGTTCTATTTAACGAGGCCCTAAAGCCATTGGCATCAGACTGAGTGGACAGAATGGACATACAAAGATGTCAAACTCATAACACGGCTCATTTTGGATCAGGGGCTACAATTGTACACACATTCCAAATGTCATCGTCGTAAACGTAGCGCACGCTCGTTTTCAAAACACAATGTACTGGGAACATGGCAGCTGGTGACGTCATCGCTCGGAATGCTGTGTTTGGTAAACAGTATACAGAACGGTATTCGGATGTGGAGGACAAACAGCGGAACTCGAATGACGTGAGGGTAATGCGTACGGGAGAGCGGTTCAACAAGAGTAAAAATACTTAAGCACTGCTTAGCTTCTAACAATCATCATCAACCAAAAAGTCCACTACTGGACAAAGGCCTCTCCCAAATATTCTTCGTTCTATTGGACGATATTGTCATAGTCGCCGCTTGACAGGCGGGTTGGCAAGACCGACCCTCGTGATACTACTTGCTCGAATGTTTAGTTATTGAACGTTTCTACTATGTTTATTCTGCTGATATCTTTAAAGATAATATTAAATAAGTTTTAGTTCTGAGTGTAAAATGTATACTAATATCATCATTCATTATTCCAGCCGTTAGAAGTCCACTGCTGGACAAAGGCCTCTCCGAAAGATTCTTCGTTCCATGTGAGGTATGGGTATATTGCCATAGTCGCGACGTTTGGCAGACGAGTTGGCAAGCGCAGTTTATTTGGCTGCTTGTGCTTCCAACGTTGCTCATCGGAAGCATATTGAAGCTGGGGAAAGATAGGAATTTGTAGGATCTGGGGAGGAAATTATGGTATTGGGATACTCTGACTTGGTTGAATTGGGGAAAAGCAAGTACCAGCTCGAGATGCTGGGACGCGCGTACCCGATGCTGCAACAAGCAGTTGTGAATGACACCCCTGAACTTCTAACAATAAGTTTTCGCATAGGAATAAGCTAGCTCTAGAAACGTTTTGGCAATGTATAATTTATAAATTGTCTAGTATATAAGTAACATTTAAGCCTGTTTGTTTCTCATATTAAATAAATAAATAAATAGTTAGGTCGGTTCAGTCCAGTCAAGGAATATACAATACATTGGCGATCTTTGCTCTTTGGCTTACGGGATCTTTGCTCTTTGGCTCTTTGGCTTACGGGACCCAGGGACCACCAGTACCACTGTACTGGTGGTCCCTGGGTCCCGTGTTTGATCCTCGCCTGGTCATAATGGAAAATGATCTTTTTCAGACTGAGCTTGATCTTGGATGTTTATCTATATATGTTTTTTTTTTATAAAAAATAGTATCGTTAAGTTAGTATCCTATGACACAAGTCCCGTTCTGTCGCAGAGATGACGATAGATGGGGCCAGAGGGTTCTGTTTTGGCGACCCCGTACAGGAAAACGAAGTGTGGGTAAACCAGCAGCCAGATGGTCATCATTAAAAAGGCGGCAGGGCCTACCTGAACCAGAAACGCCGCATCACGAATATCACGATCAGAGTGGAAGTCCCATCAAGAGGCATATGTTCAGCAGTGGACGAAAATATGCTGACAAGAAGACGAAGAAGAAGAATATACAAGTCCTGAACTTACTTTGAGGCTCAACAACAACGATATGACGTTACATAAAGTTGAACAACAATCCTCATCCTTACTAATATTATAAATGCGAAATTGAGTTTGTTTGTTTGTTTGTTTGTTACGCTTTCACGCCGTAACTACTGAACCGACCATCATGAAATTTTGCATACAAGTTCTCTGGAGTACGGAGAAGGACATAGGGTACCTTTTATCCCGGAAAAAAGTACTATTCCCGAGGGATCGACATTGACGCAGGCGGAGCCGCGGGCGAAAGCTAGTAAATCATAAATACATTGGTGTTTTTACGTGACCATCTTAAACAAATTCAAATTATTCGTATACTAGCTTTCACCCGCGGCTCCGCCCGCGTCAATATAGATCCCTAGGGAACAGTACTTTCCCCGGGATAAAGTGTATACTAGTCCTTCTCCGTACCCCAAACACCAGGTTTGATTCAAAGTTGCCAAGTCATTATCCAAGTATTCAAACAAATCTCACATTGCGAGCACCTATCAACAGCCTGTCGATAAAAATCTCACTAACAATTCAATATCAGTAAAAATCATCAGAATCGACATGTGTTCGCGTAATAATGTTATCAGGGCCCAAACCAGCTGTCTGTCGAACACTATTGTTCTAAATAAAGGTGTTACTACAGTTGGACGTTATCTTTGCGCCATCTTTTTATAGTTTTGTTATCCTGTGTCGAACCGTATTGAATTTATTGGACAGTTGTTTACCAAAGTGTTATTTGTATCCTGAGGTATTTTATTATAAATTATCATGATTTTTGCTAGTAGCATGAATGGGCCGGCGCGTCCAGGGAAGGTCCACACTCTCACAAAAGATCGACGTTTGAGTAGAAGCTTTACCGCTTCTATGCTTCGTTTGGTGAGTGAGGGAGCCGGAGGCCCGTTCTTTCCCCCATTTCCTCACCCCATGTCTTTCCCCAAACTCCTTCAAAGACCGGCAACGCTCCTGTTACACCTTGCTGTTGCAATTGTCCATGGGCAGCGCTGATCGCTTACCATCAGGTGACTTGAATGCTCGTTTCTCGACCTTAATTATAAAAAAACTTGCCATCCTAGATGGCAGTCGTTAAACTATGTCAGATAAGTGTTGCCAAACTATCGATAGATTTAATCAAAAAAGGACATACTATAGTCTATCGAAACGATATCGATAGTTGACTATCAAGCGGCAACACTATGTCAGATGCCTACACAACACCTAACAGATTCAATTCTGACACCTGTATTGGCCACACACGACAAACAAAACAAATGACATAATGCTTATTTAATGTACATTCAGCAAACGGCAAGCCTTTTTCTTAAGGATAATATAATTTGTCTACAGTTGCGATAGGTTTAGGACAGTCCCTTTTTAACGACAGTTTTAGGAAACAAAATAGTTCTGGTTTAGCAATATAGCCGTTACTTATACAATACAGTTTCAATTGTTATAAAAATGCCAGTACGATCAGCATTTAAAATGAATATTTTATTGCTACGAGTATAATCGTAGTTGGCACCAAACGTGAAGAGGAACACTTTTTGGTCCCACTGTACATAATGTCTAAACAAGATAATGCTCTGTTTTCGCACGTCATCGCACTTTTGTGGATCACGTTAACAGCTTCATTAATCAGCACGCTCGTTACGTTCTGAGCCACTTATCACTACATCAAAACAACGGAATATCCACATTACAGAAGTATTTTATCTGAGGGCATCAGCATCTGCTAACGAAAACCCCTGAGTTCGATTCCGAGCAAAAGCTGGTAATTTATTTTACAAGTAATTTGCGGTTTGAACCTACCTCAGAAGGGTTGGTGTGAGGCAGGCAACCGGCTGTATAATTAAACGAAATCATTAAATATTTGGTATGAGTAAGATTTTATTTCTCTGATCCTTGACTCTGATATTTCATATTTTGTGAGCTATGACTATCATATCTATCCATGGTCTATCTATGGTATATCTATAGTCTATCTATGGTCTATCGATGGTCTATCTATGGCTCGACAAAACAGATATTTCTAGAAGTTACTCATCTGTACTCTCATTAATCAATTAAGCTTCGAAAATAAACCCAATTTATGTTCTCCGAACTCTACACAGCTTGCGAAATTATTAGTTTACTTAAAATTGTATCGTTTTTATTATGATTTTTTAATTGAACTGAAAAATTACTGGACCACAGTGGTCCGATAAATTGAACGCTTGGATTTCATAAATGTGTTATTCGAAAGGAATTTTGGTTCTAAGATTTTTGCAAATTCCCCTTTTTTTATTAACTGTTGAAATAGGTATTTGTCTCCCATCTCACCTGATGGTAAGTGGCGATGAAGACGAGGATGTTACATATCTATTCAAGAGATACCCATTCTACTTTTAAATGTCCCGGGACTGTACTTGTCTGGGAATATGATGATGATGATGATGATGATGTGTTCCTGTGATCCCTTGTCAGGGATATAGGGCTCGCAGAAGAATTCTCCACTTCTCACGGTCCTGGGCTGTGACTCTTAACTCGCTCCAGTTGAGTCCAGTTGTAGCGACTTCCTTCTCGACTGAACGCCTCCAAGTTTTACGAGGGCAACCTGGTCTTCTCTTGCCCTGGGCATTCCATAGGAGACCTTGTTTGGGCAGGTGGATATCAGGCCTTCGCAGCACATGTCCTATCCATCGCCATTTCCTTAATAGGATTTCTTGCTGGATGGGCTTTTGGTCAGTTATCTGCCACAGTCTTGCATTGGATATGGTTCGTGGCCAGTATATCCCTAACAGGCGACGTAAACATTTGTTAACGAACACCTGTAGTCGGCTGGTGATGTCGTTCTTGACGAGCCATGTCTCGCATCCGTACAGCAGGACTGACTTAACATTGGAGTTGAAGACTCTGATTTTAGTGCGTCGTGTTATTACGGTCGATGTCCACACCGGCTTCAGTTGCGCATATGCTGCGCGAGCCTTGTTGATGCGTGCTTCGACATCGGCTTCTGCTCCCCCAAACGGATCAACAACACTACCCAGGTAGACAAACTGCTGGACCTGTTCAACTACCTCACCATTTATATATATAGGTGCCACGTCTTCGGTATTAAGGCGCATTTCCTTCGTCTTGGAACAATTAATGCGCAGTCCCTCTTTCGCAGCAGCATTGGCGAGGTCGTTAGCCTTGGTTTGTAGGTGGGCCCGTGATAACGCAAACAAGCAAAGATCGTCAGCGAAGTCTATATCTTCCAAGGTTTTGTCTTGCACCCATGGTAGGCCCCTGTTTCCCTGACTTGTTACTCTGCGCATCACGTCATCCAAGACAATAAGAAATAGCAAAGGCGACAACAAACAACCTTGCTTCACACCGGCAGTAACTGGTATCGGGTATGTGAGTAGGCCTTTGTGCATCACTCGGCATGAGGAACCCACGTAAAGGCTTTGGATTATTCTGCAGACCTTGTCTGGTATACCTCTTTTCTTCAGCGAGCGCCATATACTTGACCACTTGACCCTGTCGAAAGCCTTCTCGAAGTCTACGAACAAAGTGAAAAGTTCGCTTCGTAGTTCATTGCACTGCTCCAAGATCATACGTAAAACGTTAATTTGGTCGATGCAAGAACGTCCTGCTCTAAATCCACTCTGCTCATCCCTCAGTGTTTCGTCGACAGCTCTCGCCATTCTGTTTAGCAGGATTCTGCTCAGTACCTTCGAGCATACTGGCAATAAATTTATGCCTCTCCAGTTGGAACAGTTTGTCAGATCTCCCTTCTTAGGCAATTTGATGATTATGCCTTCTTTCCAGCTTTCAGGTACTTGCTCTACCTCCCATACAGCAGACATTAATGGGAACAGAATATCTGCTACTGCATCTGCATTGGTTTTTAGAGCTTCCACTGGGATGCCATCATTTCCTGGTGCCTTTCCACATTTCAGAGATGTTATGGCTTGTGAGATTTCGGACCTGTCTGGAGGATCCACTCGGATGTCTAGCTCTTTGTATATCTCAGCATGCTTTATGGGTTCATCCTCCTCATCTGCCAATTCGTGAAACACCTCTGTAAAATGCTCATGCCATCTACGCATTTGTTCTTCTTGCGTGGTAAGCAACTTGCCCGTTTTGTCCCTAACTGGACGATTGGATGGTGGTTTGTTACATAGCTCTCTTCCAGCACGGTACAGCTCTTTGGTGTTACCAGAATTTGCAGCATGTTCCGCTCTTTGAGCTATCACTGCGGCTCTTACGCGTTTATCTTTTCGGGCACTGCGTTTTATGTCACTTTCGCAAAGGAATTACTCGTAAGCTAAACTTTCTTTAGTGCTTTGATCTTTTGCAACGTTAAGCTTCTGTTTTAGCGATTTCCGATAGAGGATTTTATCCCACGTATCATTTGAAATCCAATCTTTGCGCTTAGTACTTTTGTGACCCAAAAGAGATTCGCAGCATTTCTGAAAGGTGTTCTTGACAAGCTCCCATTCCTCCTCGACTGTCCCTCCTTCAACCTTCAGTGAATGATATTGATTGTGCAGTTCGATGTTGAACGCTTGATTTGTGTCATCGTTCTGCAACTTCGTGACATCGTATCGCCGAGATAATTTGGTTGAATTGTTTTGCACCTTTGCTATCTTCAGGCTGATCTTAGCGACAATAAGGAGGTGGTCGCTGTTCACATCGGCTCCTCTTCGGTTTCGGACGTCCAGCAGAGAGTGTCTCCATTTCCTGCTTATCATAACATGGTCCACCTGGTTTTCAGTGCGTCTGTCAGGGGACACCCATGATACCTTGTGGCAATCTTTGTGGGGAAATATTGAGCCTCCAATTAGTAAATCATACTCACAGCAGAAGTCAATTAACATGTTGCCATTTTCGCTTCGCTTTCCTAACGCATGTCTGCCTACCCATGATTCTATGCCTTGGTTGTTGTTCCCGATCTGAGCATTGAAGTCTCCCATACAAATAACAATATCGCCCTTTGGTATATTTTTCAATGTCGCCGTGAGTTGATTGTAGAACTTTTCTTTTTTATCGAGCTTCGCTAAGTTGGTTGGTGCGTAGCACTGCACTATAGAAATGTTTCTAACTCGAGACTTAAAGCGTGCAGTGATGATTCGGTGAGACACCGGTTCCCAGCTGAGGAGACTGCCACGGGCCTTTCTGGTCAACAGGATACCCACCCCATCCTCGTGCTTGTCTGCCTTACCAGAGTATAGAAAGGTGTGGTCCTCAATTGGCTCTTCCCCAAACTCCTTCCATCTGGCCTCGGAAATGCCTAGTATTTCCAGACGATAGTCCTTCATATACTTGAGAACCTGGTATGCTCTGCTCTCTTCTCGCATTGTACGCACATTCCAGCAACCTATCAGTGTCCTTTTATTCGCGCCAAAGGTCAGTTGTTTTTTATCAGTCCGTATGATTCTTCTTTGAGTTTCTGTAATATTTGTGGTTTTAGGTATACAGGTTATTAGCCCATAGTACCCTAGACGGCTAGTAGGGCTGCTACTTTGAAGCACACCGACGCACTTGATTTTTTCTCGAAGTTTCTTCTCCTATCGATCATTTTGGGGGCATTTAACTCCTCAAGGCTGCCGAAAGCCTCTTCTAGCCGTAACTAGGTGTGGGGTTATACCGCCCTTGCTCGGTCGCCAGAGCCTCGTCTGTTATCTAGCAGGAGCCACCACGGAAACCATTCGGTCTCCGCCGCCATCCGGCGCGAGCAGGTGAGGTTGACATTTGGGTCGGATAAAGATGTTGTTTTCCGTTCCCCCTTAACCCCCATGGACAACTGCAACACTAGCTCCGTGGCGCAGCGGTCAACACGCCTACCTGCGACACGGAGTGACCGGGTTCGATCCCCGGCCAGGTCAAGATGAAAAATGATCTTTTTCAGATTGGCCTGGGTCTTGGATGTGTATCTATATATGTATTTGTTATAAAATATAGTATCGTTGAGTTAGTATCCCATAACACAAGTCTCGAACTTACTTTGGGGCTAGCTCAATCTGTGTTATTTGTCCGTATATATTTATTTAAAAAAAAAAAACAACACCAGGGTGTGACAGGAGCGTTACCGACCTTTCAAGGAGTTAGGGTGGACATGGAAGGCGGTAGTATGGGATTAGGTTCTCTCACTCACCGAACGAAGCACAGAAGTGGTAAAACATGTACTCAAACTTCAATTTTCGACTAGGTTAGACCACCTCTCAAAGTCTGGGAATATAGACGCAGGCAATTCATTCCACACTTTGCTACTCGAACCAAAAAGGAACTGTCGAACCGTAAACGGTTAAATACCAAAGAGTCAAACTAAAGTTCGACTCTTCGCTATTTCAACGACAAAAGGGTGAAATTTGACAGGCGTTTACGGTCTACGCGGGAGGAGAACCAGCTGAGAAGCATTCTAGGGTTTTTCACTCCCACGGAAGAAAGTATACTTTAAATGCTATAAAATAATGTGATGGTGCTTAAGTATATGCTTGAAGAAATCCTGGAGGGGTGAAGAAGGGCAGGGGTGCGGGAGGGGAAGGGTTCCCATAAAGCACGTAGTTAGTGCAGGCACCCGCCAGAACGCTATGTAGGAAGTCGGCGCTTAACGGGGGCCGTGTGTTGGAGAGCAAAGCGGACACTAGAAGCCTTATTCTGCCCGTACACTCATATACAACGTGATTTTGAACCCCCTAGCTATAAAAAAATAAATCTGGGAATCAGAATCCCTAATGGAACACAGAATGGCAAGAAAAAAAGGTAAAAAACGAAAAAGAAAAGTAGGTTTCCCATACAAAGTTGCCGATCAGCTGGACGAATTTCTATGAAAAGTTAAAATAATTTTTTCGTTTTTTACCTTTGTTTTTACAATTCTGTATTCCATTAGGGATTCTGATTCCCAGATTTCAATATAGCTAGGGGGTTCAACATCACGCTGTATAGAGATTTTTAAAAAAAAATCGCGGAATCGTGTATGAAATATGATTTGCACGAGTAGTGTTCAAAAATCAAAATGTCCAACCAGTTATGACCAACTATAAAAATGACCAGCAATTACTCAAAATTCATCGTATTTGTTTAGCCGGTCTCTGATCTGGAATGCTAGACACGCCATTCATTAATTATATATTGCTTCACATATCACAAAATTACAGGCTGCAATAAATAAATAAAATAATGCTTTTTTTTTCAACTCGCATTCATTGCTTTTTGTATGAAGAAGTATCAAACATACATGCAAAGGGGCAGCAAAGACACACGGAGCACGGAAGTGCGTTCTTCCATCGTTACAAACTATCACATTTATACTATTACTTAATTAGATACACCTTCAATTTCAAATAGTTTCGCCCAGGTGTGGGACGAAATACTTTTTATAATTATTATATTAATTATGTATATTATATTATTAAGTTAGGACTAATAGCATGACTGGAGTGTCAATAAGCCTATATAATAATATATAGGTTTACAGTCTGTTGTGCCTAATACATCTCCACTCTTGACGGTTGGACAAGAAGAGACAAGGGAGTATTAATGAGGCCAATGAGGCTATCATCGTAGCCAAGTACGGAACAAAAGATATTAAAATGGAACTTATTCGATTTATGTATATACTGAAATATTTAAATAAAATAGTAAGAAACACTTTCCTCGTCTGTCGTCCGCTCTACTCCCGCGTGCGAGCGTCACGGTCGGCGCCTCGGTTGATGCTCCAAGAAACCCAGTCGTGTCGGCGTCTGTACCGTACAACTAATACTGTCCTAACAACGCGTATAGCTTATGGATTCTTAAGAATAAATATAGGAACAACAATTTGCAATACGAGTATGTTTAGAAAGCCCTGTCTGTTCCATGGCAAGATCACTTAGCCCGTCAATGTTATGCAATCTCCGTGGCGCAGTGGTCAACACGCCAGCCTGCGACACGAGGGTGCCCGGGTTCAAACCCCGGTCAGGTCATGATGGAAAACGATCCTTTTCAGATTAACCTGGGTCTTGGTTTATCTATATAAGTATCCTAACGAATATTATAAATGCGAGAGTTTGTTTGTTGTAACTACTGAACCGATCATTATGAAATTTTGCATACACGTTATCTGGGGTACGGAGAAGGATTAGACTACCTTTTATCATAGGGTACATTTTATCCTGTTCCCGAGGGATCGACAGCGTTCCCGAGGGAAACGCGGGCAGAGCCGCGTGTGGAAGCTAGTCTATTATAAAATATAGTATCGTTGAGTTGGTATCCTACGACACAAGTTCACAACTTACTTTTACGTCCCTATATATTTATTTATTTAACTTATCCTATGCCATAAAAATTCGACATTGGGACCTACGATTGGGACATTTGATATTGGGATCTCAATGAATTTTCACTTATCCTCATTTTACTCAATCTCGATAATTTTTACCACACGTAGGGCTACTGACTCTATGGGCACCTGTGCTAATGACTACGAGGTGATAAGCAAACTTACGTTAAAGCTTCGTATCAGAATTCGTTTGTAACATGATATTATATTATAGTATCATGTCTTTTTTCCTTGCGGGGTACACAGAGCCTAGGTCGACGCTTCTCTTCCCGCGTAAACCGCAAATGCCGGTCAAGAGTTTGGGCGAAAATCTAGAGTATCATGACAATAGGCGATGCAGCTAGCAACCCATCACTATTTGGATTTCGTTTTCCACCTTTAAGCCCAACACGCTAAACGTGGCCTTTAAGTCTCATGGCCTTAGGCTCTGTCTACCCCGTAAGGGATAAAGACGTGATAATATGTATGTATGTAGTCTCTGACCGAGATGTTGGGGACAAATAGGGTTATCGGCCCTTATGGGCACGAGCGCGCGTAATGGTGACCACGTGGCGACATGCGACTTACTAGTGATGGGAAAACTGTATTTATATTCTTCACAAAATATGTAGTAAAAGAAATATCTCGTCTGTCTGCTCGGCATCGGTCTTCTCTGCCTCTTTTAGCCTACTGCGATTATTATTTATTATCATTGCACACTCGATCGCTCATCATCATCATTTCGAGTAGGTGACATGGTCAATCGACTATGCACACCCTGGTGTCAGAGTTCTTCGGAACCGCCTCTCGGCCTCAGACGTGGTTCCTTTAACGACTACCAGATGGCAGCCGGGACCAACGGTTTAACGTGCCTTCCGAAGCACTCGATCGCTAACATAACATGTTTTAAAAAAAATGTGTATATATCTTGTATGTATTCTAACTAATATTATAAATGCGAAAGTGAGTTTGTTTGTTTGTTTGTTTGTTTGTTACGCTTTCACGCCGTAACTACTGAACCGATCATCATGAAATTTTGCATACACGTTCTCTGGAGTATGGAGAAGGACATAGGCTACCTTTTATCCCGGGAGAAAGTACTATTCCCGAAGGATCGACATGGACGCGGGCGGAGCCGCGGGCGAAAGCTAGTATATTAATAATTGTTAACATTACTTGAAATTAAAAAAGAAAAGAAAAATAGTTATAAAATTAAAACCCTTTAAGCCCTTCAGGCAACTAATGCTGTTGAAAAGAGTTTCTTTCGGCGTTTCTCATCTGCAGTGCTAATTAATAATATAAATATTACTAAATTAGATTCTTTAAAACGTGTTTCTACTTTTTAAAAGCGCTGCGAAACCTTATTTAAGAATAAGAAAACCTATCACTTTGAAACTCGTTCAAGGCATCTGACTGAAGCAGCCAAAGTAGGTTCCCAAGATACTGACAATGTTACCTCTCTGGATAACTAGACTTATTCTCTGAGTCAAACAGCTGCCAGCTCTGGGGCCTTCATCAGACACGTGGATGTATTTTGTTAATACCTTAATATTGTAATTATTTTAAACTGAATAAAATATATTATTTACTATTCTGTTCCTTCTTTTTGTTCGTGCTCGTTATTATTGTTAGTAACAAATTTCCAAGCTGTCTAAAGGCATCTGACGGTCGCCTAGCGAAAGCAACTGTGCTTGCAACTGATATTTAAAGCACAGATTTTACTCATTTGTTTATTTTTTAAACTAATACGTATTTAAATTCACCGCAAGACCGCAAAGTAAGTAGATGTAGTCAAAAATATTAATAAATTATCTTGGGTAAAACTGGGTAAAACGTTTTAAAAATTTTAACTTATTTTTTACTTTTTGAGACAACCTCTGTCTGTAAACTAGTGGTCAAAATGCCAGGCTATTTACAGCGGATAACCTGGGATCGATCTCCGGTTATGTCAAGATGGAAAATGATCTTTTCACTTTGACCTGGGACTTGGATGTTTAACTATATATGCATTTGTTATAAAATATAGTATCGTTGAATTAGTATCCCATAACGCAAGTCTCGAACTAACATTGGGGCTAGCTTAATCTGTGTGATTTGTGCGAACTTATATGTTTTTCATTTATTTATTTTATTTTATATGATTTAAGTACCGGGTTTATCCTACTTTTAATTGCTATAATGAGTTTTCTACAACCTTTTAAGTGACAAACATATTTTAATAGTTACTTTAAATGTCCTGTCACTCTTTGATATAGGTACAATGATATTTTTATGTTTTGATTTTGCATTCACAATTCTATTTTGATATACTATAGATAAAGTCGTAAGATAAGTCGTCGGCAACGCATCAGCAGCTCCTCTGGTGTTGCAGATGTCCATGGGCGACGGTGACCACTTTCCATCAGGTGGCTCGTCTGCTCGTTTGCCGTCGGATATACATAAAAAAAAAAAAAAAAAGATCGTACCTATGATAATCGTGCGTAAGATAGACCTAAGGTCGCTGGTTCCATGGATCTAAGAATACTGGTTCAAGCCCCGCCCGAATGATTTTTTTTTCAATATTTTATTTCTTAATTTAATAATAGTATAGGTACAATGAATTCACATGAAATTATATTCACAAAGTAAGAATTAAGTTATGTTCGTTTAGGAATTAATACAATGTCTATTTTTAAAATGCGAAATTTCCTAACTTATACATTCAAAGTAAATTTAATTAGTGCAATTAATAGTTAGTGCATGTTCAGGCAAAATAAACCGCACATTTTGACTTTCATTGCTTCTTTTATAGGCTTACCAGACTTTCTTCGTTATGTTAATTAAGCATTATTAGTAAATACAATTTTCAAACAGCTACGTCATTTAATAACTCAGTTATACTTTTATGGCTTTAGTTTGCCAACATAGGTATTTATTGTGAAGAAAATTTTATAATAAAGACATATTTATACTTTTTCTGACGTTATTTTTCCATAAAAAAATAACACGTCAAGAATAAATTTAATATCGAATATAGAGAAATAACTAAAAAAGTGTCAATATAAATAAAATAAAAGGAACAGATAATAAAAGTTACAACACTACTGTTATCGTTGAGGGTATGAGCAAACACGGGGGAGGGGTACTAAGCTAACCTTGGATGCGCGCAGCTGCCTGCTGATCACCTGCCCGCGCCATATTGACTCCCGACAAGTACACGCGCAAAACATTCTACGCTTTTTGGCAATTTTATCTTTTTAAAATTAAGAAATTAATGGCCAGTGATAAAGCAAACATTTTTAAAACAGACGCGCGTTTAATATTAGAACGGAAGCGCTTTCAATAATCTGTGATATTTTTATCTTACATCAGTTTTATTTAAAAGCAATCGTATTTAACATTTTAGTTTTTTTTTATGGTGCCTTCATACAATTGTAAGATATAAGTTTTGATTATCTTAATTATAAACAAATGGTTCATTTTATGAGAACGGAACTCTGAATTCGCATTTAGGTAATGCCCTTTCCCGGTTCAGTGATAAAGTTACACCTTGCGTAAAAAACTTTTTTTCTTATATTTTTACCTGTAGTTTACATTTTTGTTAATAATGAGGCATAATATATTTTTTTTCTATAAGGTAAAATTAATATACCTACAAAAATTTTGAACAATACTTGCAACGTTTGCATAGACAAAAAGGAGGTTTTTACAAATTTTTACCATAATTATAAGTGGAAGGCTAGAATTTAGAATGTTTTTATTTATTTTTTTTCTTCTATTTGGCCCTCAAACTTCATTCAGAAGCTTATTTTAGCCAGTGTCTAGTTATTTGTCGAGTTATTCTTGCTTGTGTATCAACGGAATGATGGTGTAAATCATTTCGATGGAGACTGTCCAATCCACTGCCTTGATCATAAACGACGCAACGAGGCGAGCAAACACCAGCCCGCTAAGTAAATCTCACTACAGCCGCACCATGCGCTTTATTTTTGTTATTCCACACTTTGTTTATAAACATGGCTATTTATAACACCAAATTACACCGATTTCATATTATAAAGTCCACTAGAAACAATTAACAAAACAATCCAAAACACGAGCCGTGCAGTCCGCCGAAATTCCCACCAAGAACTCATTAGAAACGTTATTTTTATTGGAAATTTAATTTTCTGCAATGCAAAGTTATCAATGTCAGTAAAGCCTTGTTTATTTCTTTTAATCTTATAAACCTATAGGGCTACAGGTGTGCCCTTGGTGCATGTGCCCAGAAGCCCACGCGTTTAGTTAAAAACAGTTTAACAGCAGCGTTATTATATAACTCAATGAATTTTTCAAAAATACTAACAATCATTTATGATTCAGTGATACAAATGCAACTTTGCAATATTTAATGCTTTAAGTATTCAAGAAGTATTATTTAAAAATTAAAACCCGACTTACCTTCCTTACAAATATCTAAGGACTTTCGGGTTTATGAGCCGAACCTAACAATACCTTATTGTTGAAATCCATTTAGTCGTTTGGAAGATACGAATTAATGAAGTACCATCCCAGCATTGGTCCCTTAGAAAAGTTGTTCGTTTAGATGGGCTGAGTCACCCTTTCAAGAGAATGTCGGGGGTAATCTAGGTTACACGCTAAACTAGTTAACGTAAGTAAAAAAAAAACCGGCCAAGTGCGAGTCGGGCTCGCGCATGAAGGGTTCCATACCATTAACTACATTAATAAGTGTAAAATGATTTAAAATATTCTTTATTATATGATGTAATTTAATATTTATGTCGTTCGCAATTTTTCCTTTATCTGTGCTGACGTTGCTTCATACCAAATTTAAAAATTCTGAGTTCTCGGGTTCACCCAATAGGTTTTGATTCCCTTGCAAATGTCGAAAAATTGCGGCATAAACGTCTGTATCTTTTGATTGCGTTAATTTAGAAGTTTGATTTTTTCACAACTCCGAGTGTGCAGAGCCGTGTGGTATCCGGCAGAGTAGAATAGGACCACTCCAAGTCTTCCCGTGGATGTCGTAGAAGGCGACTTAGGAAATACAAGCTAAACAAAGCTTATAAACATCTAAGAGACCTCTCTAACCCGTCTGGCCAGCGTGGAGAGTGTAGGCCAAGTCCTCAGGCTGCTCTGGCCAAGTATGGTCCTAGTAGTACAGAGAGGGTCATGGTCCTGTACTGGATATAAAAAGGACCTGATGATGATGATGATGAGTGTGCAGACCAATAACTAAGTATTTGATATGAATTTCAGCTTTATATCTCCACGCGCTCCTGAGATAAAGGTCTTGACAGACAGACAGACAGATAACCAAGTGATCCTATAAGGGTTCCGTCTTTTCTATTTGAGGTACGGAACCCGAAAAAAAAATAAAGTTAGTACCTACATAACCTAATCCGGTGAGTATAAGCGGTAGATTATAAACGATCCACCAAAACAGTCTCATACTTAATGAATTTTGATACTGGCCATTAATTCAACTCTAGATGCACCCGCCATTTTGGAACTAACAAAAGGCGGGAAAGTATTAAATTGATCGTTCCATTTAGTGTTGACAGCGTGCGTATTTTGAAATTCAATCGGTCAATTACACTTTCGCTTTGGGAATCAGAATACAAGCGAAAGTATGAGTGAGAATAAAAGGTCGTCGGCATGACCCGTCAGGAACAATAAAAAGAAATAAAGATTTCAATATTGTGAAAAATGTGACGCTTGTTAGTAGATTCTCATGATTAATATTGTTAAAATTTTTGCCGCATAATTTTGTACAATCAAGGCATGCCTATTTTATTAAGTGGTTGCGGAAAAAGTTAATGAGGCCCGTTATTTAGACACCAATTTGTTACTAAAGTAGCAAGAAGAAGATTTCTATTACTGTTTCTAAAGTTGCTTAATATTTAAAAAAGAAAAAAGAAGATTTCTAGTAAGTACTGTTTTTAAATTTGCTATATTTAAAAAGAAACATAGAGAATCTTACATTTTACATAACCGTATCCAAAATATTTTTATTTGCATCGATAAAAAGAGAAAAATATTAAAAATATCAATCAAATTAAAAACCGCATAAATATAAGGGCACGTGCTATTCCAAATTTAAAAACATAACTTTTTTCGTGCCCGCCAACAATGTCAATGTCTAATGTTCCAAATTCAAATTGAGTGCGGTAACACCTTGCCAGTACAAAAACGGGCTAATGCGAAAGGCAGGTGCTCGCCATTCACTGCCTAATAACTTCTCGGCCAGAACGATTTCGTTTTGGAATTAAATCTCCAACTATGAAAATTTGTACATCGACATTGAAAAAGGTAACAGGTGATTTTTGATTTAGGGAAATAAACATTAAAAGCTAATATTTCATATATGCATTTGTCAAAAGTTTTTGAAAATAGTGCATAAAATGGTAAATTATTTCTTACAAAGTTCTTAAATACCTATATGTTATACTATCAAGGCAGTATATATGTCTTAATTATTGACGAGACTACAGAATGATAATCAAATTATTAATTACGTACTTTAGTATTGTAAGATTCGTGAGTAATTTACAGCTTTCGAATGTTTTCCCGGAAATACCGGCGTATCTATCTTGGAATTTCCGGCACTAAAATAGTCAGGTCCAGTTAAAAATACGTTTGTTTACTATAGTTTCAAAAATAATCTCCATAAAGTGAATATTTTTAAATAATTAATGTTTCGCTACATTTATTATTGTTTTAGATTAAGTATTTCAATGTGAGTCTAAGCTGAAATATCTAGTTCATGCATACTTAAGAAAATAAATATGTTTAGGTATATTGATACATTTTTATGCATCCGGGCTTAGATTGACTACGTTGTTTTTAAAAAAGTTTGCGTAATCCAATAAGTGCTTTATTCTAACGAACTTTATGATTTATTCTTTTTTAAATAGGTACGTTATTTTGTTTTAGCATTTAGTATTAATTTATAAATTTGGCTTTCTGGTGAGTAACGAGTTACACAGTCCTAGTACATGGATAGCGCCGCATCATCGAGTCACATCGCGCAGTTACGACACAGACCACCGCTGTACCGCGAGTTCTGAAAAGAGAACACCTGCGTGTGATTCATCGACCGCCCGCGTCGCGAGGTTCGCGCCCGCGATTTCCCACCGATCTTCGGCACTTCGTGTTCTGACATCGAACTGTTGTCACTTACGTAGATTATATTAATTTTATTTTATTTTATGAACTCTGTAATTTTAAATGGACTCTAATTAAATCTAGTGTTAAAATACTTTGGTTTTTTTTGCACCCTTCGGCTGTAGTCTTTCTAACTGGCGCAGTCGGAGCGGATTGCTAGAACTAGAATCAGTGAAGTGCAATCCGGTGAATCTACGAGAGCTGCAGCGGAAGGCGTATCCGGACATTGATACCGCAAAGAAGCCAAAGATGTACATGTAAGTACCTAGAATCGATCTAGAGTTGCTTCCTATATTTTCCTTATAAGATTTTCTTTTAACTTCCAAGATTTTCCATCCTAGGCAATCGAGGTCCTCTAGTCTTAGCAGTAGAAGTAGGGATATAGATTTAAATAGGAATATTGAATTTAATAGTAACAGTGATAGTGATAGTGAACCCGTTTTGCCAGTGAATATGGCCGTAAACGCTAATTTAGATACTATATGGAAGGCCCTTCGATTGGTGCCTGATTTTGATGGGAATGTCAATGTACTGACTAGATTCATAGATTTATGTGACCATCTAGTGCAGGAATATATAAAGGAGGATACCCCATTGCAGAGTTCTGCCTTGCTTAATGGCATTCTTAATAAAATAACAGGCCCTGCAGCGCGCCTCATCAATGCGAATGGCGTGCCTAGCAATTGGGAAGGAATCAGAAATGCTCTTATTAACAACTTTGCCGACCAGAGAGACGAGACCTCTCTATATAATGATCTCGCATTATTGACTCAGGGCTCATGCACCCCTCAAGAATTTTACGAAAAATGTCAGAACTTATATAGTACTATTATAACATATCTATCTTTGCACGAGACTGTAAAATCCACTATTGAAGCGAAACGCGAGTTATATAAAAAGTTAACATTACAAGCATACTTACGCGGTCTTAGAGACCCCCTGGGGTCACGAATTAGATGCATGAGGCCTGAAACAATTGAAAAAGCACTCGAGTTTGTTCATGAAGAGATGAACACACTATACCTCCAGCGACGCAACGAAGGGTTGCCTGAAAAGAAAATCAACCCTCAGTCGACCAACCCCCTTTCAGGTAAGCCTTTTCAGCATCCATCAACGAAAGGCTTCAATTTCGGTATGCAGCCTATGCCTATGCCTGGGCCTTCTCGCCCACAGCCTATGTACCTGGCGCCGCGCCCTCCACCTCCTGTAATGTGGAAGCCTAACTTCCCTGGGAGTCAAAATAATCAGTTCCATGGACCGACGCGGACCCAACAGATTTTTGGAGCTGCTCCTCCGAATTACAGTCCTCGCAGTAACGTATTTGGACTACCCCCACGGCCTCAAAATTTTAATAACACCCCACGTCCAATGAGTGGTGTTAGCCACTTTGTGCCCAAGGTTCTACCCCCTTCTGGGCATGATTGGAGGAAGCATGGCAATCCACCCCCTAATAACTACTTTAAATTTCGGGAAATGAATATGACTGAGTGTAACGACTACCCCTACTATGACACTTCTGATGACGCCTACTATTACCAGCCCGAGTACTATGATTATGCCGACTACTACACCGAAATTCCTGAAAATACTTACATGACTGGTCCTGAAACTTATCAGCCACCTGTAGTTACTGACGTTACTGACATTAAGGATAGGGAAAATTCCCAGCAGGATTTTCAGGACAACGAGACATTAAGCACACCAAGATAGAAGTGAACCTTCAGACACAAAGACAACTACCATACATTCAGATATCGAACCCCCCTATCAAACTATTAATAGATACTGGCGCTAACCAGTCCTTCATAAATCCTGAAATTTTAAAACGATATTACCCTCATGTGCCCTGGAACTATGATCCATTTGAGGTTACCAGCGTGCACGCAAGATCACGTAACGACTATTCCGTGACTTTACCCTGTTTCCCCGAATTTCGAGACAATGACGACATGACTTTACTACTATACAAATTTCATGACTTTTTCGACGGACTTATAGGCCTTGACTTACTTACAAAGTGGGAAGCCAATATCGACCTAAAAACCAAGAGCTTAAGAACTAAATATACTACTAACCCTATATCCATGTATGACTCACGTAACTGCAATTGGTATGAGGAAATAGTACCTGCTAATACTTCAAAGTTAATAAAAATCCCTATAAATACTCGTGACGGTGACGTGATTATACCCGAGCAAATACTATCTAACTGCTTGATACGCGAGTGTGTTACTAAAGTCCAAAAGAATCGCGGTATAATTGAAATTACTAACCCCACTAATAATGACGTCATATTTTCTATGGATAGGCCAGTCAATGCCGAGCATTTTACGATTGAATGCAAACCCACTATCGAACATGATCCCTCTCGTGTAGCAGAAGTTCTTTCTAAATTACGTACAAATCACCTCAATGAAGAGGAACGTGTTAACTTGGAAAATTTATGTACTCAATATGCGGATGTGTTCTACATAGAGGGAGAACCACTAACTTTTACTAATAAAATCAAACACCATGTCCGTACCACCGATGAATTACCTGTCTACACAAAAAGCTACAGGTATCCTTTTGTGCATAGACAAGAGGTACGGGATCAAATTAGCAAAATGTTAGAACAGGGTATCATCCGACCATCTGAGTCTGCCTGGAGTTCACCTATCTGGGTTGTACCCAAAAAGGCTGATGCCTCTGGAAAGACAAAATGGCGTATTGTAGTTGATTTTAGGAAAGTAAATGAGAAGACATTCGATGATAAATATCCCATACCTAACATCACCGATGTCTTAGATAAATTAGGTAACTGCCAGTACTTCACAACCCTAGACCTAGCGTCAGGGTTCTACCAGGTCGAAATGAGTCCTGAAGACATTCCCAAGACAGCTTTTAATGTGGAAAATGGGCACTTCGAATTCCTTCGCATGCCCATGGGATTAAAGAACTCCCCTTCTACATTCCAGCGTGTCATGGACAATGTGCTTAAAGACCTCCAGAATACCGTATGTCTAGTTTATTTAGACGACATAATAGTATTCAGTACGTCATTACAGGAACATATGATTAACCTAGAAAAGGTATTCAAACGCCTGCGAGAATCTAACTTTAAAATCCAGATGGACAAATCTGAGTTTTTAAAGCTAGAAACTGCATATCTGGGTCATATAATAAGTAAAGATGGGATTAAACCCAATCCCGATAAAATAACGGCTATACAAAAATTCCCTCTACCTCGCACAGCAACGAAAATCAAGCGATTCCTTGGTTTGCTGGGGTACTATAGGAAATTTATTCCAGATTTTGCTCGACTGACTAAACCTATGACCAGCTGTCTCAAGAAGGGTTCTAAAATACCTATTAATAACCAAGAGTACATGAATTGCTTCGAACATTGTAAAACCCTCCTTACAAACGATCCCATACTCCAGTATCCCGATTTTACTAAGGAGTTCATACTCACAACCGATGCATCTAACCTTGCTATAGGTGCCGTACTATCTCAGGGCACCATAGGTTCAGACAAGCCCATAGCTTATGCTTCTCGCACGCTTAACACCAGCGAAACGAATTATAGTACCATCGAGAAGGAACTGCTAGCGATCGTGTGGGCTACCAAGTATTTCCGCCCATATTTATTCGGCAGGAAATTCAAAATAGTCACCGATCATAGGCCCCTTCAATGGGTCATGAGCTTAAAAGAGCCTAGCTCTAGACTAACTAGATGGCGGTTGAAGTTAAGCGAGTATAACTTCACAGTTATCTATAAACAGGGAAAATGTAATCTCAATGCTGATGCTCTATCGAGAGTAGAGATACATAACGAAGATGTTAATCCATTAGTAGAACAGCCTATCCAGACACCCCCGTCTACCGTTGGTTCAAGTACACTTACGGTACCCATAAGTGAAGAACCCTCTATTGTAGATGATAGCTCCGTAGCTGTTCAACCTACCGAGAAACCTCCATCTATTAATAGATCTTCGACAGACACAGCTCATACAAGCGAAGAGCATCCCATTTTAGAGATACCTATATCAGAGGAACCCCTTAACAAATTTAGCAGACAGATATGCTTAACTGTAGTAGGAGATATTAAGAAACGTCCCGTAGTTTCTAAACCCTTTGAGTCTCATACCCGTACTAACATACAAATATCAGAGTCAAATCTTCAGCAAGATACTATAGATGCTATTAAAGAATATGTTAACCCTAGAGTCAAAACCGGTTTAATTATATACCCCACTCTAGCCATGTATAAAATTATCCCAATCATTCAAGAAAGCTTTAAGAACTCAGCCATGGATCTTACGTTAACAAAGACAATACTTGAAGATGTTAAAGATTACTTAAGACAGCAGGATATCATTAAGAAGTACCACGAAGGTAAAACTAACCACCGAGGTACTAATGAATGCTACCTTGCATTGTCTTATAGGTATTTTTGGCCTAAAATGAGAGAACACATATCGAAATACATAAGTGAATGTACTACATGTGGCATGGCTAAGTATGATCGTCACCCCATAAACCAAAGGCTTTCTATTGTACCACCGCCAACTAAACCATTCGAAATACTACATATAGATCTCCTTACTGTTGAATATGAAAAGTACTTAACTTTAGTTGATGCTTTTTCTAAATACGCACAGGCTTACCACCTTCGAGACGGTACAGCTGTGAGCGTAGTACAAGCTCTTTTAAAATATTTTACACATCATGGAGTCCCTATCACTATAGTTTCAGACCAAGGCCCTGAATTCTCAAATCAGGTGTTTGCGGAGTTTATTAGATTGCACAAAATTCAGCACCATAAAGCCCTAGCTCATAACCCTAATAGTAACGGAATAGTAGAGCGTTTTCACTCTACTATCCTAGAGCATATACGTATTTTGAAGATCGAGCATCGTACTGATCCTGCGATTAATCTTATGCCCTATGCGGTTCTTGCGTATAATAGCTCTATCCATAGTTTTACTAAATGTAGGCCGCTAGATATTATCACAGGTCATTTTGACCCACGTGATCCAATCAATATGAGTATGAATGAGCATCTCCTACAGCAATATGTCGTAGATCATAGGCAACGCATGGGTAAGGTTTACGACCTATTAAACGAGGTATCTTTACATAATCGCACTGAACTCACGGAGGCTAGGAATAAAGATCGTGAGCCCGAAAAGGAATACGCTCCAGACCAACAGATCTTTATTCGCAATCCTATGGCCAGCAGACAAAAGTTAGCCCCTCGTTTTACGCAAGATGTCGTTTTAGCAGACCTACCTATTCACATCTACACCAAAAAGAAAAAAGGCCCCGTAGCTAAAGCACGCCTTAAGCGTACCCCTAAAACTAAACCATTGTTGCAGGATACCGGTACTGACGATCTGCCTACATCTGACCCTGGCGCAGGACATATCACTTGACTCTCTCGACAATGGACCCGGCATACTTCCCTTCAAACTTGGACCGACTAAACTTATTTCTCACTACCATTCCTTCCTATACTTTATTGACTTAGATGAGATATCTCTCAAAGTGAGTACAGCCCGGTTTCAGATAGCCCAGTTCAGATCCCAACTTAAAAATAAAACTTCTTCTCTATATGAGCCACATCTCTGGCACCTCTGTAATAAATTAGATAGAATTCGTGACCAGTTGCACTCTTTTCAACAAACTCGTAGTAAAAGAGGACTAATAGATGGTCTTGGATCAGTTATTAAAAGCATATCTGGCAATTGACAGCGACAGCGCCGCGCCGCGCGCGCACCGACGCTAACGTGTTAAACATTATTTATCCAGTGATTAAATAAAATGGAGTGCCAAAAGTGTAAAAAAATACTTTCCAGAAAGGGATCTCATTTCCTATGCCAAGGCCCATGTCAGGGAACTTTTCATAAGAACTGTGTAAAAGGTTTGCAAAACGACATCAAAGCCGGCAAATGTAGGTTATATTGCAATAACTGTGAGGAAGACGACTCCGACGGGGAAGATTTGATGCCGGGACCGGCTTCTCAGGATATATTACTGAAAGACATCCTTTCCAAAGTCAGCGACATACCCAGTGTTAAAAAACAACTTGATTCCATCGATCAAAGCATGTGCGTCCTGTCAGCAAAATATGACAAATTAATGGCGGATCACGAGCAGGCGAAAACTAAAATAAATAATATCGAAAAATCAGTCAGCCACATGAGCAATAAATGTGTCTACTTGGAAAAAAGTACTGCTGCGTTAGACCAGAAAATCCAGAACTTTGAGCAAGAATCGCGCCGCCTCAATATTGAAATTGTTGGAGTTGAACGCCTTGCGGAGGAAAATATTAAAAACATTATTAATATGATTGCAGAAAAGCTTGCTGTTAGTACCATGTATGTGGACTGGGCGCGTCGATTTTCGAATAACAAGGACTCATCGATCAAAGTGGGTTTCAAGGCTTCGGGAGCTGACACTCGTGAGCAATGGCTGTCACAGCGCCGAAAGGCCAACGAGCTGACAAGCGACATGATCACTGGCGGGAAAGCCAAAACCAAGATATATATTAATGAGGATTTGACTCAAGGCACAAAAACGTTATTGTGGAATACAAAGAAAAAACTTCAAGGAGTTTATAAATTCATCTGGGTGGTCAACGGCAAGGTATTGGTGAAGAGAGATGACGGGGCAAAATCCATCTGGGTGCGGTCTGAGGCTGATTTAAGTGATCTATGTGAATCTAAAGTGAAGTGAATGTGCTGTGTTGGTTGAGAGAACATAAAATATTATGTAATTTTATGGGTCTTGACAATATAGATGTCATTTGTGATGACTCAACTGTCACTATAAATGAGTACAATAACTCAGACAGTTGGTTCACTTCTCAATCTTTTATTAGTAAGAATAATCTTTGTTTATTACATGTAAACATACGATCTTATAACAAATACTTCAACCAATTTTTGCTATCCATTAGTTCAAATCTTAATAAAATAGATGTTATTGTTGTGACAGAGCCCAATATAAACATTTCTATGATACATTGTTTTCAAATTAAAGGTTTTAGTGTAAAGTGCTTTACTCGTGAGGGGCGTGGTGGGGGTGGGGTGCTTGTGTATGCACGCGACCAACTGGAGTCATGTGAGTACAGGCATGCTGCTGTGTCAGGGATTAAGTCGGCGGAGTGTGTTGCCATCATGTTTGAATATCAAGGTGAGAATATTTATATTATTGCTATGTACAGACCACCTAAGATTAATAAACAAAACAAAATTTTAGAATATATTGTGGAACTTCATAATCTTTTATCAACTTTACCAAAACTTTCCAACGTAATTTATTGTGGTGATATAAATATTGATCTTTTGAAAAGCACAGACAATAAAGTTATTTCATATGAGAATATGTTATCAGAATTTGGTTTCATAAAGTGTATTAACAAAATCACACGTAGAGAAATATTAAAAGATAAGGTGGTTGAATCATGTATAGATCATATTTATGTCCGTGTGCCTAACGTTTTAATAAATTCTGCTGTTTTGCAGCATAAAATCTCAGACCATTATTATGTTTCTGCGGCATTACAATGGAAACACACTTTGTCCGATTATGTACATCATGCACATTTAAGTACCAGGTCTGTGCAGGCATCTGCCCCTACACCTTCATCACCTCCCCAAGTTAAGCAAGTACTGGATAATTTTAAGGTTAGAACTAAATTATTATCTACTGATTTTAGTGATCTGCTCTTGTATGACTGCCCAATTCAATTATATGATGCTTTTAAACTCAAGTTCCATAATATTTACAAAGACAGTTACAAAACTTGCGTTTATGCAAAAGTTACAGCTAGAAATAAGACATGGATAACTGAATCACTAAAAAAAATGATTATTGAAAAAGATAAACTGTTTAATATTTGGGTAAATGACCCTAAAAATATGATTAAAAGGATTAATTTTACAAAATATAGAAACAAATGTAATAAGGTGATATCCAAAGCTCGTAATGATCATGACAAGCAAGATATACTTGATTGTAAAAATAACATTAAAAAAATATGGGAAAAAATTAATAATCTGCTGGGCAACTCATGTAAATCTTTGGATGAATCAATATTGAGTAGTATGAAGGGACAGGGTAGTATTAAGGACATATGTAACAATTTTGCAAACACTTTTTCAAATGAAATTGCCCAAATCCGACACACATGTAATGATAAATGGCTTAAAAGAGAAGAGTATGTCAAAACGTCAGATGCTAGTATGAGGTGGCAACCAGTTGATAGTAATATAGTAAAAGAAGTCATACAACAATTAAATGCAAAAAAATCTCCAGGAAGTGATCATATTAGGATGTCAGATTTGCAATTAATTTCTGATAAAATAAGCCCAGTCTTAGCTAAATTAATTAATTTGTCTGTAAAATTCGGCAAATTTCCCAGACTTCTTAAAGAAGCCTTGATACGTCCAATATTTAAAAAAGGCAGTAAAAACATAGTGTCTAACTATCGCCCAATTGCTATATTATCCAGCGTAGATAAAATTATTGAGAAGTGTATTATAAATCAACTGGGAATATTTTTTAATTCTAATAATATAATAGATAATAGACAACATGGCTTCCAGAAAAGTAAAAGTACAAATACTCTTCTTGCTAAATTTGCAGATGACATTAATAACCATTTAAATAATAAAAAAATTGTAGTAGGGGTTTTCTATGACTTCCGGAAAGCATTTGACACACTAGAAAAAAATACTCTGTTGACCAGTATGAGAGAATGTGGAGTGGGCCAGCCTCTGAATCCTTGGTTTAGTAATTACTTAACGGATCGCTCTTATAAGGTTAAAATAGGAAATGAACATAGTGATGACACGCCTGTTAAATGCGGCGTTCCCCAGGGTTCGGGTAGCGGTCCCCTGTGTTACCTCATGCATGTCAATAGTTTATGTCGTGTGCTTCAGCATAGTGAAGCATATATGTTTGCAGATGACTTATGCACAATACGAGCTGGTACAGACTTGGAAGATATTATCCAACTATTACAACATGATGTCGATTCTGTTGTTAAATGGTCACATGACAATGGCATTGTACTTAACTCAGATAAAACAAAATTTACCATTATCCATTCACCATATATTAAATTTAAAGATACAGATAAAAAACTTATAGCGCACACATATACATGTTTTCATAATATTAACAAAATTAACTGTAAATGTGAACCCATTGAAAGAGTTAAAAGTATCACATATTTAGGATTAAAAATTGATGAAACATTCTCCTGGTCCCTTCACATCGACTTTATATGTAAAAAACTAAGAACATTGTTGTCAAAATTCTATTATCTTAGATTTAAAGTTCCTACAAAAATATTGAAATGTTTATATATGTCACTGGTAGATTCTATCCTCAGTTATGCTCTGGACACCTATGGCCTAACATTTAAAAGTAATATTGAAAAGCTAGAATCACTCCAACTAAAATTCATTAAATTATTGGTTAATAATAAAACTATTCAAAATTGTAAGGATAACTATATGCAATTATTCAAAATATGTAAAATCCTTCCAATTAGTTTAAAGCATAAATATTTACTAGCTGTTAATAACCATGGCTGTCTTGAGCATACCAAACAGGTATCACATAGGTACCACACAAAATCAGTAGCTGCTGGCAAATTTTTAGTCCCCAGAGTAAATAATTACTTTGGGGACAGAACCTTAATAAAACGAATTCCTTATTTATTAAATAGTCTTCCTGTAACCTTGGTACAGGAAACTAATAAAAAAAGGTTTAAAAAATGTCTCAAAAATTACTATTTGGATAGTATTTAAATATTTATATTTATATCATTCACTTTATTGTTTGCTAACTTAAACTTTTTCTATTAAATTCAAAATTTAGATTGTTGTAACTTAACCATCCACATCAGATAAATTCTATGTTATAATTTAAACATTGTCCCCTTTTTTTCATTTAACTGTAGTATTTACTTTCTTAAGTTAAGAAGTATTATTAGCACTCCATTGTAATTGTAATTGTTTTTAAATCTTTCGATTCTACAGACAAACTATAAAATAGTTTTGTAGAACAATTGTTAACATCATATTTATGTATGTGTTATTGAATAATAAATAATAAATAAAAAAAAAAATCTTGATTACACAGATGCCATTAAGTATGACACCGCTATAAAAACCCTTTTAACTAATCAAAATCAATTAGAAACTAAAGTTAACGATCATATAAGTTTAGGTAAAGATTGGATAGCTCAGCATTCGTTAGTTTTAGACAATATAGTGGAGAACCAGAAGAACATAAGTAACATAATTGACTTCATTTTAAATTCGATTGATGATCATGAGAATGAAAGGATAAAATATGCTCATTTAATCCAATACCTACAAATTCTGACGGATAACACGAATAGCTTATCTGATGAACTTTATAAATTAGAAAATATGTTAGCGTTTATTAAGAGTAAGAGCACTGCACATTATATGATAGATATTCATGCACTTAATAGCACGTTACTTAAATTAAAATCACTTTATCGTAAAGAGGAAATTTTAGATTTAGATCTTAGAGATTATTATGAGGTTATTAAGACAGGATCTTATTACTCTGGAAATAATTTAGTTTTAGCTTTTATGATACCGATTGCCAATCCTTTAACCTTTATCCTTTATAAATTAGCTATCATCCCTAATCAAAATAATCAGATAATCGTTCCTATCCAATCCTTCATAGCAATTCAGAGAACAGGTTCTAGATACATAGAGGCTGAATGTCCGAAGGTAAGCGAGTGGCACCTTTGCGAGGAAAAGCAGCAGTACAAGAAATCTGATACCGAAGATTGCATTCACCATCTAATACTAGATCAACATGTCGTCTCTTCTTGCCAATTCACCTATATCAAGTTAACTAGGCCAGCTCTGGAGAAGCTCGATGACCAGCACTACGCGCTCAGCCTTCCTATCTCCACCAAGGTGCACGTATCCTGTGAACACGAATATTATAAAACTCTACGAGGTAGTTATCTTGTATCTATTCCACCGAACTGTATCCTGAAGACACCAGAATATACCATAGCCAACATTCGAAACCACATCAAGGGCCACGCCGTGCAGATAGCTGAACTTCCACCTATCGAGCCAGCACAATCTCACTATCAGCCTACTGTGAAACTTACCTCTATTAATCTCAAGCAACTACATGATACTAACATGAAGATATCGCTTCAACACCCGATAAGGCTAGAGAAAATGGACGCCGGTAGTCTCTATCATACAACCATACCGATCTACTCTATCATCGTCGGTATCTGTGCACTATCTCTCACTATTGCACTATACCGGAAACGTCGTAGTTACCGCATTAAGAACATAGCGACTCAGACTTCCGAACCTGAATGCCATTCATACGTAGCCGAACTTAAGGAATTAAGATGCCCGAAACCTAAAGATATAAAGGTCAACACCTGTAACATCACGACAACATCCCTAGCGAATAGTTGCCGTTCTATGGAGGGAGGAGTTACACAGTCCTAGTACATGGATAGCGCCGCATCATCGAGTCACATCGCGCAGTTACGACACAGACCACCGCTGTACCGCGAGTTCTGAAAAGAGAACACCTGCGTGTGATTCATCGACCGCCCGCGTCGCGAGGTTCGCGCCCGCGATTTCCCACCGATCTTCGGCACTTCGTGTTCTGACATCGAACTGTTGTCACTTACGTAGATTATATTAATTTTATTTTATTTTATGAACTCTGTAATTTTAAATGGACTCTAATTAAATCTAGTGTTAAAATACTTTGGTTTTTTTTGCACCCTTCGGCTGTAGTCTTTCTAACTAACGTTATTGTTAGTGGAACTAAAACAAGTTTTTGTTTATAAACAACAGTGACATGTTGACTGTCTATATATTTTAAAAATTTGACTTTAATTATACACGAGATTCTATAGGTGCATCAATCGAAAATTTGAAAGTTAGTAAATTTTCTTCTAATGACGTCACGAATTCACGATTGATGAAAATGGCGGCTGCTGTTTTATTGTATATTTATTGTTTAACTTTAAACATTTATTTTTTGCCCTCTATTTATATAATTTAAAATAATAACGTAGTCACGTTATTATTTTCAGGAAATTCATGTATCAATTGACTATTGAGGTCATAGGAACATTTATTAAAAAATTGGGTGCCTATTGCACTGCTGAATAAGAAATGTCAAAGAAATTTCTAGGTAGTAAAAATAATGAAAAAACTCAAGTTCCATATTTGATCACCAGTACAGTTTTGTGTGGCACAAATTATTATGGATCTCTATTCTGTGATGAAAAGTGATAAACAAACCACTCAGCTTATTTAAGGTTATTTAAGCTACTAATATGCTTATTTAAGGTCAATTTAATTTAAGTGCAAACATTTTAAGATGGACATGCTTGTTTTAGAAATATTTTGACTTTAAATATTTAACGTTAAGAAAAATAGACGCAATAAGCACCTTGTGCACGAAAAAACACTCTTGGCGTACAACTCTTTACCATTTTTTACTATGAATACTAATTTACTGACGTCAATAATCAAAACGGCGGATATATCGTTTTTAATAATAAAAAAAAACTAGTGTCGATTTCTTAAATTTTTTTACTAAAGCATTTCTTCCCCCGAAATATTTGCGCTTATATATCTACTAGCTTTCGCCCGCGTACTTTTTCCCGGGATAAAAGGTAGCCTATGTCCTTTTCCGCACTCCAGAGAACTTCTATGCAAAATTTCATGCTGATCGGTTCAGTAGTTACGGCGTGAAAGCGTAACAAACAAACAAACAAACAAATAAACAAATAAACAAACAAACAAACAAACAAACAAACAAACAAACAAACAAACAAACAAACAAACAAACAAACAAACAAACAAACAAACAAACAAACAAACAAACAAACTCACTTTCGCATTTATAATATTAGTAAGGATAAATCTCTGATCACGTTACCTAATTCTATTATACAATTTTAGACAAAGCGTTGTATTTTTCAAAATCATTCCCCCATCCCAACGCAAGCTGAGACAGCTATTTCTTAACTTACGATGCAGAAAATCGTAAGGGTTAGGATAATTTTTTTGAAGAAAACCTTTTTTGCCGTAAAGGGTTGAAGCTCTATTTAAAAATCGGAGGCAGATGTCAAGACGGCAGATGGCTCTGAAATTAATGATTTGGCTACTGGTTAAGTTTATTTACGGGCTTCTTTGTGAAGTAACAATTGATTTAATGCAGTTTCTTCGTGGCGTAAGCACGTAGGGATTTGTCTCTTTTGAGAGTACTGTATTTAAGCCGACTTAAGTTTGTAACTCGGCAAGTTTCCGATTGAAGACGTTTTGTCAACAATAGGCTCGTTGGTTTGAATGTGTCCATGTTTTAAGTGTCAAAAAGCAGTAGGTATGTACCTACTGCTAATGTTGCTGAGAACGTATGTACGTTCTCCATATTTTAATTACTCAATGTCTAGCCAAATTAATTTATCGCTTTAGAATTTATACTTAGGCGCGTAATATGTTTTTAATCCCTATTTGTTTGGTTTTTGGGGTGTGCAAGTGGCCAAGAATGGCGTTGAAAAGATTTATCAAGCTGCTTGAAAACATCTGACATAGCTTAGCGACTGACATAAATAATAACAACCGGGACCAACGGCATAACGTGCCTTCCGGCGTAGTAGCGGAGGAGCTCGGGCTCATCGGATATAGCTTTTTGGCTTCAAAGTAGAATCGAGAGATGTTTTTGTTTTACATTTTATTTTGGATTTATTTCAGGTTCCCTAGGATTATGACCAAATACTAACGTTAAGGCCGTGTGGTTTCCGGCAGAGTAGAATAGAACCACTCTAAATCTTCCCATGGAGGGCGTAAGAGGACTTAGGAATTACAAGCTTAACAAAGCCCATAAACATCAATGAAACCTCTCCAACCCGGCCAAATCCTGTGTCTGCTCTGGCCAGGTATGGCTCCGGTATAACAGATAGGGTCATGCTCCTGCAGTGGAGTCTAAGAAGACCTGATGATGATTATATATGATGACTAAGTACTCGTAATAATAAAATCCTAAATGTTAAACCGTAGCTACTATCCTGAAGTTGTGCAAATTATGTCGATTTTTATGATTATATTAAGTAATATAATCATAAAAATCGACTAATTCATTTTATTAACATTATCAAACATCCACATGGACATAGATACCTATGACTCTCTATCTACTTTCTTTATGTTCCTGCGAGTCCTGCGACATTTCCAGCCCAGCCTTGTATCGCAACTTTATCAATTTCACTACATTTAAGCGCGACCCTGACTCGCCCGTTAAGGACGAAAGGCGACGTTCTTAAATATCGTACATAATATTTTGAGCTCGTGCGCACCGCACCTGTGCGGAATGCGTGTAACGGGACACCATCTTGCTTTTTATCCTCGCGACGGCCGCAGATCGTCCAATTCGCGAATCGCCCCGTAGACGCAAACTGTCCATATATTAAGCTCGTGCTCACCTCACCTGTGTGGAATGCGTATAACGGGACACCATCTTGCTTTTTATCCTCGCGACGGTCGCAAATAGTCCAATTCGCAATTCGCCCCGTAGTCGCAATATGTCCATGTATTAAGCTCGTGCTCACCTCACCTGTGTGGAATACGTGTAACGGGACACCATCTTTTTATCCTCGCGACGGCCGCAGATCGTCCAGTAGGCAAATCCTTTAGCAATCGCAAAATAACCTTTAACCGGAACTTTCCGAATTTAGTTGGTCAAAATAGCAAATCGTTTTGACGTGCCTATGAGCAGACGTTCTTAAATATCGTACTTTTATCTTCACAACCACCAATCAACAGGCGCATAACGTCTGATTTTTCTAATTCTTCGGCAATCGCAAACTGCCCAAAAAGTTAGAGTTAGAGAGTAAGATTAATTTATCTAACTGTCTTTTTAATGGGTATATAGTGTAATATAGTGTATATAGTGTATATAATAGTAATAGGGCTGAGATTCATCATGTTGTAGGATGAACGAAAACCAGTATTTTAATTATATAACTTTTTAAAGCGTTTAGTCAAGGCAAAGACAAAACTAACGAAATTGAGGTTAGTATTGGAAAGCGTGCAGTTTCTGTAAAAGTGTTTTTTATTCAGCCCAACCATATCATATCATAAAATAAAATCAGATCAGATTATTATTATATTAAATCCCAAAATATACCTTTAGATTAGATTAGATTAAGTTTTGTCATTGTTAGCATATTTATTATTTTGTATTTGAATATTTAATCCCACAATTGTATGCCTGTAGATAAAGTTAGACGGCTGCCTATCTAGATTTGAACCATCTGCATTTATGCCAATATGCGAATTATACTATCAGCAACAAAACGGTCCAGCACGTGTCCTGTAATGAGCCAACAAATATATCTTTACGGCAACAAGATAAGTCGGCCATTAAAAATATATTTTATTTTATTCACGTCAAAATGCAGTTAATTGTATCAATGCAGATATTGGCGGTTAACGATTCCTTAATTAGTTTAATGTTGCTAAAAGGCTGGCTCGATTTAAGTTATACAATATTTTATTGGGATCATGGTGTGTTGGTACGAATCAATTATGTGTCTCAATAGCTAGACAGACAGTTTTACAAGCCCAACCATTTTTTATTGAATTTGGTAACTAACCAGACGTACACTAAATACGTTAGATACGAATAGAGATATCTCATATCATGTCTAACGTAATGCGGTGTCCCTTTCTCCAATGACTGAATTAAGTGTCATTGGTTTTAAGTACGATGTTAAATATTTACCATTTTGAATTCTGAAGAAACATGGGGTAATTAAACATTGTCCTGATGTGACCCAAAAGATTTCCATTACCATTTACTTAATTTATTATAAGTATAGGCTTATCCTACTTATGCGGACCTGCGGGAAAGAGCTAGTTTGATATACATTATCTATGCAGTAGATAGATGACAGCCTCCGTGGTCCAGTGGTTAAGGCGTTTGCCTGTTGACCCGGGGGTCGTGGGTTCGATTCCCACCGGAAACATACTTTGTTTAGTTGTTCCCAGTCTGGTTAGGACATTGCAGGCTTGAATCACCTTATTGTCTGATAATAAAGATGATTCCGTGATTCGGAAGGCACGTTAAGCCGGTGGTCCCGGCTGCCATCTGGTAGTCGTTAAAGGAACCACGTCAGAGGCCGAGAGGCGGTTCCGAAGAACTCTGACACCAGGGTGTGCATGGTCGATTGACCGTGACACCTACTCGAAATGATGATGAGTAGATATATAGGAAATCCTATGCTTTTTCACCAGACATACTTTGCAAACTTTAATTTAAGCCTACTTGACAACCGGGTCGGAAATTTACAATAAGGAATAAGTAAAAAACATTTAAAAATATAAGCAAAATTATTATCAAGCCACGAGCATTGATTTATTATGTATATACAATTGTATTCAATTTTAGACCTTAACACATTGCCATAGAAACCGATGTCTATACGACCAATACTCGTGACTATACGTATTAGTACCTATATATAAAAACTATTCATGAAAGATTTATTGCTTGTTTTACTATCTGAGAACGAAATAGCCGATTTCTAATTTTACTTCAGTCAAAATAAATTTCTAATATAATTTCTAACTTTACGATGTCATTTCACTAAAGAGTAACACCAATAGTTACTACCTATGTCTGCTCTTTAAACACATAATAATTATTAATTATAGCGTGATCCTTTTATATGTTTATTCTTAAACCTTAATAACTATTCTGACTGTTCTTTTCAACGAGCGTAAAGTTTACTTTATTAATTAGTTTGATTTGGTAAATAGTATAGTAAGTGTAAATTTACACTCACAATATTGATATACTATACTGTTATACTTTTTAGCGTTCTTTTCACCAATTGCGATAACACTACACTATTGTTACAGTTAGGGAAACCTGCTACTGGCTTTATAACAGTTAATATTAATGTAATGAATATGTAATGCTGTTGGTTTTCTCAATAAACAAATAAAAATTAAATGTCACGTCTCGAATAACGCCATCCAAATGCGAGAGGTGTGTAAATTCGCTACACCTTGTCACCCGAGGTAACTACTTTCCAAGACGAAGCCAAATTACACAGTCTTGATGATAGTTTATGCTGCCCATTGTATAAACGCCTTCAGCTACAGACATAAACGATTTTCAATTAGATGATATAATATATGAAGTTATTAATTATCTAGCATTTTATGTTACACCGGTGGATATACTAGCGGCCGCCCGGGCTTCGCACGGTTAGGTATATTATATAGGTATTTAATTGTATAGCCTATGTTCATTAAGGATAATGTACGATCGGGAACAGTAGAAGTTCTTGGAACGAAACGTACCCTAATTCCTTCTCCGGATCTCAATCTACCTCCACACCAAATATCATCCAAATTGGTTCAATGGTTGAAGTGTGAAAAGGTGAAAGATAGACTGACAAACAGACAGACAGAGTTACTTTTGCATTTATATTATTAAAGTATGGATAGGAAAAGGACAATCCAAATAAATTGAGCTGTTAAATGGCCATCTACGAGATGTGTTTTTTTTATTCCTTTATGTTTTACAGGGAAAGCTTACATAGTCTTAATATTTCATTTATTCGCCAAAAATAACATTCATTGTCTACTGTACATTCTGTGTTTCATATTCATCTAAGGACAGACTAGATCTCAAATACCGTAAATATACATACATCTACACTACACTACACATTGACTTAATATACCATTTAAACACGTTCAAAAGTTAAACAAGTTTTCTTTTATCTGTGCGTATCTACTACTAGTACTATCTATGTATAAACAATGTGTCAAACCTCACTTTACAAAGGTTTAAAATTTAAACCTCACACTACACACTAGTATGATTACCCGCAGGACAGGCCGAGCCCAGTTCAGGAATCATCACAACATCATACAAATGAAACACTACACTACAAATGATACAGTGTTAATATATATTTACTACCAATACCAATACAATGTATAAGTTGTGTAACCTGTATATGTGCGCTGTGTTACTTTTAACATAGTTTTTTCTTATTAATTGATTAACTTATATTTAACTACATGTAGTATGCAAAACTACATGTAAAATAAAATTATGTAGTTACGTCTAGATATTTCCCAAACAAGATATACATATATTTTTTTAAATATGCGGGAGCTCTAATGATAGGGCATATAAACGTTTTATAATTCTAACTAATACTGTCGGGGAGTCTAAGTGACAGGCACGTATTATAGGCCATAATGGGGTTCTATTTTATTGTATGGTAAAGTGATAATTCCCGAAGACAGCAGTTCTACCTCTATAAAAGGCCTTAAAATATATAGAAATTAAAAAAAAAACTGACTTTATTATGCAATACTTTTTTAATTTATTTTTAAATTTTTTATGTCAAATTGGCAAGAAGAATATACTTTTATTGAAACATTTTTTTTTCTTGTGTGTAAGTAGCCAGCAGTGTTGTTAAATTTTCGTTGGCTTACTTCCTTATTACCTTACACCTTATTGCTTATCGACTGTCATCCGGGATCAACGGCTTCTCGTTCTTTCCGAAGCACGTAGAGGTTCGAGATACCTTAAGATGGCAGACGTCAACACAGAGACAGCACAAAATCTTATCTTGATAGATTCCAGATATTTTTATGTGTCACCATTCCAAGTCATCATCATCATCAGGTATTTTTACTCTCCACTGCAGGAGCATGACCGTCTCTGTACTACCGGAGCCAGACTTGGCCAGAGCAGACAGAGGATTTGGCCTACACTCTCCACGCTGTTCAGACGGGTTGGAGAGATTTCATTGATGTTTCTGAGCTTTGTTTAAAAGTCAAAAGTCAAAGATTATTATTCAAAATTGGATACATGTATCTCTTTTTGAACGTCATATTTATATTTGTTATATTTTGTTTAATTTATGCAAAATCGAAATACTACTAGCGTTTCGCAACGACCACTGGTGAGAAGAATACGCCGAAAGAAACTCAATCCAGACTATGTTTAGCTTGTATTTCCTAAGTCGCCTCTTACGAACTCCATGGGAAGACTAGGAGTGGTCCTATTTTACTCTGCTGGAAACCACACGGATAACACACCACACCATTCTAAGTGATAACCAGGTTTTCTTAACAAGAGCATGCGCTTATTTCCTACTTCCATTGGGCCATTGATCTCTATAAAATAATATCGAGCACCTGCCGAGCAGTCCTGTCTATATTTGTCAACGGAAAACAATAATGCAATTATGGATATTGTTGCGTACACTGTCGCATTTATTTATGACTTTTTACTACATTTTTATAATTGTATATACTCGTATACTACATACATGCTACATACATTACAGATAAAATCCAACTTGGATTTTATCTGTAATGTATGAGCTTCTGAATAGTAAAAAAATATACATTTTATTTGACGTATCATTTTTCGAACTTAGGTATAATACATAGGTTTTTTGGGCGTATTTATATATGTATGAAAGTACCTATGTCTCTTCCATTGTTACCTCCTGTAGCCTAAACAGTTTGACCAATTTTGGAGAGTGTGGTGTCGTTAGATTTATGAATCTATTCTTCAAGGCAGGTATATATGACGTCAGCAAAAAATCAATCATCATCATCATCTCAGCTACATGAATTCCACTGTTGGACATAGGCCTCCCCCAATGATTTTTGGAAGGATTTCCAATACGACCGATTGGAAGCGGCCTGCATCCAGCGTCTTCCTGCGACCTTAGTGAGGTCGTATGACCACCTGTTCGGTGGGTGTCCGTCCAGTCCAACGCTGTGTTTACTGGTACGTGGTCGCCATACGAGAACTAATGAAAATAAAAAACCGGCCAAGTGCGAGTCGGACTCGCGCATGAAGGGTTCCGTACCGTTATCTATAAAAACGGCAAAAAAAATCTTGTCTGTTATATGGGAGCCCCCCTTTAATATTAATTTTATTTTTATTTAATTATATACATTTAAAGTGAATATATAACTAAATATTCTGTGAATATTTTACGCGTCTACCTGTTGCCGTTATCAATATCGAGCAAAAACAAGCAAAAAATACACATTTGTTGTATGGGAGCCCCTTAAATATTTATTTTATTCAATTTTTTTAGTATTTTTTGTCATAGCGGCAACAGAAATACATCATCTGTGAAAATTTCAACTGTCTAGCTATAACCGTTCATTAGATACAGCCTGGTGACAGACGGACAGACAGGCAGGCAGACAGACAGACAGAAGGACAGCGGAGCGAAATTAATAGGGTCCCGTTTTAACCCTTTGGGTACGGAACCCTAAAAACGAAATGTCAGCGTAAACTGTCATAAAGAGCAGTGGTTTTTTCTAGAACATTTTTACCTCTTTATTCGAATCATAGAAAAAAATCAAGACTGTACTTAGGAGCAGATAAAACACATACTAAGTTGACTGCTACTATTATTTCGATATTTGTCACTGCAATGCACTGGAATGCTTCATCAAGGCACCTAAGAATTATTATCAAAGGAAGCCTCTCGAGATTGATAGTTGATTGCGCCCCTATCAGCCACTGTTTGCCCACACGTGGGCAGGGCGGGTGGTCCCCACACAAGAAGACACGTGCCTATCAGACTCTGTAGCTTCCGGAACATTTAGGACAATGATGACAAACAGAGCGATTATCAAAATACTAACAGCCTCCGTGGTCCAGTGGTTAAGGCGTTTGCCTGTTGACCTGGGAGTCGTGGGTTCGATTCCTACCGGAAGCATACTTTGTTTATTTGTTTCCAGTTTGGTTAGGACATTGCAGGCTTGAGTCACCTGATTGTCTGATAATAAAGATGATTCCGTGCTTCAGAAGGCACGTTAAGCCGGTGGTCCCGGCTGCCATCTGGTAGTCGTTAAAGGAACCACGTCAGAGGCCGAGAGGTGGTTCCGAAGAACTCTGACACCAGGGTGTGCACGGTCGATTGACCGTGACACCTACTCGAAATGATGAGTCCAGTAACTACAAATTACAACCACCATTAAACGTATAAACGTTAGTTTAGTTATAACACATCTACCGTTTGGCCTTTTGACCCTTGTGCTAAGATCTAACTTACGACGCCCTTGATTCTACAATCTACATAGACTTTTACCCCTCCTCCCCTCTTCTAGCTGAGTTTCTCTTTCCCCCCTTTTCTAGCTGAGTTTCTCTCTCCCCCCCCCCCCCTCCCCCGTCCCTCCACCAACTCCCTGATTCATAGGCTAAGATCTAACTAACGACGCCCTTGATTCTATAATCTACATAGACTTTTACCCCTCCCTCTTCTCGCTGAGTTTCTCTCCCCCTGAGGTTTTAGTTGGGCTGCAAATAGGCCCTTTGAGATATCTGATATATCTTAAAAAGAGACGAAAAAAGACCAGCATGCCTACCCGGCAACTTTTGACAATTAGGTACGATGTACAAAGTTTTGATGGTCACTTCAACATCCATTACGATTTATGTATATTAAATAAAACTAGTCAAATTATACGAAAGCCGCAATGTCTTATGAAGTGACGAACAAAACTTTGAACACCATAGTTGTCAAAAGGTTGCGAGTAAGCCTGCTGGAAAGGCGGTAAGTCAAAAACTGACTATACCACTTGTCTGGGATGACAAGCAATTAAGGGAAAATATTAAAAAGTAAATTCAAATTACGACAATATGAATATTCGATAGCGAATGTATAATACTCATAGAAGTATGAAGCCTCGACGAAATTCTTTTTTTTAAATCTATGATAATACTATTTAACTTGTAAACAAAACAACATCTTCAAGAACCAAAGCGTCACAAGGATGCGTCAGTGTTAAACATTTCCAATCAACACAGCAGATGTCCGAAGAGCGTGCTAAAATCCAAAAATAAGCCAGCATCACGGCGGATTCCTAGAAACCCATATTCCAAAGGCCAATATGCCGAACAACTTGTGCCCGCATGCGATTTTTTTTACTATCCACGTGCTGCTTTTTTTAGTCTTCCTTATGCCGGTGTTGCATCTGTCACGGCAAGCTGTGGTTTTCGGGATAACTCACACGATTTTAAAAGGCGTTACTAACTAACAAGTTAGCGATAGTTGATGGCCTCCTCAATTCGGTCGGGGTGCGTAATTTGCAAGATGCTGTTTGGTACCTGCATGCATCTGGCCGACTTTCTTTGCATCTTGGATGTTTTAAAAATGGAACGGGATAAAGACGGGAATTTTGCAGCCGCCTATGAATTCCACAATTTTGTAAATATGTCAGCCAGTTCTTAATATGGTAATTTAACACTGTAAAAAGAAATTTTTAGTATACGCAAACTTTTAGTACCGGGCAAAGGGCTAATCCACACTTCCATACTAATATTATAAATGCAAAAGTAATTCTGTCTGTCGCCTTTTCACGCTTCAACCATTGAACCAATTTGGATGAAATTTGGTATGGAAATTTGGTACCTTTAATTCCGGGAAATTTTACTATTCCCGAGGGATCGACATTAACGCGGGCGGAGCCCCGGTCAATAGCTAGTAGGTGAATAGTATTTATATTCTTTTAAATAATAAACTGACTTCAACTACAATACTTACTTTTCAACCAAAATAACCGGTTTTGATGAAATTTAAACGAGACCAATTGAAAAGAACACCTTTTCAAATAAAAAAGAATTTTCGATCCAGGCGTCATTGAATAATCGGGGAAACAACAAAAAAAAAACAAAATATTCCAAGATTTTTTAATACTTATCGCATTTTTTTATTATTTAAAAATGGCGCTAACTGTGCCATGCCATGACTATAACAAATTAAATAAAAACCCATAAGTAATTCCAAATTTGATCACCAACTAAAAACTTCATAAAACATTCATGGGTGCAAAAATTATGCATCCATACCACATTTGTACTTGGTTTATGACCCTGCTTAATATATTACACCTACAAAGTCGTTTGCCCGTTCATACATATTAATGTGTTCATTATATTTTTTTACCTCTTTTATGAACGATTTTGTATTAAAACCTGAACAATTCCCTTAACGGGTACCCTATTATAAATATTCCTAACAAAACATGATTGACAACGCTCATCGCAATCCCGTTACGTCATTTCTCCCATAGGTTATTTAATTTTTAGGGTACCGCATCCCATGTTGTGTGTTTACTGCGAAATATGCCACCTGTAAATCTTTTGGGTTTGAAATAATAATTATAATATAATATCACACAGATTGAGCTAGCCCCAAAGTAAGTTTGAGACTTGTGTTATGGGATACTAACTCAACGATACTATATTTTATAACAAATACATATATAGATATACATCCAAGACCCAGGCCAATCTGAAAAAGATCATTTTCCATCTTGACCTGGCCGGGGATCGAACCCGGTCACTCCGTGTCGCAGGCTGGCGTGTTGACCGCTGCGCCACGGAGCTAGTCAAGTAGAAAGAATAAGTAGAAAGAAAATTTATCATAAAAATGATTAGTTAAAAACATCGATCAAATATAATGTTAGATACACGATTTGCGCTCGAAAAGTGGCACCGGCAAAACAGCGCGCTCATCAAGTTTTGGAGCTGTTTTGTCCACAGTTTCAATAAACCGCGCTAGCACTCCCACGTTTCGCGATGACGAATGTCAGTGAAAAGATGCAATAACTACGCATCGTATAGTGAAAAAGAAAGATGGAGTGTCACACTATCAGTATGTACCGTTTTTGTTGTTGTTTGTAAGTATGCATGATGTTTTGACTCGGGGACATTATTTTGGCTTCATTTTGTAAGAGACGTGTTGTGTATCTACCATTATATTTGATCGAAGGTTAAAAAGCTTTTTGTTTCATTTCATCATAAAAGTAAAAAGCTATCATTATGCTTTGTCGATCTGATCTAACATCTTAGATTAATTTGGTTGTGGTTGTGTAATTTTTAACAAAATATTATTCTCCATCGTTACACAACGTGATTTTGCTATATTGAAATCTGGGAATCAGAATCCCTAATGGAATACAGAATTGTAAGAAAAAAAGGTAAAAAACGAAAAAATAAATTTATTATTTCAGTTCAGTTCTTTTTTCATTATTCATTCTTTCATTATTCATTCTGATTCCCAGATTTCAATATAGCTAGGGGGTTCAAAATCACGTTGTATTACTCGTATGACTAAGATTGTCCATTGCCGAGTTTTTATTACATACATATTATCACGTCTGGTATCCATTACGGGATAGACAGAGCCTAAGGTCATAAGACCAAAAGGCCACGTTTAGCAAAGGTGAAAAACAGAACAAAATAGTGAACCGTTGCTAGCCGCATCAAAGTTCATGTACAGGGTTCAAAGTTCACGCACTCAAACCATCCAATAAAATAAAAAATACTAGATAAAGACATAATATAAACGGAACCCTTACCTCTAGCCCAAGTCACCCTAACTTTTTTATTTTTTACCGCATCCTGCCACCGACAATGCTTCATAAAGATCATGAAAACGATAGGATCTTGGGTCAACAATCGTCTGTTGTGGTCTATGGCCACATTGTGGTCGAGATATCGATCGAAGTTGAATTGAGAAAAGAATTGGTAGATTTTACTTTGTGGAGCATCGTATTGTGCTATTCAATGAATATCATAAGCACGTTTTAATAGACTACCACAGATTGATAATGATACCGCGATTCTTCAAACTACCTAAAAAACATAAGTAGGGTAAAATAAAGCGTGATTTTGAACCTCTGAACTATAGTGAAATCCTGGAATCAGAATCCCTAATGGAATACAGAATCGCAAGAAAAAAAATAATAAAAAACGAAAAAAAATCGACTTTCCATAGAAATTCTTCCAGCTGATCGGCGACTTTGTATGGGAAGCCTTATTTTTTTTGACGGTTTACATCCTTTTTTCTTGCAATTCTATATTTCATTAGGGATTCTGATTCCAGAATTTCAATAAAGTTTAGAGGTTCAAAATCACGCTTTATTTTACCCTATTTATTTTTTTAGGTAGTTTGAATAATCGCGATTTTATTATCAATCTGTGGTAGTCTATTAAAACGTGCTTAAGATTTCAAAATCACGCGGTTTAGAGTGATGAGGGAAAAAAATATTTAATCATTACAATCATTTTAGATATAAAAGAGATATTGAACGAATATCACAAAACAAACAAAACAATTTGGAGAAATTATTGGTAACTTGGTACAAAAGCGCTAAGCTCTTCCAGTCAACTTTAGGGTAGACGTGTTGTTTGTATGTTTCACAATAATTAATACCTATGTTTCACAAATAAATAAATTGATTGATTGATTTACAAGTAACCATTTGATTATAGTGACATCTTAAAATACAGTTACTGCGTCGGTACATTATCAAGTAATTTGTGGTTATGTTCTTCCATTCTGGTCTGGGAGAAAAGAAAAAATTTAGAATGTGCAGCTGCTTATCTTCCGTCGCAGATCGTTAAAGCCGATCGAGTGATTGGGCTAAAATCTGCTGAATCATGTCAATAGGTGCAGTGAGTAGTATCTCAACACCTTTATTCCCTTCCCAAATCCAACGAATTCCTATATCTCCCCAGCTTCAAAATGCTTTCGATGGACAACAGCGTCGGAAGCACAAGAAGCCTAATAAACTGCGCTCGCCAAGACGCCTGCCAAGCGTGGTGAGTATAACAATATCCTTCCATGGAACGAAGAATCCTTGGGAGAGGCTTTTGTCCAGTAGTGGACTTTTTACGGCTGAAATGATGATTCATTCATTCATTCATCATCAGGTCTTTTTAGTCTCCAATACAGAAGCACGACCCTCTCTTTACTACTAGAGCCATACTTGGCCAGAGCAGCCAGAGGACTTGGCCTACACTCTCCACGCTGGCCAGACGGGTTGGAGAGTTCTCTCAGATTTTATAAGCTTTGTTTAGCTTGTAGTTCCTAAGTCGCCTTCTACGACATCCACAGGAAGACTTGGAGTGGTCCTATTCTACTCTGCCGAATATCACACGGCTTTTGATGATGACGATGAAAGTTTTTAAATAAAATAAGATTGTAACAAAAATATGTGCCTAAAAGAAATGTTGCTTGCCATTCTTGCATTGTTGCTTGCCATTGTTGTTCCAGTTTCTATTACCTAATTGTTGCGAGACTGTAACGTTATTTTAACTGTTACAATTAAAATTAAAGAAATAGCCGAAACAAATGTTCAAAATGTTGTTAACGTTATGTCGCGTGCTATAAATGAATGACATGGATTCAAAGCATTAAATAAAGAAAGTTCAAAAATATAGCTAGCGGACGTTCAGCAAAAATAGTATAAGAAAAGTTAGCAAGTATGTTCAATAATTTATCCACCTTCCCTCTCGCTTTACCTGAGAAAACAACTCACATCACAACTCATACAATGTGACCTTTAACAACACAATCACGTACATGCCTAATGGTAGTTACCTACTACGTTAGTATTTTTTTTGTCGTTACTAATTCCTTTGTAAACCGAGTTGAGCAGGTCTTAGCCGAGTTTGTCCGATTTACTGTGAACTATGTTAGATCATCACATTATTAGTACATATAAATTTTACACTTAAAACTAACACTTAATTTAATGTTATCTTTAAAGATTTGAAGAAGCGTTTAAGAACTAATCATTCGTGCAAATAGTATTACGAAGGACGGTTCAGTGTGATTCTTTAGTTCACAAGTTGAACGATCCAATGCAGCGCTACATTTCAATTTAATAGTCTGCCAACCAGTCGACCAACCACTAGAATACATGGAAAGTAACTACATATAAACCTATTATTAATCGTAATACTCACACAAGTTAACTCATGAATTATTCTTCTACGTATTCATTATTTTGTGAACCAAGTGTGTTATATCGTTATAGCGATAACGCGGTTATACGCCGTTTTAGAATTAAGTGTAAAGAAGTATCGCCTATCACGCGATGTTCCACTTCCCGATTATCGACACAATTCCCAAATACCGACTTTAGCCCATCACTAGTAGGGTCCTGATTTCGCTGTAACGTATTTCGACGTAACAGGCATCACGCTTTCGGTCACACTCATCTTAAAGGTTACATTAATTATATGACCAATAAATAGGTAGGTAAATCACGTAATTGTTTCTTAGAAAGGTATAAAATAACTCAATTCCCTATAATGGCTCTATGAGACGCTTTTGTTGGTCATTCATTTGAGATACCTGATTAGATTAAATGTTTCTTAGATTTATTTCTTCTGATCTGATGTGATAACATGATGTTATTTTTTAGTTTCTATTGCTCAATTTTGTAACAAGTTAACAGAGGTTGCCTACTTGTATTTTATAAACTCTTTTACTAGTGCTTTTATATCATCACATTGTGGTCAGTATCAGAGAAGTTCGTTCAATCATCTCGTTTAAAATTTAGACGTGTGTTTGAGTAATAAACACCCAAATATCAAAGGTTCATAATATGAGTAGAATTAGTGGGAAAATCAAAATAGCGTGCATTGATCCACTCCACTAGAATCAAAAAGAAACGAAAAGTCTTATGAAGGACAAAAAAATGTCTAGAAGTTATCGATTATACAAGAAGTAAGAATTTATCAATTATTAAGTTTATCAAGTTTATCGATACGACTTAGGAAATACAAGCTAAACAAAGCTCATAAACATCAATAAGAACTCTCCAACCCGTCTGGCCAGCGAGGAGAGTGTAGGCCAAATCCTCTATCTGCTTTGGCCAAGTAGGGCTCCGGTAGTACAGGATGCTCATACTCCTGCAGTGGCGACTAAAAGACCTGATGATGATGATGATGATGATGAAATTTATTAATAAAGTTAAGAAGATAACAATGCAAGTAATCATTATTCCTGAAATCATTTTTGTAAGTAAGGACATCATCAGTCAGCAGGTCCTTTTAGTCTCCACTGCAGGAGCATGACCCTCTCTGTACTACCGGAGCCATACTTGGCCAGAGCAGACAGAGAATTTGGCCTACACTCTCCTCGCTGGAAGTAAGGACAGATAGGAAAATAATAAAATTCACTAGTTCACTAGATTAAGTACAATTTAACAGTATTTTTATACTTTATATATTTTTTAAATAAGTATATTGTTAGTAGACTTATTCAATTCGCATACAAACTAGTGTTTATTAAAAAAAAAAAATAACGACCGACTTCAAAAAGTAGGAAGTTCTCATTTAAGTTTTTTTGAAATGTTTGTTACCTCGTAAACGAAGTTAAAAAACCGATTTGAAAATGATTTCTTTATTTTAAGGGCGAACTTCCATATTAGTCCGATTTTCATTTATTCAAAATCTTATATTTTATTACTTATTATAGATTCCTGTAACATAGTATCCTAAGAATAGTAGTTTCGAAATGAATATGTATAAGAAAAATTTGCACATCGTGGTACACTAAAGATAACTCTTTATTTATATGCTAAACATTATCACAAAAACTAGTCTCTTACCATTGGATAGAAACTCCAACAAACATCTAAAACTTCCTCCAGGTGGCATTTCTATTGAGATTCTTAAATTCCATAAGAAGAAACTAAACAAATCTAAGAGAATGGACAAATGCAATCTCTTTGTGAAACGATCTTGCATACAATGGCACAATGCAAGGACGATTTTCGTAGTCTATTAAAACGCTATTACAAGACTTACAAAGATAACTTAGCACTTTATATCTTACTACTCTATCTCTATTTCTTTAACAATAATGTTTAAAATGCAATGTTCTGTAGTTAATGAAGTGTATTTTGGATGTGGTTGAAGTATGCGACGTTCAGAATAGGTATTGTGGGAGAATCCGATACGGAGAGCCGTAATAAGCCTGATTTACGGTTAACGGAAGAAACGTTTACATAATAATTGTGATATGTAGTGATTTATGTTGATCTATAGCTCTAATTTAGCTTAGATCATTTCCGATATGTACCGGTTTCCGCACTAGAAGAGAAAAACTCCTTTTCTTTCTATGTATGTAGTAAATTGAGGTTAATATTATTGAAGAAATGTTGTTATGGCAAATGCGAATTTCTCAAGGACAACATTTCTGATAAATTGTGAGCATAATCTTTAATGAACTCTAATTGACATAGTTTGATCGTACTTACATTTAAAATCTTTCTTGTTATATAATTAATTATTTCACAAGCTATGTTGTTTTTATCGACTAGCTCCGTGGCGCAGCGGTCAACACGCCAGCCTGCGACACGGAGTGACCGGGTTCGATCCCCAGCCAGGTCTAGATGGAAAATGATCTTTTTCAGATTGCCCTGGGTCTTGGATGTGTATCTATATATGTATTTGTTATAAAATATAGTATCGTTGAGTTAGTATCCCATAACACAAGTGTCGAACTTACTTTGGGGCTAGCTCAATCTGTGTGATTTGTCCGTATATATTTATATTTATAATGTGTCATTATTGTATGCCATTACGGGTAGGGTGCATTGATACTTTCGAATTTGTAACATCTTTATACATGCATTACGAACACTAAAGAATCTTTGACTTTGTATTCTAAAAACACTTGACTGACAAATAGGGCTTCTAGAAATACAGTTGATTGAAAATTACACTACTGTCTAATGTAATGCATGTCTACTACAAAGTTGCGCTTATTAGTCACACAATTAACTGTCCAACATCGCGATACACTCGTACATTTATCTCTGTCTTCCTTTGGGCTTTATTACATTTTCTAGAATACCATATTCCCTCTGAATAAATTATTTTGCTGACGTTACCCTGTTTAGTTTTTGACTTTGTGTTCTAAAGAACACTTGACTGACACACGGGGCATCTAGAAAAGCAGTTGGTTGAAAATTACACTAGTGTCTATGAATGTCAACTACAAAGTTGCGTTTGTCATTGACATAATTATCTATCCAACATCGTGACACACTCGCACATTTATCTCTGTCTTCCTTTGGATTTTATTACATTGTCTAGAACACTTTCTTCCCTTTGAATAAATTATTTTGTTGACGTTACCCTATTTAGATTTTCACTTTGTATTCTAAAGATCACTTGACTGACAAATGGGTCTTCTAGAAATGCAGATGATTGAAAATTACACTAGTGTCTAGTGTAAATAATGTCAACTACAAAGCTGCGCTTATCATTGACATAATTATATATCCAACATCGTGACACACACATAAATTTATCTCTGTCATCCTTTGGGCTTTATTACATTGTCTAGAGTACCATATTCCCTCTGAATAAATTATTTTGCTGACGTTACCCTGTTTAGTGTTTGACTTTGTATTCTAAAGAACATTTAACTGACAAATAGGGCTTCAAAATTGCATAGTTGATTGAAAATTACGCTAGAGTCTAGACTAGTTAAGGTAATTGTAATGAATGTCAACTACAAAGTTGCGCTTGTCATTCACACAATTATCTATCTCCAACATCGGTTCAATAGGTGATTAAAAATAAGCTTCCATTGAATTGATACGTGAAATGGGTATTAAACATTCAGGAATATACGTAGCTATATATGCGTTAAAATTTTCTTACCGTTATTTTAATATGGATAATTTAATATATAAGAACAATATCTTAGTTCTGGTTAAGCCACGCTACCAACAAATTTTTGGTAGTAGTATGAATGGGCCAGTTCATCCGGAGTAGTACCACACTCTCACAGAAAATCGACATTTGAGTAGAAGCTTTACCGCTTCTATGCTTCGTTCGGCGAGTGAGAGAGCCAGATGCCCATCCTTCCCCGTGTCCTCCCCCATGTCCTTCCAACAACTCCTTGAAAGGCCGACAACGCTCCTGTTACACCCTGGTGTTGCAGTTGTCCATGGGCAGCGCTGATCGCTCACTATCTCGTCGTAAAAAAATATCAATTCCAACATTTTTTTTCTTAAAGTCTAATAATCTTCTTCTACACTAATATTATAAAGAGGAAAGATTTGATTGTTTGCACTGAATAGGCTCCGAACCCATTACCAAACATACATAACATATAGTTGATATTAACTATACCCGTGCGAAGCCGGGGCGGGCCGCTAGTATAGATTGATGGAATTGAATATTCACAGAGTTTAATTGAACTGAATTAAATAAATTACCTATATTATTTTACAAAAAAACAAAATTGAAAAAAAGGAAAAAATGTATAAGTACTATTGATGATAACATTTTTGGACTGAATCGCATTCAGAAAATATATTTTTGGTAAGGGATGAAGAGCAAAATTATGGCATGGCCCGTTGAAAAGGTCATACGAAATGGAAATCTAAAAACTATTGTATTTTTAAACTGTCACTGCTGGATACCAATCATATCTGTCCTCAGTCGTCAATACCTACAATATACATCATTGTATCGCCTTCAAAACTGATCTATAAACTTCAAAGGTAAGACGGATGGCTTCAATTTTTTTGCCACCAGGTAAAACTTGCGACATTAGCACGTGTCCCACGTTCCCACGTCCTTTGCGCAAAGAAAAGATTCTTTAAAGGATAATCTGGAAAAAATTGCAAATTTGACCTGAACACGTGTGAGTACAATGCATGGGAATCAGCTGATCGGCATGCATTTGCTCGGCATGGTAAAATTGTTTTGATTTTCATCGAAATTGGGTTCAAATTAGAATGTCGATACATAACATAACACGACGTGAATCCTTGAAGTTTTTGAATTGCATAAATGTAAGAATGTTAAAGGTAAATAGAAGACGTGCACGTGCATTTATAAGGTAAAATAAGAATAGGTCCCTAGGTATATCAACAGAGCCGTTGGAAATTGATACAATAAAATAATTAAGCTTAGAGAAAACCCAAGATTTCTTATGCTCTTCAATAGAAGTAGGTAACGCGTTCAAAAGTGAAATCAAACAAGGGTGTAAATTTGAACTGGACATTTCCTTGAAGGAGTAAGTCAGCTCATCTATATGAACAACTTTGCCTATGAGACCAATGCCGAGAACTCGAAAAAAAAAACTACATTTTTATACTACCTAATTGCCCAGCCGGCTCGATACTTTAAGTATGGGATGGGAATTTAAAAAAATAATTCCTAACATTGGGCGCAAACAAACAGTTGTTCATATTGGAGAGCTGAGTAGCTCCTTCAAGGTAATGTCGAGGGTAAGTTTACACCCGGAATTAAACCCATTTGTCAATACTGCGGGTTTCTCCTGGATGAGAGCAGCACTGGACCATTGATGGATGGCAGAAACGATAATAGCTTTTGCTTAGCAATGGGCGGAAGATGGATTTAAGAAAACCCCAAATATGTTATACAAGGTAATATTTTACAGTCAAACAGACAGTTCTTTTTCAATCCAAACAAAATGCAGTCTACAGTATTCCATTATAAAAACACGATTTACCTCAATTTAAAATTATAACCGTATTACAGCTAACTTTAAAAAAACAATTATATTATATTACCTGACAAATGACACAAATAGAAATAAAATTCTCAAAATTGCATCAAACCGTAAACTGTACCATATTGACACAACTTACATACTTATAATATTTTTTCTAATAAAACATATCAAAAACTTTTTAATTGGAATACTTGACAATGGAATATTTTATCGATAAATTCGTAAAACCTTAATGATGATCATGAAACGCATTTTTATATTTTTTCACAGACTAGTTGTTCATGAGTCATCTTTGTGAATTTTGCAACTATTGCAAACAAGACACTATGTTCAGCAGTAGTTTCATAACAAGTGCAGTACAACATTGTAACAGCAGATACGTGTTGAAGATTAACCTACTTTGAATATTAAAACCAATACTGATCCACTTACAAATTTAAATACACAAACCTGACATATAAGGGACAAAAAAGTCAAGGCTCTTACACCACTCTAAACTAGAGCTAATCCTTTTAATAGATTAAACTGGGCGAGTAGACTGGGCGATATATAAAATCAAATAACCTATACTTACAAATGACAAACCTATAATATTACCTTTATGTTGATCTCTTCTCTTAACGGCCTTTCTGTCTTTGATTCAGCGGTTGAATTCCCGAATGTACTAGACTCATCCCTGCTTATCCATTTCAACTTGGCCAGAAGCGCAACTTTATGCTTACGGTATAGAAGCGGAAAATCTCCTCCTTGGTCATGTGCTCGAACACCAACGGTATGACCTCTTAGAGCTCATAATAATAGGCAAAGTTGCTGGAAAACGAAAGGTGGGAGGAAGAAGGAGGTCATGGTTGCAGAACATAAGACAATGGACCGGGATTGCTAAAGCGACTAAGGTACCAAGCTGATCGCCGACCTTCACTAGTTGGAGAGGCACCTTAAGAAGAAGATTCAAACTTGCCCACTGTGAACTTAAAGGTCTAAATTTAAATAGAAACCAAATTGGGTACATTTTATTGATATTAGTGCACTATTATTGGAATCCTTTTTGTCGTATATGGTAATACGATTACAACTGGATCTGTTTGAGAAATACATAGTAACACGAATGTCAAACACAAATTGGCTATCGTATTCAAATACATAAAATAATACTTAATCATTATGCCACTGTATTTTGCACACAACTATGAAGAATTCTTGTTAGCTTACCTATATCTGGAGTAATGAGATTTAACCACCTGGCATCGTCATCCTCATTTCAGCCGTAAAAAGTCCACTGCTGGACAAAGGCCACTCCCAAGGATTTTCGTACCTGATTATCTGATGATAAAGATGATTCCGTGCTTCGAAAGGCACGTTAAACGGTTAGTCCCGGCTGCCATCGGGTAGTCGTTAAAGGAACCATGTCAGAGGCCGAGAGGCGGTTCCGAATAACTTTGACACCAGGGCGTGCATGGTCTACTGACCTTGTCACCTACTCGAAATTAAGGATTTTCGTTTCATGAGAGGATATTGCCATACTCACCGCGCGCGATCGCTTCTTTTTCTTTTGCTCCCAGCGTTGCTGCCCATCGTATTTAAACCGGGGAAGGATAGAAAGCTGATCTGGGAAGAGAATAAAGGTATTGTGATTCTACGCACTCGAATGAATGGTGGAAAAGCAAGTAGTAGCTCGAAAGGACAGGCACGCGTACCCGATATACCTGCAACTAACGGCCAAGCTGGTGAGGATGTCACCCCTGACCAACTTTTTCTGTATAATTCAGAAATGCATACTAATCAGATGTTCATCCCTTAGGTGGTACACAGAGCTTTAAGCAAAAAAATAAAATGGCCACGTTTAGCGATGCTGATGTTAATACTTAGCAGCCATCTCACATTCGTCATTTCGTGTAGGTGACTCGGTCAATCGACCATGCACACGCTGGTGTCAGAGTTCTTCGGAGCCGCCTTTCGGCCTCTGACATGGTCCCTTTAACGACTACCAGATGGCAGCCGCAACCGCAACTAACGTACCTTCCGAGGCACGGAGTCATCTTTATTATCAGACAATCAGGTGATTCAAGCCTGCAATGTCCTAACCAAACTGGAAACAACTAAACAAAGTATGCTTCCCATGGGAATCGAACCCACGACCCCCGGGTCTTCAGTCAAACGCCCTAACCACTGGACCACAGAGGAGTTAGCTCACATTAAACACTAGGGTTATGTTCAAGAGCTTGTCACCGATTTGCTTTTGGGTGTCGGTCCGCTTTTAGCTGTGTAGTATACATCGATGTGTTTTGAGCCCATAAGGCAAAAGATGAGAGTTGCTGCTCTCCGAAGGCTTTTGCCATTGTTTTCAGATTGGCCCTACAGGCTTGCATGCACGTATACGCGGACCATCAGGCAATATGAGAGTTTGCTGTCTCTCCAAGCCTTGCGCACACAGGCAACGCCCAAAGCCGAGGTCCGTCCCTCCTGGGGGCCCTTTGGTGATGTTGTATAAAAAGGTTGAGGGCACTCTGCCCTCGCCTCAAACGCCCGGTGAAGTAGCGAAAGCTCACTTGGACATAGTCCTTCTACATAGTCCTTCCAAAAATAAAAAGGAGGTGTTGTGAGGTAAAAATGTATAAATTATTCCTCTCCAAACAATCTTACATAAGGTTTAAGTTAAGACAAGTGTGTTATGTTACCAGCTCAGATTGGAGGAGACTCCAGAACTCTCCTATCTGTATGCGTGCTCTTAAAGTTTGTACATAAGTATATGTGATTCATATATCAATACTATAATATCAATACCATATATATGTGTTGATTCGCAGACGGATTACATAATGAGGCGTTACAACAAATCGTTTAGCAAAACAGCACGGTTTTATAAAACAGCTAGCAGAATTGTCAATCCTATACGTTTTACTGACGTGATTCTTTGAAATCAACATTAAAAATACATACATATTATCACGTCTTTATCCCTACGAGGTAGACAAAGCCTAAAGTCATAAGACCGAAAGGCCACGTTAAGCGTGTCGGTGGGCGTAAAGGTGTAAAACGGAATCAGAATAGAGATGGGTTGCTAGCTGCATCGCCTATTGTCATGACTCTTTAGATTTTGCCACTTCTCTTGATCGACTTCTACGATCTGCGCGGGAAGAGAAGCAGCGGGCACATTCTAGGTTTTTTTTTCTCCCAGCAGCATGGAAGATATTTACATTAAACATCTTTATTTTTATTTATACTCGTTAACGTTTTAAAAAACATATACCGAAAATTTGCTCGAGAAGTCTGCATACTGTATTTATGTTATTAAAAACCATAACAATACTTGAATATTTACACAATGTCTTACAAACATTAAAAAAATTACTACATGCAGCCGTTTCTTAAATTGTCTGTTCCTTAAGAACTGTCATAGATCATACATCTTATCAGAGTGAGATAAAGATATATTTTTGTTGAATGTTAGAAAGAGACAGGTAGAGGGATCGATTTAAGTGAAGCAGCTGCGGAATCCCACCAGGTAGCAGGCTTTCTTCGATCAAAATCTAAGGCTATTGATTTTTTTATTGATTTTTTGAGCTCCAAAACTTTTATCATTAAAATTTTGAAGGACATGGGAAACTTCTAGCAGATGAGATATTTAAATAAATGATCGTTTAGAGCATCTGTAGGTAGGAATTGTTTTTTACTAGCTTTCGCCCGCGGCTCCACCCGCGTCAGCGTCGATTCCTCGGAAATAGTACTTTTTCCCGGGATAAAAAGGTAGCCTATGTCCTTCTTCGTACTCCAGAGAACTTGTATACAAAATATCATGATGATCGGTTCAGTAGTTACGGCGTGAAAGCGTAACAAACAAACAAAAAAACAAATAAACAAACAAACTCACTTTCACATTTATAATATTAGTAAGGATAAGGATAGACAAAGCTGTATTTCAAGGCCTTTTGAAAACGCATACAAAATAATATCTGTTGTAAAACTATCTCCCAATTTCCTCATATGTAAACATTTAGGCATATTTATATGCCTTATAAGTACTTATAAGTACAAAACATTCTAAAGTCAAATGATGTGGAAATCCAAACTGATTATTTTTCATTTAAATTCCTGCTTATAGTTTTGACATTGATAAATTGTTTGATTGAGCACGTGATAAATTAATCAAAGATCGATTTATGCTAATGATAAAGATATAAATAGATGAAATACAACACACGGTGAAGATATAGGACAAATGTTAGTTGAATTTCTTGACTAATTTTTCTAATAAGCTTAACATGTTCCGGGCAATTTAAGTCTATAGAAGTCAAAACAATTATAGTTCTTTCCTTTGTACTTGATAGAGTACACCTGAAGCTGTAAGTTTTAAAATACGGTAAGGTAGTACAAACAAAAAGTAAAGATATAGAGATTTGCGTTCATCTAAGCATGTTCCCGGTTGCATCCATAGGTGTGACACGTTGGAGCCCGGGGTCACTATTATAACAGTATCAATCATCATCATTATATCAGCTACAAGAAGTCCACTGCTGGACATATGCCTCGCCCAAAAATTTCCAAAATAACCAGTTGGAAGCTGCTTGTATCCAGCGTTTCCCTGCGACCTTGGTCAGGTCGTCCGACCACCTGGTCGATGGGTGACAGTATTCATGCTGTTTTATAATTTGGTATGACTGCCTGTCTAAAGATGAAAATCAGTATTATGTCCTACGCCAGCCTAAAAACTATTGTACATCTAATACTGTTGTTAACAACAAAGTAGTAGCGATTATACTAATCATCAGCCCATGTATGTATAGTCTATTTAAGATAGTTGATCATCGGTTTATACAAACTACGGCTCTTTAACACTTCAAAGTTTATGGTTCCCGAATACTATTTATCATTAGATTGGACCTAAACATAAATAAGAGTGGTGCTATTTAATAACGAACGAGTTTTGACTCTAACGACCTATTATATACAGCAAATTATGGTGGATTTGTAGCCGAGTTTTAATGTATTGCTGATAGATTGATTTAAGCAAGTTAAGAAATATAATCGACTTTTATTTCTCAATATTGGCTCAAAGCGCAAAAAGATGCAACTGAACAATTTGTAAGTTAAAACAAGCAAACTAATAGTTGTAAGCCCCATCTTCCCTGTAAATGACATTATAAGGTATCTGAACAGTTCTATGTTTATACTCGAAAGGGTAGTATTTGTTAAAAGAAAAAATGACTTTTTAGAAAATGCAGTATTAAAGGATGTTCTCTTAAGTTTGTTGTCCACCGTGTAAAACAGAACATTGTCATAATAGCTGCATATTTCTAACAAATTCTGTGTCTTATTTATGTTCAATTTACTCAGGAAAAAGAAATGAAAGTGTAGCCGAATATCTTACTTACACATTATATTTTGCATTTTTGAGTACATATTAAAAAATAAATAGATACACTTAGCGTACTGAATTTGGCAAATTTAATATCTAAAAACGAATGAAGTTTTGAATCTGCTGAAGTAAATTAATGATTTAACAAAACTATCTCTTATCTTGAAGAAGGTATCTACCATTCTTTATATCATAAAGAAGACAAAGCGCATAAACAGCTCTTTTAAAAAGCTGATTAATAAAGAAAGACCCATTTATAAAAGAACAATAATGATTGAATGATCATCCGCTTATTAATTTAAACTATTAAATGAATGAAAGTATACCGATTGAACAGTTATCAGGTTAACAATAGCAACAATATACGATTAATATAAAAAAAGGAGAAATTGAATTGAATCTATCAATCTATCATGCTTTCTAAAGAAAATGGCAGTAAACTAGTGCGATCTCAGACAATTGGTACAATAAATAAAGCTGTCCATCTTGAGTGTCCACGGCTGGCATAAGTCATATTCCTTATCATGGTATTGTGCGGAAGCAAGAATTCAAACAGTCTCGACCAATCATAGCGGACCATCTGCCGCGGCGCGTGCGCCGATCTCTGATCGATGACGCACTTGTGCATGTGTGCGTTTCCTTGTATTTTTTGTACTATTCTATCCTTTGTGTGCGTGTTTCTTAAGAGATTTGGCAGATGGCACGTGCTTCGTTCGATGTTTCTTTTCGTACATCTGTCGCTGCTCCGTGCTTTTTTCCCCGATTTTTTTCCTAAATCTCGTGATTTTTTTCGGACCGACATGTGTCACTTAGATGCAAATATGAAAAAGGTGGGTTTAGTTTCTGGATCGCAGTGCATATGGTGTTTGAAAAACCCATCGTCTGGCACAAGTGCTTTGAAATATTTGCCATCTGCTACCACCTTATTGTTGTGGTAGTGATTCCTTACAACTGTTTGATTGGTGCCTATCAGATGGTGCTATACCACGCTTTGCAGGTAATCTGTTAACGCGCTGTTTTTCGCATCTTTTTACTATCGCGAAATTTTGCATGTCTCTAAACATCACACGTATTTAGCCTGAATTACTTAGCGGGTTTTTGCGAAACTGTTAACTTTATGAGTTGAACTATTAGTATCCGAATTTAGCATGTGCTTAGTTTTACGTATACTAATATAATAAATGTAAAAGTAACTCTGTCCGTTACCACTTCACGTTTTAAACACTAAACCGATTCAAATGAAATCTCGTGTGAAGTTAGTTTCAGGTCAAAAAACTTATGTTTTTTGACCTGAAACTAACTTCACACGAGATTTCATCCTGAAAAAAATCTGTTTCCGAAGAATCTACTTAGTGGTGATGCGGAGGAAAGCTACTTTACACTATCTACAGTAACATTTAGAGGAAAGATCAAATTTGATTGTTTGTTTCTATAGAAAAGCCTCCGAAACTACTGGACTAAGTTGAAAAATTCTTTCACCGTTAGAATACATCATCCCAGGTGAACACAGGCTATAGATTAAATACCTATATCCAGCAGGCCTTACTTAATAAATTTGTCATAAACCCACTTTCATCATAGGTATTACTTTAAGTACAACCCTATACATTTGATATCAGTGACGGAAAACGGACTCGCAAGCAAAAGCTAGTAATATTTATGTCGTTTTCTTCCTAGAAACGTTCTTTACCTGTAGTCGTAAAGGTAATATTAAAATTATTCTATCAGCAGTTTGTATGATTTCTTAATGTGTAATGATAATCGATAAACATTATAGCTAAACTTGTGTGTCAAAATATACTGTATATATTACCAAACGCGTATCAGAAATCATATCTTGCTTCTAATGTGAAAATGTATATGTATGTGTGACATGTGAAAATGTTTGTAACTCCTTCACGTAAACACTACAGAATGTGTTTTAATGACATTTAACAATTTTATAACTTATTCAAGGCATAAAACTAATACAGAAATAAGTACCGTACACTTATTTGACATTTCTTTTGAGTTTGTAATGAAATATGACTTCAAGGTCGTATGCCTTAATAAGGCTCTGAAAGTGGCCTTTATTATTAGAAACAGTATCCTACTTGGAGTTCATCATCATCATCATCAGGTCTTTTAAGTCTCCACTGCAGGAGCATGACCCCTCTCTGTACTACTGGAGCCATACTTGGCCAGAGCAGACAGAGGATTTGGCCTACATTCTCCTCGCTGGCCAGATGGGTTGGAAAGGTTTATAATAATAAATAAATAATAAAGAACGTTTATTTTTTTCTTCACAAAATGACCTTATATACTAATATGTAATAGTATAGTTTCATTGTATAAATAAAATAGTATGGTTTCATTGATGTTTATGAGCTGTATTTAGCTTATATTTCCTAAGACGCCTCTTACGACCTCCATGGGAAGACTAGGAGTGGTCCTATTCTACTCTGCCGGAACCACACGGCTTGTACGCCACACTTGGTATCATTTCTGAAATTAAACATAGCCAACTTGTGACATTCGACGGCCCAAACAGTTGAGGTTTGAAGGCTTAGCTGTACCTAAGTAGGTTTTAAAACATTTCTCTTTACTACATTCCGGTGTTTACAAAAATATATTATAATAAGTTTGATGGAAACACACATATATAAACAATTTCGTACTACCGTCTTAAACCGTGGCAGATGAAAGTTTTTTTCAGTGGAAATGTATGATATTTCTGTTCATTATCCAACGTCATAACTTGATCTCCAAAATCCGACCTCAAGGTCAGATTGCACCTTCAATTAGGCTCCGGAAATGGGACAAAGCGGGCAGAAGTTTGCAAAAAGCTCGCCGAATCCCGTCACTTCCGGCGGAAACGGAACAGCCTGCTTCCCGACGGAAGCGCAGGCATTCTCCGCGCGCAGGTTGCAGGATCAACTTGTTTAGAAAGGAAATGTAATGAGAGGTTATATTTTGTAATTAAAAGGAAGGAAGCTGTTTACGATTGCTTGATCGAGGATGATGATCTTAGTTTGTAAAATTTTGTGTTAAATTGTGTCAAATATTTGTTGAATAAAATGGTGAAAAATTAATAAGGAATAATTACTTGGACGAATCAATTTAAATTGGATGGCTGATAAACAGTGCCAAAATATATTTTGACTAATAGGACTATATCTTATATGTCCAATCCAATTCATGACCAAGAGAGTTTGGTTAACCTCACAAGGTAGGTCGCATGGAAGAGGTTTCATTATACTTATGCATCAGAGTCCTCATATAGTTTCTTCATAGTCTATATAGGAACCATACATGTTTTTGTTGTTAAATATTGTACGGTGTGTCTCATAAACTAAAAGTAATAATAACATGAAAATGTATATTCAGGAAGTCTTAATTAAAATGTTTTTGAATATATATTATCATATTAATATTATTTTTAATTATGGAGAAAATTCAAGATGTAGGTAGGTGGCGGGGTCAGGTATCTCCTTGGCTGACTGTACAGAACACTTATTGTGGGTGAATTCGACTCTTACTTGGCCAGCTTAATAATTTTATTCCACTACAAAGATACAAATTGACAGGTTCAAAAAGTAAACATAACTGGCTGAATTAACATTGAATTCCAATTTTAAAAATGGAATGTGATAGGGCCAGTAATGGCGGCCGGTGCGCACGCGCTCGCCATGTATGGCTAGATAGTTTGCCGACATTCGACACATATCAATATATGTACATAAATAAAATATGAAACAATTAAAGATTAAGCAAAACAAACAAAGTATGGAAGGGAACAGATGCTTTATAAAAGTGCCCAAGTTTTAATCGGACTTTGGCACGAAGGGTCCTTAAGGGCCCGTACTACCTCACACTGCTTTGCATGATTGACTGTTATATCAATAATAATTAAATACTCAAGTTGAAATAAAAATGCAGCAAAGTTCAGGACTAACTCTGGTAACTATATGACTCAAAAACACGATTGCGTTAAATTTTCTCGATAGAAAAAAATTGCAAAGTTGCCTCCAAATCACGTCTAATTTACTCGGTAAATAGCATTATTCACCAAATACATTAAAATTAACCTTGAAACTTTTGATTATTATTGCATTACAGATAAGGCAGCCATCATATGTTTTTCTTTTTCGAATAACCCTTGAATATTCCTAAAAAACGAAAATATCCAAAGTGGCCAACGCGTTTAGACCATCCGCGTTTGTATCGCCACGCCGCCTGGCATATGTCGGGCTCTTAACATACCCAGGAAGTGTTTTTCTTATAGATTAAAGCAAAGAGAGAAAAAAAAATATATGTATTTAATCTAGTTGGTGCGAGGAGTCCACGGCGAGTTCTTGTATATTGCGTTTCTGCAGTTAATAAATAAAAATCATGTTGTGGATATTTTGCTGTAACAATTATGACGAAACATGTTTTTGACATAAAGGAGCATAACATTAATAAAACAATATAACATTAATCATCATCATCATCATTTCGAGTAGGTGTCATGGTCAATCGACCATGCGATCAGAGTTTTTTTTTTCGGATACGCCTCTCGGCCTCTGACGTGGTTCCTTTAATAAAAATAGCCGTGTAGTTTTCGGCAGAGTAGAATAGGACCACTCCAAGTCTTCCCGTGGATGTCGTAAGAGGCGACTTAGGAAATACAAACTAAACAAAGTTCAAAAACATCAATGAGACCTCTCCAACCCGTCTGGGCAGCGAGGAGAGTGTAGGGCAAATCCTCTGTCTGCTCTGGCCAAGTATGGCTCCAGTAGTACAGAGAGGGTCATGCTCCTGCAGTGGAGACTAAAATAAAAAGACCTGATGATAGAAATAGATTAATAAAACTAATTTGAAAATGTTTACTGTCACTATAATTCATATTAATTGAACCAAATCTTACTTTTTGTCGTGCTAAATACTTATTAATAGACTATACATAATGATTTTGAATACCCTGGAAATATTTTAACGTCGGAATCAGAATGCCTAATAGAATAGACTTACAAGAAAAAAAAATATGCCTCCTATACAAATTCACCGATAAAAATAATTATATTTTCCATATATAATTATTTTTTCAATTACATTCTTTGATTATGTACATATATTCTATTAGAAATTCTGAATCCATCATTAAAATATTGCCAATTCATAGCATAGTCTGCCTATATGCATGTATTACTCGTTTAATAACCAGTATGCTTAATATACTTACAAATATAATAATCTAATTATATTTCCAATTATGTTAAATAAAATACTAAAGTTTTCCTGGCTAACTCCAATAAGAATTATCATTATATGGGATCGTAACAATTTGCCATAACTAGAAAATACTTGTTCATAATAATAAATTGGAAGGGCAAGATAATTTATTTATTAACTTTTTTCCGAAGTCTAAAATTTAGTCCATTATTACTGGAGACCTAATGCAACAGACCAGCCAATTTTAATCAGGTACTTAATATTGAGGTTATAGTATATATACCTAATCAAAATTCCTTATTTTTTAGGTCTGGGAAAACTGTTTATACCGATAGGTCGAAGTGTAAATATGGAGATTTGAAATGCTTTTCTAGCAAAAAGCGGGCGCTTTTGGCAAAAAAAAACTAAGTAAAAGAAAACCGCTCGCACTTTCACTATGTGTCATAAAATATTATTATATATTTTAATTTTCAATATGCAGGTACTCGCGGCTTCCCAATACCCTTTCCAAATCTAATAACTTCCTTTCATTCCCCATCTTAAAAATACTTCCTTTGGGCAGCAGCGTCGAAAGCACAACAAGCAAAAGAAACAACCCATATGGAACGAAGAATCCTTGGCTAGTCTTTGTCCAGCAGTGGCTTTCTAACGGCTGAAATGATGATATTATGGATTTAGATATAAGCCTCTGTTTTTCTATAAAACTTAATTTAATTTCAAATCGTGCAGTACTAGACCTCAGGTAGAACCTTAATAGTCACGCCACCTACCGTGCTTCGAAAGAAACATTCAGGCAGTCTAAGCAAAAGGAATTTAACATAAATACCAATCAACATACCATATGTTTTATTTGTTTTTTAATGGACGTATATGACTTAATTCTTAATGGAACTTATACGATGGCTTGAGACTTAATGCGAATCACTAAAATTAGAAAAAAATATAGTTCAGCATTTATAGTTTTTAACTACTACAAAAATAAATTGATTTTTCAAACAACTTAATATAACCAAATTGCTTATTAAATTGAAAAATTGTCTAATAAGAAAATAATGTGATTATGTAAAGGCAAAAGCCGGCGGCGATATCTGCATTCTTTCGGTATACAGGTGATTTGAAACTCTGTGGCGATTAATAACGGAATCAGAATACCGGAAAAGAATAAACATCCGTATAGAAAAAGGTAAGTACTTTATAAAAAAAATAAGACATTTCATAGTAATTTGACTAGCTGATCGATGAATTTGTATTACATAATGCAATTTTTTTTTAATCTTTTTTGCGGGGATATTGTCTACTAGGGGTTTTAATTCCGAATTTCAAATAATGCTAGGGAGCTCAAAATTACCCTGTATATTTATTTATTTAATATGAGAAACAAACAGGCTTAAATGTTACTTATATACTAGACAATTTATAAATTATACATTGCCAAAGCGTTTCTACAGCTAGCTTATTCCTATATAGACGTTAGTCTACCATATTTATAAGTACATATATATATTTTATTATGTAAAAAAGTTTAAACAAGGTTGGAGTACAAAATAAATAAGTTAATCATAGGAAGATCTTTACAAAATAGCTAGAATTATTCGCTAATGAGACGCTTTTTGTTTTTAAATCTATGGCTAATATGTATACAAGATAGACAACTAAATAAGATTTTTTTGTAATATAGGTTAAATTACAATACTAATACTATAAAAATAAAAAAGTTTAACTAAGATAAAAAAATATTTCCTCATCCTAAGTTCTCAACTAAATTCTTAACTAAAAATTCTAACAAGAAACCAACATTGGTGTAAACATGCTATCCAATTAAAATAAGACGTCCTCAAAACGGAAGCACAGGTGAATTAAAGTTATATACGTCGATGCTTGACTTGTGACTCCTAACAAAACGAAAAAATATCCGGCCAAGTGCGAGTCGGACTCACGCTTTGAGGGTTCCCTACAAATAAACTTATATACCTATATAATTTTGCAGATTTCGGAATTTTACTTTATTTGCGACTGCTACTTACCAAATTTAAGTGGCAGTGGGCGGGGCACATAGCGCTTAGAACCGATAGCCGATGGGGCAAGAAGGTTTTTGAATGGCGGCCACATGGTACCGGCAAGTCCTATGTCCAGCAGTTGACTCCTTGCGGCTGATATGATGATGACTTGCCAAATTTCAACGGGTTTATTCTACCCTTAGGTTTCTTAGTTTCTACCCTTAGGTAGTTAGTCTAGAACTAACATTATGGTTTACAAATTTGAAAATATGTTTAAGTTGAGTTGGAATTGATTTAAGGGATTGATTTAAAATTTACCACCGCCCTTTTTATTGGTATACATTTCTTTACAGTCAAACAGACTATCAACCGAGTGATCCCATAATGCTTATAGGCTCTAACAAAAAGGAGCCCAAGTAAAGGGTTATATACCTCAATTCAGATCAAAGTTGTGTTCCTCACTTGCCTGTCCGGTGGTTGCAGGAATGGTATCGGGTTCGCGCGCCCAACCTCCCTGTGCTGCTACTTGCTTTCCCCATTCATCCGAGTAATTAGTATACCTGAATTTCCTTCCCAAATCCTATCCTTCTTAAGCTTTGAAAATGCTTTCGATGGGCAGTAACGTCGGAAGCACAAGAAGCCAAACAAACTGTGTTTGCCAACCTGTCTGCCAAGCGAGGTGAGTATGGCAATGTCCTCTTATGGAACAAAGAATCCTTGGGAGAGGTCTTTGTCCAGCAGTGGCCTCACGACTGGAATGATGATGATAGTATAAGGGTTCCATTATACCTTTTAAGCTACGGACCCTTAAAAAGTGTAAAAAAAGAAACAAATCACTGTTCGGGTTAAACAACTAAATTGCCACCACTGTGGCATTTTTTTGTGCCTGCCTCTATTACCGGCGTACGTGACAGTACTATGCTTAATTTACCAGAATTACTTTGTGATTTTTTATCCGATGATTTAAAACCTCTTCTTTTTCTTTTCTTTCTTTTCACGTTACACGATTATTTATGCATGCGGTAGGTTGATTATCTCTTATTCATTTTATAAAAGTTACTTCTATTATTTCAAAAATAATAATTATATCAGGTCAATGTCGAGTCAAAACCAAAAACCAGTCGATGTGATGTCTATAATGATGAATAACCCTTCATCGTTGCAGGGAAAAAAATAAATTACCGCATCGTGATTCTACCACTTAATAATCGTAGTATACGCGGTATCTCACGACTACTTTAAAAATAAATGCCCATAAGAATATCGGCCCAAATAGGTCCGTTCGATAAAAGACGCACAGATTTTTTATCGAAAGCTGCGAACGGCCAGCAGGTGTAATCTTCAATGAGGTTTGAAAAAAGAGGTTGGAACAGAAGGCCTTTTTCCCACGCCTGTCGATGATCATTTTGAGTTTCGAACGATATTCAAATGAAACCTAGTATGATGCATTGTGTTCTTTTTTGTTCGTTTACAGTTATGTACATTGGTACATACTACAGAGATACAGATATGGGCATAGATTTAAAAAAAAAATGCGTCTCTATGGATATGGGGTATAGAGACTTTTGATGCCCTACCTACCATCGACAAAGTGTATTCTATGACTTTGTTTTACCAAAAATAACAAAGCTAAAAAAATATGTATGCAAAACCTTGGCGAACGAGGTTTGTATACATACTATCACGCCTTTACCCCTTTAGACAGAGCCTAAGGCCATTATACCCAAAGGCCACGTTTAGCGAGTTAGGGAGCGTTTAGGTGGAAATGGGAACCCTATGGGATCGGAATAGTGATAGGTTGCTAGCCGAATAGAAAATTTAAGGCATCATGTCAATACATGATCCCTTAAATGTTTACCCATTTCCTCGATCGGCTTCTACGGTTTGCACGGAAAGAAAAGCAAGATATTTTACATATCTTTTTCTCCTGGTTTGGGATAAAGAATACGTAGAATGTGCATGGTCTTTTGACATTGTTATTTCGAATATTTTGCTGGCTCTCTCATTTTGCAACCCATTAAAACCAGTACATATTAGTTATTTTTTTTTAAATCTGTAATTTATAAATAGCGAAAGTAGAAAAAGTCGTACATTGACCAGTTACTAATAAGTTCTTAATTAAGTTCCTACCTTCATTGATATGGGTTAATATTTAACACTAGAAAGGAAAAATACTTTAAAGTTACTTAAAGAACATAGCAGATACTTGTAAAGTCAAAATAGTTTTCTTTACCCTTGATAAAATTCGATAACAAAGGTTCAGTTTGAAATTTCCGTAGACTTGTAGTGCCATTTTGAAAATATCATTTGTAGTTTAAACTTGGTGCTCGATAAGACCAAAAGAGTTAATAAGTATTTTTTCTTAAGGCGTCTTATTTGCTCTACGTGATATTTTATTAAGTATAATATATTTTTACAGGTTTCGATTACGATTGCAAGAACAAAGTTCATCCCGTTAGCTGTGGTTAAAAACATTGTCACATAAACTTTCCCGCTACACAAATATTGGTGCATAAAAATGACACTTCAAAGGGGGTTTATTCACTAGAATTGTATAATCCGCTGACAAACAGCGTTGTAATCTTTTTATTTTCAAGTCTCGAAGTTCAGGATGATCATAAATGTTATTATAGAGTAATTACAGAGTGTGTGACAGAAAGTAGGAGGGGAGAGGTATTTTTGCATTGTAAAGAAAGAAAGAAAAATTGTTTATTTTTTGAATTAATTTAAATACGGCTAATTCTTGCTGGCTATTAAAAGGATTTGGTAATCTGAAATTTATTAGGAATACGAATTAGACGCAATTTTTATAGACAGGCTAAGTTTCTTGGTGGTCTGGGAATAAGAAAACACTTAGATGTACCAGTTGGTACATCTAAAGATCTGGAAGAAAAGCAGCTGCTTTTCTTCCACCGCAGACCGTAAAAACCGACCGAGGGAATTGGAAAATATCTGAGGAATAAAGTCAACAGACGATGCGGCAAGTAACCCATCACTATTTCTATTCTGTTTTGAACCAACCTGCTAAACGTAACTTAAGGTTAACTAGACCTAAGCTCTGTCTACCCTGCAAGAGGGAAAAAGGCGTGATAGCAATTTATATTCTTAACTTTAAAGTTTAATCTGTTTTCCTCCTACTATGGATCATAAGATCAGAGTGAACTTACCCATCAACAAGTTTGAATTTGAATTTAGCGCCCTGGTGCGAATTCATTCGTTAACTCGTCCTGTTATGGAGTTATAGTAGTCTTTTGTTTTCTCTACGTTTGATGTTATCAATGACAAATCTTCATTGTTTGTTCGAAAACGATGAATATTTAGCAGAAAAAAGCATTTTCACATGATCTTTCTCGATGGCTTGAATTAAAAAGATTGTAGATAAGCGTTTAAAGCGCTTTAGTTTTAAAATATCATTTACCCACATTTGGAGTATACAGAAATAGATCGAATGGAATTAAATAACATACAAATATGTATGTTTTTAAAGTCAGTTGCCATGGCCGAACTTAGAGGGGGTAGACATGAAAATAGAGAGGAACTTGAGGCTATCATCTTAAAAATACTATAAAATACGTGATTGGGAAAAACCTTATAAAAAAAGAAAATTCTAATTATTCGACGAAGCAGATTGCGGACGGATATTGTGTGAAGTTTATGTGTTTATTATGTATTTTTGTCCTGTTTCTTGCGGAGAGAAAATAAACATTACAATTTAATTATTTAACCTAGCCCTACCATACTATAAAAAGAAAAAATCTTTGCATATTATATTTTAAAAAAATAGATATTTAAAGTTCTAAACAAAAAAGAACAGCATATATCAAAGAGAAGGCTCTTCTTTTAAACCGATTTTAAATAAAGGAGTAGGTTTTCAATTCGGTTTTTTTATGTTTGTTACTCATAGCTCCATATAAACTATTTGTTTTTTTTAAAGGGTATGCTTTCCAATAATTGCTTTCCCTTATTAATTTTATCAAAACCGATTCAGTAGTTTGAATGATGTCGGCACTTTTATTTGAAAGTCTAGCTTTAGCCCGCGGCTCCGCTCACATCAATTTCAATCCCTCGTGAATAGTACTTTTTCCCTAAAATGTACCCTATGTCCTTCTCCGTACCCCAAATAACGTGTATGCAAAATTTCATGATTATCGGTTCAGTAGTAAAGGCGTGAAAGCGAATCAAACTAATTTTCGCATTTATAATATTAGTTAGGGAAATCTTCAAGTTTATAATACAATTAAAGATTTCCCTAAAACCTAAAAACCTATGTATATCTATACTTATATTATAAAGCTGAAAAGTTTGTTTGTTTGAACGCGCTAATCTCAGAAACTACTGGTTCAAATTGGAAAATTCTTTTTGTGTTGGATTGTCCATTTATTGAGGAAGGCTTAAGGCTATAAAACATCACCAATAGGAGCGAAGAATCAATAAAAAAATGTTTTGAAAACGGGGAAAAATTATTCATCAATACTAATTAATCATAATAACAGAAATTGCAACAGCTAGTTTCGAGATAAGTTGACATACATGTATAAAGCATGCAAGAATGCCTGTATGTTACTACAAGCTAAAAATAAAGTTATTGAAAAATTAGGCTACAGTTTAAAGGGGCGACATGATAAATGGTCAGCATGCAGAGGACCCTGACATTTGGAGGGATGAGTAAAAAGTGGTGAAGTCTCACAAGGTGGTCTTTGTGTTGTTACACTATAACGAAAGCATGGAAGGATAACTCTATCAAACATATTTGTATATATATACAGCATGTACCATAACCAAAGACGTTCCCTGAAAGGGGTGACTCAGCCCGTCAAAATGAATATTTTTTTCTATGGTTCCAATGCTGCAAAACTCAATTTTTTAACATTATCATACTAATCGCTGGGTCGTGCGAACACTTTTGTATGAAAATGACAATTTTTTGAGTTCCCAGCATTGGTTCCATAGGAAAAGTTATTTATTTTGTCGGGCTGAGTCACCCCTTCACCGTAACGTCATTAGTTATGTTACACGCTGTTTACAGGATGTTAGGGTATACTCCGTTGTCTAGCAACCCATCAAATCGGCCCATCAAAATGAATTACTTTTCCTAGGGGACCAATTCTGGAAAGAAAAGAATATTTACATTTTTATACAAATTGCGAGGCTTTTGTATAAAAAGTCGAGAAAAAATTAGAGTTCCCAGCATTGGTTTCAAAGGAAATATTGTTCATTTTGATGGGCTGATTTGATGGTTTGAAATAAATGGTGTTTTACCCTAACATCTTGTATAAATATAAGAACAAATCACAAAGATTAACACTAAGTTATGGGCGTAGCGCAATTTGTAATCTTTTCTTACACCAAAATATTTAATGAAGATAAGTATGGACTACACTTAGCTGCATATGACTAAAAAATCTTCCTCCCGAGCTGCAGCCGAGTGAGTAGTATCCCAATACCTTTCATTCCCTTCTCAAATTCCTATCCTTCCACGTCTTGCTTGCGATGGGCAGCAGCATCGGAAGCAAGAAGAGTTCCCAGAATTGGTCCCATAGGAAAAGTTGTTCATATCGACGAGCTGAATCATCGTTTCAAGGATCAGAGAGGATTTTCTGTACATATTGTATAGTGCTGGTAAAATTAAAAATGCCTGTGTCTTTATGAGCATTACTAGTGCACAACTCCCTCCGTGGTCCAGTGGTTAAAGCGTTTGCCTGTAGGCCCGGGGGTCGTAGGTTCGATTCCCACGGGAAGCATACTTTGTTTAGTTGCTTTAAGTTTGGTTAGGACTTTGCAGGCATGAATCACCTGACTGTCTGATAATTAAAATGATTCCGTGCTTCGGAAAGCACGTTAAGCCGGTGGTCCCGGCTGCCATCTGGTGGTCGTTAAAGGAACCACGTCAGAGGCCGAGATGCGGTTCCGAAGAACTCACACCAGTGTGTGCATGGTCGATTGACCGTGACACCTACACGAAATGATGATGACTAGAGCACAGCCGGTTCAGTTCTGTGCTTTCTTTAATTCCTAGTACAGTTATTGTTGAAATGCACGTCGCACCCACGATCTACGGCTAGCGTATACAAATGTCATTATTTTGAAGAGAAATGTCACGGTTTTTTAATTCGGCGGCCCGTGATGTTTCCTTATAAGTCGTTGTCTTTTCTTCTTCGTATCGCTTATTACTGGAGCTAGTCTTTGAGAAGAATGGAAAATAAAAATTACTTTCTCGAGACGTTCGATAGTTTCTACGTTTGAAATCGTATTATTTCTTTTGTATATAACTACATAGTACAAAACAAAGTCGCTTTCCGTTGTCTGTCTGTCCCTGTGTATGCTCTTGATCTTTAAAACTACGCAACTGATTTTGAAGCGGTTTTTATATTTTGAATTAATTTTTCGTTATGTTGTGATATTTATTACCAGCCATAGAATACTAATATTATATACATGTATCGATATAGAATGATTCAAGTGGAAGGTTTATAAGTATATTCGACTAGCTCCGTGGCGCAGCGGACACGTCAGCCTGCGACACGGATTGACCGGGTTCGATCCCCGGCCAGGTCAAGATGGAAAATAATCTTTAGCAGATTGGCCTGGGTCTTGGATGTGTATCTATATATGTATTTGTTATAAAATATAGTATCGTTGAGTTAGTATCCCATAACACAAGTCTCGAACTTACTTTGGGGCTAGCTCAATATGTGTGATTCGTCCGTATATATAAAAAAAAATAAAGCACACATAGATACAGACAGCGAGAAGCGACGTTGTATACTATGTAGTGATAATGACGTATGTAAGGGAGTGGCGCCCTCGGGCACCACATTATGAGTATTCACGAGACCGACAACATACAAAATATTTGCGAATATCATTGTTTTGCTCTGCGTCACATCTGCCCGCTCCCGTTACCATCTCAGGGACGCACGCGCCTTTCACGCACTTCTGATCAACCGGAGCCGAGTCGGATCAATCCGGTTCACTCAATGACATTTCGCAGATGAAACATTTGAGTTATTAATTTATTCATAGTTTTTCATATTAGAAGATCACAGTACACTAGCGATTAAGATCCAGTGGTTAAGGTGTTTCCCTGTAGACCCGAGGGTCGTGGATTCGATTCCTACGGGAGCATACTTTGCTTAATTGTTTCCAGTTAAGTTAGGACATTGCAGGCTTAAATCATGTCGTCGTCTGATAATAAAGATGATTGCGTAAATTGGAAGGCACGTTACGCCGTTGGTCCCGGCTGCCATCTGGTAGTCGTTAAAGGAACCACGTCAAAGGCCGAGAGGCAGTTCCGAAGAACTCTGACACCAGGGTGTGCATGGTCGATTAATCGTGTCACCTCACGAAATGTTGATGATGATGTCTAACAAGACATGAAGGGCACTGGCAAATGCCAAAAACGAGCCATTTCGTGCTTTGAGAGCCACTTTAAGCTGTACGCTCTATATTTCTCTATAGATGGTCATAAAGCGATTTGATTGGTCATGGCCAGGGGTGTCCTCAACTGCCTGTCCGGTGGTTGCAGGTACTTGCTTGTCCCCCATTCATCCGAGTGTACAGTACCCGATACCTTTCATTACTCTTCCCAAATCCAACAGATTCCTATCCTTCACCAGCTTAACAATTATTTCGATGAGCAGTAGCGTTAAAATCACAAGAAGCAAAAATACTGCGCTCCCCAACCACCCTGCCAAGTGTGGTGAGTATGGTAATACCCTTCCATGGAACTAGGAATCCTTGGGAGAGGCCCTTGTCCAGCAGAGGCCTTTTTGTGGCTGTAATGAGGATGATGATGAATGAAGCGATTTCAGTTGCCTTTAGGCAGCTAGAAAATTCTATCATCAGCCGTATTTATTGCCGTCTTACTCACAAATAAGGCTGTCTTAATTTCTAAAACATATTACTCTATCAACATCAACTCTAATGACCTATTATCTAATTCGTCCAAGCCTATTATCTTTTCATACTTTAAAATGACGTCGGTTCCGCTGTCTGTTCGCTTTTACACAACTCAACGGATTATACTAAAGTTTTCATCAATAGATATGTGTTATTTACTAGATAGTTAATAGATTTAGGTGTTATTTTGCGGAAGTCGTCATTCCGTCATCATGCTTGTCATTCGAACGACCAACATCTAGGTTTCACTGCCTGAAGATGCCTCGTATAGAGGCAAAACAAGTGTCGCGAGCACGACGGCCAATATTGCTGCAGCCTCAACGGATGCAGCAGTATCGACCAGGGTTGCATGCATCAACTATTGGTGGCGGGCATGAAGGAATTAATAGTAGTGGGTGGGCGCTGGCCAGCAATAGTTTGCATGAATTAACTGGTGGCGGAAGCACGCAAAGTAAATTGCCTCAAAGTAAATTTATTATTTACTGCCCAACATTAGTTACATTGTACCCGTGCAAAGCTGGGGCGGGTTAGTTGTATATATTACTCTTATGATGCGCACTGGCATCATCTTCTATGATGGTTTGGAAGAAAAGAAAAAACGTAGAATGCACCAGCTGCTTCTCTTCCCGCGCAGGTCTTAAAAGCCGATCGAGGGAATGGGCAAATCTAAAGAATCATAGTAGGCGATGCAGCTAGCAACCCATCACTATTTTGATTTCATTTTCCACCTAACGCCCACTAACATGCTAAGCTTGGTTGGTGTTTGGGTCTTAAAGACCTGGGGCTCTGTCTACCCTGCAAGAGAAAAAGGCGTGATACTATGTATGTATGTACGTACTCTTATTGTTAGATAGTTTGACATATTTATCATAGTGTCGTTTTATTTATCTTATTGTTTCTTAGCGGATCAAACACTATAATTAAATGAATGTCAGATGCCATTCACAGTGCAGGTGGTAGCAAGCTTATAAAGATGGTATTTTGATAAATTCCCAGAAATTACGACTATTAGTGAATCAGAATCCTCAATACAAATAAATAAATATATATGGACAAATCACACAGATTGAGCTAGCCCCAAGGTAAGTTCGAGACTTGTGTTATGGGATTTTAACTCAACGAAATTATATTTTACTAGCTGTTGCCCGCGGCTCCGCCCGCGTTCATGTCGTTCCCTTGGGAACAGTAGAAATGATTAAAATTCCATTCAACCACCTCCCCCTCTGCTTTTTCCTCTTAAGGGGGAATTTAATACATTTAACCTGCATAGATCTTTAGCCCTTAAGGAGGGAATTTTGCCCATTTCACCTACACAGATATTTTTTTATTGTAATGGAGAACTTATATTTTTGACTAGCTCCGTGGCGCAGCGGTCAACACGCCTGCCTGCGTCACGGAGTGACCGGGTTCGATCCCCGGCCAGGTCAAGATGGAAAATGATCTTTTTCAGATTGGCCTGGGTCTTGGATGTGTATCTATATATGTATTTGTTATAAAATATAGTATCGTTGAGTTAGTATCCCATAACACAAGTCTCGAACTTACTTTGGGGCTAGCTCAATCTGTGTGATTTGTCCGTATATATTTATTTATATTTATATACTTATTTACAAACTTTACCCCACCTATTTTACCCCTTCAAGGGGAAATTTCGTCCATTTTAACTACACAGATCTTTTTAATTGTAATGTAAACATATGTACTTATTTTCATACGTCTAAGTCCAGAAATGAGAAAAATTACATACAACCCCCCCCCCCCCCCCTCCTTAATTTTCTAAAAATCCTTTCTTAGTGCTCATTTACACCATAAAAAGAATCCCTGTGCCAAATTTCAAGTTTCTGGGCACAGTAGTTTCGGCTGTGCGTTGATATATAAGTCAGGTTTGCCTTTGGCCCGCAGCTCCGCTCGCGTAAGTGTCGATTTCTCAGGAACAGTAGATTTACCCGGAATACATTAGTTCATGACTTTCAATGAAACACCTTAATATTGAATTTCAATTAAATAACTTTAAAAACGGAAAGTTTAATACTAACTTTGCATCCCCGTTATATCCCCTTAAGGGATGATTTTTGAGAAAAATATTTTACTCGTGTTTCATGCCTCTTAGTAAAGAACCTTCATGCTTAATTTCATTCGACTAACTTCAAAAATTGCAAAGTTTCATGCTTACTTTGCACCCCTATTTTACCCCCTTAAATGATTTTTGAGTAAAATATTTTACTCGTGTTTCATACCTTTCAGTAAAGAACCTTCATGCTGAATTTCATTCGAATAACTTCAAAAACAACAAAGTTTCATACTAACTTTGCAACCCGTTTTTCCCCCTAAGGACATGAATTTCCAAAAATCCTTTCTTAGTGCTCCCCTACGTTATAAAAGGAACCCCTGTGCAAAATTTCAAGTTCCTAACCCTTATAGTTTAGGCCCTGCGTTGATATGTCAGTCAGTCAGTCAGCTTCTCCTTTTTTTTTAGTATGGATTACTATGGATAGTATGGATAGGTATAATGCTGTCGTATAATGATGATGAATTGACTCTGGATTTTAATTTTCTTATGTCACTTATTATTTTATTTTATTTTTGCTATATGTTTGCAGGCAAACTCATGCCTTGAGTTCATTCAAATGACGATAACTTTTTTTTTAATGAACCGATTTTGATGAAACAAACTTTGAATGTTAAACTGAGTTAAAACAAAGTAATTGGTGAAAGTTTGAAGTAAATCGGTTCAGTATTTTCGGAGATAACCGTGATCATACATACAGACAGACAGACAGACAGACAGACAGACAGACAAGAAATTCCAAAAATTTTTTTTGCTTTCTATTATTCTTTTTAAGTGTCCCTCTATCCTTTTCAGTCAAAAATTCGAAATGTACAGACAAAATAATTTTACTGTTTTATTATATGTATAGATAACAAATACATATATAGATAAACATCAAGACCCAGGCCAATCTGAAAAAGATCATTCACAACAAGATCACTTCAAAACAAGCCATTATTCAAAGCAACGCCCAGATTTACATTTATTTCACCTGAGAGCTCTTTGCACTATGTTTCTAATGTTTTCGCGATTGTTGACCTAGCTAACCTAGTCTACCTACAAACATGAAAACTGTAAAGTTTTCGAAACGATAGGTGTAAAAATCCTTACTAATATTATAAATGCGAAAGTGAGTTTGTTTGTTTGTTTGTTACGCTTTCACGCCGTAACTACTGAACCAATCATCATGAAATTTTGCATACAAGGTCTCCGAAGTACGGAAAAGGACATAGGCTACGTTTTATCCCAGGAAAAAGTACTGTTCCCGAGGGCTCGACATTGACGCAGGTGGAGCCGCGGGCCAAAGCTAGTAATGAAATAAACGCGATAAAACCGTATTAAATTATTCAATTCAAAAGCACTTTGCACTGTTTGGTTTCTATAGGTTACAGGCTCTCTTTTTTTCAGCCATCAAGATGCTCAAAGAATTATTAGATCCCATTAATTGCTCCGAAGTAACATGGCGGTCGATAGATAGAGCGAAAGTATTTTTATTTATATGAAAATATATAAGGCTGCTTTTTGTTCCTTCTCAACTTTTAGTCGTCAGAATACTTACCTATTTTCTTCTTTTATGCTGGTCTGGAAGAAAATAAAATAAGTAAAACGTATTTTATTTTCTTCGTGCTGCTTCTCTTCCCGCGGAGATCGTAAAAGCCGATCGATAGAATGGGTGCAAATCTGACGAGTCATATTATTAGGCGATAAGGCTAACAACCGATCACTATTTTGATTCCGTTTTCCACCTAACGTCTTAAAAACCCGGGCTCGTGCTACCCCGCAAGGGAAAAAAAGACGTGAAATTATGTATATGTAAAATACTTACCTACGTATAATTTTAATACCGATTCCAAATCGTAAATGCCAGGCTGTGGAACATGCAGAAGAAGCTTTGACAAACTACACTTTAGAATTCTCTTTCAGTGATAAACTTACAAAACACTTAAAAACTAAATATGTCTAATTGAGTATAGATAAGTCAAGTGTTTAGCCATAGTACTCGGAATTTTGTAAAATGCTTATTTCTGATTATGCCTGCGACATCGTCTCAAGTGTCCCGTTAATATCTCAAGGATGCGCGTGCGCACGCGCCTTTCACGCTAAGAGTATGGCCGAAACGGTATACGTACTTACTTTTTATTGATATTTCGTAATTTTATTTATATTACAGTTGCAATGACCAAGGTTTTAAACAAGGTATTAATTATTGGCGTCGTACGTATATCTGCTATATACGTATCTTTAATTTTATATTAAGATTTATTAAGTAAAAGAAATACCTATAACAGTATTTTTAAGAACAAATTAATCAGATTGAGGATGTTTGTAAATTAACCACCGACTTTCCCTGGAAGGAGTGACTCAGCTCGTTAAAATGAACAACTATTCCTATGGGATCAATACTGGAAAATTAAAAAAAATACATTTTCATAGAAATTGCCGGGCGGCCTAACACTTTTGTATAATATTGTTTTTCGAGTTCCCTGCACTGATACCGAAAGGTTGTTCATTTCGACGGATTTGAACGGAGTCATCCCTTCAAAGGCATGTTGGATCATAATTTACACGCTATAGAGGTATGTGCCTAGTTTTTACAAGCTTTTATTTAGTTTCACCTGTCCCAAAATTTGTCTTTAATCAAATCTTGCAAGTGAAATTTGATCCACGTTCCGGTTACCGATTGAGCTAAAATTTTGCATGCATGTGTAAATCAACGACAGGATGACAATACAATATTATGGGATCGGGGTGGATTTGTTTATAATAAAAGTTTGACACAAAAATATTATTTTTGCAAGAAACTTGATTCAATATTTGATGGTTTTGTATGCAAATACACTAGCATACATTTTCAACGCTCGAAGACTTTGGTGCCTGTACGCCAAATCTCCTCACATGTTGCTTACGAAAATGGTTTATATTTATGAGTAAATGCTAGAACGTTTACCTCGTAAGCAAGTGCTAGATTATTCATACCTCAGTATTAGCATACTAAATGTTTAAGTACATTCTGAACCTCGTTAATTGACAAAGTTGTCTATGAAACACACACGTGGTTTGCGAAACTGTCCACTTAAGCGAAAGGAAAATGAAGGGTTTGTTTATATACGTACAGTCTAGGTAAGTACCTTCGTACGTATTTTCTAGTAGATGTGCGTACAAAATGTTTTCTTACCCATTTCCTAGTAAAATGAAAAACACTATTCATCTTAACACAGATAAAATGAAGTCGCTTCCGCTGTCTGTTCGCTTAGATCTTTTAAACTACTTAACGGATTTTAATGCAGTTTTCAGCAATAGATAGAGTGATTCAAGATGAAAGTTTATATCTACATTGCACCCGTGCAAAGCCGAGGTGGGTCGCTAGTCGCTAGTATTTTTTTTAACTGCCATCGGCACAGAAAATTTTATAGATTGTGCACAAGCCCTAAGCTCTAAAATACGTACAAATTCATTACCATTCAGATGGCTACTCTAGATATCGAATGCGAGACAATTAAAAATTAAAACATTGTCGACATTCCATAAACAGTAAGATAAAATCATATTTACATAATCTATCAATAAATAGTGCATACAATGTGTATAATAAACTAGAAGGCAGTTGTTTCTGGCAGCTACTGAATAAGACTGGAAAATATCCAATTTAAGTTAGTCTAAAGTCTAGTCTTAGTGTAAATTAATAACTCACATTCTTTTGAAGGGGTGATTCAGCCCGTCGTAATAAACAACTTTTCCTATGGGACCAATATTTGATATTTGCATACAAACTGCCCGGCCGGCCGGAAGCGGAAATGTCAATTTTCGTTTGAGCTTAGCATTAATCATATAGGAAAAGTTGTTCATTGGGCTAAGTCACTCCTTTGAGGTAATGTCAGTGTTTAATTGTGGAACTTAAAAAAGTTTTAGGTAGACATTTGCATACAAATAGCCCGGCTGGCCCGAAATGAAAATTTCGATTTTCTTTTCGAGTTCTCAGCATTAGTTTTATACGAAAAGTTGGTCATTGGGCTAAGTTACCTCTTCGAGGTAATGTCACTGTATAATACTCTGTAATAGCCTATGAGTTATTCTGATGTCTAGAATATCAATTCTAGAATATTCTTCTATGCTGGTCTGGTAGAAAAGAAAAAACGTAGTATGTACCAGCTGCTTCTCTTTCCGTGCAGATCGTAAAAGCCGATCGAGGAAATGGGTAAAATCTGAGGAACCATGTTAATAGGCGATGCGGTTAGCAAACCATCACTACTCAACTATTTTGATTCAGTTTTCCTCTTTATGCCCTTGCTAAACGTAGACTTGAGGTCGTATAGACCTAGGCTCTGCCTACCCCGCAAGAGCAAAATACGTGATACGTATGTAAGCTTTTTCTTGCGTGAAGCTGTCTTAACCATCGCCAAAAACATCAAATTTATAATATGACATACGAGATTTTGGAGAGTGTAGGCCAAGTCCTCTGGCTGCTCTGGTCAATATGGCCCTAGTAGTACAGAGAGGGTCGTGCTCCTGTAGTGGAGACTAAAAAGACCTGATGATGATGATGACTAGATTTTACTACGACTGCTTCCTCGTAACTTATAGCCTATGTGCTATTCAGATACTACTAAAACATTGCAAAATTTCATCACATTCATACATACATATTATCAGGCAGAGCCCAAGGTCATAAGACCGAAAGGCCACGTTTAGCGTGTTGGTGGGCGTAAAGGTGGAAAACGGAATCAAAATAGTGATGGGTTGCTAGCCGCATCGCCTACTGTGATTATTCTTTCGATTTTCGCCCATTCCCTTGACCGGCTTCTACGGTCTGCGCGGGCAGCTGGTACATTCGACGTTTTTTTCTTTTTCCCAGACCAGCATAGAAGTGAAGTGAATTTTATCAAATTCCATCCATATAGCATGACAGCTCCGTGGCGCAGCGGTCAACACGCCAGCCTGCGACACGGAGTGCCCGGGTTCGATCCCCGGCCAGGTCAAGATGGAAAATGATCTTTTTCAGATTGGCCTGGGTCTTGGATGTTTATCTATATATGTATTTATTATAAAATATAGTATCGTTGAGTTAGTATCCCATAACACGAGTCTCGAACTTACCTTGGGGCTAGCTCAATCTGTGTGATTTGTCCCTACATATTTATATATTTATTTATAGTTATTGCGTGGAAGAGTAATAAACACTAACACATCCTCACAAGCTATTACACTTATAATATTTGTAGGTTTAAGTTTTGCAATATGATAGTGTTGTTTTTTTAAACACTGGTGTTATTGTTTAACAGCCTCCGTGGTCCAGTGGTTAAGGCGTTTGCCTGTTGACCCGGGGGTCGTGGGTTCGATTCCCACCGGAAGCATACTTTGTTTAGTTGTTTCTAGTTTGGTTAGGACATTGCAGGCTTGAATCACCTGATTGTCTGATAATAAAGATGATTCCGTGCTTCGGAAGGCACGTTAAGCCGGTGGTCCCGGCTGCCATCTGGTAGTCGTTAAAGGAACCACGTCAGAGGCCGAGAGGCGGTTCCGAAGAACTCTGACACCAGGGTGTGCATGGTCGATTGACCGTGACACCTACACGAAATGATGATGATGATAATTATTTCAGTGTTTACCAAAATTCAGTGGGTTGGTCAGGTTACTCAAGAATCGTCTTTTAGCGGAACACAATAATTGGGGCACTTTGCGCTCGCGCCGCGTAAAGCGCATTCGTCATTCGAGATGGTGATCGCAGGGACGTGGCGGTATCGGTAAAATATGTTTGACAAGCTATCGATAGTTCCAATAATGGGAGCACTTACGCTTGCGTCACGTAAAGCGCATTCGTCATTCGAGTTGGTTATCGCAGAGACGCTACTGTATCGATTAAACATTCTCGTTTATGTTATCGATTATATTATTATAATTGGAGCACTTACGCTCGCGCCGCATAAAGCGCATTCGTCATTCGAGGTGTCGCAGGGACGCGAATGTTTCTATATTATCGATAATGATGTCGATAATATTTACATATTTAATTGGCATACTAATACTAACACCTTGTAAGGTGCATTCGTAATTTGAGATCATGATTGTTTGGACGGGATTTCATGGATAAATATTACTAACAATATTATCGATAGTAATGTCACTGGCGCACTTATATTACTATATTTAATACCGACTGGTTGAGAAATTAAGGCGCAAAACCAAATCAAAAATAAATATATATATATATACAAACAAAACAGAAAAAAAATGTGGATTATGATTTTATCTTTTGATCATATGTATGAATAAACAATAAGTAAATATACAATATCTTTTCCAATTTAAATTATAAACGAATATTTCGTCGCGTACTTGGGACTTTTGATTATCATTTTACTTTATCATCTTCTCTTAAGCTACTGAATAAATATACAAAAATACCAAAATTAGGAAATTGTACTAATACTGCATTTATAATCTTTCCAAAATCTTCATTGGAGTACTGGTTCGTGAATATATGTATATATCGCGATTATGTATGTATATCCTGGTACTTAAGTGCATAAAAACAATCTGTGTTCGCATCATCTCGATATCATGACGTCGCTTATTTTGCACGCTAGCTCTATCATATTTAGTTCACGAATAGTCCTATCATCAAATACATAAACAATCATCGATGAATCCCAATATATCGATAAGCTCTGTGGGCACGCACTAATCCACATCTGTGTCAGATGTTCGCGTGCAGGTGCTGCGCGCGCAGGTGAGCGCCATACCAGGCCGCGCAGCCCGCCAAAATCTTGCCAGAAACTTCCTTCACTTTTAAAATAACGTGTTGTTATAGATATGTTTACAATCTAAGTATATAAAAATACTAGTTCGGCTACCCAACGCAGAAGTATATCAATTTTGTATATTTTTTACAATATTGTCTTAATTAATCTAAGAAAGATTAATATCTTTCTTTTAATTAAAAACTAATAACCTAACAAAAAACAAATCGTAAAATCCCTCCAGATGCTCGCCCCTAGACTGGCAAAAAGCTGGCAGCATTGCTGAGCTACGTAGCTTCCAGCGCTTTGGTCACCGGATGTCTCAATAAAATGCTTATGCTTAAAAAGCTTATTTATTTAATTTTCAGTATAAGTCGGTTTTGTTTATTTTGGAAATAAAAGCAAAATAAGTGTTTCGATTATCTTTTTCTGCTTGGATAATCTACAATAAAACAAATTATGTTTACCTTTTCTACGTTAAAAACAAGTAAGTCCTATCAAGATACTTTTAATTCAAATAGAATACTAGATATTTGACTCGTATATTTGATAAGCTTTCAAATATAAACACAAGGACTTTAGATACTTGCTTTAGTTGTTTTCAATTAATATCACCTTATGTAAGGAACATGTACATAAATCTTACTCGGGCCAATGGTCCTTTAGGATGTTATCGGGAATACTCAAATATAGAGTATATTGACGAGCTCCGTGACGCAGTGGTTAAAACGCCAGCCTGCGACACGTGGTGCCCGGGTTCCTCGGTCAGGTCAAGATGGAACATGATCTTTTTCAGATTGACCTGGGTCTTGGATGTTTATTTATATATGTATTTGCTATAAAATATAGTATCGTTGAGTTAGTATTCCTTAACACAAGTCTCGAACTTACTTTGGGGCTAGCTCAATTTGTGTGATTCGTCCGTATATATTTATATTTATTTATAGCACAATGTATTTATTTTTAATGAGCCTGTTTAATGAATTTAATTGTGATTTACTAGTAACATAATAAATAAGACATTAATTAGAAAAAAAAGTTAGGATTTAAAAAACCAAGACAATTTTGCTGTACTCTAAATAAATAAATATATACGGACAGATTTGTCCGTATATATTTATTGTTGTATAGTCAGACAATTATTTTAGGCGATTTCAATACATGCCTCGTAAAAAATGACAGTCGAGCGCACAATTTAAGATCATTGGCGGACAGTTGTAATTTAAATATTCTGCCACTGCAAGAAACACATTTTGTACCTAAATGTAGACCATCTCTCTTAGATTTAATATTGGTCTTATCGCTTGATCAAGTTGCCAAATTTGGTCAACATCCCGCAGAGGCGTTCTCGCATCATCACCTCATCTTCCTTTCGTACAAAATCCGCCCTCCTAAGTTCAAATCCAAGATCCTAATGCAGCGTAATTTTGGTGCTATTAATTTTGAAAGTTTGCGCAATGATGCTATTGGCTGTGACTGGGAATCCGTTATTAACGCCACTACAGTTGATTTACAGGTCGAAAATTTTAATAACATCCTAGTGAATTTATACGACCGTCACGCTCCTTTGCGACCTGTGCGGCTAAAGCATTTTCCAGCACCGTGGCTGACTGATGAAATTAGGCTAATTCAGGGGAAAAAGAATAGGGCTAAAGTGAAGTACAATTCCGATCCAGACAGATATCGCGACCATTATGTAAAGGCTCGCAACTACTGCAATAAGGTGTGTAGAGAGGCTCAGCGTCGCCACATTTTTCAATCAGTTCAAAACGGAGATCCGGCAAAAGTCTGGAAATTTCTTAGATCACTTGGAGTTGGAAAGTCTAATGACAACAATAATACTGATGTTGACATTGATGGTCTCAATAAACACTTTTGTTCATCTATCTCCCTTGATGCTAATATTAAACGCAACACCCTTAAATCGCTTCATTCACATCCGACTCCAGTTACGCCTTCTTTTGTTTTCTCTCCAATTGCCGATTGTGATGTTGAAAGAATAGGACGCTCCATAACTTCGAATGCTGTTGGTAGTGATAGCGTTAGTCGTAATATGATCATTCCTATCCTCGATATTCTTCTTCCAATCCTGACTTTCATACTAAATAATTCCTTATTATCCTGCACTTTTCCTGAAGCGTGGCAAAACGCACACCTCACCCCTCTTCCTAAAAAGAATAACCCTAGTGCTTTTTCTGATTTTCGCCCTATTTCCATACTTCCTTTCCTATCCAAAGTCCTTGAGCGAGTAGTACAAGAACAACTAAATCATTTCCTTAATGTCAATAATCTACTCAATCCTCTCCAATCCGGATTCCGTCCTGGTCATAGTACGACTACTGCTTTAATTAAAGCCACGGATGACATTCGCCAAGGTATGGACAGCAAAAAATTAACAGTGTTGACCCTCCTTGACTTCAGCAACGCATTTAATACGGTGGATTACGATATACTGTTAGGTGTCTTACGTTCTCTTAACATATTTCCAACGGCAATTGATTGGTTTCGTTCTTACCTGTATGGGCGCCGACAGCGTGTGCGTATTGAGGAAAAATTTTCTTCCTGGTGTGATACCACTGCCGGCGTACCGCAGGGTGGCGTATTATCTCCTCTTTTGTTTTCACTATTTATAAATGCCATCACATTACAACTTCAGTCTTCCTACCATCTGTTTGCAGACGATTTGCAAATATATTCACAAGCCAGTTTGGATGATTTACCAGCTGCAATTGCTCAAACTAATCAGGATCTGGAATGCATATCTGTCTGGAGCAAGTCACATGGCCTTCTTGTAAATCCGGTCAAATCCAAGGCAATAATTATTGGTAACTCCAGGTTTACCTGTAAAATTGACATGGCGCTATTACCACCAATCGTGTTCAATGGGGTTGTTATAAATTACAGCGGCAAGGTTAAAAATCTAGGGGTTTGGATGGATAGTAAGCTGTCTTGGATACCACAAATTGCAGAGGTCAGTAGAAAGTTATTTGGTGTTTTTAGCTCATTTAAAAGGCTTAGTAAATTCCTGCCAATAGAAACCAAAATTATGCTTGCAAATTCCCTTCTTCTCCCTATCCTTGATTACGCCGATACATGTTACCTTAACCTCACGCAACAGCAGCTTAATAAACTTGAACGTCTTCAAAATCTTTCTATCAGGTTCATATATGGTCTTCGCAAGTATGATCATGTCTCCCAGTTTCGCTCTGAACTCAAGTGGCTGCCTATCCGACTTCGAAGAGATTGGCATATCCTCTCACTATTATTCACAATTTTATTTAATCCTACTTCCCCGGCGTATCTAAGAGAACGATTTGTGTTTTATAGTGACATGCCCCAAAGTAGTGGTTTACGTAGTGCTGAAAATTTGCGATTGAGGATCCCGTCACACTCCACAGAATTTTATGCTCAGTCGTTTACTGTCAAGGCTGTTCAACTTTGGAACTCACTACCACTATCTATCCGGCGCGCTCAAACGCTAGCCAGCTTCAAGTCCCAAGTAAAATCACATTTTCTTTCTTCTTTGTAATTTTTTTTTTTTTCCTTTCACAACGTTCAGGTGTCGGTCTCTAACATTTCGTGTACAGTAATATGCGTGTATGTATGTATTTATGTATATATTTTATTTTTATATTTATGTATTTTTCCTAAACTTGCTTCTCCACATCTTTGCACCTTGCCTGTTTAATGTCCTTTTTCCAACTACCCTAAGGTTGCCTGGAAGAGATTGCTATTGCGATAAGGCCGCCTTTTGTACTTTTATATTTTTATGCCTATTGTCTTTATTACTGTTTTTATATGTGCAATAAAGTGTTAAATAAATAAATAAATATTTTATAACAAATACATAATAGATAAACATCCAAGACCCAGGCCAATCTAAAAAGGTCATTTCCATCTTGACCTGACAGGGGATCGAACCCGGGCACCCCGTGTCGCAGGCTGGCGTTTTAACCACTGCGCCACGGAGTTCGCCAAAATAATTACAAACTAAAAATTCGTCTAGCGTGTCCAGTCCAGTCCAGACATAGTGCCCGGCAGGCTAGCAGCGTTTGCTCTCTGGATTATAAGGCTGATTCTTTGAGCCAGGAAGCTGCCAGCTCTGCGGTCACCGTTGTCTGGATGAGACGCGTCGATAAGTCTCCTATAAAACTTTTAGCTTCAGGTTATGTCGGGGAATTTAATATTAAATCGTTCATCGATTTATAACAAGTTATCACGTCAATAAACTTTTAGAATATATTGACGACAATATTGCAAACGATAATATTGCATTTTAATTGGGATTTGCTGTCGACATCACTTCCTTTATTGACAACGCTATCCAGCGACGTCCAGTCCAGGCGTCTTTAATAAATATTGGTTTACGCTAGGGTTGCCATCTCCAAACTTTGAGAGGCAGAAATACACATTTCGGTGTAAAGCCAAGTCAATATTATATGTCTAAGAGGGTCTTAATTTTTATAGTTATATCACACTGTAGACAGGATCAATAAAACAACAAATAGCAATCACAGTTTTATTAAGTGTTTTACTAACATTTTGTCACTAAATTAGAGAATCAAACGGAGGAATCATATTATTAATAAATAATAAAATAATCACTATCTTACAATTTTTTTGCGAATTTTAAAACACAGGTCCTGAACAGTCTGTTCAAAACTCAGGACAATACTTAAAAACTAAATACTTCAGCCCAGGACACACCAAAAAGCAAGATTGTAACGTTGAGGCGATTTATAGAACAAACAGATAGCTGAATTTAGTTTATTTGTAGACTTCATAGTATTAGATACTCAATCTTAGGGTTCACAGGTAAGTCTCATGGTCCAATGATGGGCGTAGGGAAAGGATACTTAGCTTCACCAGCCGCGAGACGAAAGAGGCTGCCCACCACACCTTCACCTGTTTTATAAGGCTGCGGGGTATAGTCTGCGGCACGCAAGGGGCAGTGAAGGCGCGATGTCATATTATGTCCTGGGAAACAGGACGGTTGGCAACCCTAGTTTACACCAAAAACGCACGCGGAATCTATAAAGACCCGATAAGTTTTATGAAGGGATTTACTTCAGTTTGCTTAGTTATTAGTAGTCTGAAGTATCGCGAACCTGCCTTTCGAAATGGGTGTCATTCGCATCAAAACAGATTAGCGAATCTGAAGTGAAAAAGTAAAAAACTTAAAAAACAAGCTTATATGTACAGTCGGAGACAAATGTGTCCGTATAATTTAAAATCTGTTGTTAGAGGGGTTAGTATTATCTGCCCGCGACTGTACATTACCTTTTGAGTTATTATCAGCGAGCCCTTTTATTTTATATCCATATTTTCGGAGTGTATAAAAAATAATAGCTAGTTCCCGATCTTGGGTGTTTCGCCATGTTGGATTTAGAGTGACGTCACACAGCTAGCCATTCATTGTCATCTAAACTTAACGAGTATACAACATTTCAGCTAAATTGGTTAAAGATATCAGGTTCAAAATTGAGTTCCAAAATTCGATTAGAACAAAAATAGTTACATACGAAAAATCAAAATATCACACAATTTCTCAAACAATTTTACAAATATTTAATCGAAAATGCCACCCCGAATCGTACCCGGCTCAAAGGTTCCCATTACTGCAGCGGCATTTCCTCTTTGAATAGCTATGGAAAGACTTTGAACCAGATACCATCCGGAGCGGTGATCAATGATCATTATATCCTCTTTCCCATAAACGACATCCCACCCCACCTCACTTATAAGCAGATAAAACTCTGTACTAGCCAGTTGGTATATAATACTGTTATGTAACTATATTGTGAAGAGAAATAAACATTTATTATTTATAAAGTTTTTGGCTTCTGAGCACCAAGGCTAAGCAGTTTCGACGGCGAATGGAACAAATTCGTATTGAACAAATAAATTGGAATATTTTTTGCGTTTCTGTCCAGCCGCGATCTTTGCCGCATCTAATGGTATCAGTGAGATAGGACGCCGCGTAGAAACTAACACATGTACTGACATACATACATTGAAAATAAATAAATAAATAAATATATATACGGACAAATCACACAGATTGAGCTAGCCCCAAAGTAAGTTCGAGACTTGTGTTATGGAATACTAACTCAACGATACTATATTTTTATAACAAATACATATATAGATAAACATCCAAGACCCAGGCCAATCTGAAAAAGATCATTTTCCATCATGACCTGGCCGGGGATCGAACCCGGTCACTCCGTGTCGCAGGCAGGCGTGTTGACCGCTGCGCCACGGAGCTAGTCAAAGTGAAAGTTAAATAAAAGCTTGTAAAATTGGATATGTCTTGACAATTACGGTGCAATGTTGCCAAAATATCGGGCAAATCTCAAAAATAGTCGCGTCACTACGGGACTTACCGTAGTGACAATAATTCCTAAAGGACGATCGGTCGGAAGTTAAATAATTAAAAGAAGAGACAATGCAACTTCGGAATAAATTCAGTCTACAAAACTTAACCCCATCGTGCTTAAAGGTAACTAGCTCAAAGTAAGAGAAAACATCGATACACTATCTGAATAAAAAAATCGAGCATCTATTATTCCTCAAAAAGTAAAGGTACTGTTCTAAAGAAAATAAAAAAAGATACAAACATCCGCTGAGGACAGGATTCGAACCTGCGCGGGTAGAACCCATTGGATTTCAAGTCCAACTCCTTAACCACTCGGACACCTCAGCCACATATGTATTGACGAAATTATAGATGTTGACTGAAAGCATTTCTAGTATTGACACAGATGTAAATACAAGTGTGTTCAAGCCACGTTCAAGCTAATGTCAATAAGGAATGAATAAGTTAATTAAACCTTAATCATGTTCATAACATAATCATTAATGCGGGTTTTATGATCGTTGGGTTCATTATCAACATCATTTCAGTGATAAGGAGTCCACTATTGTCTCCCAAGGATTCTTTGTCCTTGGGAGTATTGCCTTATAGGATATTGGCACGCTTGGCAGGCGGTTTGGCGAGCACAGTTGCTTTAAGTTCTTGTGTAGTCGGCGCTGCGACCCACCACAAACATTGAAAGCTAGGGAAAGATGGGAATTTATTCGATTTGGGAAGGAAATCTGGGTATTGGGATACAACTAAGTCGAATGAATGGGGAAAATACAACCAGCTTGGGAGGCCGGGCGCGCGTACCTGATGCTGTACCTGCAACCACCAGCCAAGCAGTTGGGGATGACACCCCTGACCATTCTGTTCAATAAGTATTATTGAACAACAATTTGACTCTTGCTGCTGGTGTATTGTGATTTGTGATGTAACATGGTATGGTTCTTATCAAATCCAAGAAATGCACATAAGTGTAGAACGCAATATGAAATTATCTGAGATTATAACAGTTTGTGGATTTAATTCTTATAACTTTTAATCTTAATAAATAATTCTATTAAGGTCTCGCTGCGAGAACCAATCATTTATCTAAGATTTTAAATAATGTATTTGTATCCTTACATATTGAAGTAAGATTATAGAGTGTAGCCTCATACCTACCTATATGCATATCAGTGCATTTTCTTAAAACAATACGTACTTTTATTATGAGCGAAATAATAATTGAATTTGATGGTCAAGGTGTACCTTATTTTGAACTGATTGGTGGTTGAAGTACGAGATGGCATCGAGGCCGCGCGTCCGGCCTCCCGAGCTGCTACTCGCTTTTCACCTAATTCGTCCGAATTTTGTAGCAGTATCTATTTAATTATTCCTTTATTCCCTTCCCAAATCCCACAAATGCCTATCTTTACCCAGTTTAAAAATACTTCCGCTGGGCGAAGAATCCCTGGAAGAAACATTTGTCCAGCTGTGGACTTCTTACGGCTGAAATTATAATGAAGTACACAAAATTTCAGCACAATTGGTTAAGGAAAATTACATAAAATAAAATTATAAATATTAACAAAAAAGTATTCAAACATAAGTCTCGAACTTACCTTGGGGCTAGCTCAATCTGTGTGATTTGTCCATACATATTTAGGTATATTGGCTGAGGATGCAGCCAAGACTCATCTAATTTAAGAAAAACAACTGTACGATACTCGTATTGTTATCATGCCGTTTCGTTTCAAGCAATCAAAAGTAAACCTGTCAGCAACTGTCGGCTCACAATAGCGTTATTGAGATGTAAGGCAGTTTGTTCAGCTGCATTGTATATTTGGGGCCGTATGTGTGTCGCGTCAACACTGAGGAAGTTCATTCAGTGTTGTGTACACTCTCCAAATATTATTAACATTTCGTATTTGGCGGATACTTTGCAGAATATTTTGATGTCTCATCTCTGTTACAGTTTGCATCCTTTGCTGATTCTTTGGATTTCGTACTATAATAGGATGGGTAAAAATGACATATGTTACTAATTACTATTAATGTTACTTTAAAATATAATTATAAAAAAGAAAAGGACTAGAATACTCGCGGAATACTATATAATCACAAACTATTCCTCAAAATATTATTTTTGACTTAACTAAGTCTACTTTACTAATAAATATTTTTTAACGCTTGCCGTTCATTCTTTATTTCTGCGACGCCCGACAGGTCTCATATTGTACCTATTTTAATTACAGTGCAGTGACAGTATTGTCATCATCATCATCAGGTCTTTTTAGTCTCTACTGCAGGAGCATGACCCTCTCTGTACTACCAGAGCCATACTTGGCCGGAGCAGACAGAGGATTTAGCCTCTACACTCTCCTCGCTGGCCAGACGGGTTGGAGAGATCTCATTGATGTTTCCGAGCTTTGTTTAGCTTGTATTTCCTAAGTAGCCTCTTACGACCTCCATGGGACAACATTGTAAAAGTTAAAGTATTGTACAATATGAAATGCATATAAATAAATAAATTGAAATTGAATAATATGAGAGATGAACTGTATTTTTTTTTTGAACTATGTAGCTAGCTCCAAGTGAGCTTTTGCTACTTCACGGGGCGTTTGAGGCGAGGGCAGAGTGCCCTCAACCTTTATAGACAACATCACCAAAGGGCCCCCAAGGAGGGACGGACCTCGGCTTTGGGCGTTGCCTGTGTGCGCAAGGCTTGAAGAGACAGCAAACTCTGATATTGCCTGATGGGCCGCGTATACGTGCATGCATAGCCTGAAAAGCCAATCTGAGAAACAATGGCAAAAGCCTTTGGAGAGCAGCAACTCTCATCTTTTGCCTTATGGGCCGAAAGCTACGTTGCCAGAAGGGCCTATCCTGGGTGCAAGTTACCCGGGACCGCCGGGCGGTCACCAGTAATCGGAGCTAATCCTACTCTACGCACTCTATTCCGGTGGGGAACCGTATTAGCATTTTTACTATTTTTCACCCGCGTCAGCATTTTGTTTTCTTCGTGGCTTTCCATATTGAAGTGAATCAGTTTCACAGTTAGCATCTGAGCTCGGGAACATCAAAACATAAAGTCGGGAATACAGTACCTAATTTAAAAAATGTTTCGTTTCTGAGTTAAATCATCATCATCATCATGAGTTAAATAAAGTGTGGTATTCAGGGCACTTCTTTTTTAAAGACCGAAGACTTTCTCACATCAGTACCCAAAGATTTCAATTAAATGGGACCGTGTTGCTAATCGTGCTCTGTCACTCACCGGAACGAAGCATAAAAGCGGTAAAGCTTCTACTCCAACGTCGATTTTCTTAGAGAGCCGGCCCATACATGCAGAAATGAATTTTGCCCGTAGCGTGGCTCTACCACAACTAAATAACTAAAAACAGGATAAAATACTCCTATCTGACAAAATGATCGCAGCTACATAACAGTGTTATCTTTATGGACACAGTAAATCGAAAATATAAGCTTGCAAGCCCACATCCTTTCTCAAAGAAGGTAATTATTCGTAACAGACTTAATTTTGATGAAGGAAGACACTAATTAGTAGCCTTGGTACGAAAAGCGGTTGTATTCTTGTTTTATAGCTATTACAAGTTAACCAGCGTTTCATGGCCTTTGAATCCAGCGTGTTTGGTAGGTTTGGATGACTTTACACACATACATACTTGTAGCGAGGAGAGTGTATGCCAAATCCTCTGTCTGCTCTGGCCAAGTATGGCTCCGGTAGTACAGAGAGGGTCATGCTCTAATGGGGTCTCCAATGCAGGAGACTAAAAACACTTATGATGATGATGATACTTGTAGCCCCTACGGGGTTGAAAGGTATGCACATTTAGCGTATTGGTAAGCATCTTGGTGGAATAGGCAATTGTCGTAGGCATGAGTCCTTAGTTTAATTATTTTTTTTAGTAAAAAATTAGATCTCACAATAATTAATAAGTATTATTAGATTATTATTATACTCCTTTTGTTTTCCATTGACAGTAATATCATCTAGTTTTGAAAACTGGTTGCCTACAATACAGGCAAAGCCGACTGTAGGAACCGGTGTAAATCTGATCAATATGAAACGCTGATTTCTTTGCTTTTATTTCTTTTTTTTAGTCATTTAGCTCGTAAGACTAATTAAGCTTGTAAAACAAAGAGGAAGAAATAAATATTATTATTATAAGAATATAACCACGGAGCTATCAAATAGCCTTACAATGCTCGATATATACAGGGTATATCCGACGGGGTAATTTATTGTGATGAGAGAATCGAAATAAAGATTTGAAGACAGTGATGAAGTTTGTAGCACACATAGGGCGTAAACCTTAGGGACGCGTTCAAATCCTGTGGCGAGTTCTTTTTCACCACATACCTATTTTCAATTTTAATGATTCCTTAGATTATTGGCTTATTTTGGTTGACTTTGGTCGAACCTATGTCTAGACTTATCTATCTACTAGAAAACTTTTCAATGTGAGAAATTACGAGTACGTTAAAATTACTAATGTTAGTTTTAGTTACTAACTGAACATTTCATTTTTGTCGGAAATTCCGCCCAGTTCCTTTTCAGAAGGCAGTTTCTTTTTAATTTCAAGTCATTAAGTGCCAAAAGACCGAGTAGTTGAGTATTTCGTCCTATTGATTTTTCACCTCCTCATTTTGAATATAGCGTACAATAAGTTTTTTCTTTTTTAATTTTATGATCGAGTCAAAAGCTCATTGCTAATTCGTCAAAGCTCAGTATGCCTGGTTAAGCCCGCGATGTCGTGATACGTATCGCGACATCTGCTGAGAACCAACGGCTTCTCAGGTAATTGACGGCATGTGGCCCTTGAGGTGACAAGCAGGGCAAACGCCCGGGGCCTCGCACTTGCTGGGGCATCGCTCACTTACGCAACTATTAGTAAGCGGTTGCAGATATGGCATCACTGTACGCGCGCCCAGCTTCCCGAGCTACTACTTGCTTTTCTCCGAGTGAGTAGTATCCCAATACCTTCATTCCCGTCCCAATTCCAACAAATCCCCATCCTTCCCTAGCTTAAAAATGCGTCCGTTGGGTAGCAGCGTCGGAACCACAAGAAGCCAAAGATACTGCGCTTGCCAACCCGACTGCCAAGCGTGGCGAGTATGGCATGATCCTTAATCGGTGCCACTTTGCGAGACCAAATGAAAAATGATTTATTTATAACTGTATTTCTTCTCCCGGAGCATCGCAATGGCTACGGCCGCCCCTGTTGCGAGGTATGTCAGTACTTAATCGATTTACTGCTGTTTAGGGTAACACAATGTGTCATGGAAATGATTTTAATTAAACAATTAGTTTTATAACATAAGTACCTGCAGGCACGACTTCCACCTGCGGGCAGTAAAGAGGAGCAACACAAGTGCAGAAAAATAAGTTAATATGTCTAGGGGTTATACAGGTGAAATTTAATTCATTAGCATACGTTTAAGGAGTGACCCAGACCACGAATCTGAACAACTTTCATTATGGGACCAACTTCAACATCGTGAAAAAATTATTTGCTATTTCATATAAAAGTAGAATATCTATGGAAAAGCTGATTTTCTTTTTGCAATTTTGGAGTTGGTCCCATAATGAAAGTTGTTCAGATTCGTGGTCTGAGTTACTCCTTAAACGTATGCTAATGAATTCAATTTCAACCGGTATTTTATTTTGTAATGAGAAAGATGCCTAAAATGATGTTACTTTAAAAATGCTACAGTGCAATTTGTCGCCTGTTTTTCTGCAATGGAGCTTTGGAAGCGACATTTAACTAAGCTTTTAGTATTACTGGCTTGCACAAGTATAGATTCAAAGAAACTTACATAAATGTAATAAAATAACATATACTTAACGTATATTTAACACGATTTTAGTTTGTCTTCGATGTTTAAAACTCAGACCAAAACCGGTATTTTTTAAAGTAAGATAGGTATGTATTTTTTTAAGATATAGGACGGTTCACGAGCAAACGTGTCACTGAGAGATTCTGATTAATGAGGAAGAAGCATTTATTAAACAATAGCTTTCGCCCGCAGCATCGCTCGCGTCAACGTCATTTCCTCGGGAACAGTATTTGTTCCGGGATGAAAGGTACCCTATGTCCTGCGCAATCCAGAGAACTTGTATGCAAAATTTCATAATGAACGACAAACTCACTTTCGCATTTATAATATTAGTAAGGATAAGATTTTTTAAGATGAATAATTCTTTTAATTATTCAAAAAATTGGCTTGAATCTACAGAGGACAGATTTATTTGCATTGAATAGGGTCCGAAACTACTGTACTGATTTGAAAAATTCTTTCACCATTACAATCCTACATTATCCCTGATGTACACAGGCTATAGATTAAATACGTATCCACCTGTGCAAAGCCGGGGCGGACCGCAAGTCTATAATACAAACGTGTATTGAAGAGGTAAAGGTAATTCGTCGATGGCAGTCGTGCCTACCGGCAGTAAGTTACTAGCTCTATGAAGGTTGGTTGCTATCAAGAAATCGCGGCCGTTTTCCCGAAATCCGTCGTCGTCACGACAACTCGTAGGTTAGGAATCCATTTGCGTGCTGTAATAGATTGATGACAATAGCCTATTATTAATATGAAACAAAGCTCATAAACATCAATGAGACCTCTCCAACCCGTCTGGCCAGCGACGAGAGTGTAGGCTAAATCCTCTGTCTGCTCTGGCCAAGTATGGTTCCGGTAGTACAGAGAGGGTCATGCTCCTGCAGTGGAGACTAAAAAGACCTGATGATGATGATGATGATGAATAGCCTATTGCCTTATTATACACGGTGAAATTTGGATCGTTCTGACCCGTTAAGGGATGATTCAGCCCGTCGATATGAACAACTTTTCCTATGGGACCAATGCTGGGAACTGAGTATCGTTGATTTAGTATCCCATAACAAAAGTCTCGAACTTACTTTGGGGCTAACTCAATCTGTATAATTTGTACGTGTATATTAAAAAAAAATGGGTATCATATAGTAACAAAAAAACAAAATTAATATAATATTAATCATGTTTGACAATTTTTTTATTAAGTTGAACAACATTGTTCATATAAGATGAACAACAAACTATGCACTTTAAATAAATAAACGACATTGACTGGGCATATCATACGCATGGTTTAAATGTACATGTTGCTGACCGGATATTCAACATTACCCGTTCCATCCAAGGCGGCTAAAAGCATAATTAGGTAATCCTCGTACATTTTGGCCAATTTAAATGTAAACAACACACGTTTTTTGTTAATTAAATACAAAAATTGTTTATTAAATCTTAAATAAGTAGTGAAATATGTAATTAAAGAAACATCGCCTATTTTAGGGTTCATTAATTGATTTGATTACTTACTTTATTCTTTCTAAAAGTTATGGTAATTGCAAAATTTTCTTTCAATGTATCTGCCAAGTATCTTCAAAATACGTTCATTTACTGTTAGCGTTAAAAACAAAAATTACAACTTTTTCAATAAATATATTAGTAAGAAGGAAAGAAAGAAAAACTTTATTCGTCAAAAAAACCATAAAAACAATAAATGAAAAATACTTAAGAACTATACCTACAAAAGTTAATTTCCGAAAAGGCAGCCAGCTCAGCTTTATGCTTATGGCGGTGAACCACAGCGCTGATTTTCAGCTGGTACCAAGGAGGACGTAGATAGCTTAACTATACATATATGATATTATAACCAGCATAACTTTTTAAAATATATATTAACTACTCATTTACCACACCATGCATAGTAGCATCTTTCGTGATAGCATCTTGGTGAAAACCCAAACAATAGGACACAGGTAAATTATAATACCCGTAAAAGTACAAGAGTGCTAAGACGCGTTTAATAATATTAAAAATGATATAAATAATGATGATGAAGATGATCCCTTCCTAAACAAACAATATCATTAGGTACGGAACCCTAATAACCACACGAGTTGGCACTTGACCATAATTGTAATACATTGCCCCCTCCATTAGGCCAGTGTATTTTAACATAAACCCCTACATTGCCAGCTACGATGTACAACTTGTACCTAACGTCCGTAAGTAAAACGTCCTATTGCAAAATGGTTTTCTGCAAGACTTCTCAATTGGGTTCTATTTCTTGTAATAACAAACAAGCATTTTACAGACAAAGCTTTTGTACCTCGTAATTTACTCAGATGGCCTTGGGAGAGGCCTATGTCCCGCATTGGACTTCTTGCAGCTGATATGATGATGATGATGAATTTACTCAGGTACGTACGAGTAAGTTATGGACATGGATTGTCATTTTACTAATAAAATAATCAGATGGTAATTTTTTTAAAATAAAAATGTATATTTAATATTGGCAGTATTTCATACGTGAACTTTATAACAATTTTAGAAATCGTGAATCATAACAGTTGGCGAGCACCTCTCCTTTTATTTATTACATATATACTGTTTTACAAAGTCGCGTCCCGGTCGCGGATTTTCGAAAATCCGGTACACTGGAATACTATGCCAGCTTTCGGTCACAACTCGGATTTACCAGCCAATTGCTTTTGCGACAATTTGTATGAAAAAAGCATATCACGCAAATTGAGCTAGCCTAAAGTTCGAGACTTGTGTTATGGGATACTAACTAAACGTTAGTATATTTCATAGCAAACACATAAATACATAGTATCACGTCTTTGTCCCTTGCGAGGTAGAGCAGAGCCTGGGTCTATAATACCTTACGGCCACATTTAGCGTGATGGAGGAAATTGAGCAAACACATAATATATAACGTCCAAGAGTTTTCTAAAGGAATATGGTGTAGCTTAACTATCGCAATCCTTATAATATCAATTTGCCACAGCAAATAAATATGCGATTTGGTCTGGTGTATACACATTTTCGATACACATGATTGCAATAAATTATTTCGTTTCATAAAGAGATTTAGGTCATTTTGCGAGGCGGCTCTGTGTGGACTGTACCCAGGGCCCGTAAATGGGTCACTTAAGGTAAATTGCGGCGGACACATTTGCGAGACGCATCAGTGGGTTAAAAGATTGCGCTTCATTTGTTATGGTGCAGTTATTTTGATCTTAGGTTATTTTAATCTTCAAGGTGGTAAAATTGCGAGTAACGTCTCGTCCCGGGGCATGTGGTCCCAACTACTATGGCGTATGATTTATTTCTATAACGTACATAAATGGCACTAAAGGTTTATTTACTATTATGTACCCACAGTACACAAGGTAAGTTCGAGTGTTAAGGAATACTAACTCAACTATAATTTATTAAATGAAATTTAATTAATTAGCATACGTTTAAGGATTGACTCAGACCACAAATCTGAACAACTTACATTATGGGACCAACTTCGATATCGTGAAAAAATTATTTGCTTAGCCAAGTAGATATTCCACTTTTGTTTCATACAAAAGTGGAATATCTACTTGGCTAAAATATATGGAACATCTGATTTTTTTGCAATTTCGTAGTTGGTCTCATAGTGATCATCATCAGGTCCTTTTTAGTCTCCACTACAGGAGCACGACCCTCTCTGTACTACTAGGGCCATACTTGGCCAGAGCAGCCAGAGGACTTGGCCTACACTCTCCACGCTGGCCAGACGGGTTGGAGAGGTGTCTTAGATGTTTATAAGCTTTGTTTAGCTTGTATTTCCTAAGTCGCCTTCTACGACATCCACGGGAAGACTTGGAGTGGTCCTATTCTACTCTGCCGGATACCACACGGCTATCTCATAGTGATAGTTGTTCAGATTCGTGGTCTGAGTCACTCCTTAAAAGTTTTTTTTTTACTAATTATTGAAGTAGGCATTTGTCTCCCATCTCACCTGATGGTAAGTGACGATGAAGACGAAAGTTGCTAATGAATTACATTTCACCTGTTTAACTAATTCATATACCTCGTGATTTTGAACCTCTGAAGTATACTGTAATCCAGGAATCAGAATTCCTAATGGAATTGGAAAAGAAAAAAGGAAATAATCGAAAAAAAATGTTGCCATCCCATACAAAGTCGCCGATCAGCTTGGCGAATTTCTATGGAAGGATATTTTTTATTTTTAACGAAATAATAAAAATAAACGAATACGCGATGCATCTAAACACACATCACTATTTTAATATCGTTCACAAAATTTATTTTTATTATAATTTTTAGCTCATCATCTTCATCATCATTTCGAGTAGGTGTCACGGTCAATCAACCATGCATTAGCATTGCACCATTTTTAGCTTAGTTTAACGTTTTTTCTATTCTAATCCATTTTTGTTAAAAAAATTGCGATTGGCAACGGCTGGCACATGACCGCAAGAAATGGCGCCTTCTAGTGTCGGAGGCCAAGATCCACTTTGGGTCGCTGCGCCACTGCAGTAAGTAAGTAAGTAAGTAAGTATTTTTTGCACAAATTATGTAAACGATATTATCTTCGCCAAATAATCCATCAGACACGGTGACGTGACCTTTGGTATAACTGATGTTCTTTAGTTGTTATTTCTCCATTATACCGCTTTGTTTTTAGGGTCCCGTACCCAAAGGGTAAAAACGGGACCCTATTAATATAGCTCCGCTGTCTGTCTATCTGTCCATCCGTCTGTCACCTTATGAACCGTGATAGTTAGATAGTTGAAATTCTCGCAGATGATGTATTTCTGTTGCCACTATAACAACAAATACTAAAAATCTGAATAAAATAAATATTTACGGTGGCTCCCATACAACAAACGTAAATGTTTTGCGCATTTTTGCTCGATATTGATAATGGCGATAGGTTGAAACATCTATTGAATATTTAGATATATATATCGATATTAACGTTGAGTTAGTATCCCATAACACAAGTCTCGAACTTACTTTGGGGCTAGCTCAATCTGTGTGATTTGTCCGTATATATTTATTTATTTATTTATTAATTATATTGTTGCGACTTCCTGAAAGAGTCACTGCATTCTCCGATCAACCCCAGAATCACAGCAAGGGAAAAAGTAAACACTGACCTGGATTCTTTGTGAACAGGACGTGGGGAAGGATCGCCCGCGGCAGGCCCTCGTAGCGGCTGGCTGGGAACCTCCCTGGTTTGAACTTTATTCCTTTTCTCACTGTCTACACTTGTGGTACACCATCACACACTCGCGGATGAGGATTTAGAGTTGTTTTCGGCCAGCGAAGCTCTTAGGGTCGTTATTTTTGGAAATTATATCAGCGCAAGTGGCGCGCTAACATGACTCGAACGCCATATTTTTACGACTGTTATTTCGGCCAATCACAGGCCGTCTCGGCGAAGGAAGTATGTATGGAAGGGGAAACGGAAATATAGATAGGTAATTTTATTAGGGTTTTAAAGTTAATGCTTACACATTTTCCCCCACCTGAAATCCACAAGGGTTTCACAGAGAATGCAAATTGAAAGATAAAAAAACAAAAGCAATAGCTACGCACTATTGCAAGAATATCTAGAAATATTATTTTCGAAAGATAAAGTAATAAATAAGTTTTAACTAGCCTAAGGATTGGATAGTGTGTATTTATGTTTTAGTAATTTATGAAAAATATCTTAATTAATTGGTAAGGGACAAACCTTTACTACCGGCCTACGAAAGGTCTTTCCGTTAGCAGTTCGGAAAGTAACTACTCTGATTACTTGATCCGAACCAGCATGCACTTGCACAATACGTGCCAACTTCCAAAACATCGGCAGAAGATTAGGTTCGCTTACTATGACTAAGTAATCTATTTTAATATTTGGTTCATGTACGAACCTTTTGTTCTTTCGTTGTAATGTATGAAGATAATCACGCTGCCATACGCGCCAAAATCTCTGGGTAATTTTCTTAAGCATGACCCAACGAGAGCGTGGACACGAAATAAAACATCTAACACACTTTGACAGCACGGTACGTATCAGAAGTCTCAATCCAATTATCCAAAACTGGCGTTGAATAAGAGATTGTAAGGTTCGAGGTCCACAATGCAAATATTTTTTATGAAAATGTTTTATTATAATTTTAGATATTGGACATTGTTTATGTAACAAAAAAGGGTGTAACGCAGATGGTGACAGATTAGCCTCATCGATGCGTTCCCCCACCCGCACGATCCCATCATCGTCCAGGAAAGGTGAAAGTTTTTGAATGGACTTTACACATGGTTCATTATCTCGCACTCGACTGACTTCGGAAGACATATAATGATACTGACTCAATTTAAATAATACTTTAGTTGACTTCTCGAGTTCAGTACTACTGAGAAATGAAAGAATTCGATTTTGCCTTGCAACCCTCGAATTTGAAATAAATCTAATACACCATGCTACAATTCTTAGAATTTTTGTAAAAAGGGAATGTCTGGCAATTAAGTCCAGAAGTAGGTTTCTCACATTAATCACCTGAAGACTTTTAGTTTCTAGTGATTTAAACTCGGGTAAGTATTCTTTTGGAAGTAGAACCCGTTTGTTAGGCCATTGACTAGGCAAATCCTGTAGCCAAGAAGGACCTTTCCACCACAGAGGATGGTCTATAAGCTCTGGACAGGACACTCCGCGACTACAACAGTCGGCCGGGTTATCCTTAGACGAAACATAATACCAGTGATCGGTACTAATCAAGTCAGTTGCTTGAATGACACGATTGGCTACATACATTTTTAACAAATGAGGGGCTGTATTAAGCCATGACAAGGTAGTGCTGCTGTCTGAATAAGCTCGAATAGAATTAATAGTTATATGGTCTTTAGGCAAATTATACATGTGCGATAGAACTTTTGCTAGAAGCACCGCTGCGCTTAGCTCAAGTCTATTTACTGTGGTAGGTTTTAAAGGAGCTACTCTAGATTTTCCAATCAGTAAACTAATCGCAGTAGAAATTCTGGGCTCATTAGTAACCACACAAATATACACACAACAACCATAGCCTTTCAGAGAACCGTCACAGAAACCTACTAAGTGTACTTCCATCGGATTGGAAGGTATAACTAACCGCGGAAGAGAATTTTTTTGTAAATCAGACAAATTGGCCGCTATTAAATGCCATTGTTTGATTAAATGTTTTGGAATAGTCTCATCCCACGATAAATTTAACCGCCATATTTCTTGCAACAGCGATTTTGCTGCAAAGACTACTGGGCATATCCAACCGAGTGGATCGAAAATGCGGGCTACTAAAGAGAGTATGGATCTTTAAGTAAATTTGACTTCGAACGAGTCTGAAAAGGCATATGAAAAAGAATCATTAATGGGATTCCATCGTATCCCTAATATTTTGACAAACTCATTTCCCGATTCATCGAAGGATTTGGAACTTTGACAAAATTCAGGAGGAACATCCTTAAGAAGACGAGGAGCGTTAGTAGTCCATTTCTCGGGTCTTATCAATATTTGCCGATACATACGACGGATGTCGGCAGTAAAAACTATTTTGTGAAGTCTAAATTTTGTCACTAAATCGACAATATCCACTTGCAGCTTAGGACCCACATGAACAATATTATTGAGTGACAGAGTATTCGAGGTCCGACTACTGGCATCGAAGACTACTCGTAAACGTGTCGTTGTACTATCGGGTCTTATTACACAATGGTGAGGAATAATATAACGGTCAGTAGACAAAGATTCAGCAGGCTGCATATGTCCCAGATCTTCGTACTGCTGCATAAATTCCTTATACTCCGTTTTCAACTCAGTCTGGCTGGCAAGACGCCTTTCCAAGTTGAGAAAACGGTTAAGAGCCTGATGACATGATTCTCCTAAGGCTGGAGTATCATCCTTAAGCATAACTGGTACAACACAACGACCCTCGGAGGTACGATATGTGCCATTTTTATATTTTTGTTTACATATTTCATCCTCAGGACCGGAAATTTTACATTTCGACGGCTCTTCGGATTCCCAAAACCGTTGAACGATCTCATCGAGCGCACAAGAAGACGCGATGAGTGACGTAACGGGTGTGGCTGGAGTTTGAGCCACTTCACATATTTCATCCTTAGGACCGGAAATTTTACATTTCGACGGCTCTTCGGATTCCCAAAACCGTTGAACGCTCTCATCGAGCGCACTAGAAGACGCGATGAGTGACGTAACGGGTGTGGCTGGAGTTTGAGCCACTTCACATATTTCATCCTTAGGACCGGAAATTTTACATTTCGGCGGTTGTTCGGATTCCCTAAAACGTTGAACGATCTCATCAAGCGCACCAGAAGACGCGATGAGTGACGTAACGGGTGTGGCTGGAGTTTGAGCCACCACGTTTTGAAGAAACTGACCACTTATCACCCAGCCGAATACACTAGACAGTGCACATGGAAAACCAGGACCTGGGCAATAACGTGAACCAGTATATATCTGGTCAAAACAGTCTACTCCTAACAACAGATCGATCGGACCCGATTTATCAAAATCTTGGTCGGCGAGATCCAGATGTTTAAACTTTTCCTTGACAACTGATGGTAATGAGGTTGAAGGAACCATTGAAGTGATTTTAGGCAAAACCACTAATGGTATATCAAATTGGGGCGAGTCATTTGACCTAGGCACAATAGAGCCAAAAGTATAACCTTTAATATTACATACACAATTTTGACCGAGACCGGTTACATTTAAATTACACTTTTTTATATGTAAACCTAACTGTCGCGCACAGCTACTTGTAATGAAAGAATCCATCGAGCCACTATCTATGATTACACGAGCATACTGCCATGAACCATCCACCCTTCTCAACCGAACCACTGCTGAACCAATAATTTTTGTACTCATAGGTGACTTTGATATGTTTGGCTGAGTTGTACAAGTTAGGGAAGTGCTCATATTGGAATTCTCAGAAACCTTTAGGTCAATGGTATTAGCTAATAAACTTTTATGTTCTTCATGTAATAATGTGTTATGTTTTGAGTTACAAATGAAACACATGGACTTAGACTTGCAGTCTGTACTAGTGTGACCGGGCCTTAAGCAGTTTTGACATAATTGTAACTCTTTAACTAATTGTTGTCGCTGTCCTATATTCATAGAATGTACTTTACCACAGCGATATATTGAATGATTTTCATGACAATACGCACAGACAGCCTGATTAGGTTTATTATTATTTGAGTTCGAAGAAGAAATTAAGGAAGAATTTGATTGCCGAGAAAAATTATCTTTCTTTGTATTATTGTGGTTTTGTTTATTTGTAGAATTGAATGACTGTAAATTACTAGGTTGACTAACCTCTAATACCTTTATATAATTCTGTAAATAAACAATCAAATTATTAAATTTAGGAATTTCTTCGGTATTTTGTAATTCAAACCTTTTCCTAGTTTCTGTATCAAGAGGCCGAGATGCTATATAAAATAAAAGAAATTCACTTAAATCATCAATATTTAACCCGCGCAAGGCACTAACACATTCATAAAGTGTGTTGGTTAATTGTGATAAGTTTGATAATGATGGCCGTTGGATCGGATTTAATTTTATTATTTTTTCTAAATAAGCGGTAGCTAAAATACGTTTATTATCATACCTGTCTAGCAACGCTGCATAAACAACAGAATAATTAGCTGATGTTATAGGAACACCCTTAGCTAGTGTCAGGGCATACCCAGACAGACATGACAACAAATAGTAAAATTTCTCTGTGTCCGACAACGAAACATTATTATGCACAAGCGACGTATAACTGTCTTTAAACATCTGCCAGTTCTCTATATTACCATCAAACTTAGCTATTTGCAATTTAGGTAGTTTCACTTGCGAATGCGCATGACCTTGACACAGTTCCGGGCGCGAACTTACGTCGAGAGAGTCGGCATACTCAATGACAAAATAATATAACTCGTCAAATGACAACAAATCATTATTATCGATAACAAATTGAGGATTTAGTTTAAGTTGCAACCGGTTTACACGATCGTTGCATTCCAAGAAATTATCACGAATTATATCAATTCTTTTATACCTAGCTCGAAAGGATGCCAATTTAGTTTTATTTTCTTTCGTAATTTTTGCTAAGTCATAAAGTATTTGCATATTTTTAAACTCATATTCACGTTTTTTAATGGTTGACATTAATTCTCCTTCTGCCATGTTTTCGCTAAGCACTAATTGTGAAAGTACGAGTAAGGTGGGTAGGTAGCAAAAGTTTAAATGGAAACTGAGTAATGGAACAGATATTCACAAAACACGTAGGTTTTAAAACTACGGACTATTACTTATAATCATAAATACACACCTCGCTGCTATTAATTAACCTTAGGTAGGTATCTAGGCTATCCAAAATAGTTCGAAAGCCTGAGTAACAAGATAGTACCTTATGGCATACAAATCGAACGATTAAGGGATTATTACAAGGGAATTAACGAGATAAGAAGTATGTACTCGTAAGCAATAGGTATTTACTATGGTATGGCACAGGTATGGAATTTCCAGTTTGATTCGAGATTGTTAGACAAATAGACAAATGCTAGGTGGGTAAGTACCTAGTTAATTTGAATCTATAATAAGTCTATTTATGAATAAATTAGTTATCCATATTTGGAAATAACTTTAATTGGAAATATTGAAATTAAGTGGGTAAATTTGAAATAAGTACGTGAGGAATGTCCTTACAGGAGGCACCATAAATTAATGTTGCGACTTCCTGAAAGAGTCACTGCATTCTCCGATCAACCCCAGAATCACAGCAAGGGAAAAAGTAAACACTGACCTGGATTCTTTGTGAACAGAACGTGGGGAAGGATCGCCCGCGGCAGGCCCTCGTAGCGGCTGGCTGGGAACCTCCCTGGTTTGAACTTTATTCCTTTTCTCACTGTCTACACTTGTGGTACACCATCACACACTCGCGGATGAGGATTTAGAGTTGTTTTCGGCCAGCGAAGCTCTTAGGGTCGTTATTTTTGGAAATTATATCAGCGCAAGTGGCGCGCTAACATGACTCGAACGCCATATTTTTACGACTGTTATTTCGGCCAATCACAGGCCGTCTCGGCGAAGGAAGTATGTATGGAAGGGGAAACGGAAATATAGATAGGTAATTTTATTAGGGTTTTAAAGTTAATGCTTACACAATATAATCACTTTAAAAATAAATAACAAAATTAAATTAAAATTCATATTAATAAAGGGTTCCCATACAACCGACATGAGTTTTAGATGTTTTTATAGATAATAATACGGAACCCTTCGTGCGCGAGTCCGACTCGCACTTGGCTGGTTTTATATTAAGTATCATAGTTAAGCATTAAATTGTTTGATGATTCGCGATTCATAAAATATTATTGTTTAAACAGAACTATTTGTAATAACATTAATAACTCTCAAGGGCGACTCTTCTACATTTTGTCCATGATAGTTGACGACTTTTACCACTAATTATTTATAATTAACATTTAATATACAAATTATTGGTTATCAATTCGGGTATATATTTTATACCACATAACATACTTCGTCATTTAGAAACCGATATTAAAAATTCTTTCTTAGTTTGGAAACGTATCCTTACTGAATACTTACGAAAGTGAGTTTGTTTGTTTGTTACGCTTTCACGCCGTAACTACTGAACCAATCATCATGAAATTTTGCATACAAGTTCTCTGGAGTACGGAGAAGGACATAGGCGTTTTATCCCGGGAAAAAATACTATTCCCGAGGGATCGACATAGACGCGGGCGGAGCCGCGGGCGAAAGCTAGTGCTTTCATATTGGTTGCGTAGTTTGATTGTAGTCTTATTTGAATATATATTAACCGAACAATTAACAGCTAACTTTCTAAAGATCATGATTTATCTTCAAATCTAAAAGAAAACATTATTCCAAGAAAGTAATTTTGATTTGAATTGTAAATATTCCAAAAATGACGTCGGTTACAGAGTAGCGGCGCCAATTCAACTGATAACCAAACTATCTATATCTGCATATGTAAATAAATATTCGCAAATAACAACGCCATAAAAGAGGGCATTTCTATCATGGATTACGCCACACTTGACTGCCTTAATGAGATAAAATGTAAAAAAAACTGTTATCTACTAAACAGTGTACGCCGGAACTGATAACAGACAGGATGTCGAGGGGAGAAATTGGTAAAAATGTCTTTTTGAACCTGTCTGTCGATGTATTCAAATATTATTAAATGAAGTTAAAATGTGAATCCAGGCTCTTGTACTTGGTAGGCACTATTTTTATTCCAAACGTATTTTCGTTATGATAGGCAAAATTCATTTTTGCTTCTGTAATGGGCCGGCAAAATTCTTTTTGCTAGTGTCATGTATGGGCCGGCTAACGAAGTACCACACTTTTACAGAAAATCGACATTTGAGTAGAAGCTTTACCGCTTCTATGCTTCGTTCTACGAGTGAGAGGGCCAAAGGCCCATCCCCATCTCTCCCATGTTTTCCCCCAACTCCTTGAAGACTGGCAACGCTCCTGTCATACCCTGGTCTTGCAGTTATCCATGGTCAGCGGTGATCGCTTACCAGGTCAGGTCGTTCCTTCGCGGTTTTAAATTATTTAAAAAAAAAAATGGCTGCCTTGGATGTGCGGAAAGACCACACTACTTCCTGTCCTTGACGTTGGCAAACTGCAGGAGAAACACCTACACAGAAACGATATGCTTGTTAGTTGTCTCGAAATCAAGGGTACTGAAGACCCACAGATAATATATGTGAAGACCATACGACGCGAAATGAAGCTGTAAAGCAAAATTTTGAACTTTAAAGCATCAGAGCTGAGGATGCATCAGAACGTTTAGATGAAAGTAAAAAATAAACCTTTGTGTTTGAACATCAATTAATGGAAAACGTCAATGTTAAATGCTTCAAAATTTTACTAAGTTAAGTTATAATTTTTACACGCTTGTTTTTATTTTGTCTTTGTGTGGTGGAAGCGTTTGCCGTGTGGTTTCCGGCAGAGTAGAATAGGTCCACTCCAAGTCTTTCCGTGGATGTCGAAGATGGCGACTTAGAATAAACAAGCTAAACAAAACTATTAAACATCAAATATGACCTCTCCAACCCGTCTGGCCAGCGTAAAGAGAGTAGACTAAATCCTCTGTCTGTCCTGGCTAAATATGTTCTGATAGTACAGAGAGTGTCGTGCTCCTGTAGTGGAGACTAACAAGACCTGATGATGATGTGGTAGAAGCAGGATTTTTATCTCTATGGTGTGGAAGTGTGGAAACTAAATTAGAAATACCTGACGTTTGATGACAATTGCATACTTATCTACACGACAACAGTGCTTAATTATTATAGCATGGAGCAGCTTTCAAGTAGAAATACTATGTACTATATACATTATGAATTCGCTCTTAAGTTAATAACAAAAGTATATTGCATTTTACGTAAAACTTACCATATATCTATTACTCCATGGGATTTATATTTGACGCAAACAACTCAGAAGACACACGATAACGATTTCCTTAATTGATGTTCAAACACAAACCATTCGTAAAAAATACAAATTCATAAATATCACATTTGAATATTTTTTGTTGATTTTAATAGTACTTAATGCTAATTTGCAAGATCGCGTCGTTTATTGTTCATGTACCTTGATTTTTTTAATATTTCATGATGTTAGCGTATAGACTATTTTATATGATTCATAGTACATATTTCACAAAAAATATATTCAAAATATAATTTTAATGGTTCAGGAACTCGTAAACATGCTCGTATGCCTGATATGATAAAGTTTTACTTTTAGAGACTTATTTACCTTATCTAAGCTCTACTCTAGTGTTCTATCTCGGGTCTTAAGTATTTGTGTTACAGAAAACGGGTTAATAGTAGCTTGGAATCTTTGACCAAGACCATATTTTTCTGAAGATATCCAGAAAGATACTGATATTTCATATTCTCTATTTTTTTCTAAATGACGATAACCCAAACCCGAGCAAGATTCCTGCTTCCCTGACATAAGCCCATAAATGCTGCACATTGTACACACATATATACAGAAAGTATTCTAAAATCGACAATTTAGTTTGAGTATCATGTACTGATCTTATAAACACGATATTTCTAAAAACAAAGTAACTTACTCCATGACCAACCCTTACTGATTTATTATTATTAGTATGATGAGGATGATATGACATGATGATGATAATTAACACAGCAATTTGGTGTGTTAACTACTGCGCCATGGACGCCTTCTACGTCGTTCGGAAACGATTTCGTAAAATGATAACATAAATATTGTGATAGTTGGTTCAGTCTGGTTTACTTTGTTGCTAAAAAAAAACCCAATGAACCCTTTCCTAACATGTACAAGTTAAAATGGTAACAAATAGTAACACGATAACGTAAGTTCAAGGCCGTTTTATCTCGTTATCAATCACGCTGCAGCTTTGTGTTCTGTTTGCCCAAACTTTATCATTTTCAACACAAGTTATACTTTACTCACAAGGTTTATGAGACTGCAAGTATTAAGTGATTTAATATAAATGTGTTACAATCGGGAAAACATTAGAAAGCATTAATCTGTAAAACATCATTTTCCATCTTGAGCTGACCGGGGATCGAACCCGGGACCTCCGATGTGGCAGCATGATGACCACTAGGCCACAGAGCTCGCCAATCCTTGCCTCATCCCGAGCTAAATACTCTTGAGCAAGGATCGACCTAAATTATACTAATACTTTTGATCATCATTAGGTCCTTTTTAGTCTCCACTGTTGAGAACAACATAAAATTATCGTCCTACCAGGACCGAAGTAATATTATAAAGTTTATGTGTTGTCTTTGACATGGTGTTGCCGTCTCGCTGTGGCTTTGAACGTATCTCTTTCTCTTCTCTGCCAACCTTCGACTAAGACGCACGCGTCCACTATTGTGAGAATTTTAGTTCTATTTAAATTTAAGTGTATTGTGAATATTGCTGCACAGTCGTGCAATAAACGGTGTGACGGAAGCGAGGCATTTTATTCCCAACTCCTGGCGGGCTCCCTACATCGGCGCCTACAAAACAGTCCACTAGGAAACCTCGTGGAAGAACCTAAGACTTCCACATCCACTACAGGAGCACGACCCTCTCTGTACTACTAGGGCCATACTTGGCCAGAGCAGCCAGAGGTAATATTTAATTAATTCAGCGCATAGTACTAGTGATTTGAAAACACGTCAATTTCCACAATTTGGTGCAGTACCGTCTTAAATAAATGTATAATAATAAAATTGTTTAAACATGGACACATAAGTTGAGCTTATAAAGACATTAATGTAACACTTTCCTCGTCTACGGTTCATTGGTAGTCCTGCAGCATTCACACACTTACTGACTCCTGAATTATTCCATATTTTAGCTCTCCACAAGTTCGCCTCTTAAATACAAATCAAGATTATTTTCCATTGAACTTGACATGAAAAAATAAATAGGAGGTCGAACCGGACTAATACAATTTTATAGTGGATCCGGCCGGGGAAAAGTAATTTTATTAATAAATATATACGGACAAATCACACAGATTGAGCTAGCCCCAAAGTAAGTTCGAGACTTGTGTTATGGGATACTAACTCAATGATACTATATTTTATAACAAATACATATAAATAAATAAATAAATAAATAAATATATACGGACAAATCACACAGATTGAGCTAGCCCCAAAGTAAGTTCAAGACTTGTGTTATGGTATACTAACTCAACGATACTATATTTTATAACAAATACATATATAGATACACATCCAAGACCCAGGCCAATCTGAAAAAGATCATTTTCCATCTTGACCTGGCCGGGGATCGAACCCGGGGCCCTCGTGTAACAGGCTGGCGTGTTAACCACTGCGCCACGAAACACGAAGTGGATCTGTTTGGTTGATCAGACGGGAATAACTAGACTTTATTTTATCATTTAGTTACTTAAAATAAATGAAGTTTATTTATTTATTTTATACGTCACAATTTCGCGTTGGAATGACGGTCTATTTTGTTTCCTGTACTAACGGTACGGTCTAGTGCACAATTATAAGCTATTGAAATGAAATGAAATAGAATTTTATTCAAATTTGGATATCATGTATCTCTGTTTGAACGTCATATTATTTTTTTTTATATTTGCAAAATCGATAAACTACCAGCGTTTCGGAACGACCACTGCTGAGAAGAATACGCCGAAAGAAACTCAATCCAGTAGATTTTGTGTTAAAACAAAATATAGCGAACATAAATTCATATTTAAATGAATAATTAAACGTGGACGCATTTTTAGATATAAACGTAACACATTAAATAGAACGAACGAATTCCAAATATTTACATACATTGTCTTTATTACATTAAATGAGCAAAAATCTACATTTTACGACGCTCCATATATTTGCATTGACAAATTAACGACTAATATAGGAGTATTCGCGGCCCCTTTGACCTAGAAGCTAAATAAGTTTCCACCATGGGGTCAAAGAGTTCAATTATTAGCACAGGACATGCGCAAAGGTAAAAAAACAAGTCCAGTTTTGGCTATTCAATTAACGGTGTCAATAGCTAGATCTACGCGTTTTTGTAACTTATCCAGCCACATTCCTAGGCGATAATTGACTATTTTCGAATCTGTTGATGGCTAACATCCTACTATATTATTCCGGTTTTTAAAGAGCCTAAAAAAATAATATCTTTCTCTTTAAGTGTCCTAAAGGTATTTTACTTCGACGAAGAAAGAGATCTTGATGAAACAAGAACTTTGTTTGATGGTTTGTGTATGGTAATAGCAAAGGTCCTAAGTCATCATCATCATCATTACAGATGCACGAAGTCCACTGCTGGACAAAGGCAACTTCCAAGGATTTTTATTCTTTGTTCCATGGGAGGATATTGCCATACTCATCATGCTTGGCAGGCGGTGTGGCGAGAGCAGTTTCTTTAGCTGCTTATGCTCTCGACGCTGCTTCCCATCGGAAGCATTTTTATGCTGGGGAAGGATAGGAATTTGTTGGATTTGGGAAGGGAATTAAAGTATTGGGACACTACTCATTTGGATGAATGGGGGAAAAACAAATAGCAGCTCGCTCGCCTAATGCTCCTGAGTACTAGTTCTTCTAGCTCCTGAGTAGTAGTTATTATTTCTAAGAGCTATTGCAAGCGTTTATTCACATAATGATAACAACAAGAGCCTGGCTCTTCACTTATTGACCGACAAGTCAAGCAGCTTCCGAAGCTTTCACCGAAGTTTCGGGACACCTCTCTTACCATTTCTAAGAGTATTGGGATCCTTGGCGTCGATATTACGAAGGAGGTCCAATTCCGGAGTCATCAGGAAGGTAAAGCCAAAATGGCTTCTAAAAAACTTGGGGTGCTCAATAGAGCGAGGCAGTACTTCACTCCGGGTCATAGACTTTTATTATATAAAGCTCAAGTCCGGCCCCACATGGAGTACTGCTCTCATATCTGGTCTGGTGCACCTCAATACCAACTCCTTCCTCTTGATTCCATCCAACGCCGGGCAATTCGTATTATCGACGATCCCACACTCACAGACGATTTAGACACCCTCGGTCTACGGAGAGACGTTGGCTCTCTGTGTGTATTTTACCGTCTATACTATGGGGAGTGTTCTGAAGAACTTTTTGAATTGGTGCCACCGTCACCTTTCTACCACCGCACCGCTCGCCACAGGAGTAAAGTCCATCCCCACATCCTTGACACTTGGGTCTCCAAAAATGTCAGAGCGTCACGTGGTTTTTTTCCTCGTACAGCAAGATTGTGGAATGGACTCCCTCCCGAGGTTTTCCCTGTGTGCTATGACTTGAGGTCCTTCAAAAGGCGTGTTTACAGGTATCTTAAGAGTCGGCAACGCATCAGCAGCTCCTCTGGTGTTGCAGATGTCCATGGGCGACGGTGACCACTTTTCATCAGGTGGCTCGTCTGCTCGTTTGTCGGATATACATAAAAAAAAAAAAAAAAAAAAAAAGCTTCACATGCCTTCCGAAGCACGGATAAGCTCAGAATATGTATGCCATTGCCAGGGGTGTCATCCACAACTTCTTGACCGGTGGTTGCAGGTATACCGTCGGGTACGCAAGCCCCGCCTCCCGAGCAGCTAAGTACTTGCTTTACCCCCATTCATCCGAGTGAGTAGTATCGCAATACCTTCATTCCCTTCGCAAATCTAACAAATTTATATCCTTCCCCAGCTTAATATTTTTTTTACTAAATGTTGAAGTAGACATTTGTCTCCCATCTCACCTGATGGTAAGTGACGATGAAGACGAGGATGTTACATGTTAATGCTACCGATGGGCAGCAACTTTGGAAGCTTAAGGTGAGGCCTCAAATGTTTGGTACCTTCGCTCGGCAAAGGACTGATCAAGTGCGCGCAAGGGATAGCGCTTGGCGGTTTAGCCCGTGAATGATGAGATAGGAGATAGTCTCGAGTCGCTCAAAGAAAAAAACGTAAGCGCCAAATTCGTTATTTCTATTTTATATAAAATCAGACCGGTTAATTGTATTTTCATATTTACATTTTGATGAATTACTAATAACCTATCTTTTAGTCTAAAAATCATTATTTCATTCGTCGCATTTGAGCTACAATAACAAAAACTCTGCGAACGAAGACCATTTTTCAAAAAATATTTCTATCGAGAAAATTTTATCAAAACGTGTTTTCATCTTCAATTTTTGGAGATGAAATAGTCAAAAATCATATTTCTTAGATTTGAAACTCCTAATTAAAGTATTTTGCGAGATAAATAAGGTTCAGAACGACCTTATTTACAGTGGTATCACCTTAAGGAGCAAGTCAAAAAGCCAATGAAACGGCTCTCGCTAACCCGCCTGCCAAGCGTGGTAAGTAAATAAAACTATATTTTTTGTTTTCCACCTACACGCACCAGCATGCTAATAAACGTGGCTTTTAGGTCTTAAAGACCTAGGCTCTGTCTACCCCGCAAAAGAAAAAGACGTGGCAATATTTATGTATCTATATTTTAATGGTATAAACACATACTTTCGATGTTTACAAACAACGATTACGCTGTTACAAGAAACTAAACATGAAATTAGCCTTCGAGTAAATTTAATGTAACTTTAAAAATTGTCGTACGAATTATTTTAAAGTATAATAACCTCAATAACAATGTTATTACAGCATTTTTTTCCACGTGGCTAAAGATTAACATCCCCTTAATGATTAACGATCAAAATTGACTCTTAATGGCTTATTTATAAAGTGGAAATTTGACATTTTTTACGAAATGAGTTTGATAATCACAGAGATAACCTGCAGGCCGTTAGACCGCCGCTTAATTAAGACGGCAAGACATTAAAAATATTCACCTGTGGCTTTTTACTAAATTACTTCATTGCCCCCCGGTTCAAGGGGATTTCTCATGGCCTGGCCAACTTACGAAAACTTACATACATAGTATCACGTCTTTTTTCCTTGCGGGGTAGACAGAGCCTAGGTCTGTAAAACCTTTTGGCCACATTTAGGATGTTGGAGGGCGTGTAGATGGAAAACGGAATCAAATAGTGATGGGCTGTTAGCCGCATCGCCTATTGATATGATTCCGCAGATTTTAGCCCAATTCCTCGATCGGCTTTTACGATCTGCGCGGGAAGAGAACCAGCTGGCACATTCTATGTTTTTTCTTTTCTCCTAATTTATTCAAAATAGCTTTTATTCAATATAACCCTAACGTTTAGCCAATCTTAATAAGTCGATATTTTAAGGGTTTTGGAGATAAATCACGAAAAGTTTTTAGAAAAGGTTATTTTTGGCAGACTATACCTCCATTCCATTCCTAAATCCAATAAATTTCTATCCTTACTCAGCTTTAAAATGCTTCTGATGGGCAGCAGCGTCGTAAGCACAAGAAGCCAAGAAAACTGCGCTCACAAACCCGCCTGCCAAGCGTGGTGAGTATGGCAATATCCTCCCATGGAACGAAGAGTCCTTGGGAGAGGCCTTTGTCCAACAATGGACTTCTTAAGGCTGAAATGATGAATAATGATATCATCCAAGCATTTTTTCAGCTGCGTCCTCAGCTGTAATGCATTGGAGCCCGAAACGAATTTTTACGCCCGAAATTATGGTAGCATTTCTGCTATAATTGGTTATTTTTAGAGATGTTGCGCTGCAGCCGAATATCCGGCCATTATAGTAGTCGACGACTAGTCGGCGAATATTCGGCAAAGAGCGCCGGCTTCTATGCTATGGCATTTTTTTTTTTATCACAAGCAGACTTGATCGAGTGCGCTAAGTTTGCCAAGTCTGTGTTATATTTTTTTTATTTTTTCGTTAAATCACTATATCTACCCGAGCGAAGCCGGGGCGGGCTGCTAGTATGTAAATATGTAGGAGGAAATAAGTAGATTATTCTTTTATAAATATCAATATTTTTATTTTATAATCAGTCTTACACATTTTAAAAGGTTCCAGTCTTTCCTTGTAATCAGTCTCTAAAATTACTTGCTTGTAAAGAAAATATTTTCTAAAGTAACAAACTTCTCTTCAATAAACTAAACGTTTGACGGAAATGCCTTACACCATGATCGGCTCGGCCGAATAGTCGGCCTCTTCACCACCGATTAATCGGCCAATCGGGTAGTCGGCCTAAGTCATGATCGGCGCATCACTAGTTATTATTTTCCTGCAACCACCAGCAGTTGAGGACGACACCCTGACCTTGATGATCTAGACGCCATATTTTATCCAAACTAAAGCCTAATTACATTAATTTATTAAGTGTTAGGTGTCAGGTAGGATACTAAACATACGTTTCTAATTGAGTTTTGGTGTATCTCTGATCAAGATATCTATAAATTTTATTATCCGTTAGTTTATTGTGCCAAGGTTAATTTTTACACGATTTTAGTTTAATACCAATTTCAAAAAAGGTGATGGTATTTCTTATTTCGCAATTATAATCGTGAGAATGAATATTTCATGTTGTAAGACAGTAAAAATGCTGATCTGGGAGAAAAACGTAGCATGTACAAGCTGCTTCTCTTCCCGCGCAGATTGTAGAAGCCGGCATGTGGGAGAAAGGTGAAAATCTAAATCCCTTCATTTTGGCAATTTATTGTCGTCCCCCCCCCCAACCAACCCATAGTGAGATTTCGTAAGATTTAACTCGACCCCCTTCCTCCCCCTAAAACTAACATGAGATTTTCTGTCTAAATTTCGTTGTAAAGGCAAAATCTCTCCCTCAGGCTGAGAACGCCAACTTCCTTTAATGATAACTTCCTAAAACGACTACATCCAAAAACGTTTATCACTTACTTGTCAATTTCCGAAAATGACAATTTCTGAAAATTACAGGTTCCCAAAATGACAAAAATCTAAATTTTCCCATAGCAGATAGATTCCTAAATATTTTCAGATGAAAGTAGACTTTAACGACTGCTAAGAGAGATCTTCAGGGTGACAATGAACTGAAGAAGAAGAAAATAATAGCTGATATGTTTTGTGTCATTAACAGACCCCACGCTCTGACGTGCCACAGGCTAAGATGCTAGCAGGAACAGAAACACGCTCGATTGGGGAGGACGGTCCCCTTCCAAGTGTCACGCTTGATGTGCGGTCCACCGTACTCCGTCACCGCATCCGCAGCCACAGGGCGTTAAAACAGATAACAATGAAGGGCCAGACAAAAGCCTTTTGTGTCCATCTCGATGAAAGTGTAGATTTTCGGATAATATTAGATTACGTAAGTTGCTTGACAACTTTTTTTTTTTTATATCATTGTTAGTACATAAGTCGTATTAATGCAGGATGGATGAAATAGCGGCAGATAACAGAAGTCACTTGTGGCGCTCGAATGCCCCTTAAGCTTAAGGGAAGGATAGATAAAGCTTTTCTTCTTCTAATAGTGCCTCTCCAACTAGTGAAGGTTGACAGTCAGCTCCGCGTATTTCTGCTTGTCTCCAGCGAGGCGAAAAAATTCGGCTGCACTCGCAATAGCAGTCCACTCCCTGATGTTACGCAACCAAGACATCTTTCTCCGATCTACTTTTCCTTAAATATACCATAAAGCTATTAAAGACCGGTATTTCTTTATGGTTCAGAGTGTTGGCCCACCAAAATAGCGGATGAAAGAAGACTGCATGTTGCGGAAATGACAATGTTACGATGGATGTGTGGAGTGGCGCAAAACGATAAAATAAGGAATGAGTATGTAAGAGGAAGTATGAAAGTGGCACCTGTGACAGAAAAATTAAAGAGCAATAGGTTGAGCTGGTTTGGACACGTTATATGGAGGGTAGAACATCATGTTACTAAGAGGGTTCTAGGTATGCAAATTGAGAGACGTCGAAGTAGGGAAAGACCAAAGAAACGCTGGATTGAGTGCTTCAAACAGAATATGGATAGGAAGGGCGTAACAGAAAACTTGACAAGCGACAAAGTAAAATGGAAAAGATTGAAGTGCTGTGCCGACCCCACGTAATAATGGGAGTAGAATTAAGAGGAAGAACAAGAAGATATAAAGTGTTTAAGAATTTTGTTTGTGTCTTCAATATTTTATCATCATCAACTTCAGGTCCTTTTAGTCTCCACTGCAGGAGCATGACCCTCTCTGTGCTACCGGATATACCATACTTGGCCAGATTTGGCCTACACTCTCCTCGCTGGCCAGACGGGATGGAGACGTCTCTTTGATGTTTTTGAGCTGTATTTCCTAAGTCGCCTCTTACGACCTCCATGGAAAGACTAGGAGTGGTCCTATTCTACTCTGCTGGAAACCACATGGCTTCAATATTTAGTTTGAAATAAATAGCGTCTGTCTATCAAACTAGTTTAGTCGTGGTAGAGCCTCGCTACCGGCTAAACAAATTTTTGCTAGTAGCATGAATTGGCCGACTCGTCTGGGGATGTGCCTACCTCACAAAAAATCGACGTTTAAGTAGAAGCTTTAACCTTTCTATGCTTCGTTCGGTGAGTGAGAGAGCCGAATATCCATCTTTCCCCACCCCCAATTTCCTCCCCCCATGTCCTCCCTCAACTCCTTGAAAGGCCAGAAATGCTCCTGATACCCTGGTGATGCAATTTTATTTTATCTTTTTGTAATCAATCTTTAGTCAAAGATTGATTACAAAAAGATAAAATTGATGTTAGTTGCATTGTCTGCCAGTTCACCTTAGGGACATTGTGTGAGTGTTGTCCATGGACAGCGGTGATAATAATAATATTTTATTCAATTTCTTAGTTGGTAAAATATTACAATATAAACATACATTAAAGAGGCAAACATAGTTTTGCCTGAGCTAAGGTGAAAACACCCTGTGTTTCAGGCTCTCATTGCTAGGCATAAACTTACAAAATAAACAATCACAAAAGAAAAATAACATTGTATACAAAGTTAAAAATTAAATTTAAATATAGTAGTGATCACTCACATAACACTAAAATCACACCACAGAGTTGTAGAGATGTAGAGAACCTAATAATAGTCTGTTTGTTTTTATTTATTTATTTAATTTATTACAAAGAGTTTTGTACAAACAAGAAACTGCTAAGTGGTCCAGTGGGTGCCAGTGGTTAAGGCGTTTGCCTGTAGTTCCGGGGGTCGTGGGTTCGATTCCCACTGGAAGCATACTTTTACAAAAAAAAAACATCCGTGCTGGTCTGAGAGAACAGAAAAAACATAAAATGTACCAGCTGCTTCTCTTCCCAGACATACCGTAAAAGCAGGCCGACGAAATGGGCGAAAATCTTACAAATTATGTCAATAGACGATGCGGCTAGCAACCCATCACCATAGATTCCTTTTCCACCTATACGCCCACTTACATGCTAAACTTGGCCTTTGGGCTTGCTAAGTTTGAAGTGATATTATGTACGTATATATGTACTTAAAAAAAAACTTGTTGATTTTTCTGCGATGTAGACAAGTAAATTATTGCAACCAAGACAACGTCGCGGGCAAAACGTAGTATTGGACAACTTCTTAGCAAAATATATTTCTATAAGTATAAATAAATTTATAAAATAACACATCCACTGGAAATTAAATGTCCGCACGTAACAGCTTTTAGAAAAGTCACGTTGTTATTTTAGACACCTAATTGGGTCCCACTGTCTTCTAATAATAAAAGACATAAATTATAGTAATAATTTATTATTATATATTAACTTATGAAAGTTTATTGTAAGGATGCATAAAACATTGAAAATAAAAAATATATCCGTTGTGAACGTAAACACGTGTACTATATCTTATTATACTAGTTTTAAGCAGGTAACGCCATCTATCGGTGAATAGCAAAATTATATCTATTTACAACAACATTTTACGGTCTATATTTTTTTTAAGTTTCATTATCGTAATCCTAACTTTATTCTTATGCTCACTATATCCTTATCCTTATCCTTACTTATCCTTACTTATCCTTACTAATATTATAAATGCGAAAGTGAGTTTGTTTGTTTGTTTATTTGTTTGTTTGTTTGTTTGTTTGTTACGCTTTCACGCCGTAACTACTAAACCGATCATCATGGAATTTTGCATACAAGTTCTTTGGAGTGCGGAGAAGGACATAGGCTACCTTTTATCCCGGGAAAAAGTACTATTCCCGAGGGATCGACATTGACGCGGGCGGAGCCGCGGGCGAAAGCTAGTAATATTATAAATGCGAAAGTGAGTTTGTTTATTTGTTTGTTTGTTTGTTCGTTACGCTTTCACGCCGTGACTACTGAACCGATCATCATGAAATTTTGCATACAAGTTCTCTGGAGTACGGAGAAGGACATAGGCTACCTTTTACCCCGGGAAAAAGAACTGTTCCCGAGGGATCGACATTGACGCGAGCGGAGCCGCGGGCGAAAGCTAGTCCTTACTAATATTATAAATGCGAAAGTGAGTTTGTTTGTTTGTTTGTTTGTTACGCTTTCACGCCGTAACTACTAACCCGATCGTCATGAAATTTTGCATACAAGTTCTCTGGAGTACAGAGAAGGACATAGGCTACCTTTTATCCCGGGAAAAAGTATTATTCCCGAGGGATCGACATTAACGCGGGCGGAGCCGCGGGCGAAAGCTAGTAATATTATAAATGCGAAAGTGAGTTTGTTTGTTTGTTTGTTACGCTTTGATGCCGTAACTACTGAGCCGTTTATCATGAAATTTTGCATACAAGTTGTCTGGAGTACGGAGAAGGACATAGGCTACCCTTTACCCCGGGAAAAAGAACTGTTCCCGAGGGATCGACATTGACGCAAACGGAGCCGCGGGCGAAAGCTAGTCCTTACTAATATTATAAATGCGAAAGTGAGTTTGTTTGTTTGTTTGTTTATTACGCTTTCACGCCGTAACTACTAACCCGATCGTCATTAAATTTTGCATACAAGTTCTCTGGAGTACAGAGAAGGACATAGGCTACCTTTTATCCCGGGAAAAAGTATTATTCCCGAGGGATCGACATTAACGCGGGCGGAGCCGCGGGCGAAAGCTAGTAATATTATAAATGCGAAAGTGAGTTTGTTTGTTTGTTTGTTACGCTTTCATGCCGTAACTACTGAGCCGTTTATCATAAAATTTTGCATACAAGTTGTCTGGAGTACGGAGAAGGACATAGGCTACCCTTTATCCCGGGAAAAATTACTATTCCCGAGGCGAAAGCTAGTAATATTATAAATGCGAAAGTGAGTTTGTTTGTTTGTTTGTTACGCTTTCACTCCGTAACTACTGATCCGATAATCATGAAATTTTTGCATACAAGTTCTCTGGAGTACGGAGAAGGATATAGACTACCTTTTATCCCGGGAAAAAGTACTATTCCCGAGGGATCGACATTGACGCGGGCGGAGCCGCGGGCGAAAGCTAGTTTCTAATAATTACTAAATATTTTAATTTTGATTATGTTACATTACTGAGACGAGACGGGAAATGTGAACATGAACATGAGAAAATAATGTTTTCATGTTTATACGAAGAACTCTAAAAATATCCGGAATATGAACTAAGTCGATTACAATAACCTTGCTCCTGCCGGTCTATTTATTTACTGTACAACGTTTTGATAGTCACTTCAAAATACATTGCGGCTTTCGTATAATTGACTTCTTTTATTTCATATATATAAAAAGAAACGTATTTTAAAGTGACTGTTAAAACGTTGTAGACTAAATTAGCGAATAGACCGGCTGATCTAGATGTCAACCTATGGCTTTCATTTCATCCTTATCTTTAATAATTTCAGCTTTTCCTATCCAAAACGTGATTACTGTTTGAAAGTAGGTACGTACCTACCTTCAATCAGCAACTCTAGTTTATTTATCAAACTTCTTATTTAATAAATGGTGCCTTTCATCTTGAAAATAAATCATTGTGGAGATATTTATACAAGAGAAGATAATGTGCGAAAGTTCATTGAACTAAAATAACAAATTGAATTAGGTTTTATTTGATTTTTATTGACATCCTTCAATGCTTACAATCGCTCACCACGGGAGGTGTTCTAACGAACATAAATTGGGTAATTTTCATCGTCTAGACTTCTGAAAATAATAAAATAACTCATTGATGAGGCATAGAATTTATGTAAGTAATAGTCATATGTATATTTCCTTTGCACGTATTATGTATCCTTATTTTTTTTCCTTTTATGTGCACTGAGCTAACCCAGCCTTTATTTCAATGTCTTCTACCCAATAGCTGGCTGGAAGAGATTGCGCTCTGCAATGAGCCTGCATTTACACCTTATGTCATACACAATTATTTTATTTGTAACCTCTTTTTAAGTCACGGGAGTAACTCCCGTGACTTAAAAAGAGGTTACAAATCTTCCGGTTAAACCCGGTCCTTTGAGAGGCTTGCGTGGGGATATAGATCCAACATGTAGAGGCCCGATCCAACATAAGAGAAGTTGATGTAATATGGATCTCCAGCCAGAACCCGTTCCTGGAAATAGTAATGTTACGTCCTTGAACAGGTCTTGGGCGGAGGAGAAACTATTGCATTTTTAGAAGAAATATTTATTGGGTTATGGTATTGAACTGTGGCTGGACTTGTGTTGGGTCATTGCAAAGGGTCGGGCACCTGCCACAATCATGATACTGACTACAATTGGCAGGTGGTGGCTTGCCACCCGCTAGAAGGGCCCCTAAAACTAGCCGAAGGTTGTTGTCGGCAAAGGGGCAACACCGGTGTGGTCGACTCAGGGGTGTCGAGAGGTGTGCTGCACTTTCTTCGTGGTTACTCAAGGCTTTGTGCCCTTTAACACTTCCAGCCCTGGAGCAACAGCTCTCACGACTCCTCTCTGGACGGCTAACTAACTAACAAATTTTTTCACATGTGGCATGTTGGCAAGAATGCTGGCCGCATTCCCACGATGGATAGCATCGCTTGTCCTTTGCGCGAAAAAGCCAGCCCTCTCGTCACTTGCGGCGGAGATCAGGCGAGGATCTCTTTGTAGAGAGCGCTCGCACAAGGAACCCATGGTCCAAATGTGTCCACACCCAAGGGGAAAAATATGTAGTCTGAATTTAAGCAGGCATATTTGCGCCACTATAATAATTATATTTTTTAACTATTAAGATAGGTACATCACGGTAATTAAAGATTTATTAACGGTTTGCCAAGATCTTGATTACATAGGCACGCATAGTACCTACTTAACATTAATCCATACGTTTAAGTACATCATTAATAAAAGGAAGGCAATTCACTGTTTGTGTAATGTTTAATTGGCATTAAAGACAAATATTTGGGAACATTTCCTTCGCTTTACGAGCAATAAAAGCTGAAGTTGGTGAAATGAGTCGCAATTGTCAATGTTTATAGTTTCCCATTTATCGTTGATGTTGCGACACGACAATGCTTATTTTTAAACTTTTTTTGACGTATTATTAATCGATGAATACCGGCTGCACGCACGAAAAAGTGTCACGTTTTGTGTGCAAGCGAGAGTGCCCAACAAGCGATAGAGAGGCACGATCGGCCTAAGTGTTCGGCTTGTGACGCATCTATCTCTCTTCCACCGTTATCACGTAAAATTAATGTCCATAAACCGACTTTACAGATAATCAATTTTTCCTTTTCTCGAAAATGCTTATCTATACATATAATAATCTATACATATAATAAAACAGTAAAATTATTTTGTCTGTACATTTTGAATTTTTGACTGAAATGGATAGAGGGACACTTAAAAAGAATAATAGAAAGCAAAAAAATTTTTTGGAATTTCTTGCCTGTCTGTCTGTCTGTCTGTCTGTCTGTCTAAAAAATATGACATTAAGAAGTTCTACATTACAATAAAAAAATATCTGTGTAGGTGAAATGGGCAAAATCCCCTCCTTAAGGGCTAAAGATCTATGCAGGTGAAATGTATTAAATTCCCCCTTAAGGGGAAAAAGCAAAGGGGCAGGGGTTTGTATGGAATGTTTATCATTTCTACTGTTCCCAAGGGAACGACATTAACGCGGGCGGAGCCGCGGGCATCAGCTAGTTATTATTACATAAAAATACAAAAAATATTTTTCGCTCACTAATTTAAAATATTTACATGTGCCGATGTAGTCGTACCTAATTAGTGTGTTAGTTTATATACATTTTCAGCTATTTGATAATAAGTGCTCTTACCGTTTTCCATCCCAGAGGGGGTAGACAGAGACAAAATTTGCAAGAAAGCAACCTTTACCATGATAGTAAAAGTCTGGTTTCTAAAAGTGGAAAACGATAATTAAAAATAATTATCATTACAGTCACAAAAAGTCCACTGCTTGACAAGGGCCTCTCCTAAAGATTTCTCGTTCCATGGGAGGATATTACCATACTCGCCACGCTTGGCAGGTATATTCCTAGGTACCTGTATATGCCTAGGTCATTGTTATAATATTATTAAATTATTGAAGATATATTAGTCAAACAATGACAACTTTATTTATTACCCGATAAATTTAACGTAAAAGAATTATTATTAAGGATAAAATTAAAATGTTAATTAAATTTTATGAAAAAATACCAAGAAAGTCACGGCATATGTCAGAACCCTTTCAGTGAATGCCAGTGAAATCCCTCTATCTGACCATTTCCAACGGTCAACGTTTTTTGTGTGCTCGTTTGCGTGAACGTAAGTAAGTCGGGATGATGCCCACCCCAAACAGCTTACCCCAAAATAAATGATCCGGTGATCACTCCAAAATAGTCCGATTCAACCTTCGATCAAATATAATGGTAGATACACTGTCTCATACAAAATGAAGCCTTAATAATGGCCCCGAGTCAAAACATCATGTATACTTACAAACAACGACAAAAACGGTACATACTAAAAGTAAAACTGCGTAGTTTTTGCATTTTTTCACTGTACCTTCGTCTCCGCGAGACGTGTGAGTGCTAGCGCGGTTTATTGAAACTGTGGACAAAATAGATCCGAAACTCGATTAGTGCGCTGTTTTGCCGGTGTCACTTTTCGAGCGCAAATCGTGTATCTACCATTAAATTTTATCGAAGGATTCAACCCTAAAATAGTTAGTAGAATATTTATCCTAGAATAGCCCAACACACAGCTTAGAATGGTTCATGGTTAGATAATCAAAGTCAATTTATACCCAAGATAAAAGTTTGCGATCGACAACGATAATTGCTATTGATTTCTACATTGTAATAATTCATAGTTCTACACAATACGAGTATAATGCTTTTGTATACATTTCTTTACATTTTTTAAAGTTTAATACAATTTTATAGTCGTGTTTTTACAAAATTTTACTTTCTTACTATTTTTATATTTTTTTTTCAAAGTCAAGTCTTTTTCTTCGACTGTAAAGATAGATTGATATAACGTTTATTTAATTTGCCCCAAACACCCAGTGCAGAATACAACCAAACTTGGATGTAAAAACGAAAAAACTTGTCATTTGTATGCTGCAGCAACGCAAAATGGCAGTAACACAGCGATTATTTACTTCTACCGAAAAACGTAAATATTTTTAACATTCCTCTCAATTACTCGCCGGTTGACTGGAAGAGATCCCTTCAAGGGATAAGTCCGCCGTTGTATATTTATTTTTTTCTGTTTTGTATATGTCTTTTTTCTGTTTAAGTACAATAAAGCTTAACAAATTTTTTTTCAACGATGTATATAAAAACACTGACTTTCAATATATACCCAAACAAGCCCTCTGGAGAAATTGACACTAGATACGCCTCTATTGTTTGTTAGTCGTTATGTCATAAAGGGGTCGCGGAAGACTCTCTGATTTTAACTCTAGGAGTCATTTGCGCCTTGAATGTGTTCATATAATTTGTGTCAGAGGGTTTATTTTTAAACTGACTTCAAAAAAAGAAGGAACAATCTAGAGGTGTTTCAGAACAAATACATATTTTCAAATATAACACCGTCGGTCGCTTTCAAGTTAATATTGCTTTTGCAACTAATGATTTACATTGTTGATTTGAAATGTTTAAAGACGTTAAGCATTCGTTCTTACTTATCATTTGACCCTCTTACTTCCCTAAGAATCTCAAGTCCCAGGGGAAAACATCGATCGAGATCTCTGAGGATAAAGTGTTACCACTATGCAACAAGCTAGCCGTATCCGCAAATAAACAAAAAATAAGAGGTATCAATGTATTTAACTCATCATCATTTCGGGTAGATGACACGGTAAATCGACCATGAACACCCTCATGCCACAGTTCTTCGGGACCGCCTCTCGGCCTCTGTCCTTTAACGACTACCAGATGGCAGCCGGGACCAACGGCTAAACGTGCCTTCCGACGCACGGAATCATCTCATTTATCAGACAATCAGGTGATTCAAGCCTGCAATATCCTAACCAAACTGGAAACAACTTAACAAAGTATGCTTCCCGTGGGAATCGAACCTACAACCCCCGGGTCTACAGGCAAACGCCTTAACCACTGGACCCCAGAGGCATCATGTATTTAACTGTACGAATGGTATTTTTATATTTTGAGGTAATATACAATATTTCGTAAGCTCTACTTCCGTTGGTACCGGTTACAGACGAGTACATTAGATCAGATTAGTTTTGGTTCGTACTCAGCTTACCCAATACATGTTTATAATCGGATCAAAATCTTTATTGATAGAAATCTTTATTTTAACATTTTTACGCATATTACTTTTGCTTCATGGTTAAGTAAATAACGGGAAAATGTTTGTTTATTTAAAATTACGAAATATCTACTAACACGTTATTTTAATATTGAAATTCAATATCACAAACCAACTACAAATATACAGACTATAACTGAAATCATTGAAATTTTGTATCGCAGACCAAATTTTTTTCTACGATAAAAAATACCATACTTATTTAACTGTCTCGCTTGATTGACGTGCCCATCAGTCTATGGAGTATATCTATACATGATGAAATTTTAATCGTTTTGGACCCTTAAAGGGGTGACTCAGACCATCAAAATGAACAAATTTTCCAATGGGAACAACGCTGGGAAATCAAAAAAAAAATTCCATTTCGACATTCCCATACAAACGGGCCGGGCGGCGAAACTCTTTTGTATGGAAATGACGACATTTTTTTTGAGTTCCCAGCATTGGTTCCATAGAAAAAGTTGTTTATATTGATGGTCTGAGTAATCCCTTTAAGGGTCCAAAAAGATCAAAATTTCACCATGTAGTATATTATGTTTTAAACACTTTCCAATAAAATAGATTCTAAATATGTCAGTTGCAATAGTAGTATGTTTTGAGCCAAGGTTTTAAGGCAAGAAGTCGATAATTTAATGTGAATGCGTTTTTTTTCTATTGTAAAGTCGTGCTGTATGCCCGTAGCACGTGCTTACATATTATAATAAAGCGGGTGCGATTAACATGCAGCGTGACGGACTTCTAATATAATAGCGCAACGCGTGCGCGGGCGCAAGGCTGCCCGTAACAGGGCCGGACTCAGGGAAAAGGGGTTGTTAGATTAAAATAGAAAAAATAATGTATGATTTTCTTTATAAGAAATAGTATAAATTATTTGAATACCTAGCCTCTAAAATGTTAAAGAGCTGATATTTACATGCCTGTTTTATTATTGTTTTAAAGTATAATGCGGTTGCAAAAGTATATGTATTTTCAAAACGGTTCACTCACGTGCTATATCGTCGGGATTGCCGACTATAGATTAGGACTCGTCAGGAGTCCATTTTTAAGGTTAGTTCGAGCCGGGGATTACTCGGCGTCGCACATCCTGAACGCCTTAAAAAAGGATTCGTGGCGAGTCAAAAATTTTTGTCAGCAAAAAAGCACATAGAGGATCACTCATGTGTGTGTTTTTGAAATATAATATATATATATATATATATATATATATATATATATATATATATATATCTCACGTTAGTTTCAATGATATAATCCTATTATGCTAATACGAAATTAAGTATTTAGCTTTCACTCTTTAACTGTCAATAATTTCAATAAATCCGGTTAAAAATACAATAGTATAAAAGTTTGTTTATAAAAATATCTCCATCAACTTGATTATACATTTAATCGAAGTACATAATTATACAATAAATTTACGATGACCAAAGTTCGGCCCTGAACATCGTCACAACGGGCGTTGCATCGGGTGCAATGTGTTTTTTCTATGATTCGGACACAATGGGCCGTGAGGTGTCAAACAACCCTTTCGGCATATGCACGTTAGTCGCATTTCCGATTGTGCGCTCAAAAACACGGATGTCGTTTGTCGGTCAGTTGGGTAAAGGTTGGCAGGTTATAGGACATCTAGGCATGTTATATATGTTTAAGAAGTAATTAGAACCGACGAAATTAACGGCACGGCTCCGCTCACGTCAATGTCGATCCCACGGGAACAGCACTTTTTCCCTGATTGTTCAGGTGTATACCTGTCCTTCATCGTACCCCAAACAACGGGTATGCAAATTTCACGATGATCGCGGTTATTACGGCGTGAAAGCGTGACAAACAAACAAACTCACTTTCGCATTTATAGTATTAGTTAGGATAAGACTAGGATTTGGGGTAATTACAAAACGAACAAATCAAAGATTATAAAAATCGGTACACCTGTTTTTATTTTATAAGTGTTCAAACAAACCAGACTTCATTTTATATATTAAGATTATTTTAATTTCTTATAAAAAAATTTTTTTCATGTATGTGCACAAAGTTGTTCTTGAACGCCCAAAACTCAAATTAGGTTAAGAAAAAACTCCCAAACTGTCCTTTTGTGCAACGGTGCATATCTGTCAAACGTAAAGGTGTACTTCCTAGCAGTTGTAATGCGCATGCGCAATCTGCATAGTTGCACATTTTGCGACTGTTGTGCGATTGTGGTGGCATTTTGGTAAATGTGGTCTTTTTGTTACGATTGCGGACGAATGGGATTACAATAGCGGATGTGATGGTTGAATGTGGTTGATTTATCGATATTCGACGTGTCAGGAAATGCATTTTAGTAACTTAAATATATACATAGTATCATGTCTTTTTCCCGTGCGGGGTAGTTAGACCCTAGGTCTTGACCTTATAGCCACATTTAGCATTTTTGAGGACGTGTAGGTGGAAACGGAATCAAAATAACTGATGACATCCGTGCCGGTATGGACAGCTCAAAGTTGATTATATTAACGTTATTAGATGCTATGCGATATCTAATGCTTTTGACACCGCATATTTTGAGGTTCTTTTGAACCTAATGCGCTCACTGAACATATCTCCATCGGTTTTAAACTGTTTAAATTTTCTTCATAGTGTCACACATTATCCAGGGTCCCTCAAGGCGGCGTACTTTCTCCATTACTATTTGCGTTATTCATCAACTCTATTTCTCTTCGTCTTCGCTCCTCTTATCACCTATATGCAGATGACCTTCAGATGTACTGTCAGGTTGCTTTCAAAAACCTAAGTATCTACGTATCCACAAACAGAGGAAGTTCACAGTTCGTTAGAATCTTTATTTTTTTAACGGTTAAATTACCTTATAACTTATACAACATACGCCAAAAAACAAACGCATTTTCTATTCTGGATAGAAAATCACACGCCACGTGTTATAAGGTCAATGTATGTACCTACATGTAGACATTTGCCACGAATAACGGGAATTAAAAAAAATTATAATAATGAAATCATAAAACTCTTCAAACTACAATCCGTTCTTTCCCATACATAACCGTAATTTCTCAACGCGTATAAAGGCTATTCCACAGTCGCTTGGGCGAGCATAAGGGCTGTTACACAGTAATGGCCCGGCTCGTTACTGAGCCCCAAATTATAAGGCCAAGGACTCACGGGCTTAATGAGCCCAGTGACTGGGATCTTATTATTTATATCGATGTCATTACCATAGAAATTTTAAGTATCTATGCATATGAATGAGTGTTTTGAAGAGTTCCTTGGGAAAAACTGTTGTGCGGGAACAAACACCGTGGTTAAATACAGTTTAAATATACCTAACTTACCTATTATTATTTTATTTTATAATTTAGTAATCTATACATATAATAAAACAGTAAAAATATTTTGTCTGTACATTTAGAATTTTTGACTGAAATGGATAGAGGGACACTTAAAAACAATAATAGAAAGCAAAAAAATTTTTTTCGAATTTTTTGTCTGTCTGTCTGTATGTATGTATGTATGATCACGATTATCTCCGAAAATACTGAACCGATTTACTTCAAACTTTCACCAATTGCTTTGTTTTAACCCAGCATAACATTTAAGGTTTGTTTCAGCAAAATCGGTTCATTAAAAAAAAAGTTATCGTCATTTGAATGAACTCAAGGCATGAGTTTGCCTGCAAATATATAGCAATACATTAAAAAATAATAATGAAATTTGGTATGGAGGTAGTTTGAGACCCGGGTACATAGGACAAGGACATAAGGTACCTTTTATTCCGGGAAATTCTACTGTTCCCGAGGGATGGACACTAACGGCGGCGGCGTAGCCGCGGGCAAACGGCAAACCTGACTTATATATCAACGCAACCGAAACTGCTGCGCCTAGAAACTTGAATTTTGGTACAAGGGTTCTTTTAACAATGTGAGTGAGCACTAAGAAAGGATTTTTAGAAATTTAACTTCTAAAGGGGTAAAATATATATAGAATTTGTTCATTTCTGGACTTATTAGTATAAGTTATCGATTGAAATTATAAAGATGGGTTTAGATGAAATGTGCAAAATCCCCCCCATAAGGGGTAATAAAATGGGGTAGAGTGGGTGGTATAAACTTCGTGTGGAAATTTCCTCATTTCTGGACTTAGAAGTCTGAAAGTAGGTATAGGTATAAGTTCTCGATTAAAATTAAAAAACATCTGTGTAGGTGAACTAAACAAAATTCTCCCCTGAACGAGTGAAATAGGGGAGTAAAGTTTGTACGGAAATTTTCTCATTTCTACACTTAGAAGTATAAAAATAGGTATATAAGTTCTTGATTACAGTTAAAAAATACCTGTGAAATGGACAAAATTCCCCCCTTAAATGGCAAAATTGGAGCTTAAAGTTTTTATGGAATTTTTTATATTTCTGCACTTAGAAGTATAAATAATATCCATACTTCCATACTAATACTAATATTATAAATGCGAAAATAACTCGGTCTGTCATTTTTTTAAGCTTTAGCTATTGAACTGATTTGGATGAAATTTGGTATGGAGGTAGTTTGAGGCCCGGGGAAGGACATAGGTTATGGTATGTTTAATTCCGAGAAATCTACTGTTCCCGAAGGATCGACACTAACGCGGGCGGAGCCGCGGACAACAGCTAGTTAATAATAAAATAAAAAAAATGAAGTATTTTTATTTGTCCATAATTTTTTGAGACACGATCAGTTTATGAAAACTATTATAGTTTGTCGGGGGTAAAGAATCCATCTAGATTAGTCTTATGTTTGGGAAAACGTGTGTTTTTGAGTTTTCATGAGTGTTTCTTTCTACGCAGAATATGGTCGCTAATTTCGTTCTACCGGCCACAGTCCGTCTGGTCCAGCGGGTTAACACGCGGACGGCAAGAAACGAGTGTTACGGGTTCGAATCCCGCTCGGTAACTTACGTTTGTTTTTTTTTATCTATGTTGAAGTTTAAATATATTTATTTAATTTTTATTGTTTTTAGACAATTTAAAAAAATGTTTGTTTAAAATTACAATATATATTTCTCATAAATATAGATTATCACCTAAACACAACCATATTACGATACGAATCTCGGTCGCCCAGGTACTATATGTATACAAATCATCGCACGGAGTCTACCTAGACTCCGTAAGACGTAAAATAAGAAAACGTAGGTTCGTTTTCTTGGTTAGGCCACAAACATAAAGTCCACAAAATAAGTATATTAAACAAGATCCAATTGCAATTAATTTATAACAATAACACCATCTTTGTTCTTTATATATATTTAATTTTGCGTTTACCTTTGAATTGCGCAAATAAATACTTCCAAAATACATATACCAACACATTTGATCAATTATTTAACACTGAAATATGAATACGTACCCAGCCCTAAGCATGACAGCTCAGGGGTGTGTAATGTAATGAGGTTGCCCAAGCACGCTAATTTGCCTAGAGAGCCCTAACCGTGACACTAATTCTGGCAACGACCGACACGCCTGGCTTACCTAGCCACCCTTTCATTTGCACGAAACATAAAAGTATGAACGCAATTTTTTTTTTAAATCTATGGCACGAAACAACATAACTAAATACTTTAGTTTTATTTTTAATAATGGTTAGGTGTATTTACAAATGATACCGTAAGTAGGTATATAATTCATTTTCAGTTAACATCTTCTTCTTCATCGGTCCATCAATGCTAAGGATCTTATTTTAATTAAGATATAGGACGGGCAATGAGCATGCGAGTCACCTGATAGTGGCCACCGCAGCCCATGGACAACTGCAACACCAGGGTATGTAGGAGCATTGCCGGCTTTCAAAAAGTCGGGAAAAGACATGGGAAGAGGAAATGGGGAGGAGGGAGGGTGGCCTCCGGCTCTCTCACTCACATAGAAGGGGTAAAACTTCTACAACGTCGATTTTCTGTGAGAGCGTAATACTTCCCCGAAAGAGCCCGCCCATACATTTGTTATGCATTTCCATGCATATGATATAGGTATCACCAACAGCCTACTATGATATGCTTTTCCTAACAGTGTTTTGGGGAACGCATTATATGGCCAAAAAACGGAAGGTCTTTTCCTGGCATTGCACAGAAAGACGCTTTATGATGCAGGGTCCGTTGAGCAGTAAACATTAGGTAATGAAACATAAAAATGACCATCAATTGGCTTATCAAGTACTGTTCAATATTTGATGAACCAAGCATAAACTTTACTTATGCATATGTTCTTTTAAAAAGCCAAAATAGTAAATCTACCTTCTCACTTCAAGATTGGGCACATTACCAAAAGATCAGATATTATCTAGGTACTTCGTGAATACTTTGTGAATGCTAATTACGGACGCACGTTCAAGTGCGGCACCGCAATTAAAGAAACCAAAGCATAAGTCCGACTTCGAATATGTTCTACATACTTCTATTCCGATCCACAAATAATTCGAACAAAACAAACCATTTTGATGCAACATTCGAGTGTGTTCTCTTTTATACTACCTTTTTCAGATAATAAGTAATCAAACCGCCAGGCGAGTGTAAACATATCAATTTGTAGAAGTAATTATAAATTAATATTCTGTTGGGAACACACTGATTATAAGGCGGCATCCACACTGGCTCGTGCGCAAGCGTCGCCTGGTCGACCAAATCTCGGAGCAGGAGGTTTACATGAAGGCGACAAGAACTTATGTAATGATACTTCAATCGAAGACTTTTATAATAATTTTAAAAATTTAAGGAAACATTATGTAGATTCCGAACCAGGCTATCATGTAGCCTCATGTAGCCTATCTAAATAGGACAGCGAATGAAAATGTATTTAAGTGTGTATTTAGCTTGGTTTATGAAGAGAATTGTAGATTTTGTAAAAACAAAACCTGTGTAAAACATGTAATAAAGGGTAATTTTTTTTTAAGTGTTACCTGGTCAGTCCTCCTCCAAAGGTTATATAACCTACCCCTAGGGATATAAGTGGAAAAAATGCTCTGAGTTCATTTATTAACTATTGTATCCTATTGTCTTCTATAGATAGTATCCGTAAACATGAAATCATAAGGAAATTACTAAATAGATCAATGTGATTGAAACAAACGCCATAAAATATGAATCGTTTGCAAACAATAAAAAACCACAAAAAATATTATACATGAATAAATTTCAATCAATATTTTTTTATTGGATGTACCAAGTTTATTGGAGTCGTATAGAATAAAAAACTGTATTTTATTACGGTGATTCTGTGATTTGTAAACTAAATTAAAATTGAAAGGCTTCTATACAATTACTCGTATGTCACCAAACAAAACGATTGTTTGTGACCCTCACTAAAACTACTTTATGAAACGTACATGTGAACCAACTACAAACAAATAATTTAACACAAACGAATCCTATTTATTTTAATTACGTATTTACATAACCTATTACGTCGCCGCTCAAAGCGTCACGAGTGGAAGGCACGCGACTACGCATACGTCACGACAGTGTGCGCACGCCCTAATGTCGTGTTGTGCGTGATTTTAACAGGATTATATTGATATTCTATCGTCGCAGGGCCGGCCCTAGGGCACTAGGGTAGTGCAGACGATCTGGGCACCAGAGCAGCAAGGGGCACCAACCTAGCCGTCCCACCAGATGGATCGGTGCAGTAATGGAAAAAGATGTGACAGTTTGTATCGAAAAGTGTACTGAACACTCTTCTACAGCTAGACCTAAAGCCTATTCTTTTAACGTTATTTATAGGATCTGCAATAAGGGCGCAAAACGGTCAGGGGTGTCATTCTCAAACTGTCCGGTAGTTGCAGGTATGGCATCGGGTACGATACGAACGCCCGGTCTCCCGATACTACTCCCTCGGACGAATGGGTGGAAAGCAAGGGGGAGAGCAGTGTTTTCCCTCATTCATCCGACTAAGTAGAATTCCCATACCTTAATTTTCGTCTCATATCCAACAAATTATTTTCCTCCCCAGCTTAAAAATACGTCCGATGGGCAGCAGCGTCGGAAGCACAAGAAGCCAAAGAAACGGCGCTGGCCAACCCGCCTGCCAAACGTGGTGAATATGCTAAGTATTATCCTCCAATGGAGCGAGGAATCCTTGATCTCTCAAGGATAAAGAGTATAAAAGAGATTTTTGTCCGGCAATGGACTTCTTACGGCTACGATGATGAAGGGCGCAAAAAGACAACCCACTGATCCTGAAGTTGGCTAGGGCCAGAACTATCGTTGGTATGCGGGGGACGATCGGATTATGCTCATATTTCGTTGAACATGACTATTTGGATCACGACATGGAGAAAATAAAGCGTGCTCGAATTTTATTGTGTTTTGTTAAGACAGCCATTATACCTTTCTATTTAACCAGCTTTCCAAATTCGTTTTAAATATATTCTGTATTTTAGACGTAGCAGAACCAACGAAAAATATTATCTATAGTGCACGCTGCACTTATTCATCATCATTATTTCGTGTAGGTGTCACGGTCAATCAACCATGCACATCCTGGTGTCAGAGTTCTTCAGAACCGCCTCTCGGCCTGTGACGTGGTTCCTTTAACGACTACCAGATGGCAGCCGGGACCAACAGCTTAACGTGCCTTCCGAAGCACGGAATCATCTTTATTATTATTAATGACAGCTCCGTGGCGCAGTGGTCAACACGCCAACCTGTGACACGGAGTGCCCGGGTTCGATTCCCGGCCAGGCCAAGATGGAAAATGATATTTTTCAGATTGGCCTGGGTCTAGGATATTTATCTATATATGTATTTGTTATAAAATATAGTATCGTTGAGTTAGTATCCCATAACACAATTCTCGAACTTACCTTGGGGCTAGCTCAATCTGTGTGAATTGTCCGTATTTATTTATTTATTATTTATATTATTTATTATCAGACAATCAGGTGATTCAAGCCTGCAATATCCTAACAAAATTGGAAACAACTAAACATAGTATGCTTCCCGTGGGAATCGAACCCACGACCCCCGGGGTCCACAGGCAAGACCACGGAGGAAGAGCAGAGGAGGCAGAGCTGCACATACTCATATCATTACGACTCTCTTTTTACAGTGTTTATTAAGGTAATGTTAGTAGAAACGGGCTATATCATTATAAATTTTTGTTTGATTGACAAAAGAAAAAATACATGTCCAATATTTTTCCATAATTTACCAGACAGACTTATTATTTTAAGAAGTATTTTTAAGTAAACATGCCCACTCTTTCACCATTAGCATCCTGCATTATCCCTAATGAACATGGGCTCTAGATTAAATACCTATATCTATCCGTGTGAAGCCAGAGCGGCCCGCTAGTAATAGGCTTATAAAAAAATCGGTTTAAATTGTATCTCGATAAAGTCACGTAGAATAAAAGAAACCTTTCTAACAGTTTCGCCGTTGGATACAAAACTCCAGAAACGAATGTACCTAAGGTTCAATTTCAAACAGTCTACAGATTGTTAGTTTTTAGGGTTCCGTACCCAAAGGGTAAAAACGGGACCCTATTAATTTCGCTCCGCTGTCCGTCTGTCTGCCTCTCTGTCTGTCTGTCTGTCTGTCCGTCTGTCCGTCTGTTACCAGGCTGTATCTCATGAACCGTGATAGCTAGACAGTTTAAATTTTCACAGATGATGTATTACTGTTGCCGCTATAACAACAAATACTAAACGTACGCACGTACGTAAGACGCTTGAAATATTCACAGAATATTTAGTTATATTCACATAAAAATTAAATAAAAATAAAATTAATATTAAAGGGGGGCTACCATACAACAGATATGATTTTTTTGCCGTTTTTATAGATAACGGTACGGAACCGTTCGTGCGCGAGTCCGACTCGCACTTGGCCGGTTTTTGTCTAAATGAAGTGAAATTTCCAACATAATTAGGTGTGGCATCAGAGCAACACATGTCTTGTCGTCGACTATAGAGTTATGGCCAGAGAGTAAGATTGTTTAGTCTATGGCTAAGGGGGCTCGCACGTGTGCCACATGATTGCTGCATATATTTTATCAGTTATATTTTGTGTAGTCTGTTTGGCTCGTGGTTGCATATGTGCACCTTTTTACTATGACTTGTATATCCTTTATAAACACTAAAGTATTCGATTGAAAAAGTCACTAGGAAACAATTTTTTTTTGAAACATTAATTTTTGGGACTATTTGATAGAAAACAAAATAAGAAGTACTGAGAAACCTTCAGAAGCGAGTATATACCGTTGAATTATCCTAATTGCAGCCATGAAATCAATCTAACGAATTGATAGATAGGTGAACATAAATAAAACTTGTCACAGACTATTTTATTTTCGACAGAAAGATTAATTAACGTAGGTAAAGTTACTGGTCTTATCGGTAGACGGTTGGGTTAGTTAACCATGGTTCGTATCGCACTCAGTATTTCTTTTTGCTGGGGTAGTGAAGGAGTAGTGTCCACCAAAGTCAAAGTCAAAGATTTTTTTTCAAAATTGGATACATGTTTCTCATTTTGAACGTCATATTTTACTACTAGCGTTTCTGACTACCTCCGTGGTCCAGTGATTAAGGCGTTTGCCTATAGACCCGTGGGTCGTGGGTTCGATTCCCACGGGAAGCATACTTTGGTTAGATGTTTCCAGTTTGGTTAGGACATTGCAGGCTTAAATCACCTGATTATCTGATAATAAAGATGTTTCCGTGCTTCGGAAGGCACGTTAAGCCGGTGGTCCCGACTGCCATCTAGTAGTCGTTAAAGGAACCACGTCTGAGGCCGAGAGGCGGTCACGAAGAACTCTGACACCAGGGTGTGCATGGTCGATTGACCGTGACACATACACGAAATGCCTAGCGTTTCGGAATTACCGCTGGTGAGAAGAATACGCCTTGCACAACATTCCGGCAATATGGCGTGGAGAGAGCAATCACGTGGTTTTTAGCGGGTGCGAGTCCCGCATAACTGTTCTGTATCCCCATAGCAGATTAGTATGCAAAACTCATTTTACAAATGTAAAAAAATGTATGATTAAGTTCACTTTGTCCTTCTTCTAGGGTTTGAATTACTTGTCATTAAAATAAGTCAGTATACGCTATTAGTATTTGTATTTCAAAAAATTCCTTACATTGTAATTTGAAAGTAGCTTGTTTTTTATTATTTACTAAATATTTTAAATAATACGATTTTATATTACATTAAGTATACATAGGTAAATATTTTTAACAATCAAATGTTATAGTGCGTATTACAAAAAATGGCGGTTGTATGTTTTATTTATTTTCCGTAAATGGTACATATTTACGTAAAATAAATAAAACAATCAACTGCTGCTGCTACACTGTTTGTCTAAAATTTAAAACTGATTAAAACTGAAATAAAACAGGAAATTCTGACATTAGCTAACATCCGACTTTATTATTTATGTTTTTTATTTAAATAAATTCGATAAAATGTTCAGCCTCCCGGTCAATTTACATATATGGGAATGTCAAAAAATCTGGTGTTCCTAGCATTTAACCCATAGGAAAAGTTGTTCATATCGACGGGCTGAATCACCCCTTTAAGGGTCCAAAACGAGCAACATTTCACCGTGTAAATATCCTTTTACGTGCTCAAATCTAAAGAAGTCGACCGCTTCAGCGACAAAATACAAACAATGAGATCCCAATTTAGATCACCACAATAAGTATCCACAGTAATACCAATTGGCCGTCCACCAGAGCTATTTGTGTCGTAGACCTAGATTGGTAACCCACAATTTTAGTGCCCCAAAAATAGTCCACAAACGCCGGACTGAAAATACTATGCGCCAAATTAGCTCATTCATGACATTCATTGTTATTTCCTGTTTAGTAACAGAAACAGATGAATGGCGATGACTAATGTTTTATGGAGTTGTAAATACTAGGAAGTATGAATAATGATGTTGGTATGGTAGACGCTATGACTTCCAACTATTGGGCTGAACATTTCTCAATTGTTTTTATTTTCCCGATAAACCTTACTTGCTCGCCACCAATATTCTCGGTCTCACTAATTCGGGCTTTGATCAAAAGATAATTTTTATTTTGCATTTATGATGCCATTAAGAGATATTCATATTAAATTAAGAAATAAAATATGGTGGAAAAAATTTCATGCGAACGTAGAGCTACCGCATGATTATAACCTTTGCGTCGAAATTCTCCACCATATCCCATTCCCGCACCTAACACAACTACCCGACATTTACAAGTGAGGTATTTGATTCAACTCATTTTACAATGAATTTGAAAATCAACTAATATGTAGAAAGCAATGCAATATTTTTGTAAGTTTTTTATTTACATTCACTATGTTATAGCTTATCACCAGTATCTGATGGTGAAAAAATGTAATGCGGGCGGGGCTTGAACCAGCGACCTAGTGCAAAGCGTAGGTCGCTAATAGACCTACCTAAGTCACTGGTTCAAGCTCCGCCCGCATGAAATTTTTTCACCATCAGATAAAGGTGATAAGCTATAACATAGTGAAAATTTTATTAAAATCTATTCAGTACTTGTTGGGTTATGGAGTATTAATACATTCTCACAAACTTTCATACCTATATGTTAGTACCATTCTTTAGGGTGATTTTTGGGGTAGGTACCTAAAGAAATAATAGGATTCTATATTCATTTATTATAACCAAGCTAAAGATTTTGCAAGAAATTATCTTACAACAATAGATAGTTTTCCCAACCTAACAGATGAGCTACTACGACTACAGAATATCCATAGCTTCCCAGTTTACCATAGACTTAAATAGCTGTCAGTTAATATTTACCATCCTACTCTCCCATTTATAATTAACGACAACAATACAAAACCTCAACAACAAGTAAACATTGACACTTCCAATCATTAAGGCCCTGTAGCGCCTATTTGGAGCTCTTTACGACTCATAAATGTTCACACATTTTATTTATTATACAACAATCATGGATCCAAGAATAATATGGACCGGGCGCAGAGTTTATAAAAAAAGATTCGAACCAAAGACAATATGATATTAATTCGAAATTTAAAATTTTTACATTCGGATGAATTTGACATTTCAAACGAGATACAAATGATAGTATTTCCTTCATAGTTTGGTGGTAGACTGCATCTTTTTACCCTTCTGCAGAAGTTTATCCACGCGTATCTTTATAAATTACCTGTATCAATTAATCTGCTGGATGCATTTTTTAATTTTTTTTTATGATTTAGGACGGCAAACGAGCAAACGGGTCACCTGATGGTAAGTGATCACCGCTGCCTATGGACAACTGCAACACCAGGGTGTGACAGGTGCGTTGTCGGCCTTTCAAGGAGTTGGGGGAAGGAAATGGGGAGTGGAGAGGGAAGGATGGGCCTCCGGCTCTCTCACTCACCGAACGAAGTATAGAAGATTGTACTCAGACGTCGATTTTCTGTGAGAGTGTGGTACTTCCCCGGACGAGCCGGCCCATTCATGCTACTAACAATTCATATTGCCCGCAGCGTGGCTCTACCACGACTATATACGAACGATACTACATATATACGATACGAATGCAGGTATCATTACGTTACGTCTAAGCAACCCAAGTGTCCTTAGATAGGTGACAAGTAATAAAATAAATTAAACAAAATGTCGGTTTTAATGTATCATTACTTAAGTTTCTTATTCATTAATCATTACTTTTTAAAGACTTATCAAGTGAAGATACAAGTACAAATATATTTTTAATCATTTGATAACTAGCAGCATATTTCCAATCGATTTTTTTTTGATTATTTTATTATATTGCTTGTTTGTCTCTTCGTAAGTGTCGCGCGGCGCGTTTTCACTATTTGATATTGACGTCCTTGTCACATTTCATAAGGGCGTATCCTTATTATTCTTAAGGCACCAATATACGCCAAGGAAGCAATTATATAGACATGCAAAATATGAGCACTTTCACATTTGTGGATTGTCTGCAGATGTTATGGTTTCTATTTCAATCGGCAGTCAACTTTCATTTGATTTTTATCTGATTTCCTATTATTTTATAACAATTTTAATGTAAAATAATTTTAGTACGGTATTATCGCGTATATTACATTATTTTTTACACCTAACGTTTCGAAAACTTTACAGTCGCAGGTAGACTACCTGCGACCATGAAAACTGTAAAGTTTAGCGTTAGGTGGGTAACGTAGTAAAAGGTAACCGTTAGGTGTAAAAAATAATGTAATATACGCGATAATATTGTATTACAGTGATTTTATTTAAACAATTTTAATGATTGAGAAATAAACATCATAGAAGTATTAGATATATGCTGGATATAAATTGTCTTTTTCATGCATTTTTATTGACTACTAGCAATGCCCGCGACTCCGTTCGCGTACATTTATCCTTATCCTTACTGATATTATAAATGCAAAAGTGAGTTTGTTTGTTTGTTTGTTACGCTTTCACGCCGTAACTACTGAACCGATCATCATGAAATTTTGAATACAAGTTCTCTGGAGTGCGGAGAAGGACATAGGCTACCTTTTTTCCCGGAAAAAGTACTATTCCCGTGGGATCGACATTGAGGCGGGCGGAGCCGGGGGCGAAAGCTAGTTATGTTATATTTGTCACAACACTCACAACCCTGTCCGACCCCTAAAAGAGTGATTCAGTCGTCGATATGAACATGTTTTTCTATGGAACCAATGTTGATCTCAAATTTTGTTTTGAGGTTCCCATACAAATTGACTGGGCGGACGAACACTTTTGTATGGAAATGTCGTTTTTTTTTTTATTTCCCAGCATTGGTGTCATAGGAAATGTTGTTCATATCGGCGGGCTGAATCACCTCTTGAAGGGTCGGTGACTTCATAGGTGACCATAAGAGGCATAATAAATATCTCGAGCTCCTTTGTGCTATAGAAGGCTCGTTAAGCCGTTGGTTCCGGCTGTCATCATTGACGGCAGTCGTTAAGCTATGTCACATGCCTGTAGGCATCTTGAAATCTGACACCAGTATTGGCCACTTACACACACGAAAAATGCCTCGATCGGCTTATACGATCTGCGCGGGAAGAGAAGCAGCTGGCACATTCTACGTTTTTTCTTTTCTCCCAGACCAGCATGGAAGCAGCATGGAGGGATTGGCCTAAAATCTGCGGAATCATGACATTACGCGATGCGGCTAGCAACCCATCACTATTTGATTCCATTTTCCATCTACACGCCCTTCAACATGCTTAATGTGGCCATAAGGTCTTATAGACATTGGCTACGTCTACGGCTACCTACGTCTAAGGGAAAAAGACGTGTCAATACTATGTATGTCTATGGGCAGCGGTGATCGCATACCATCACCTGCTTGCTCATTTACCACCCTATGTCATAAAAAAAAAATGTATGTTAATCTAATTGCTTTGACGATTTACATGGAAGCCACTGAGTATCTAAATCCTCTCTGTCCTGGGTGCTTGGATACCTGCACACCGGAAGACCTTTGCGTAGCCTCTGTAAAAGCTTTCTGTATGGCTCATTATTGTGCGGAATATAAAAGAAAACAAAATAAATAAATAAATAATAAAATAGGGACATACCACACAAATTGAGCTAGCCCCACAGTGAGCTGTGAACTTGTGTCGTAGGATACTAACTCAACGATACTATATTTTACAATAGATACTTATATAGATAATCATCCAAGACCCAGGTCAATTTGAAAAAGATCGTTTTCCATCTTGACCTGGCCGGGGATCGAACCCGGGAACCCTCGTGTCGCAAGCTAGCGTGTTAACCACTGCGCTACGGAGCTCGCCAAAAAAAAACGATCGAAACGAAAAGCAGCATATCCTAATAAATCTACAATCTTGCAAACAAAATTTCCGAGAATAATAAGCAAATTAGGTAATAAATAAGCCTAAAGTTAGTACCTACCAGTACAATTTACTTTTACGTCTAAGACACAAGTAATCTTTGACCTTTCAAAACACTACCTTATGCCGATAGTAGTAAAGATAAACAACTAAAATGATTGTTGTTAGACGTCCTTATAATGCGTGTAGTTTATTGCATCATTTGTCAACCCGAATTTAGTTATAGTAATAAATGACCTCGCCTTAATAAGTATACAAATTGAAACACCTCCATATAGTAAATTATAGTAAACATTTCTTCCATGCTGGTCTGGGAGAAAAGTAAAAACGTAGAATGTACCAGCTGCTTCTCTTCCCGCGCATATCGTAAAAGCTGATCGAGAGAATGGGTAAAATCTGAAGAATCATGTTAATAGGCGATGCGGCTAGCAACCGCATACCAACCAACATGCTAAACGTGGCCTTCAGGTTTTATAGACCTAGGCTCCCCGCAAGGAAAAATACATGATAGGATGTATGTTAATATATCATACATTTATAACATGGATTTTGATTTAACATTGTTAATTTAAGTTAAAATTACCGCTGTTTTTAAGGTAAGTAATAGATTTAATTTTGAACCAATGATAATATTACTGTTAAATAAAAATACAAGCAAAAATTTTGCCGAAAGGAATCACAGTAGATGCAAGTCTCCAGAGATACCTGATCAGGACTTCTACTTATATCTTGAATTTTCTCTTAAACTATAAATAATAATAACAAGAACAAGTATATACAGAAAGATTTTAATGAAGTCTTCCTGAATATACATTTTTAAGGTAAATATAATAATATTAACATGAAATTTTTTATTCAGAAAGAATATAAATTCTCTTAATGGTCCGTACTACCTTACACTGCTTTGCATGATTGACTGTTATATCAATAATAATTAAATACTCAAGTTGAAATAAAAATGCATCAAAGTTCAGGACTAACTCTGGTAACTATATGACTCAAAAACACAATTGCGTTAAATTTTCTCGTTAGAAAAAAATTGCAAAGTTGCCTCCAAATCACGTCTAATTTACTCGGTATATAGTATTAGGTATTCACCAAATACATTAAAATTAACCTTGAAACTTTTGATTATTATTGCATTACAGATAAGGCAGCCATCATATGTTTTTCTTTTTCGAATAACCCTTGAATATTCCTAAAAAACGAAAATATCCAAAGTAGCCAACGCGTTTAGACCATCCGCGTTTGTATCGCCACGCCGCCTGGCATATGGCGGGCTCTTAAGTTATTAATAAATAACTTAAAAGAAAATTCAAGATATAGGTAAAGAGCCTGGTCAGGTATCTCTATCCCTGACTGTACATAGGTTTTTTTTCCTTTTTTTGTCTTATACCTCCAACTGAATTGGAGTAAGTGGCTACATTTTGTTGTTATCTTTCATTCTTTTATTTTCTATCTACATTCATCATCTATCTTATACTACATATATTTCTTTCATTCTTCATCTCGTGCTGAATTTAGACTACTTCACGTGCTATACATAAACTGCAATACAAAAGCTATAATACGTAAACAAACTGTTTTGGATATACTACACTCTTTCATGGCTGTGCCCGTGTTTGGATTTATTTTTGAATTTTAGGTGTTTGTAATATTAATTTATTGTTATCACAGATGGTATTTTTCAATACTTCTTGGAAAACAATTCACGCAGCGTTTCTTTTATTAATAAGTGTTGTTAACTTACAACAATAATTGAGAAATACTGCTCTTTTTTCATTGTCACACATAATTTGTTTGTAACAAACTGTACATACGAGTAGGTTGGCATTAGGTGATTTGAAACTTGATATTTCTTATCACTATTCATAATACCATCCTACCTGTTTTTATCCTTCGTTGGCCAGGACAGAGTATAAGTGGAAAAGTTTTCAAAGAACCTAACAACATACCGAACAAATCCAACCTACAGTCTTCGGGATTGTGATTCTTTTCTATCTCCATTTATTTTTCATCGAAATAAGTGAAATTCTAGTAGTGTAGTCTCGCAGCGGCTTGTGTGCCTGATGCTATCTCCTCGCTCGGATTCCACCACAGTGCTGCTGCAGCACATTGGCAGAATCCAGCCTCTATCCCTTAACCCTCCAATAGACGACTTCTTAAAGCCAAGTTTCATAATTAAGCTGTAATTCTAGTAAGAAGTGATATCTTTGTCGGAAAATCATTTGTTTTAACTTTTTCATGTGGTTTGACAACTCCGTTATAAATTAGTAGCAACTTTGACATAATAGAGAAAAAACACTAAAATAATTAAAATACGTTTCTTGTATCGTTCCTTTAAATAGAAAATAATTATTTTTTTATTTATTATAGCGGCAATGAAGGTGGATTAGTAATACTAAATAGGATTCCTTTTAGTACTCTTTGGGTACGGAACCCTAAAAACTACAAAGCATTTTTAGAAGCAAGAGAGTTTTAACCTATTGGGCGCCTTTGATCACCTTAGTTGCAAACGCGTGACTGAGACGCCATTGACAACTAAAGTTATTACAATTTGTACCAACCTATAGCGGGCATAAAGTAACGTAAACAAGCGCTGGCGTGCAAAAGGTTAAAACATTAATTTCTCCAAGCTACGGTACAACATTCATACTGTTCAACGACCAATCCAAACGAACCCGAGTACAGGTTGCGCGATCCTTAGGATTTATTTCGCGAAATTGTTTATAGGGTCTGCACCGCGCTATAGCGAAACACTTAACATTATCCAGGGCCAACTATACCTCGGACCTAAACCATAGACACTATTCTATTCCTAGAACAATAAGGTAGAGTTTTGTATAAATAAATTGAACTATTTGCGATACCTCAGCGCGCTCCCAGGCGGGCAGTCACGCCTTTTGGCTCTTCCTCGTGAAAATCTACATAATGCAGGAGATGCATAATAGAGTGATTTAAATTGTTTGTATTCTATGGAGGAATTAATGTTATTGGCTACTTACCATACGTTTATCCATATGACAATGTTGAATTACGGTAGCAATTGCGAAACGGTTGATCGTGAAAGCTGTGTTATGGTGTATTGAAACGGTAAATTTAATTCGAAATGATTATAAGTAGGTACTTAGTGTGCTTTCTGGAAATGATCAGTAGACTTCATCGTAAGATGGTACGTTGTACCTACAAAATAATCTGTTAATAAGATACCATCACTGTAGTATTGATTACATACACCTTATTAAAATAGATTCACCAATTTTAACACAGACAAAAACATAAAATCAGTAGCTAAATATAGAACTTATGGCAGAATTCTTGCTTTGCCCTTTCAAAAGAAAACTTCGTGGCTCTCTATAAAATTTTACTCAGTAAGTACCTTACTATAAAACCATAGAGATTATAAAACCGTGAAGTAGATGAGCGCAGGACCAAGACCTCTTTTGTATTTTAGGTTCGTAGTCTCTAAATCTGGAGAGTTCGTATAAAATTACTGGCAATTAAGAAAGCAACTCGAATTTCAAAGACGTTCTACATCGCCTATCACTTTACAAGGAACATCCATCGAACATCCCGACATTTTAAATTCAAAAATAGAACACTAATATGAATTAATAGGTGCGCGCACCGACGACGTGTTTACTTATACAGAGGGAAGAAAAAAAGAGAAAAAACAGATTATCCATGCTCCACATATTTTGTTTTCGAGTGTGAAAAATTGCGTTTTTGACGGTTTGCGGTCTGTTTTTAAGTAATACGAATATGGTGGAATTACCGTAATTTCCCGCATTCTGCAGCTGTGGGCCATGCGCCTCCAATTTCATAATCCATTTGTAGAACAAATTAAATCTTAAAAATACAAATGGCGAAGGCGTGTCGTCGAATTAAGGTTGTGGGTTATTTTTGTAACAATATTCGAAAATGAGTCTAATTTATTAAATTGCACATCGTCGATGTGGAAGACAGAATGGGCAATAGTTACAATTTGTCTTGTTTTGCAGGATATGAACTAAGAAACTTGTTTCTTTTGACTGTTCATTAATGCTGCGGTGTGGTGACGTAAAATAAAATTATTTCTGCCTGGACTTTTCTGTCGCGGGCTGTCAAACCTTGATTTATGAACAAAATTTGTTTTGTTGCCGTCATTTTACAAACGCGTCTGCCATGCTCGCTGGGTAAAAGACGCGAAACGTGATATTTGGTATTTTTACCAATGTAGACTGTAAGCCATGCTACGGGGGCTGTAGTGAAGATTTGTCTCAAACAAGATTGTCAAAACAAATTTTCAAATTCTCCCGCATTATTTCAAAAGAATTAGTTCGATTTCCACGGGAAGCATAATTTGTTAAGTTGTTTCCAATTCAGACAATAAAGATGATTCCGTGCTTCGGAAGGCACGTTAAGCTGTTGGTCCCTGCTGCCATCTGGCAGCCTAGTCGTTAAAGGAACCACGTCAGAGGCCGAGAGGCGGTTCCGAAGAACTCTGACACCAGGGTGTGAATGGTTGATTGACCGTGTCAGCTACACGAAATGATGATGATGACTACGTAGCATTATACTACATCAATTTTATGGTTCCGTTAAATTACTAGGATGCAAATATTCACTTAATAGGTATAGTAACCACGCGTTGAATATTGTATGACTCTGGCTACGGTTAAATACATTATCTGCATACGTATTGCATACAATTTGATTTATAGCTGTAACCTTATTTCAAAGTCGTAACAGCTGTTCGTAACTTATCCTGAACACACCCAATGCCATGTAAGTAGGTAATATATTATTGAAATTAATTAAATAGTGCCCAAGAATTGTTATGCGTAATACACATATATACATAAACAGAACTAGTGCATTCCTTACGAATGTATATTTAGACTACCTATATGAAAACTGTTTTATACATATTAATAACGTTATTTTATAAAGGTACATTAAGTAACTACGTTACTAGGATCAGGACGACTAGGATACTGAACATAGCATTTGCACAGAGATAAAAATAACATTCATCCCCATATAAAAAAATAGTTGAGGTTCTTGGCGGGAATTTCTACGGACTGCACTCAGGTTTGTTTTGCAAATTGTTTCTAGTGGAGTTTATAATATGAATTCGGTGTAATTTGGTGTTATAAATACCCATGTTTGGATTAACAAAAATAAAGTGTCATGGTGCGCGGCTGTAGTGAGATTTACTTATCGGGCTGGTGTTTGCTCCTTACTTCATCGTTTAAGATCAAGCCAGTGGATTCGTGGGAATTGTCGCCTTGTGTGAATTACACCATAATTTCGTTGATACATAAGCAAGAATAACTCGAAATATAACTAAAATTAGATACTGGCTAAAATTAGCTTCTGAATGAAGTTTGAGGGCCAAATAGAAGAAAATAAAAAAATATTGTTTTCGACGAGCTGAGTAATTTCTTCAAGGGATAGACAGGATCTCAAGGAAGCAAATAATCCTATGACGTTCAAAAAGCGATACATGTATCCTATTTTGAATAAAAAAAATCGTTAACACCAATCTGTATATTTAAAATCAGAACCTTTCGTGCGACTTCATTAAAGCATTCGATTATTCGATTTATCAGTTGAACAGGTAATGACGTTTTAAATTACAGACTGTAAATTGAAAAACTATTACGTAATCTCCCGTTTATCATTTAAATACGTTACCGTAACTTATTTTGTTTATTTAACGTTATTAAGTATCCATTTAACGATTTTCTTTAATCATCATTAAAATGAAGTATTACGTTATCGCCGTGTTGGAATAAGAATATTATTTAGTAAGTGTCGTAGAAGGTCAAATAATTAAAATCCTAAATAAATACTCCCACGTCTAGTGGATTTTTTAAAGCAAAAAGTATATAACCTCCATCTTTTCTTGAAAAAATTGTTTTACCTTCTATTATTTTTGACATGATTGCTTTAGGAAAAGCAATTTACTCTAATAGAGGGACTTTTGATGTATGGATTGATTCTTCTATATTCTTAAAAATTCATTATCGATTTTGCACGTCATATTTATTAGTAATACGTATTTTAATGACTCCATTATTCTATTCTATTTCTAGCCTATACTGTCCCACTGCAGGCCCAAGGCCTCCCTCTCATCATTCCAACTATTATGTAGGGAAAAAAGTTGTGAATTTATTACTCAAGCATTATATTTTGGTCACATTGTGTGACATAGCGAAATAAAAGTACTATCAATAAAACTATTTACAGCAGAATAAAAATGGTAATAAAATCAGTTTATCACCAATAAATCGTAGAGTCAACGGTATGCGCAGACGTGACGCTCGCGGAACTAAGCGGATTAGGGACCGTATGCCGTGTTGCATGCCTGGTGACGTTCACGAATTTACACATTTGTCATCGTTAGTGATAAACGTTTTAATGACGAATTCGAAATTTAAATAAATGCAACGACCAACGACAAAAGAACCTCTTTACAATGAGGACTTTTAAAAGAGCAGTAAAAAAAATAAAAGTTTTAGTGAGATAGGCGTTGATAAAAAGGCAAGTGTCAATGTCTTAGATGATACTAATTATTCTAAGGATGATACATTTTATAGTGACTATATATTTTAGATTTTTTAGTCCTTGTTCTGAGGATTTTTCACTAGGGCTTTATTTGACATTTGACTTGCATCAACGCCATGTAGTCCAAAAAACAGTAATAACCTTTTTTAAATGTCTTTTTAAAAACCCTCATTTCATTGTTATAAATTCAGCCAGTCACAATATTTTTATTACGTAGGTTTTTAGTGTTTGTAAGAAAAGAAACAACGCAATCCAGAATGATCTAGCTGCTACACTTTCCTCGCAAATCATATAGTTTGTTATTCTAGTTCTTCTTCTTCTTGTAATTAAAGCGCTAGGCTCTTGTCTATGGAGTAACTAATGACCTACATTCTTCTATTTAAAGCTAATATTTGTCCTTTCGCGTAAGTTTTAACGTTAACTGTATATTAACTTGTCTCAAAAAACTATCCCTAGGTCTTCCCTTTTCTCTCCTTCCTTCCACTTTCTCTTTCTATACAGTTTTGAAAAATTCATCGTGTCTCATAAAATGATCCAACATCTTATGAGACACAGAGACATGATCCCTCTTAAGCACTATAGATACTACGAGTATCTATAAAGTATAAAGTGAGCAATAATACATTGCATTCTTCTCTAACACCACATTTCAAGTCCTTCTAAACTCATTCTATCCTCATTCTTACATGTAACAAAGGGTTACTCACGTACAAAGTCAGCTACTGGCCGACATATTTCGACCTCATTCGGAAGTCTTCCTCAGGGCGAATGGGAATCGAGACGCGTACACGATGTCCCGTAGCTGATTTCGTACTTGAGTTACCCGTTGTATAATATTTTAATAATGTCTATATATCGCGCTAGTTTAATTGCAGGCTTATTATATACATTGAATCACCTGATTGTCTGATAATAAAGATGATTTCATGCTTCGAAAGGCACGTTAAGCCGTTGGTCCCGGCTGCCATCTGGTAGTCGTTAAAGGATCCACGTCAGAGGTCGAAAGGCGGTTCCGAAGAACTTAGACACCAGGTTGTGCATGGTCGATTGACCGTGTCACCTAAACGAAATGATGATGATTCCAATTTAAAAAAAAAAAAATCCTTATGGACCATCTTTCATCAATTGTTTAGTCGATAATAAATTATCGAATAAGACTAAAATAAACTATCTTTAACGAAGTACGTTACATTTGTTGCATCAGGGTGAGGATGACTGTGTGTGTTCAGTTCTGTTTACGTCCATCGTAACTACAGATGGACTGCTGAAAACGTTGTTTATTTTCTAACACACTTTCTTCCGACCCGGTGACCTGAGTCTAAATACGAGTCTTGATCGTAGTAACCCATTTTCTAGCATTGGCGACTGTTAACTGTTTTATGTAGTCTATTTATTTAGTCTGAAACTTTCAGGTGATGACTACTAAGAATGAAGCTGTAAAAATAATTTACAGTGAGTCTGAAATATGTGGTCGGTTTCTGTTAAATTATTGCTTGATAGAATTCATTTCATAGAATATGTTTTAGTAGTCTAGTAGTAGAATGGTTTCAATAAGTACTAAGTTCTTGGTCATCGTTTATTTTAAGCTTTTATTTAACTGGCCCCTTAGTTTGTTTGTGAGGGTCAATTAACCTATTTTCGAAGCACTTACCCTTAACCAATTAAGCTGAAAATTTGTGTACTTATATAACTCGTAATAACGATGGGCCATGGAACCATAGACCTGACTGATGACGGAATCGGAAGATGGCCATAGCCACTTCTAAACTAAAGAGGATAAACCCATTGTATTTGGGCTCATTTGATGTCTTGGCAAGCACGTTACAATTTGAAACTCGTGTTTAGATTTTTCAAAGGAAAATAAAAACACGACTGGTGGTTTAACTATACCTTAGAAAACTGCCCAGGCATTTAAAAGTTCGATGGAATAAAGAAACTCACATACATCATGCATGCATGGACTTTGAAAACAATACAATTCCTAATATCGAAAATATGTGATAATATTTAACCGAGCATTGTTATGCTATTTGTATAATTAATATAATTTATAAACTATTATTATAATTAATAATATTCCTGTTTATGACAGGCGTGTAAAAAGTAAAGACTATAAATTTTTATCCTTACTAATCCTAACTAATATTATAAATGCGAAAGTGAGTTTGATTGTTTGTGACGCTTTCACGCAGTAATTACTATCATGAAATTTTGCATACAAGTTCTCTGGAGTACGGAGAAGGACCTTTCATGTCGAAAAAAGTACTGTTCCCGAGGGAACGGTTTAGACGCGAAGCTGCAGGCGAAAGTTAGTTAAATTATAAATCACCATCAAGTGAGATGGGAGGCAAACGCCTAATCCAACATTTAGTAAAAAAAAACTTGAGCAAAAAAGGCTGAATTATTAATAAGATAATACTCAATGCAATAGTAAGTATAAGTAAAATGAAACTATCCCCTTGTACATGTCAATTCGTTAATTCGCTAATACAGCCAAAACGTGCCGCACAAAGCCACTTGTGGCCTTAACAGATTTGCGCAAACTGCCCCTTAAATTTGACACGCTTTGTTATTGGGGTTTGTTTATAAATAATGACAGCTGTGGATGTGGCTGTGGACAATCTGCTATCAAATCTTAATGATATGTTCATCTCTTGAGATACGGATCAACTTTAGCCTGCAGCTTTGCTCGCTTTAAATCCCTTTCCCCAATATGTGAATAAAAGACCTATAATTATAGTCACATACCTTATAACTCACTGATACTCTTATTGATCGCTTTCTATTTGCACTCTTTTTGACTTGTAAATATTAGTTACATGTCATATACACATTTTTGGCACTCTAGGTCTATTTGTTGTAACTTTATTATGTATTATAAGTACCTTTACTTTTATGTTGATCGTTCGAATGACATGCAAAGTAAATTGTCTCAAAGTAAATGTAGCTTTAACTTCCGCAAAGTAACACCTGAATCTATTAATTATAAGTACCTGTAGGTTGCCAGAATAATTAATTAAACATAAACTAAATCTTTGATGTTTATTCCATACTAATATTTTTGTTGAGTGGCCACGTCTACCATAAGTAAACAATACCTATTTAAGTATAGTAATAAGATGCATAAGCATCTAAAACACTTCTCTTTCTTTATATAAAAGGAAGTGTGTAACCTCAAATTCTCATTTTTTTGTTGTTAGGCACCGCATCTCAATTTTGTAAGTCCTTTAATTTGAAGCCGTGGTTTACAGTGTTGATGTAACTTTAGTAGATCTTTACCACTATTTTTTATTTGTTTTATTAACTTTTATTATACTGTTTGTGGACCCGAAGTAAATAAATTAAAAATATATATTTTTGACGATATTGGACGACAAGATCTTGCATTTCTATTTTTATTGAATTTAATCCTCGAGTAAAGATATTCTGGATTCCCATGTTTCATCACCGCGAATAATAGCGTTGCCGGATGTAGATGTCTACGGGAGATCATATTAAGCATCGATCCATCGTTCAGATACGGCGAGATATGACTTCGCGGCGGGATATTATAGCAAAATCTGTAGCATGCGTTTTGTACACGTTGAATTAGACGTTGAGTCCTAGTCGAGGCCCATAGACAATATCTCCATAGTTACGTCCAATAAATCGATGAACGCCGGCTGCACGTACGAAAAAGTGTCACATCTCGAGTGCAGCGAGAGCGCGAAATATGCGATAAAGACGCACGATCGGCCTAAGCGTTCAACTTGTGACGCATCTATCTCTCTTCCACCGTTATCACGTAAACTTATCGTCAGTAAACCCACTTTACAGACAAACATTTTTTTCTTGTATTTGAGTAATTGTGTCATGAATGTATCGTCATTATTCTCCATCTATGACAAATTTTAATAATTTTAATTAAGTATAATAATTTTAGCATAGCTATCCAACGGGGGAACACAACCAGCGTTCTTGCCACCATGCCACACGGGCAAGATTTCGAAGAAAATGGTTTCTAGGGCTCGTTCCCGAGGGATCGACATTGACGCGGGCGGAGCCGCGGGCGAAAGCTAGTAATATTATAAATGCGAAAGTGAGTTTGTTTGTTTGTTACGCTTTCACGCCGTAAGTACTGAACCGATCATCATGAAATTTTGCATACAAGTTCCCTGGAGGACGGAGAAGGACATAGGCTGCCTATGTATTAACCCGGGAAAAAGTACTATTGCAGAGGGATCGACGTTGACGCGGGCGGAGCCGCGGGCGAAAGCTAATATTGTATATAGTTAGTTTTAATCACTGTAATTTTAAAAATATTTTTATTATATGATATAAATACATTTTAATTAATAAAACTTTTTTACAAGCAACAAGTAGTTCGTAACCCCATATCCTCGCACATGTTTCCGTGTGTGACACTCCGGGACGTGCGGTCGTTGACCTGCCTGAAATACGCAGCCTTGACCGCCAGCCTGACACGGGTGGAACTGAAAAACAGAGGACATCTTATGTAGAAAAATTTTACAGGAAACTTTCAGGTATTTGTATTTTTCTACCTACTTCATGTATCATTCCGAAATCAGTACTAATACTAAAAATACCGGCCAAGTGCGAGTCCGTAACATATAATTATGCCGTATAATAAGTTTAAAATTATTAAAAGTATTTTTATTATATGATACATACATACATAGTATCACGTCTTTTTCCCTTGCGGGGTAGACAGAGCCTAGGTCCATAAGACCTAATGGACACATTTAGCATGTTGGAGGGCGTGTAGATGGAATATGGAATCAAAATAGTAATGGGTTCCTAGCCGCATCGCCTATAGACATGATTTCCGGCACATTTTAGCCCATTCCCTCGTTCAGCTTTTACGATCTGCGCATGGAATGTCAACAGGAAATTATATGATGTAACTAAAAATTTATGCTTTTCGCAATTTTTCCTTTATCTGTGCTATAAGACGTTGCTTCGTACCAAATTTCAAGATTCTGAGTTCAAGAGAAGTACCCTGTAGGTTTTTGATTCCTTGCGAATGTCGAAAATTTGCGGCATAAACAGCTGTATATTTTGATAGAGTTGGCTTAGAAGTTTGATATTTTCACAGCTCCAAGAGACAGTAGACCTGAGTATTTGATATTTTCAGCTTGATACCTCATCGCGTTTTGAGACAAAAGGTCTGACAGACAGACAGATGGACAACAAGGTGATCCTACAAAGGTTCCGTTTTTCCTTTTTATGTACGGGACCCTAAAAATATAAATTACGCAAATAAAGCTTTAATGAACATAGCGGCACGCACCGATGGTCCCGGACTCGATCTCCTGACAAATCAAGATGGAAAATGATGTTTATTAATGTATTTGATTTAAATATATGTAGTACTAGCTTTCGCCCGCGGCTTCGCCGGCTTTAACGTAGATCCCTCGGAAACAGTACTTTTCCCGGGATAAAATGTACCCAATGTGCTTCTCTTCCCGCGCAGACCGTAGAAGCCGGTCAAGGGAATGAATGAAAACTAAAGAACCATGACAATAGGCGATGCGGCTAGCAAGCCATCTTTCTCTATTTTGATCCCGTTTTCCACCTTTACGCCCCACCAACACGCTAAACATGGTCTTATGAGATTAGACTCTGTCTACCCCGTAAGGGATAAAGACGTGATAATATGTATGTATTTATGTATAATCAAATCAACTCCATGTCTGTATACATTGTATACAGACATGGAGTTGATTTGATGATGAAGAACTGCTCCTTAGATAAAACTAATCAGAGTTGAACTGGACGTCGTTTCCAGTTCAACTACATCAATTTCGATTCAAGGAGCTCGAAAGCGTATTTGGCGTGCGCATTATCATCGTTTACGCAAGTAAAGCAACCCCGGGCGTGAACCCCACTGAGTTGAGTGACCACAAGTAGCGCAAAAAATTCTTAAGCTCGAAGACACTTTAAGCCGTTGATTCCGGCTGTCATTATCAGATGGCGGACGTCAAGACATGTCAGATGCGTTTAGGCAGCTTGAAAAATCTGACACCAGTGTTGCCCACACATACGAAAATCATACATTACTACTTCGAACAAGATTTCGTCACTAACCGTGTTACCACATCTGTGCTAACTGGGACACTCTGGATCTGAGTTCGCGATCGTGTCGGCACAGGCCCCGGAGGTCGCCACGTGCCGCCGTTCCCACGCGCCACTGGGGGCGCCTCGGTGATGGTCTGGACTCCATATGTAGGGCTGCCAGAGGCTTGTCTGCCAAAATTCTCTTTTTAGGAAGCGAACTGTCATTGTGTAGCTAATGATAACTGGAACTTAAAGTAATGTGGTTTGCTATAGCAATGTCACCTGCCTCAAATTAAAAATACTTTAATATCAGGCCTAATGTTTTGTGACTATGTGATTTACGATCCGTGGTATCTAATGATTTTACTAATATTTAAGAAAACTGCATCAGCCTTACTATCCTTATCCTTACTAATATTATAAATGCGAAAGTGAGTTTGTTTGTTTGTTTGTTTGTTACGCTTTCACGCCATAACTACTGAACCGATCATCATGAAATTTTGCATACAAGTTCAAGGAGAAGGACATAGGCTACCTTTTATCTCGGGAAAAAGTACTATTCCCGAGGGATCGACATTGACGCGGGCGGAGCCGCGGGCGAAAGCTAGTAATATAATAACTTTTACATAACTCTAATGCTGTCTGTTTGCTACAAACGCAGCTTTGAAATATCTATCATTCCTTTTAAGAACGAAATCTCTTACACAGTAATCCTGGATCACGAGTCGAAAGTCTCAATAGGCTTGTTTCCTAAAAAAATACCACTTTCAAAAAATATTAGAAACTTATTTTTTCTTTTTCAATCATACAAAAGATGATAAAGATAAAGCGCATCAAAGTTCAGAAGTGGGGACAACAAGCCGGTTAAAAGTGTACCGGCCAGTAACGTCACGCAAAACTTTACTGGGCTATATCTTTATCAATTTTTGTCTGAATGCAATAACGAGAACTAGCGCGAACATACCGTTTTCTCCAGACGTTTCGACCAGGTTGCACCGGCTGTGCACTTTAACATAAGTGGTCACTGGATGAGTCATCCAGTTACCACTTTTATCATTTAGTATTATTGTTATATTAAGTAGTATCATATCACTTAGATCATTTAGTAAATATGCAGCGCGAAAGTATAAAAAAAATTGCCTGATTAACAAAAGAAAAAATACGTGTCCAATATTTTTCAGTAACCTACCAGAAGGACTAATTATTTTGAAAAATATTTTTTAGAAAACATGCCCCTTATAAATTTATATTTACTCAGTCCAAACCCTAGCTGTTGTGACTTGTGACCACATCGATCGTGAATTGGGAGCGACCACCACTAACATCATGTTTTCGATACCTAAGCTCTTATTTTCGTCATATGGTGTAAAAACAACGATATCTCCAAAACAACAGACACTGGATCAAAAACAACAACACATACAAGTTCACTGTACTTTAAAATGAAGCTATGTTTACTCGTTAGATATTTGGCTAAGTAGTATTATTTTTTTTTAACGAGCAGAGGGTCGCCTTATGGTAGGCGACTAGCGCTGCCCATGGACAACTGCAACACCAGGGTGTAACAGGAGCGTTGCCGGCCTTTCAAGGAGTTGGGGAAAGGACATGGGGGGAGGAAATAGGGGAAGGATGGGCCTCCGGCTCTCTCACTCACCGAACGAAGCATAGAAGCGGTAAAGCTACTACTCAAACGTCGATTTTCTGTGAGAGTGTGGTACTTCCCCGGACGAGCCGGCCCGTTCATGCTACTAGCAAAAATGAATTTTGCCGGTAGCGTGGCTCTACCACAATAAAAATGATGTAAAAATAATGTTGAAAATAAAGAATACCGACAGCCTTTTGTTTTTTTTTTACACCTATCTTAAGGACGGGTGCGTATTGATTGATATAATAACAAATTATATATTTTAATTTCAATAAAGTTCAAAAGATATAATGTTAACTTGACATAATCATTACTGATTATATTCTTAAAATCTATAACATTCATAAAATTTTCAATTCGAAAAGCATAAACTCATTTTTTATAACGTTTATGAATACTAAATATCACCTGTTATACAACTTGTGCAGTATACCTGCCAAAATGTATACCATTCAAAAAGTATAGTATTTAAAATAAATATGAATCAAAATCTATAAAATGTATACGTATTAAAAATATATAACAGAGAAAATATTCCACCTAATTATTATAGACCCATGTCTATTTTGCGAATTTGAATTATTTTAGTAATACCTACGTAATAAGTCAAATTCGCGCAAACTTATAAACTTCATTTTCTTGTAAAAAAAAATTGGAGTAGCTAGCAAAAGGTGCATCATTCAACCAGACTATCGATTATCTAATACTAGGTAATCGATTTCATCAGTAAAGCAAACGGAAAGTAATACAAGAAGTCATTAACTTCATAGGATTACATAAATCTATAACATACAAAAGAACTTATTACAATATTTTATTGCATGTAAATATTAGGACAAAGTATGAAATAAATAGAAAAAATTGTGATACATACAAAATGCGCGCGCATTTTGTATGTATCACAATTTTTTTTAAGTAGAAAGATATTTTTTACAATATTTTATTATATGTAAATATTAGGACAAAGATAGAAATAAATTTAAAAATTGTGATACATACAAAATGCGCGCGCATTTTGTATGTATCACAATTTTTTTAAGTATTTTTTTAGTATACTTATTTTTCTTATTTTTTTTAACTTATAATAGAGACTATAGCTCGAAGAAATTCGCACTCGTAATATTCAGATTTTCATTTTTAATATATTGTTATCTTTTTCTTGTTTCATTAATATGTTTTGCGTTTACGAGATCATCAGGTTGCTGTTAATTTTCGGCTAGGCGTTCTATAAAAATAAATAAGATAATTTATTAAACGGCTTCAAAAAAAGAGGAGGTTATCAATTCGACGGTATGTCTTTTTTTTATGTGTATTTGTTACACGATATCTTCGCCAATTGTGAACCGATTTTGATATTTCTTTTTTATTTAAAAGCCTTTACTACCAAGTTGTTCCCATTTTAATTTGGTGAATATAATGAGATTGAGATACTAGGTTTTTTAAAATTTAATTATTAGGTATATATTGAGCATCTTTTACCAATTAATTAGTATAACCAATGATTATAATCCGTACTAATATGTATATATTAAGTTTATTATACATAACAACTAATCGATGTTTTAAAGTTTATAACAATAAAACGGTATAATAATGGTTTGATATGTTGAATGATTGTTATAAATAAAGATTATAGTTTTTTTAAAGTTATTTCTTTCGATTTTTATCTTACTTGATAAATATACTAACCAAAATTATATGTTTCGTTGATATTTATCTTAAACTATATATATTTTGTGTTTATATGTTATATTATTTACCCCTTAAGGACACTGGTTTTTGAGACAAATCTTACAATACCTTTATATAAAAGATCCATTTAAATTAAGCGCAAATATGTTAAGGGCTGGGTCACATAGGTCAAAGAAATGCTTTAGTGACAAACTTTAATAAATCGAAACGCTAGTTTTTTTCTATATTTTTATACAAAATAATTATCTTTTTTTATTAAAATCGATAAATCAGCTGTTTTGGTTGTCGACGTTTTGGTTGAGTGACTTAATATCCATGGTAGCTATATAATTGTTAAATGTTGTTTGCCATTAAAGTGCTTATTTGTACAAAGGGTGTTGTTTTCGTTGGATTGTAAAAACCGATCGAGGGAATGGGCTAAAACGTAAGGAATCATGTTAATAGGCGATGCGGCTAGCAACCCACCACTATTTTGTTTTTTTTTTCAATCTTAATACCCATCAACATGCTAAACGTGGCCTTCAGGTCTTATAGACCTAGGCTCTGTCTACCCCGCTCGGGAAAAAGACGTGATACTACGTATGTATACTATATTTATTATAAGTAGACTACATGTCGTCTCGTTGAATATATTTAATGGAAGTGCTTGAACGAATTATAGGTCAAATTATGGATAATACTGCCGCTATTAAGTATTTACTAAACATATGCATGTTGTTGTCCGTGTAATGCATTGCTGTATGATATACTGCACTCTGCTTGATCAAAGCGTTGCATTAATTTAACGAGCATATTTCACGAGAACCAATCGTTTCCTTGCTTTGATGTTATAATTAGAAGAAATTCATGTTTCAGTTGGCTAAATATCCAGTTAGTGTTCAATATAAAGCGCTTATTTAACGCAATAAAATTTTGCAAGTCTTTCTCTTCTTATTTATCATCATCAGGTCTTTTTTGTCTCCACTGTAGGAGCATGACCCTATCTCTACTACCGTAGCCATACTTGGCCAGAGCAGACAGAGGATTTGGCCTACACTCTCCTCGCTGACCAGACGGGTTGGGGAGGTTTCATTGATGTTTATGAGCTTTGTTTAGCTTGTATTTCCTAAGTCGCCTCTTCCGACATCCACGGGAAGACTTGGAGTGGTCCTATTCTACTCTGCCCGAAACCTCACGGCTATCTTCTTATTTAAGAGCTCTTGAACCGAGCTCTAATTGTATTAAAATAGGGTCTCCATTTTCCCAGATCCTGTTTCCTTTTGAGAGTAATGATTAATATGAAAAGAAAAATAGTCCAGCGATCTCTGATTAAAAATAGCATTTATCGTATTTATCTTATACTCCCGCATATTTCCCGTCTATGAATTGGAACGCATACAAAAACAACATCCAAAGTGATACACGCGGCCGTCGGCTTAGCTCTACAAATCTATACACTAACACTGCGTTACAAATTACATAATCCTGGCTTACAGAACTGGCACACGTAGAGGCTCCATACTTTACTTGTAGAAATTACTTATCACTGACCTCAACAATAAGATCATTATAATTGCTTCAGCTATGAATGATGAAATGGCTCTATGTATTTTAACCAAACCGCAATTAGTTATTAATAAATTATTTTATTTCTAGTAGAGCCACGTTACCGGTAAAATTCATTTTTGCTAGAAGCATGAATGGACGACGACGAGCCGGCCCATGCCGACTCGTCCGGGGAAATACCACAGTCTCACAGAAAATCGACGTTTCAGTAGAAGCTTTACCGCTTCTATGCTTCGTTCGTTGAGTGAGAGAGCCGGAGGCCCATCCTTCCCCCCTTTCCTACCCCCATATCCTCCCCTCACTCCTTAAAAGACCGTCAACGCACCTGACACACCCTGGTGTTTCAGTTGTCCATGGGCAGTGGTGATCGCTTACCATCAGGTGACTTTCTCGTTTGCCTCGTTTGTCCTATATCATAAAAAACAAACAGCTAAAACTTCGACCGGGTTCGAACCCCGGTCAATTCAAGATGGAAAACGATCTTTTTCAGATTGACCTGGGTCTTGGATATTTATCTATATAAGTATCTATTATAAAATATAATATCGTTGAGTTAGTATCCTACGTACGACACAAGCTCACAACTTACTCTGGGGCTAGCTCAATTTGTATGATATGTACCTATATATTTATTTATTTTTTTAATATTTGTGTAGGTTGGTCCAGATTCTCCTCCTCTTCCTTGTTCATAAGGCACGTTAACCTTCTTGGTATTGGTTGTCAGGAGATGGACATCGTAAGCATTGCTCTAGGCGTCTGTATTTTAACTGTATGCCTGACCCTATAAGAAGAAAGACTGATCTTAATATATCAACAATGCGAAGGATTTAGGTAAGGTTTTTGCACAATGTTATTAGTTTAGCTACTAACTTGTTTGTTTAATTATTTATTGGTCCCGGCTATTGTCGTTAAGCTCAGAATAATAAAATCAGCCTGAAAAATTAACCGCTAACACATAAGAAAACAATATCGGGTCATGTTAATTTAACTATTGCACCATTTATTGATATCAATATACTTCGAAATCGGTTTTTTAGATGTCTCATCCCAAGTATTTATTATAAAGAGAATAAATCGAATAAAAACATAATCAAAGTTACTTTTATATTAATTTATTTCTTAACCGTAAATCCACCAGCTAGTTATCGCTGAGTCGTGTAAAGAAGGCTATTTGAAATAAGAACTAATTATAAGAAAACGTTATAAAATTACGAACAGACCGGATTTTAATCTATTTCTACACAATAATTACATAAAAAACCCTGAACGAGTAATAATCTTGATAAAAAATATAGATTGAATTTGTCTTTTTTGCTATTTGAAGCTGCTCACATAGGATACATAAAATATATGATATTAGATACGTCACTGGAAACCTTATAGTGAGTACTAAGAATCCTATGTGTTTTCATTAAAAAAAGATTACGAACTATCCGAAATTTTTTTCTAAGTACTGTTTCATACATGAAAAATGGGGTTTTCCGAGCAAAATCGATACCTCGGGTACTTAAACCAATCTTAATGTTTCTTTACAATGCGGGTAATTTTTAACCCTTGGTCCTGCTACCATCAGCGCGGGACTGGGCATAGTCTAAATGGCATTTGCCAGCCGTGCTACCCAAGGGCCTGGCTATCGGGGCTTGCATCAAGCTAGACGGTAGATAAGAGGGTCACCAGCTTTGGCCACCAAGATGTAAACTAGATAAGACAGGTATAGAAAAATGGTTGACCCTGGGCAACCTGGGCTGAGCTTAAAGCCTTCAGCTTTTTCTACTCCGTAAGGTTAGGATGTTATCCTCAACTGCCTGTCCGGTGGTTGTAGGTATGGCATCTATACGCGCGCCCGGCCTCCCAAGCTGCAACTTACATCCAAAACCTTCATTCCCTTCCTAGATCCAGCAAATTTCTATCATTGCTCAGCTTAAAAATGCTTCCGATGCGCAGCAGCGCCGGAAACACAAGAAGCCCAAGAAACTGCGCTCGCCAACCCGCCTGCCAAGCGTAGTGAGTACGACGATATCCTCACATTGACCGAAGAATCCTTGGGAGAGGCCATTGTCCAGCTGTGGACTTTTAGCGGCTGTAATGATGATGGTAATGATGATGTGAGTTCCTCTTGATACTTTCATAATTGTTTGTACGTAGATATCTCTAGTCTTCGTCTTCAAGTGTACTATTTCAATTGAAAATACTCAGCAAATTTTGTTACATGGATTATGCTGATCAGTGCTGACCCATACTGCTCTCCCACGGGGATGCGTGGAATGGAACGTTAGTATTATATTTTCTTTGGTAGCACTTTAAGGTATAAAGACTTAATTAATAAGACGTAGAGTCGCTTCCATAGGATACATAAAATACCTGAAATAACTTACAGCGCTGGGAACCCTAGTGGAAATCAATAAATAGCGCATTAGATAAACTGCCAGTTTCCTGTTGGGCACAATCCGAGATTGCATGTTAGATCACTGAGTTATTATTTTAAGCAACGACGCCGCTTCGCAACACACTGTAACAAATCGATGGAGTGAAATAGTGTTGCTAGCGCCATCTAGTATCGAATAGGTGAACTTGTATTGAGTAATTGAAGGTTTGAGTACCAAGCACAAAAAGATGTCATAAGTTTGTATTTATGACATCTTTTATTACCTAGTAGGTACTGTTAACGACTTTTTTTATGATATAGGACGCCAAACAAGCAAGCGAGTCACCTGATGGTAATTGATCACCGTTGCCCATGGACAACTGCAGCACCAGGGCGTGACAGGTGCGTTGTCGGCCTTTCAAGGAGTTGGGGGAAGGAAATGGGGAGGGGGAGGAGGAAAGATGGGTCTCCGGCTCTCTGACTCACCAAACGAAGCATAGAAGCGGTAAAGGTTCTACTCAGGCTTTATTCCTTATGGGGTACTTAAACGATACCTAGGTCCATTAAACCTTAAAGATGCATTTATAGTGAATGTGTTGTGTATTAGCCGCTTGTGTCGATATTTCTGAAATTTATTCCAAATCCCTGTGGTTCCCCTCCTTCCTAAGGGGTGTCACCCGAGATGGACCGTGCCCGCCGCTTAACCCCCCAGGTACGCTACTATACTTAATATTAGATTTTAAGTGACAATAACACTTCACAACACAGACGCCGTATTCTCCTTGGTCGTAACAAATAGGTCTATGATATTATCACCGCCATCTAGTGTTGAATAGCTAGACTTAAATTAATTTTGTTTGAAGGTTTGAATACATTTGTCACCAGATCTAAGTGCTCCAGTGGGCAATGGGTGTGATCATTGAATCGCTTACGTAAGCTAAGCATCCCACGGCGTGGTTCTCACTGGAATGAGTATTGATACAATGTGCCATATTGATACAATATAATATGCATACAAAGAGAAGACAGATGGGACAAAAACTCTCAAATTAGACTCCATGCTTCAGAAAACACAGAAATATAATATATGTAAGATACCTTTAGGCAGCCTGAAAAATTTGACACCAAGATGTTAGAGACATCAATAGTTTTCGGAGTACCTACTCGCCCAATAATTACGTTTTAGGCAAATTTTTCAGACTTTGTATTAGGTACTGGTATTGGTGAAAGATTTTCAAAATCGGTTCAGTAATAGTGTTTGAGTTTATTTATTACCAACATACGAACACAGAAATATTTCCTCTTTATATTATTATTCTAGATATCATCATCATCATTTCGAGTAGGTGTCACGGTCAATCGACCATGCATGTCATTCTAGATATAAGAAAACTTTTATTAGCATTTCGGGTCATGATATGTGTCGTAAACAATGTAACTACTTAATCCTTTATTTTCATAGTAGGTATTAGATACCATATAAAGTAACATGTGATCATACCATAAGTTTATCATAACACCCATGTAAGTTCTTAAATAGTAGTTAAATATCTAAGCACTAGGCAATATAAAGAAGTAAGTACCACACTCTCACAAAAAATCGACGTTTGAGTAGAAGCTTTACTGCTTCTATGCTTCGTTTGGTGAGTGAGAGAGCCGGTGGTCCGTCCTTCACACATTTCCTCCCCCCATGTCCTTTCCCCAACTCCTTGAAAGGCCGGCAACGCTCCTGTTACACCTTGATGGTGCAGTTGTCTATGAGCAGCGCTGATCGCTTAGCATCAGGTGACTCGCTTGTTCGTTTGCCATCCTACATCATAAAAAAAGTGGCTAAGATATATATCGATCGTCACTCGTTAAAACAGAATGTTATGTCATGTATAAATTTTGTACATGTAAAAAAGTTTTTTATTTTACGGGCTGATTTGATAGTTTGAAGTAGATCCTCTACTTCAAACTATCAAATCAGCCCGTAAAATAAAAAACTTTTGCTATGGGACCAATGCTGGGTCGACAACAACGATAAATAAAAATAAGTCATAGTACAGACGGAGGCAAATATAAATGTTACTAACGCCATCTAGTACTGAGTAGGCGAAGATATTCGAATAGTTTTCATTGAACGTAGCCATGTATCGGAGGAAATAAATATATGTATATTCACGTTATGCATTGACACCAAATTATTACTATATACCTGAATAAATTCGGAAGTTAAGATTTGGACTGGCGCTACTGGAAGCTTCAGATACCGCTTCTATTCTAAAGCGCGAATTTCTACATTATATGAATTTAAAATTTCATACTCTCGATACAAAATTACAATTTCGGTTTTAAATTTTATTTTTTATGTTTTCGTTTTTTTTAAAAACAGGGGGGCAAGGATACATATTTTTCGGGTTTTTTAAAAAAAATCTGGTGAGTAATCACTATGTGTAGGTCTGAACTATAAAACTATTTGGGTATTATCTTCTTATTAGGTTGTTTCATGCTGGTCTGGGAGAAAATAAAAACTTAGAATGTACCAATGTACCAGCTGCTTCTCTTCCCGCGCAGATAGTAAAAGCCAATCAAGGGAATGGGTGAAATTTTGAGGAATCATATATAGTAGGCGATGTGGCTAGAAACCCGTCACTATTTTGATCCCATCATCCACCTAATGCCCACCAACATGCTAAACGTGGCTTTTAGGTCTTAAAGATGTAGGCTCTGTCTACCCCGCAAGGAAAAAAGACGTGATAGTATGTATGTATTATCTTCCTCACTTTTTTATAAACCCACTAGTATATGGCATCAAAATCCCATTTTTATCCAGACAAATATTACGCTGAGGATACAAAATGCTCACATGAGTACCTACACTTAAGTTATTTATAGTAACATCGACAAGCCGCACCGAAATAACCGACTGATAGTCGGGAGCTTTGTTGTACTTATTTCGTGCTTAAATTCTGCGCCGGCGCCAGCCACAGACTAGATTAAGCTTTTAGGGTTCCGTACAAAATGACTTGTCTTGTCTGTAAGCTGAGTTGTGCTTTTCGAATCTGAATCAAGCAAGATCAGACCTAAGATGTGTTGCGGAGGTTGCTGTGGTGGCTGTTGCGGAGGCTGTTGTTGCCCCTGTATCACAATCAATTTTTTTTTTAAACATATGTTGGCTTAGGCATTTGTCTCTCATCTCACCTGATGGTACGTGACGATGAAGACGAGGATGTTACATTCCTATCTAAGAGATACCCATTTATTCTACTTTTGAATGTCCCAGAACTGTACTTGTCTGGGAATATAGACGCAGGAATATAATCTACAGGTGCTGTTACCAAGATTTGCTAGTTTCGAGGCTGCCCTGTTCCGCGGAGAATTTTGGGCTTCCTCGCATTGCCAGGGATTCCCGACGCCTCGGCACTAAGTTGGTCGTCGATATAGTGTCGTCTTGTTAAATAAAAGTAATATAATATGCTGGCTGTATATCATCCACCGTAATAATGGATGTAATAAGTTTTTTATTCTGATAATTTCAGCTCTAAAAAGTTCATTACTAGACAAAAGCCTCTTCCAAGGATTTTTCGTCCCATGGGGGAATATTGCCATACTCGCCATGTTTGGCAGGCGGATTGGTGAGCGCAGATTTTTCGCTTCTTGTGCTTCTAACGCTGCTCCCCATCGTAAGCTTTTTTAAGCTCGGGAAGGTTAGGAATTTGTTAGTTTAAAAAAGAGATTAGAAAATATTTTATACCACGGAACCCTTATGCAGGTACTAGTCCGGCCCGCACTTGTTTGATGTGTTTTAAAGATGAAATAGCCGACGGTATTACAGCCACTTTGAAATATTATTAGTTATTTTATCACTTTAGAATCCGCTGGATTGCTTTTAGATTTAGCTAATGGAATATTAATATTATTAATATTAAACAAGCTCTTGCCCGCAGCTTTTTGACGTGATAACGTCTTATAAATTAATGAACGCTGGCTGCACGCACCAAAATGTGTCACGTTCCGTGTGCAAGCGAGAGCGCGATACAGAGGCACGATCGGCCTAAGCGTTCGGCTTGTGACACATCTATCTCTCTTTCACCGTTATCACGTAAAATTATCGTCCATAAACGTCCTTCACAGACAACCGAGCTCCGTAGCGCAGTGGTTAACACGCCAGCCTGCGACACGAGGGTGCCCGGGTTCGATCCCCGCTCAGGTCAAGATGGAAAATGATCTTTTTTCAAATTGGCCTGGATCTTGGATTTTTATCTATATATATATTTGTTATAAAATGTAGTATCGTTGAGTTAGTATCCCATAACACAAGTCTCGAACTTACTTTGGGGCTAGCTTAATTTGTGTGATTTGTCCGTATGTATATATATTTATTTATTATTTAACCAATTTTTTTATAAGCTGGCTTATCTTTAGTGACACTAACCTTAGAGTCTTAGGAATATTTCAGGATCATCATTTCAACTGCGAAGGGTCCAGACAAAGCTCTCTCCCAAGGATTCTTCCAACCGGTCGTATTGGAAATCCTTGGGGGAGGCCTATGTCCAGCAGTGGACTTCTTGCGGCTGATATGATGAAGGATTCTTCGTTCCATGAGAGGATGTTGATATACTCACCACGCTTGGCAGGCGGATGTGCGAGCGCAGTTTCTTTAGCTTCTTGTGCTTCCGACGCTGCTGCCTATCGAAAGCATTTTTAAGCTGGGGAAGGATAGGAATTCTTTGGTTTTGGGAAGGTATCTTGAGTAACTACAACTTACACTGAAGTCTTAGGAATATGTAAGTATTTTAGGAACTTTCGGTCGCAAGAAGCCCACTGCTGGACAATGAGGCCTCTCCCAAGGATTCTTCGTTCCATGAGGATGTTGACATACTCACGCTTAACAGACGGTTTGTAAATACTTTTTTAAAATAAAAATTAATATTTAAGTGGGCTCCCAAACAACAAACAAGTTTTTTTGCCGTTTTTATAGATTATGGTACGGAACCCTTCGTACGCGGAGTCCAACTCGCAATTGGCCGGTTTAGGCGTTAAGTAAAATCTTGCGACAATTTAAAACATCCAGTACCTACTTACGAGTATTATGTTACATTCACACTGACGTTACCCAGACATATGCCATATTTAAACGATATCATTACAGCACAATGGTCCCCATATCCGTCTGTACGGCTCAATCCAGGTTATTTCATGCTCAATTTGTTGCTTGCATTGTGGTAAAAATTTGGCGACAATGGAAGTTGCGAGCGTGACTGCTAATTCCGTGGTTGTATGGAGCTTGGGAAATTTGCTTAAAAGCTATATAATCTGCTTTTGTCTGTCTGATAATAAGATTTTTACGTATTCCTTCGCTTAGTGCGACAACTATTTGATTGTCGCGGATGTTTGACTCAGGATTACATGTGACGAAATCTACAAACGTATTCGGAATGAGAAACAGTTTAATATCCACAAACTGTGGGACCTTGTAAGAAGTACAGACTCAAACTATGTACATTTACTTTGAGATCCATAACTTACGAAAAAAAATTGTCCGAAAAATGTTAATAGATTCAGGACCAGAAACTTCTGGTGGCGGAAGCACGCAAAGTAAATTATCTCAAAGTAAATGCAGCTTTGACTTCCGCAAAGTAACACCTGAATCTTTAAACTATCTTCGAACTACGTAACAGTTTTTCCCTACTAGCACAAACTGCAGAGAACAAGGACCTAGATGACCAGTGTAATAGTATTAAAATTACTGACTCTGAAGTTAGCTCCACCGTTCTGGGTCACGGATCCCACAAACGTGACGAATGTATTTCACAGGGAACTTGTGACCTATATAATGCTAGAAGACAACTCCATCTTAAACTTATTGAAACGCGTAACGAGACCTAAAGAGCGAACCCTAATAAGCAATACCGCCAGATTTGGAAGAAAATATATCCCAGCACATGCAAAGACTGTGAAGTAACAGTATTGCAGATCAAGCTTTGTGCTGCTAATACGGGCAATCCGAAACAGCTTTACAACGCCAAACCTCTTGACAGGAAACCGTCGTTTCGAGAAGAAACCATTAGAATAGAAGGATGGACAGCTCTTTGCGTCGTCTGAAGCACGCTTTTTTTTTTTAGTTAGCGAGATGATTTCGAGAAGGTGTTCCAAGCTCCTTCATTGGCTTCGGAGACGGGAGAGATCAATGACGCCCCAGTCTTTTGATGTTGAGATCGATTCACCTACAGAAAATTAAGTGGCCAACGCCATACTCTGGATAAAAGATGGAAATCTCCAGGACTTTACTCTATAACTTCGGAAATTATCTTGATTGACACATTATCGCACTAATATTCATCTCGAATTGGTCTGAAGGTTCGAATGGCAGAGAATGCCTTATGGCATTAGGTCCACCTATTTGTACGTTTTTTTGTGCAATAAAGTTGAAATAAATAAAAAATGCTCAAAGCAGACACCGGCAAAACACTACACCTTTAATTGTCAGGATTTGAGAAGCTAAATAATTATCTGAGGACTGCAGTAAAGGGCTATTAATTATTGCACCAAAAAAACAAAGAATTAAGTGAATGTAGCAACTGGAGAGGCATCCTTAACTATCGACTTCGTTTAAAGTCTTTTGCAAGATCATAGTGGACAGGTTGCCAGAGGCTGTAGAACCTCTGCTGCGCACTAAACAGGCTAGATTCCGGCCTGATCATCTTCATCATCATTAGTTGCAGAACTATCTTCTTGTTGGTGGAATATTTTCCATTTTTCTTGATTGATCATGAACTAACCAAATTAATACTTCTTGTATCATGCTTCAACAAGCATCCGGATTCCATAAAAAGCTTCGAAAAAGCCTTTGCTACGTTTAGCCAGTTTATGATTTCGCTTGATCTCCATTGGTATCACCCTAGATCATAAAACTTATCAAGACCATTCACATATCTGTAGAGATATGTGTATAATGATGGTAAAGAATGTGGTAAGAGTCTTCTAGGCAGATCGTCCACATTTCGCGGAGATGCTCGTAACAGTAAATCTTGGTCGTGCGCGCTGTGCGCCCGGCGCGGCATACTAATGCAGGGGACACGTTTACAATATACCACGGGATTTAACGTGTGATTTTATACTGATCATACGATAAATTTGTTAACTTTGTTGAATCTAAAGACTTTATATGATCTACAGTGTGTAACAAAAGGCAAAGTTATATTTGAGGGACATGCTTGATCCATGATATTGAACGACACCCTGTGTTTTATTCCACCCTATTGTAATTTAATTCAAAGAAGTGAGTGTAAGAAACGTTTTGTGCACAAGTATAAATATCTCACTCTCTCTCTTTTTTACCATTTTTGACTGCAGAAATTTACGAAAGCGCGATTAAAAACCCAATATATAAATAAATACGTTTTTTAAATAGGTCATTTGAAGCAATCGGCTAACGGATCATTAACGCCTACCATAAAAATAACTGCTTCCTCCTCCTCTTCTTCATCCTGGCGTTTTCCCGGTTGCGTCTGTAGCTTTGATGCTTCTGAGCCCGAGAAGTGCTATTATAACAGTATTCATGCTGTGGTATGATCTGGCGGAAGTTTTTGCCAGCTGCCTGCCTGGTCTTTTGTGTATATCCAGAACCGCAGACAAATACGTCCTTCTTTAACTCCTCTGTGCCGTCTAATGTACTTCTGAAGGCACATTAGTCCTAATTTGATGATTATCGGTAAGTTGTATAAAATTAATTTAGTCCCCAATATTTGCCAAATACGTATGTATGTATGTGGCAAATATAGGTGTGTAAGTAGTTCAAAAGTGTCTTAAATTGTTCCAATTTAAATTTCTAGCACAATATTAAATAAAGTTATACATAATTCTTATACATAAAAACACTTATCGAAAAAAAAATCGAGGGACTATGGAAACAGATCAAGTGAAGTCGGTAAGTATATGAAAAGTACGGGTATAATAATGCACGTATAAAAATGGTCGTGGAAAGCCGACGAAACTTGCGAAAGTATTGTATGATTTAACTGTTTCTTACAATGCATGACTTGGAAATTAATACGGTGGATAATGGTGTGTTATTGTGCAAGGTTCGGGACGTGAGAAATTCCGATGGGCTATTGTCAAAAGTACAAATATTTTGTTTTGCTAAGATACTTGTATTTGGAATGAATATCTGATAGAAACTGTTCACGCCAAGTAAGTGCAAGAACTAAATATTCCTTTACTAACCGGCTTCTAAAAAAAGAGGAGGTTATGAATGCGGTATGTTTTTTAGGGATCCGTTGTGAACAAGGAAACTAGGGGTAGTTTCGCCATGTCTGTCCGTCTCTCCGTCCACCCACAGTTATACTCAGAGACTATAAGTACTAGAAAGCTGTATTTTAGTATGGATAATGTATATTAATCTTATATATTATGTATATTAAGTAATATAAATTAAAGTATAGAAAAAAAATTGTGTATTCCATACAGGTAAAGAGGGACTCATTTTTATTTTTCTTGACCAACCCAACGTGGGGGTGTTGTTGAAGAGGTCTTTTTAAAATATTTAAAGCAATAGCAAATTTTTGTTAGAGTCCAGTCCCCCCCTATCTACAAAATGGCTGTAACTGAACACGTGAAAAAACTCACAGCATTAGTTTATACAACAAAGTGAGCGCAGTGCAAAATGGTTCAATAGTTGAAGCATGAAAAGAACAAAGACAGAGTTACTTTCGCATTTATAATATTAGTATGGATAGTATGAGTGGACAAAAAAATAATGGCGAAACGATGTTCGCCGGGACAGCTAGTGTTTATATAAACGTCATCGATATAAAGGTCAACTCGTCCCATGGCCGTGCATTTCTCCCATGCGATTTGCCAGCTCATTGGCCACCAACAATGGCTGCGCCTATACAACTATACAACACTAATTCGCGGACAGTGGTCAATGAGGTTGTTTGCTTTGTTGCTTTTTCGCTTGTTGTTCGTGCGAAAATCCATTCAGCATTGTTGGAGTGCCTATCTAAATGCTGAATATAATTTATGCACATAATAAAAACCGCGTTTATAACCGTGTGTGTAGGGATTGCAATTTATTGCAACGAGGCCTGAGTTAAAAAACATCCTCTAGATCAGTGATTCCCAAAGTGATTGAACGCTAGCAGAAATAAAATTGAGGGATCGAGAGTTGGAATTTAAAAAACAAATGTTTTCGTCGTCATTCCTTGTTGAATAAGATTTTGTCATTTGTTACAAACCCATTAACAAAAAAAAAGAAGCACATTGTAACAGTACAAGAAGATTTGCTACCAACATATCCATACATAATATTATATATCCGAAAGTGAGTTTGTTTGTTCGTTACGCTTTTTGTTTGGCCGTAATTACTGAATCGATCATCATGAAATTTTGCATACCAATTGTCTGGGGTACGGAGAAGGCCAGGGTATATTTTATCCCGGGAAAAAGTACTGTTCCCGACGGATCGACAATGATGCGAGCGGAAACGCGGGTGAAAGCTAGTTCCTCATAAAACAAAGCCAAATCTTAAAATTTTGCTGTCAATCCATCAAGTAAATACCTCTTATTAAAATTATGACAAGTTTTTATAAGCTTTTATTTAATTTCACGTGTCCCGATGTTTGTGTATAATTAAATCTTGCGGGTTAAATGTAGAAATGTACCAGTAGGGTTTCACCAAGTTTGGGCACCTCTACTCTAGACCTACCTGGACTTTTACCTGATCCATTTTTAGATTTTTTAGGCCATACCTATCGTTTGCATGCACGCCATTCAATTTAGCGTTTTCCTTCTCCATTATGGACCGGCTGCCTTGACGATGGCATGTCTCCATCCAGATTTGAAAAACTCTATGACTATTAGAATTCCACATCATCCCCGATGAACATAGAATATATTTTTTTAAATGTTAAGAATCCGTATGAAAACTTCGATTATGTAACCCAAGGTGTGAAAAAATACAATACTCGTAATACCTATGCGAAGCCTAGCCAAGAAGCTGGTCGCTATTATTAAATATTACATAAATAATGATCAAATGAAGACTGTCAAAGATAATCAATACAAAAAAGCTTATTCTCAAGTAATTAATCACATTCGTCCTGGTTGCGAAACAGTAGCCGAACGATCAGTCAGTCAGATTTAGATCACAAATAACTCGCTGTCGGTCTAATTACTGATTCGTGATCGACTGGCATCAACTCGTTACTGGGTAATTATTATTAGTGCACTCAGATGCAGGGTAGCCATTACGAGAAATTTATTAATAAAATCTAAATGAAATAGCTATTGGAGGACTGAGATAAAATATAGCACCTTATAGCAAATTCCAAATTCATATATTTTGTGAACATAGGTAGTATAGTATACAAGAGCGAGTTTCTCTATGTTCCGCCATAACGCATACAAAATTTATCGAATACTTAGGTGTGTTAGTCTTCACATACATATAACATTATAGAAACAATATCATGCACAATTATAATCTATAATGTCAAGTATATAAAAATATAAGAAAAACTCTTTATTGCACCATTATCATAAGATATAATATAATATCATATTAATTGGGAAAAAAAATATTCAATATATTATTTGGGGTCGAGACACTTGGTCCGTGGGGTCCATATCAGCTCACAAACTTTTCAAGTTTGTGAGCAAAGGCTGGTCGAGGTGTCGAATGACCAGAGGGCTGGTAACTATCTTTTTTTTTTTTTTATTTATATCCGACGGCAAACGAGCAGACGAGCCACCTGATGGAAAGTGGTCACCGTCGCCCATGGACATCTGCAACACCAGAGGAGCTGCTGATGCGTTGCCGACTTGCTCAACGAATAAGCATTGCCATTCAACGTGGCAATGCTGCCAGTCTTCTGGGCACATTACCGCAGGGCAATGACCTGAGTGACATTTTTTATTTATAGTTAGGTTTTATTTATTGGTTAATTATTCAATTAGTAGATAAATTAATTACTTTGTCAAATTTGTCATTAAGGATTCATTGACCGAATAATATGCTTTGTCAGTTAGGTATTTAAACAATTCTCTCTTATAAGTAATAAAATTATTAGCATTACGTATATTTTTAGGCAATTTGTTGTACAATTTTGGCGCCATTGCATAAACACTCTTGTGTAGAAATGTAGTGTTTGTATGTATTAGAAGTAGCTTGTCTGACCGACGTTGACTCTCTACACGGTGAAATAAATTAATATTTTTTTTTACCAAAAATAACAGATCTAAAATATAGCATTTAATAAGCACATGTCATTTTACGATGATATGAGCAATAAAATACGTTGCTTGGTTGCTGCGTTTCGATTTCACGGTCAAACAAACATACACTTTACACTTTCATATTTAAAAAACCTGAAGTCCACATATACACATAAAAATAGTGTGTGACATAAAAACACATAAAATAGAAGAAACACTCAGTTCTCTCTACCAATCATAGTAATATGAGCGTTTACAACACCAACAACCTAACTTTTACCAATAACCATATATCAGAAGAAGACCACGAGCACGATTGAGGAGCACGATGGTCCAGTGGGTCTAAACGTTATTAGCGCTTATGTACGCTAAGCAACTCCGGGTGCGGTACCCACTGGGATGGGTGACCGCAAGTGGCATAAAATATCTCGAGCTCCTCCGTGCTTCGGAATGCACGTTTAGCCGTTGGTCCCGGCGACCATCATTGACCATCATTGAAGTCGTTAAGCTATGTCTGATGCCTTAAGGCAGCTTTAAAAAATCTGACACCCGTGTTGTAAACACACAAGAAAATAAACTAAGAAGAAGACCTATTTACAAAAATCCTGTATGTAAGTCAACCAAACCAATACGGTGGGCAACCCTATACAGTGGGATTGATCAACCATGAAAGTAAGCTTTCTCACGGTGATTGCAGCTGCTAATTTCTTAGAATCAAACTATTTACATGAAATATTGTAACTAGAAAAGGGAAACGCAAGAATGCATGCTTAGCCAGCTGATTTCCGGTGGGAAAGGATGAAATGGACAGTGAAACTGCAGGTGAGTGAGTGACCTTCGCGTCTAGTGTTGCCAGGTGTACCGATTTGCACGGGACGTCCCAATTTTCAGGGGTCTGGAGACCCGTCCCGATTTGTACCTGATCGGGACGTTAAATGTCCCGATTAATCAAAAAATGAAAAAGCATTTTCATAAAAAAAAAATATATTTACGCTACGTAATTTTTACTCATTACATCACTATGTCAAATTCAAAATGGCACACATCAGCGTCACATCACTAGCGCATCGCATGAACGAGAGAGCGTAATGCACTAGTAGTTTAAAACGCAATAAATTAAATAAACCCTTGTTTTTAGGTTTCCGTACCTCAAAGGGAAAAAACGGAACCCTTATAGGATCACTTGGTTGTCCGTCTGTCTGTCGGTCTGTCGAGGCCTTTTTCTCAGGAACGCGTAGAGGTATTAAGCTAAACTTAAACTCAAGGTCGCTAGAAAGCTCAAGGTCGCGGTCAAAGAGCTATGGAGAGGGCTATGCTCGGTGTTTCTCTGCGAGATCGAATCAGAAACTAGGAGATCCGTAGAAGAACAAAGGTCACTGACATAGCTCAGCGGATTAGCTCTTTGAAGTGGCAGTGGGCGGGGCACATAGCTCGAAGAACCGATGGCCGATGGGGCACAAAGGTGCTCGAATGGCGACCACGTACCGGCAAGCGCAGCGTTGGACACCCACCGACAAGGTGGTCGGACGACCTAACCAAGGTCGCAGGAAGACGCTGGATGCAGGCCGCTTCCAACCGGTCATATTGGAAATCCTCGGGGGATAGGGGGGGGGCCTATGTCCAGCAGTGGACTTCTTGCGGCTGAGATGATGATGATGATAATATCAAATACTCAGGTCTACTGTCCCTTAGAGTTGTAAAAAAATCAAACATCTAAGGCAACGCAATCAAAAGATACAGCTGTATATGCCACAAATTTTCGTGTTTTTTAGACATTCGCAAGGGAATCAAAACCTACAGGGTACTTTCCATTAACTCAGAATCTTAAAATTTGGTACGAAGCAACGTCTTATAGCACAGATAGAGGAAAAATTGCGAAAAGCACACATTTTTAGTTACATCATATAAAAATATCCTTATCATTATTATCCTTATCCTTATCCTTACTAATATTATAAACTAGCTTTCGCCCGCGGCTCCGCCCGCGTCATTGTCGATCCCTCGGGAATAGTACTTTTTCCCGGGATAAAAGGTAGCCTATGTCCTTCTCCGCACTTCAGAGAACTTGTATGCAAAATTTCATGATCATCGGTTCAGTAGTTACGGCGTGAAAGCGTAACAAACAAACAAACTCATTTTCGCATTTATAATATTAGTAAGGATAACGGTACGGAACCCTTAGTGCGCAAGTCCGAATCGCACTTGACCGGTTTTTTTGTTTACTGTCCCGATCTGCAACCCTAAATCCTGTTTTTTATTACCTCATGTACCGATTTAAAACAAATCGGATGGCAACACTTTTCGCGTCACAAGTTACTGAGTTGATATGATGACGCTTGTCGCTCCGGGTGACTATAATCTTCTTGACGGCGACTCAGATAAACGACAGCGTCTACTATCTTTCAACTTGTTTTCGTTTTACCATCGTTGAATTATAATATCTATGGCTCAACGATGTTCTTGGGTGGTACTCGGCTTGATGTTGATTTGATCTTTAAGTTAAAATGTAATAAATAAAGCTCTTCAAAAATAAATATATATATAGACAGCAAACACACGAGTAGCACTTTGCTGTCGACCATCCAACAGCAAACTGCAGCTGTCGACGCAGCAAACTACAGCTGTCGACGGTTGCAGTCCATCCATGTCGACAGCTTTGTACAGGAGACAGTGACTATTCAGTATCAAAATGAACTTCGAGGAAGAACCACTATTGCTGCTTTTGCTCCGTTGACGTAAACGTAAAAGACGAAATCGTTCATTATTGGTTTTAGAAATATTAGCATACAAAGAACTTTTTCTAATATTTTTACGAAAATATTACAAAAAGCTTTTAAATTATTTTTGAATGTCGATTGCTTCATTTGACGAGTTAACTGTCTTTTTAAGAGATTCAGTAGTTCGTAAAGACACTTGTAATGTGGGAAAGTATTTCAGCTGAGGAAAGGATTGCCATGACAATCCGGTAAGTAATTTTGCTAATTATAAACTTTTATTTTTTATTTTTTTATGAGATCAACAAAAATACTTCCTATAATCTGGTACTATATAATTCCAATTCATAGTCATATTTCTTAACCGATGCAATTACCAGGTCTACATCGATAACGTTACCAGCCATTTTTATACTGCGCGCGCTTGGGATATTTGTTTATTTTATTTTATTTTATTTACATAGGAAGACAAAGAGCTACAAAAAAAATCACAATAAATAACAAGTATAACAACAATATAACCAATTATAGGTCCTCACCAATAGAAACAATATATGTTAACAAAAAGTTGAACATTAAAACGCTACTAAAAAGAAAACAATAACATCATACTATTATAAAACAGCTACAAGAGGTCAGTGTACCTTTATCAAAAATGTTATTTGGTAAATTTCCTTTCTTAAATAAATGCACTAACATTATCAGGAAAGAAATAATCTAGCCATTACATTACTGGAGCAAATGCTCATAAAGTATCCGTTTAGCTTACGCTTGCAGTGAATAGATCAATGTCGATATTTCTAGAGATATTATTAAAATTGTCACCCGTACGCAAAATATAAGAATTCTGGCGGTAATTCGTAGATACAACTGGAATGTAAAGAGGGGGGTTAAATCTGAGTAATCTAGATGGAGCATTCAACATAATTTTGGATAACAATTCAGGAGAGTCCACTAGGCTAGAAGCTATCTTCAATAGAAATATTATATCAGCGACATTTCGACGTATGTTCAAGGGAATGAGATGATGCGCTTTACACAGATCTAAATAATTTTGAGAGCTATAATTCCTCTTGAGATTTGTACTCGACTGACGGAATCATTCCGCGCGCAGCACGCATCAGCACGCCGCAGCATGCCGCGGCTATCTGTCATCATTGGACGCTCGCGCCGACGTGAAGTTGAAGCTGCCGCTGCGACGCAAATCCTATGTCGACAGCTGCAGTTTGCTGCGTCGACAGCTTGCAGTTGGGTGGTCGACAGCAATGTGCTGCTCGTGTGTTTGGTGCCTTAATTTTCCGGTTGAATGTTAACAACGCATCGCATAGAAAGATTACGCGCGCAAGCGTCTCGCCGTTCTTTCGTTTATGAATTTAACAAACATAAACTTACAAATGTACAGGACATTATAAACTTTAAAAATATTTTTTTATTTTATTTATTAACTCATGTCGGAACTCGTAAAACAAACTTTGTTTATGATGGTTGGCGATGGTGAATGGCGAAATTATTAGTGTTTTACAAGTAACCTGTATTATAAACATATGCATTGTACTTTGTATTGGCACTAGTGTTGGCCAATCAATCGCATATTATGATATTACATAATAAAAGTAAATCGCGAACTAAGAGAACGCTTATGTAACAGTGGTTTTGAAACATCTTCCTTACGTTCGAAGTTTATTTTTTTTTTTAGTTAATAATAGTGTTTTTTCGTCGTAGAGAAAATAAATAAAACCGAAAAATGTAAGTTGCACACACTATGGGTTCCGTGCAATCATCATTACAGTCACAAAAAGTCCACTGCTGGACAACGGCCTCTCCCAAGGATTCCTAGTTCTATGGGAGGATAACCACACTCACCTACGAAATTAAATAGATACTTAATGTTGATCTTAAATTTTCTTCAATGCTGATCTAAGAGAAAATAATAAAAGTAGAATGTTGGGCCTTCTGCTGACCTCTGAACCTGATCGATACCAAGTGGCAGTCTCAGCTCCCCTTGGGAGTTCTGACCACTGTATGGTGAAGTCTTTTCTTACATGTCCCCCACCCGAAACATCCTAGAGGCATTAGACGGGTGTGGCGATACAGGTCAGCGGGTTGGGATGAGAGCATTTCTTAGCATCTTACTCTTGGCTAAAAGTCTGCTTTTCTTCTGGCGATCCATCGAGCTGTTCAAGCGATTTTGCCGAGGTTGTCGGTCTGGCGATGGAATACTATATTCCATTCTCGGATCTACCCTCTGGTATCAAGGCTGAACCCTGGTTCAATGCTGACTGTTTGAAAGCTGAGGCCATTGAATAGTCAGCATACCAGGCTTGGCCCGACGCTAGAAATCGCAGAGCTCCGGATACGCACAAAAAGAAAGAAGCCTGTACCTCTGCGACCAAGTCCTGCAAAAAGCGCATAAAAAAGCTCGCTTTGACCACATAGGCTGAGTCTCTGCAAGGTAATGGAGCGTGTTATAAACAAGGCATGCTGACATACCTTGAAGATAATGATGTTTTCAGTGACAATTTCAGTCAATACGGATCCCGCCAAGGATCTTCTTGTGTATTCCATGCATCTTTGGGGTGAGGCCCTTGAAAGACATGGTGAGGCACTTGTTGTCTCAACTTGTCATTTTAAAGGCATATGACAGGGTTTGGCTCCTTCAGGGGTCTTATAGCGAAACTTCCCTCCTGCGGTACCCCAATCAGTCTTTGAACTTGGATTTTTGATTACCTGTGTAAACGGTCTATTCGAGTAGTTCTCGACGGCTGCCCTCTGTACCTCAAGGATCTGCACTTGCCGCGACGCTTTTTCTGCTACATATTAACGATCTGCTAAACCCGGAATTATTGGGTACGCATACGATAGCACCGTCGGGAAAAATATTTTTCCAAGTGCAAGGAGTGACTGACAGGAAGAAACCGTAAAAAGATGATCTTAAGGCGATACCACTGCAAATAAGGTCGTTCTGAACCTCATTTATCTCGCAAAATACTTAAATTAGGAGTTTCAAATGTAAGTAATATGATTTTTGACTATTTCATCTCCAAAAATTGAAGATGAAAACACTTTTTGATAAAATTTTCTCGATAGAAATATTTTTTGAAAAATGGTCTTCGTTTGTAGAGTTTTCTTTATTGTAGCTCAAAGAGGACGAATTAAGTAATGATTTTTAGACTAAAAGATAGGTCATTAGTAATTCATCAAAATTGAAATATGAAAATACAATTAACCGGTCTGATTTTATACAAAATAGAAATAACGAATTTGGCGCTTACGTTTTTTTGTTTGAGCGACTCGAAACTATACCTATCTCATCATTCACGAGCTAAACCGCCAAGCGCTATCCCTTGCGCGCACTTGATCAGTCTGCGTACGCCTTTGCCGAGCGATGGTCTGTGCAAGTCGCTGCGTTGAAATTCTAATCTCGCGAGCTTTTAATTAAATATTCAAATTTAATCTATAAAATGTATGTACCTACCTAGTTTGTTATTATTTCGTTTAGTCTTCGTTATTTTAGTGTTTAATAATTTTATATAAGTATTATAGTTTTTAATTTCGGCATTACCGTGTAATAATCATGGGCAAAGTGAATAAAAACCTAGTCAACGAGAACGTGTCGGATATTACTAGGAAGGAGCCTGCCTGCCTAATGAGGGAAAATAGATGGTGAGTACCTACCTGTCCTATCTACCTGTGTACCTTCGTAAAATATTATATATAATTTTATTTTGTGGGGGAATAAAAGACTAAATCATTACAGATCATATTTAACTTATCGGTCATATTTATTTTAAATCGAAGTGGGTTGGCAACTACTTTGATAAAAAAATCGGCATTTTTTTACACCAGCTGCCTACCTGATGTCAATTCTTTTTGGGTATGCTTTTGCACGTGATGTCAGAGCCTTGTTTTCTATTAGCTGCCTCATACGACATTCATGGGAAAAGACGGGGTGTTCCTAGTCATACTAATAATTTATTCATATATACATACTTACTCGTAATATAGTATCGAGCCCATCGGATGAAGTATCGGGTAAATAAGTATGGAAATAACAATGTACCTTATTACGTAAACATAAATTAGCTAATATAAAAATTCCTACTGTTTTCAGGACGAACAAAATGCCTCGTGAGTTTAGAATCGGAGGTCCGTTTGTCCGAGTCGCCCCGCGCCGCCGTGCCGCGAACGCAAGAACAGGGAGGTGTAATCAAGATGGAGTCGGAGCTACGAATTTTTGATTTAAATGAGCAAAGTATTATTCCATCATCAGCGTCACAAAAATGTGAAACGCTTAGTATCTGATATAGGTAATTGTAATCTAACAATTATTCCAAATGGGATATTTTTTCGTATTTATTTTATTCGTGTGCTTAAGTATATTAGTTAGGCTTAGGTGTGACATACGATATTGAAATTGATATCTAATAAACCGTAAATAAACTTTAAGTAAAATTACTGTTACTGGTAAATTAAGTAGGGAGAGACATAAAAGGACTTTAATTGGCCATCATGAAAACCATAGAAACGATACCATAATTAATTTGATTTTAGAATAACGTAGTTATTATTATGATATTCCTAACTATGAATGTGTGATTTAACGAAACCATAATTTTGATTTCGGAAAATTGTACAGCGTTTAATTTAATGTATGATAATTGATTGGTTTATGTTGTGTTGTGATTTTGTAATTTTTATTAAGTTGCAATAAAAACATGAATGTTTATTGTATGTTTTTTTTAATTGCCAATATTTGCCATTCCATAGTCGAATATCAAAAGATAACAATATCATTATAACATCGCTAGCATTATAACATCGTATATCGCTAGTAGGCGAGATTGCGGTTATGTCAACCATTGCCGTGACACTTCAGCGGGAATGGTACGGCAGTGGGACGCTTAATGTTGTCACTAGGTTAAGAATTTTTACTAATTCTAAGCATAAGTTATACTAACAATTTTGTGAGACTTGTTTATAATAATAAATAATATTTCATTCATTCATTCATAACACAAAAATGGTACGCAAACCCCATGCGTTCTAAGCTCCGAGTCGAGATCTCGTGATAATCGTAGTAGTTGCAGGCACGGCAGCGATCGCTGTGCGCGGGAACGCGCGTAAAGAGATAGCGGGGGTCGGAGGACAGACACCCCGCGCATTTGCTTAGCGCCGCCCATAACTAGGTACCAAACATTTCAGGCCTCGTCTTAAGTTAAGAGGCAATCGCTCAAAACATTTTGAGTTCCAAACCTTGGTCCCATTGGAAAAATTGTTCATATCGACGGGCTGAATCACCCCTTTAAGGGTCCAAAATGATCAAAAGTTCACCGACTAATAGTAAGGTTATTAATAAAAAGACATTACTTTACGCTGGATTACTTTCTTTAATTAAGAATCTAATGCACCTTTTAAGTATTATTTAAGCATCTAAGTTACATTAAATTGGAAACATTAACAAAATCGACCAGTATCATGAATTTTCATATAGCGTTTTGTTTTTGTAGGAAACTGTGCAAAATGCGTAAAGCTCGAGTTCCGTCGAAGTTTATTTTCTTTAATTAAAGTAAAATTGTTTGTTATCTTACCTTTTATTTAAGTTATGATTTTAAAACTATAATTATTAGACTTAATATAAGTACTAAAGACAAGTACATATAGATGAATGGAGGGAAAGATAGAAGACCTTTGCCCGGCAGTGGGACATAAACGGCTAGCAAAAAAAAAGTACTAAACAAAATATAAATACATTTAAACTTTTGCGCTGCATATTTTACTCCGGGAACATATGTTCGCGCTGATTCCCGTTAGTGGATATGTTAATGGGTAAACAAAAAATAAAATTAAATAACATAAAAAATCGTCCTCAAATCGCTGTGCTCGCAGGGTAGGGTATCCAAGAGGCTGGCGACATTTCCCCGTGAAATGGAGAGGCCTTTGGCCGAATTTTTTTAGTAATTAATCTTTGAAAACATAAAAAATATATCTAATGCTTTGTAAAAATAAATTGGGTAAATTTTTATTCTTGATTTTCTTGCCGCTGTCGCTGTCGCTCGGGAGCTCAGGGTCCTCTTATAGTATTCATGCTTTAATATGATTTGGTATAGTTTTACGAGCGGCCGCCTGCCTGACGCCAACCCTCCTTGGGTAGCCAGAACCGCGAACAAATTCCTATAAAAATTGGTTGTCTGTAACCCGGTTATGGACGATAATTGACGAAATGAAAACGGTGGAGGAGAGATAGATGCGTCACAAGCTGAACGCTTAGGCTGATCGTGCCTCTCTGTCGCTTGTTCCGTGCTCCCACTTGCACATGGAACGTTACATTTTTTCGTGCGTGCAGCCGGCGTTGATCGATTTATAAGACGTTATCACGTCAATAAAGTACAAGAATTTGTCCGCGCCAGGTATCCAGCCCAGTGCCCCTTGTTTAGCAAGCTGGTAACGGGAAGCATACTTGATTTAGTTGTTTTCAGTTTGGTTCGGACATTGCAGACTTGAATCACCTGATTGTCTCATAATAAAGATGATTCCGTGCTTCGGAAGGCACGTTGGTCCCGGCTGCCATCTGGTAGTCGTTAAAGGAACCACGCCATAGGCCGAGAGGCGGTTCCGAAGAACTCTGACACCAGGGTGTGCATGGTCGATTGAACATGACTCCTACTAAAAATGATGATGATGAGCTAGCTGGTGTGTTAACCAATACGCAACAGGGTCCGCTAAATAAAATTCGTATGAATGCGGTAATTACACTTATTACATACTTTATACAACTCAAGAGACCTACCCATCAAAGGGAAAGTGACATAACAAGATAACCACAATTATGTACTTCTATGTTTCTTCACCTCATACAAAAGGTTCCGAGTTACTAGTTGACGTGTGTTGAAAAGAAAGAGTGTGTAGTATAACCGCTAATGTTTACGTATGACGCCATAACAAACTCGGTTATAAGGTCACTTTAGAGTTAAGGAGGCTTCACACTTGCTTAAGAATTGATGTTAACAGTTAATCAAAGAGATTAAGATAAAGAAAACAATGGATTTCTTTTTCAAAAACTCATTTGCAAATATGTATCTGGATTATGATAAAAAATAACTATAATTATTTTAATACTTTTAGAAATCATATCAACAAAAAAATATCACGGGGCCGACAAATATCGTGCGATGTTTGACAAAAGGTAGCATGTCGAATTTATTAAATTTGCTACTAAAGTATTTTTAGGGTTAGGCTTAAAATATTTGCAATCGTAAAATGAATGGATATGGCAACTGCTATGACTTCATGTTACTTTACTAGGTTATCGCTTCTGGAGAAGGGTCCTTTGATAACTTTAAAAGATTTTCGGCAGCTGATACTTCCACTTTCATGCACGAACAACCTTATTTAAAAAAAGAAAGTTTTTTATGCCACTCCTCATCCCATTTTTGTATGGGCGGAACAGCATAATATTTTTTTTACTTTTCATGCTGTTAAAAATTTCTGCTTTATTTTTACGACAGACCGCAAGCCTAACGTCAATTTTCCTTGGAAATGCTGTTATTTTTGCTATTATTATGAGTTATATCCGCTCGCCGCCCAATATCAACCTTCCTTGGGATGCTTTTGTTTCGCCTCTCATGACATACATGGGCTTGAATGGTGTGGTACTATATTCTAGGCTGGAAACCACGCGGCATAAAAATTATCATTAAAAAGTTATCAAAAAGCGCGCTAATGAAACCGCTCCTTAAATCCTTGAGCACTTGCTTAATGATTGCTCAAAATTAAGCCTCACTTACGAGCCGCCGCCGCATTCGCTAGAAACCGACTCTATGCAACGCAGTCTCGGCTCTCATTCATATCTGTAGTCATATATTGTAGCCTACAATATATATCTTGTAGCCAAAAAGCATTTGTAGCCAAGGCAGTATGGCGTGCCTTATTCTAGGTGTTTTTGTGTTTTGTGCGATATTTCAATGCAGTTTCCAATTAGTACCTTTACGTAAGTATTTTTTATTAAAATATTTTAAAGTTAAAAAAAATACTTTTGGATTCTGGTGGGATATTTTTAATATTCCTATGTACTTACTTCTACTAATTTGTGTATTTGATAATAACTGGTCATGGGAATTAGTTAGTTACTATGAAGCGTCACTTTTTGTCATTCCAGAATCTAATATATACGGACAAATCACACGAATTGACCTAGCCCCAATGTAAGTACGAGACTTGTGTAATGGGATACTTACTCAACAATACTATATTTTATAACATACACATATATAGATAAACATCCAAGACTCAGGCCAATTTGAAAAAGATCATTTTCCATCTTGACCTGACCGGGGATCGAACCCGGGCACCCCGTGTCGCAGGCTGTAATAATTTGCATAGATAGATACACGCACTTTTTTTGGTTATTAGAGGTTCAAAATAAACCTTATTTTAATTCAAACGGAATGAATAACATTTTACCTCATATGTTGTATCTGCATGACTTATCAATATTATATTAGCTGTGTGTAGATACCTAGTAAAAACCGATCATGGTAATGAATAACTGACAGGTCACTATTAGTTACCCTTATCGACTAATACACCAACACCGCATTCAAATAGTATTATGTTTCATATTACCAGCTGTTATCTCTAACTAGCGACCCGGACCCCGGCTTCGCACGTCTGCAATGTACACATAAACCTTCCTCTTGAATCACACTTAAAAAACCGCATCAAAATCCATTGCGTAGTTTTAAAGATCTAAGCATACATAAGGCAGACCGCGGGAAGCAATTTTGTCATACTATGTAGTGATAGTGATGAAGTGATGTTCAATGTTAAATTAAAACAGCTTACATAAAAGCAAATTATAACTAGTTTAGTGCTAAGACTGCGAGACAAGCTGGTACCCGTATGCGAAAATTAAATATGCATATAAATAAAATAATTGGAATACAAACTTGTCATCACGTCTTTATACCTTAGGGGATAGGCAGAGTCAAGGCTGTTAGAAACTAAGGCCTCGATCAACCAGTTATTGGAAGTATCGGTTGAATATTGAATCAAAATAGTAATGGGTTGCTAGCCGCATTGCCTATTGACATGATTATCATTAGATTTTCACCCATTCCCAGATGGTATGTCGTTTTTTAGGGTTCCGTACCCATCTTTTCTCCTACAGAATGGATTTTTTAACAAAATATAAAATGAATAAATAAATAGGAAACTGCAATGAATGTGTTATAGCAACGAACCGATGCAATTGCAATATTCTTAATAACAGGCTGGCTTATGCATGATGAACATTAGAAACTTATAATATTGCAACGTGAATAAATAGCGTGGAGAGTGTAGGCCAAGTCCTCTGTTTACTCTGGCCAAGTATGGCTCTAGTAGTACAGAGAGGGTCATGCTCCTGCAGTGGAGACTAAAAAGACCTGATGATGATGATGATGATGCTGTGAATAAATAAGTGAGCTTTCGCTACTTCACCGGGCGTTTGAGGCGAGGGCAGAGTGCCCTCAACCTTTTAGACAACATCACCAAAGGGCCCCCAGGAGGGACGGACCTCGGCTTTGGGCGTTGCCTGTGTGCGAAAGGCTTGGAGAGACAGCAAACTCTTAATAAATAAAATAGTAGTCTACTCGTATTTACAGGGTTACATCCGAATGCTCGAAACCTTCTTAACTAATGACGTCCTTAAGCCTCGTGCTGTCTTTGTCTCGCTAGATATTCATCTATAGACAGTGACAGCTCGAGATTTAAGAAACTTTTTAGTAAAAATAGTTTTAAGTATTCGGGCGTTAGACATTTCCATAAATAATCTTTCATATAAAAAAAACCGAATTCAATCAAACAACTGACTGATCCGATTTTGATGAAATTAAACGCATACCGTTTCAAACAAAAAAAATCATAAATAATGAAGTTATGTGGTAACAGACTTATTACTTATTCGTAGGGTAACAAGCATAAAGATCAGTGACGTGCAGTCCATATAGACTGTTAGACACTGTCTACCCTGCAGTCGCTAAATAAATACAATTTATTTTTCTTACAAAAAAATAATTATATTAGGTGCGCCTGCAAAATTCTGCTAGCAAATACTTTATAGTCGATTTTGTTCAAGTACGGCGCTGCGGCCGCGGCCCGGGCGTGCCCACGCTAAGCAGTATCTATACGCGTAAGCCGCGTAAGACAAAATTTCAAAGGTCTGACTTTTCACGCACACATAGAAAATTATTATACACCTATAGGAAATCGCTTTTGTAGTAGTACAAGTAAACATCTTTCATCGACTCACACATGCAAATCAAATTTGCGCTGTGTGTGTGAATTGAAGACACTGTCTCCGAGGTTTCTATTGGCTGCCGCGCGCGATGTAAATGTCATCGTCACTTGTCAATGTCATTATAGATATTAATTCTCTTATCTTTCGCTTGTTTTGAATACTTTTGCGGTCGAAGATCGAAAGACTATCATAATATTAAACGAGTTGTAGATAACTAGCCGTATAGTGAGGTAAGGTATATAGGTGGTATGTTTGTAAGTAAATTTTATAATTATGTCTACCCTATGACAAATGTCTGTGCACGTCACTGATAAAGATACAACCGAATTGATAACCTACTTTTTCGAAGTCGGTTAAAATAGTTGTTCGGCCGGGCCGGCCATTTCTATGAAAAAAAAACGGGATGGAACGGGACAATATGAATATCGCTCCGCTGTCTGGCTGTCCGTCTGTCACCAGGCTGTATCTCATGAACCGTGATAGTTAGACAGTTAAAATTTTCACAGATGATGTGTTTCTATTGCCGCTATAACAACAAATACTAAAAAATAGAATAAAATAAATATTTAAGGGGAGCTCCCATACAACACACATGATTTTTTTGCCGTTTTTATAGATAACGGTACGAAATCTTTCGTGCGCGAGTCCGACTCGCACTTGGCTGGTTTTTACCCAGCATCAGTCCATAAATTTCCACACTGTATAAAAGCTTGTAAATTTATAATTGTAAATTATTATCTTTATTTTACAGCTGACTATATCCATCCCTGTGCAGAACTCACAGACGAATGCTTCACTAAAGCGACCCTGGACGCCATCCCAGGGGTGGTTAAGGGCATCCCAGAGGCAGACATCCCCCCCTTAGACCCCCTGTACATGGACCGGAATATCAGCATTGAACTGCCCGGCAACCTAAAGATGACTTTCCACAACGCTAAATTATCAGGCCTCGGCTCGTGTATACCGAATAAAGTTTCGTAAGTACATACATACATACTCATACATATTATTACGTCTTTATCCCTTACGGGGTAGACAGAGTCTGAAGTCATAAGACCGAAAGGCCACGTTTAGCGTGTTGGTGGGCGTAAAGGTGGAAAACGAAATCAAAATAGTGACTGGTTGCTATCCGCATCGCCCATTATCATGATTCTATAGATTTTCGCTAATTCCCTTGACCGGCTTCTACGGTCTGCGCGGGAATAGAAGCAGCGGCACATTCTACGTTTTTTCTTTTCTCCCAGACCAGCAAGGAAGATATTAGATAAAAGTAAGTACATAGCTATATTTTTCTCATTCTATCACTATTAGCCCTTACCCATGTTAAGTAACCCTTTCCATGTTTAGCGCATGGATTGGAGACCGCAAGCGGCATAAATATATCTCGAGCTCTTCCGTGCTACCCCTAATATGGTTACGACTTGGATTGCGGTGACTAAAAGTGGCATAAAAACAATCCCCGTGCTTCGTCATCATCATCATCATCGGGTCTTTTTAGTCTCCACTGCAGGAGCATGACCCTCTCTGTACTACCGGAGCTATACTTGGCCAGAGCAGATAGAGGATTTGGCCTACACTCTCCTCGCTGGCCAGACGGGTTGGAGAGGTTTTATTGATGTTTAAGAGCTTTGTTTAGCTTTTATTTCCTAAGTGATCTCTTACGACATCCATGGAAAGACTTGAAGTGGTCCTATTCTACTCTGCTGGAAACCACACGGCTATACCGTGCTTCGTAAAGTATACGTAATTGTATACGTAGTTGTTTAATATTTATTGTGATAAAAACGATTTTCACCAGTTACAGATATCTATCACACATCACAATTTGTTACTAGCATGCAACATATTATCCTGGCCAGCAAGCAGAGTGTAGGCCAAATCCTCTGTTTGTTCTGGCCAAGTATGGCTCTGGTAATACAGAGAGGGTCATGCTACTGCAGTGGAGACTAAAAAGACCTGATGATGATGATGATGCAACATATTAAATAAGTGTAAAAATATACGAAATACACACGATACCAACAAAAAAAATATGTCAAAAATTTCGTCCGTCCGATCTTACATTCAATATATATTTTGTTAGTTATCAAGACAAAAATCAAAATTTGATGATTATAGGAATATTTTTTTTTTTTTATATTAAATGAGTTTACTCTCAGAATATCAACCTGACCTTCCATAATGCCACCAACCGATACTGGCAATTTGCGTGCATGAGTTTCATAACTCTTTGCGTAAAGAACAGTTGACTAATATAAATGCAGACAAGTGATACTTAAGCGGGTGCCGCGCGAACGAAAAACGTCGCTACTGCGCAAGCCAATAGGCTGCGCAGAACTATTAGGCGATTAGGAAAATAGATAAAAAGTTTTAATATTTTCATATTTATATTTTTATAAAAAAAATAAGAAAGAGGTCGAGCTCCGAGACGCGCATATAAATATTGTCATGTTAGAATTATTGTTTTAAACGTAAAAATTACAATATTTCGAAGATAAATGCTTTTAGGTATCATACGATATACATATTATTTTTAAATTTCGTATATATCTGTTTCAAATTCCAACGAGGGGGACTAAATTATACAAATACTTTTGATGTATTTAATGAATTCAGCGCATAGTACTAGTGATTTAAAAACACGTAAATTTTCCAACGAGAATAAAAGATCAATATACCAAGCTGCTACTCGCTCGTCCTCACTCAATTCATCCTGATGAGTAGTATCCCAATACATTCATTCCCTTCCCAAATCTAACAAATTCTAAGCCTTACCCATCTTAAGAATGCTTTCGATAGACAGCCTACTCTTCTCGCTACACTTGCGTCTATCGCATGATTGACTATTTTTTATTTAAGATTAGCTTTCGCATGCGTTGATGGCGATGGCGATCCTTTAATAACAGTAAAATTTCTCGGAATAAAAGGTAGCCTATAGGATAAAGGATAGGATATATATTATGTATGTTAGTCTGTAAGGTATTTATAATATGGGCCTCTGGTATTGTACATAATTGTAAGTAAAATACTATTGCTTGAAATAATAAATATATTATTTTTATATCCTTTCCCATACCTCAAACTATTTCCATACCAAATTTCATCCAAATTGGTTCAATGGTTGAAGCGTGAAGAGGTGACAGACAGATAGAGTTACTTTCTCATATTAGTATGGAAGTTTGGATAAACATAGGTATTAACAGTAATCGATTTAGAAGTGACCCTCAAAACGTTATGCACCGTAGTTGTCAAAAGCTACCCTGCTGATATATATTGACAGCTCCGTGGCGTAGTGGTTAACACGCCAGCCTGCGACACGGAGTGCCCGGGTTCGATCCCCGGCCAGGTCAAGATGGAAAATGATCTTGGATGGTCTTGGATGTGTATCTATATATGTATTTGTTATAAAATATAGTATCGTTGAGTTAGTATCCCATAACACAAGTCTCGAACTTACTTTGGGGCTAGCTCAATCTGTGTGATTTGTCCGTATATATTTTTATTTATTTATTATGGTTTGCACCCTTTGACCACTTGGCAACCGTTCTATCGCTTCCATAACATCATCATCATCATTTCGTGTAGGTGACACGGTCAATCGACCATGCACACCCTGGTGTCAGAGTTCTTCGGAACCGCCTCTCGGCCTCTGACGTGGTTGCTTTAACGACTACCAGGTGGCAGTCGGGACCACGGGGTTAACGTGCCATCCGAAGCACGGAATCATCTTTATTATCAGAAAATCAGGTGATTCAAGCCTGCAATGTCCTAATCAAACTGAAAGCAACTAAACAAAGTATGCTTCCCGTGGGAATCGAACCCACGACCCCTGGGTCTACAGGCAAACGCCTTAACCACTGGACCACGGAGGCTGTTACTGGACTACGGAAGCAGTTACAACATTTGACCATAACATTATAGAAATAGAGTAGACTTGCTGGCAACCTGGTGACCTTCAATAATGCCAACCTGCCGGGACTAGTAGCGTGCGCAGAGGTTGCGTAAGTCTGCGCAAAGGACAAATATTATGCCGCAACTCAATTTATGCGTAATTTAGCCGTGTGGTTTCCGGCAGCGTATAATAGGATCACTCCAAGTCTTACTATGGATGTCGTAAGAGGCGACTTAGGAAATAATACAAGTTAAACAAAGCTCATAAACGTCAATGAGACTTCTCCATCCCGTCAGGCCAGCGAGGAGAGTGTAGACCAAATCCTGTCTGCTCTGGCCAAGTATGGCTCCGTTAGAACAGAGAATGTCATGATCCTGTAGTGGAGACTAAAAACAGTGATACTCAATATGTAATAAAAGAAAGTTCAGTCATCTGTATTAAAAAAAACTTGTAAAACACTAAATGTTTTACAAGTTATTTTATTACAGACGATAGAATCATAACTCAAAATAATCAAAACAAATGAGTAGTGGCGTGAATTCTAGTTCGTATTTTTATACTTGTTATGTACTTGGCGGGTGACGCGCTGTCTCGTAATTTGCCTTTTAAATTATCTTTTGGTCTTTTTGCAAAAGCGGGACAATTTTGGCCTTGCGGGGGACACCGGGACAGACTGTCTGAAAGCGGGATTGTCCCGCCTAAAGCGGGACGCATGGTCACGTTACTTATAGACCTAGTCCGTTTTTCCACCAACATGCTTTTACGTCTCGTAAGTAACTGTAAATAAATAAATAAATATATACGGACGAATCACACAGATTGAGCTAGCCCCAAAGTAAGTTCGAGACTTGTGTTATGGGATACTAACTCAACGATACTATATTTTATAAAAAAAATACATATAACATTTTCATTTTCCAATCAGATCATTTTCCATCTTGACCTGGCCGGGGATCGATCCCGGTCACTCTGTGTCGCAGGCTGGCGTGTTGATCGCTGCGCCACGGAGCTAGTCAATAATTGTCTCACAATAATGGGAATATCCTAGACTATCCGGCGACTAGATGACCTTCCAAAATGCCAATCTACCGGTTTTGCCCACGCGCGTGCTGGGGTGTCGTAACACTTTGCGCAAAGGACTAAATTATGCTGTATGCAAACTAAGCCTAATTTTGTGTTCACATTGTAAGTGAACACAAAATTGAGTGTAGGGCAAATCCTCTATCTGCTCTGGCCAAGTATGGCTCCGGTAGTACAGAGAGGGTCATGCTCCTGCAGTGGAGGCTAAAAAGACCTGATGATGATGATTGTGAAGCCATGTTGTCGTAGCTCAATTCAATAGTTCGTCTTGCTAAAATAACAAATGAGTTTTGAAACCGAAACTCTCGCCGAAACTCTGTTTTACTGCCGAAACTAAAACTGAACCTGCGGTTAGTCTTTATATATAAATTATATATTATAATATTCATTTTATCGGGTGAATTCGCAAGCAGAGCTAGTACCGACAAATCACTTTTGATTAACTTGTAGGTAATGTATTGTTTAATAAGTTGTGTTTATCAGTGAAGGTATTAGATAACCAATAACCTAACTGAAAAAAAACAGCAAAGTGCGAGTTGTACTCGCGCACGAAGGGTTCCGTATCGTTAACTATAATAAGTTTAAAATTATTAAAAATATTTTTATTGTATGATGTTATTAAAAATGTACGGTTTTCGCATTTTTTTCTTTATCCTTGCTATAAAACGTTGCTTCGTACCAAATTTCAATATTCTTAGTTCACGGGAAGTACCCTGTAGGTTTTGATTCCCTTGGGAATGTCGAAAATTAGCAGCATAAACGGCTGTATCTTTTAATTGCGGAAGCTCCAAGGGACAGTAGACCTGAGTATTTGATATGAATTTCAGCTTGAGCCCTCCACGCGTTCCTGAGAAAAAGGGTCTTGTCTTGACAGACAGACGGACAACAAAGTGATCCTAAAAGGGTTTTATTTTTTCATTTTAGGTACTGAACCCTAAAAATAATATTCATACCGGTTCCTGAGATATAATAAAAGACTAAATAACTGATTCTACGAAAATGACATAGTTAGTAGAAATAATATCCATATATTTTATACTCACTCTTTTCCCGCGACTACATCCGCGTAAATTATAGCCCATGTTGCCGTTATACTCGTAATGTAGCTTTCTATGGACGAAAGAATTTTTAAATCGGTTTAGTAATTTTTGAGTTTATCCATTTTTAGTCTAAGTTATGCGCTATTGCGCTAAGCTTGACTTAGCAATGCCACTTATCCGATAATAGCCTCTATTTGGCTCGGTCAAGTAAATCCTAACTTTAAAATGTGAAAGGCTCGTGCTAAATCCTATGTGAATTAATTGTAAACATGAAACCGAACCCAAGGTCGACTAAGTCTTAAATGTTACTTGTTTGGTTTCCTACTGTACAAGAAACCGAATCACAAAAATAAAGTAAAAATTAGATCTGACCTTTACTGAGAATTATACCACAGAGAAAAAACAAAAATACCTACCTACACATCGAAAATAAAGAAGTTACTTGAAGTAAACTGTTGCGAGTTACTTACTGTTCTCAAATTGAACTTCAATATTGCTGTAATCTATTTGGCACTACATTTTTGACGTGATGTTTCATTTCGAGTAGGTGTCACGGTCAATCGACCATGCACATTCTGGTGTCAGAGTTCTTCGGAACCGCCTCTCTGCCTCTGACGTGGTCCCTTTAACGACTACCAGATGACAGTCGGGACCACCGGCCTAACCTGCATTCCGAAGCACGGAATCATCTTTATTATCAGACAATCAGGTGATTCAAGCCTGCGATGTCCTAACCAAACTGGAAACAACTAAACAAAGTATGCTTCCGGTGGGAATCGAACCCACGTCCCCCGGGTCAACAGGCAAACGCCTTAACAACGGAGGCAGTTAAAATAATAAAGTATATTGAATGTACTAAGGTTCTAATAAATACCTGTGTCATGATATAAGCCCTGTCAATAAATAAATAAATAAATCACACAGATTGAGCTAGCCCCAAAGTAAGTTCGAGACTTGTGTTATGGGATACTAACTCAACGATACTATATTTTATAACAAATACATATATAGATACACATCCAAGACCCAGGTCAATCTGAAAAGATCATTTTCCATCTTGACCTGGCCGGGGATCGAACCCGGGCACTCCGTGTCGCAGGCTGGCGTGTTAACCACTACGCCACGGAGCTGTCTACATCAACACACAAAACCATCGAGTTTGGGGTTAATGACCATTTAATAGGCCGTAAATTACGTTTACCTTGTACGTTCGTGACAATCGTAAACTAAGGACAACTCAGCTATAAGGCCGCGTACTCACTTATGTATTTGATGATATGGTCATCATCACTTCAGTTGTAAAAAGTCCAATGCTGGACAAATGTAGTATTGAAAAACCGGCCAAGTGCGAGTCAGACTCGCGCACGAAGGGTTCCGTACCATTAGCTATAAAAACGGCAAAAAAATCATGTCTGTTGTATGGGAGCCCCCTTTGATATTAATTTTATTTTTATTTAATTATTTATTTTTAAAGTGAATATATAACTTAATATTCTGTAAATATTTCAAGCGTCTACCTGTTTCCGTTATCAATATAGAGCAAAAACAAGCAAAAAAAATCACGTTTGTTGTATGGGATCCCCCTTAAATATTTATTTTATTTTATTTTTTAGTAGTTGTTGTTATAGCGGCAACAGAAATACATCATCTGTGATTTTTCAACTGTCTAACTATCACGGTTCATGAGGTACAGCCTGGTGACAGACGGACAGACAGACAGACAGACGGACAGCGGAGCTAAATTAATAGGGTCCCGTTTTTACCCTTTGGGTACGGAACCCTAAAAAAGGATCCTTGGGAGAGGCCCAAGGATTCTTTTGCAATACTCACCCACCACGCTTGCAGGCGGGGTTAGTATTGGTGATCGAAGGATGTTGGAAAGGCATGAAGGTCCCAATACCTTACTACTTATCATGGTGAAATTTTTATCGTTTTGGACCGTTAAATGGGTGACTCAGACCATCAAAATGAACAACTTTTCATATGGGAACTCAAATAAAAATTCGACATTCCCATACAAACTGGCCGAAATGACGAAATTTTTTTTGCGTTCCCAGCATTGGTCCTATAGGAAAAGTTGTTCATATTGATGGTCAGAGTCACCCCTTTAAGGGTCCAAAACGATCAAAATTTCACCATGTATACTACGCACTCGAATAAATAGGGAAAAAGCAAGTACCGGTTTGGGAAACCGTGCACGTGTACCCGACGCCATTACTGCAACCACCAGCCAAGCGATTGAGGATGACACCCCTGGCTTGGCCATGGTGATGATGATTAAAGTGAATTGGTAACGTTTTTAACATCCCTCCTAAGCAAGCATCCTTAGCCTTACTATAATATTATAAATGCGAAAGTGAGTTTGTTTGTTTGTTTGTTTGTTACGCTTTCACGCCGTAACTACTGAGCCGATCATCATGAAATTTTGCATACAAGTTCTCTGGAGTACGGAGAAGGACATAGGCTACCTTTTATCCCGGGTAAAAGTACTATTCCCGAGGGATCGACATTGACGCGGGCGGAGCCGCGGGCCGGGATAAAATGTACCCTGTGTCCTTCACCGTACCCCAGATAACGTGTATGCAAAATTTCATGATGATTGGTTCAGTAGTTACAACGTGAAAGCGTAACAAACAAACAAACTCACTTTCGCATTTATAATATTAGTTAGGATAAAAAACCATCATTGTTTTGGGAATCAAAATGCAGGACAAAGATAGAAAAGTAAAGTAATATACCTACTTGTGTTAATCTAAAAGAGGCGAAATCCACATAAAAATCAAACATTGATATCGCAATTTAAGGGCCCGTACTACCTCACACTGCTTTGCATGATTCACTGTTATATCAATAATAATTAAATACTCAAGTTGAAATAAAAATGCAGCAAAGTTCAGGACTAACTCTGGTAACTATCTGACTCAAAAACACGATTGCGTTAAATTTTCTCAATAGAAAAAAATTGCAAAGTTGCCTCCAAATCACGTCTAATTTACTCGGTATATAGCATTATTCACCAAATACATTAAAATTAACCTTGAAACTTTTGATTATTATTGCATTACAGATAAGGCAGCCATCATATGTTTTTCTTTTTCGAATAACCCTTGAATATTCCTAAAAAACGAAAATTTCCAAAGTAGCCAACGCGTTTGGACCATCCGCGTTTGTATCGCCACGCCGCCTGGCATATGGCGGGCTCTTAACTACGCAAAGTTATAGAACGGCCTTAGTTTCACACAATTAAGTTTTAACAATCCAAACGAGTACATATACGCCATGACACAAAAATTACAAAATACCCGCTACCTAATATAACATATAGCGCTAATTCTTAGCCAACGGCACGTTAACGAAATTGTTTTTCAATATAAATATATATATAATAATAAACGGGATATTACATGTATTAAGTATTCATTATTCTGACAGTCGTTAAAGGAACCACGTCAGAGGCCGGGAGGCGGTTCCGCAGAACTCTGACACCAGGATGTGCATGGTCAATTGACCGTGACACCTACGAAATAAATGAATTACATGCATGCATGCAACATCCAACCAAACAAAAAAAAAATGGGTCATAGTCATAAATGACGGAGTTATAAGGTAACAAACATAAAAAAAACACCGGCTAAGTGCGACTCGGACTCGCGCACGAAGGGTTCCGTACCGTTATCTATAAAAACGGCAAAAAATCCCCCCTTTAATATTAATTTTATTTTTAAAGTGAATATATTACTAAATATTCTGTGAATATTTTAAGCGTCTACCAGTTGCCATTATCAATATCGAACAAAAACAAGCAAAAAAAATCACGTTTGTTGTATGGGATCCCCCTTAAATATTTATTTTATTTTATTTTTTAGTAGTTGTTGTTATAGCGGCAACAGAAATACATCATCTGTGATTTTTCAACTGTCTAACTATCACGGTTCATGAGGTACAGCCTGGTGACAGACGGACAGACAGACAGACAGACGGACAGCGGAGCTAAATTAATAGGGTCCCGTTTTTACCCTTTGGGTACGGAACCCTAAAAAAGGATCCTTGGGAGAGGCCCAAGGATTCTTTTGCAATACTCACCCACCACGCTTGCAGGCGGGGTTAGTATTGGTGATCGAAGGATCTTGGAAAGGCATGAAGGTCCCAATACCTTACTACTTATCATGGTGAAATTTTTATCGTTTTGGACCGTTAAATGGGTGACTCAGACCATCAAAATGAACATCTTTTCATATGGGAACTCAAAAAAAAATACGACATTCCCATACAAACTGGACGGGCGGCGGGACTCTTTTGTATGGAAATGACGAAATTTTTTTTGCGTTCCCAGCATTGTTCCCTTAGGAAAAGTTGTTCATATTGATGGTCTGAGTCACCCCTTTAAGGGTCCAAAACCATCAAAATTTCACCATGTATACTATTAGGGAATGCAAATCTCGCGAGATTGGGGCTCAAGCGAGATCTCGCGAGTTTATGAATAACAATACTGCGTGATCTCGCCAATTTCGAGATCTCGCGAGATTGGCAGTTTCGTGTGTTTTTTTGCAAATAATCACAATATTTGAATAAATTAGGAAAAAAATAATAAAAACCATAAGTATTTTATGATAAACATTTATTTTCACGAATTTTTTCAATAGACTTTTATAAATTAAACTCGCGTCAGTCCACGCGCTGCCGCGCTTTTCTTTTTAATCTTGTAAAACTCGCGAGATTAACGAGACTGCAATCTCGTTAATCTCGCGAGATTAACGAGATTGCAATCTCGTAAAACTTGCGAGATTTCGCCCTTTTTTCGTGCGAGATCAATCTCGGTAAAAAAGACCGAGATCTCGCGAGAACGAGATTGCATTCCCTATATACTACTAACTCGGATAAATAGGGAAAAAGCAAGTAGCAGCTCGGGAGGCCGGGCACGCGTACCCGACGCCATTACTGCAACCACCAGACAAGCGATTGAAGATGACACCCCTGGCTTGGCCATGATGATGATGATTAAAGTGATTTAGCAATGTTTTTAACATCCCTCCTAAACAAGCTTAAGTAATATTTGTTAAATAATACAGGGTGAAACTGAATTCATTAACAAACGTTTGAGGAGTGACTCAGACCACGAATCTGAACAACTTTCATTATGGGACCTAACTACGACATCGTGAAAAATTATGTGCTCTTTCATACAAAAGTGGAATATCTACTTGGACAAAAACTATGGAACAGCAATTTTTTTTTTGAGCTATTTCGGATTTGGTCCCATAATAAAAGTTGTTCAGATTCGTGGTCTGAGCCACTCCTTAAACGTTTGCTTATGAATTAAATTTCACCCTGTATATTTGATTTTAGTGGTCCAGTGGGTCGTGAGTTCGATTCCCACCGGAATCATACTTTGTTTAGTTGTTTCCAGTTTGGTTAGGACATTGCAGGCGTGAATCCCCTGATTGTCTGATAATAAAGATGATTCCGTGCTTCGGAAGGCACGTTAAGCCCCCGCTGCCATCTGGTAAACGTTAAAGGAACCACGTCAGAGGCCGACAGGCGGTTCCGAAGAACTCTGACACCAGTGTGCATGGTCGATTGACCGTGACACCTACTTGAAATGATGATGACAATAATCGAACTATTTCATACAAATAACATCTTTCAACGTATTTGACATTCTTTATTTTTATAAGTACTTAAGTACATTTTGGAGATGCAATATTTATAATTTAACTCGCTTTCGCCCGTGGCTCCGCCTTCGTCAATGTCGATCCTTCGGGAACAGTACTGTTTCCCGGGATAAAATGTACCCTGTGTCCTTCACCGTACCCCAGATAACGTGTATGCAAAATTTCATGATGATCGGTTCAGTAATTACAACGTGAAAGCGCAACAAACAAACAAACTCACTTTCGCATATATAATATTAGTTAGGATAAAAAACCATCATTGTTTTGAGAATCAAAATGCAAAACAAAGATATTACATGCATTAAGTATTCATTATTCTGACAGTCGTTAAAGGAACCACGTCAGAGGCCGAGAGGCGGTTCCGCAGAACTCTGACACCAGGATGTGCATGGTCAATTGACCGTAACACCTACCTACACGAAATAAATGAATTACATGCATGCATGCAACATCCAACCAAATAAAAAAAAAATGGGTCATAGTTATAAATGACGGAGTTAAAAGGTAACAAACATAAAAAAAACCGGCCAAGTGCGACTCGGACTCGCGCACGAAGGGTTCCGTACCGTTATCTATTAAAACGGCAAAAAATCCCCCCTTTAATATTAATTTTGTAAATAATGACTAGCTCCGTGGCGCAGCTGTCAACACGCCAGCCTGCGACGCGGAGTGACCGGGTTCGATCCCCGGCCAGGTCAAGATGGAAAATGATCTTTTTCAGATTGGCCTGGGTCTTGGATGTTTATCTATATATGTATTTGTTATAAAATATAGTATCGTTGAGTTAGTTTCTCATAACACAAGTCTTGAACTTACTTTGGGGCTAGCTCAATCTGTGTGATTTGTCCGTATATATTTATTTATTATTATTATTTATTTATTATTTATTTAATTTTATTTTTAAAGTTAATATATAACTAAATATTCTGTGAATATTTTAAGCGTCTACCAGTTGCCATTATCAATATCGAACAAAAACAAGCAAAAAAATCACGTTTGTTGTATGGGATCCCCCTCAAATATTGTTTTTATTCAATTTTTTTATTATTTGTTATTATATTGGCAATAGAAATCATCATTTCAACTGTCTGATTATCACGGTTCATGAGATACAGCCTGGTGACAGACAGACAGACGGACGGACAGCGGAGCGATATTAATAGGGTCCCGTTATTACCCTTTGGGTACGGAACCCTAAAATCACATCTGAATTGATAACCTCCTTATATTTTTTTAAGTCGGTAAAAAGTATCTTTATTTGCAGGTCCCGACGCGAGAACCGAACGTTCATCTTCGACATGCACTGTAACTTCACCATCCGAGGGCTCTACAGCTTGAAGGGCAGGCTGCTGCTCTTCAACCTGGACACGGAAGGAGCAGCGAAGATCAAAATTTGTAAGTTATATTTTTAAATAATTCGGAAAGACGGCCTTTGGAGCGCAGTGCAGTTGTTAACACGAACACCTGCTTCGTTTTTTTTTTTTCAACACTAGTTTTCGCCCGCGTCAATGTCGATCCCTTACTCCGTGGTCGATCCCCCGGAAACAGTACTTGTTCCCGGGATAAAATGTACCCTATTTCCTTCTCCGTACCGAAGATAACATTTATGCAAAATTTCATGATGATCGGTTCACTAGTAAAGGCGTGAAAGCGTAACAAACAAACTCAATGTCGTATTTATAATATTAGTTAGGATTAGAATAATTTTGGTAATAGTAAAAACCTAAGATTTGAGTACCACATCATCATTTTATAGTAAAAAAAATCCTCCATTGATAAAAAAATTAATTAAATTTAATATGATAAAACTAACGTGAGATATAGACATTATTAAATATATGTAATAACTGGTTACACACGGACAAAGTCTGCTACTGGCCGACATGTTTCGACCTCACCCGGAGAACTTCCTTAGGGCGAACGATTGTCTGTGAGCGAACGTGAATCGAGACTAGTGATGTGCCGTGCCGTTCTCGTAATTTTCAAGAACAGAGCGAACGGGTCGGTAATTTCTCCCGAGAATTTCTCTCATGCTCAGAATTGGTTGAGAAATTCTCGAGAATTTACCGCAAATTTCCGAGAGAGGAAATTTTTGGAAACTGAATTTCCTTATCTTCAGCATATCATTAACAAGGTGCAAGCACGATGTTGTCCCGAATCCGCACTAATCATACATTTTCTTCAACAAAAAATAAGTTAGAATGTTTTTGTAGCTGTCGCAGATAAATCAATTCCGTTTTAGGGAACCAGCACATACGTTTAGAAGTGGTTGAAAAGGTGATCATCAACAAGAAGGGCGAGGGGCACTACAAGATCAACTCGTACAAGTACACAGCGGACTACGGCACGGACCTCAAGATGAACCTGACCAATCTCATCCGGGGCAACCCTGAGATCAGTAAGTATATCTTTACTATTCAACCTGTTTGTTTCGACTGTATGTTTCTACATCTGTGTAAGTTACAATGGATGGATTGTACCTCGTAAGCTAAAATTCATATTGTTGAAACTGATAAGTATCTATTCATTATTGTGCTTAAAAATCAATCAACTTTATTCGTAAATAAATAACTTTTTGATTTTGGTTTTAAATAACTTTTTGATTTATGATATTGGACGGCAAATAAGAAAGTGAGTCGTTTGATGGTAAGTGATCACCGCTGCCAATGGACAACTGCAACACTTGGGCGTGAGTGTGACAAGAGCGTTGCAGGCCTTTCAAGGAGTTGGGGGATGAAAAGAAGGATGGGCCTCCGGCTCTCTCACACCGAAAAAATTATAGAAGCGATAAAAAGCTTCTATTCAAACATCGGTTTTTTATGACAGTGTGGTACTTCCCAAGACGAACCATTCATGTGTAGGTAGGTAGGTAGCGTGGCTCTACCACCATAACAAAAAAATTTTAATCGTAGGTTTAAGCGGTTTATTTAGGCAACTTTAATAATTTGGAATTGACAACCCTGAGTCCAGTATGTTCTAAGTAAACCTCTTTAACCTTGACTTATTGTCATTGTTCATACGTTTTTGCTAATATTAAATCTCCGTAATTACTTTTTAACTACAGTCAAACAAATCTTGTATTTTAACTTGACAATGGTCAGAACGCCAAGGTCACGCTGTTGCATGAACAGTTTTTCCTACCATAATCCATAACAGAACTGTATGAGTATTCATATAATAATATGAGAACTCTGAAACTACAGTACCTAAGTATATAAATTATGGAAAGTAATTACTTTTATTGGCCCGCTATATAATTATTTGGTCAGCAGAAGAAAACATTTGGATAATCTTTGGCTTTCCACCTGGAACGACTGAGGGCAGAAAAGAAGTTAGGTTCAGGTTATTTTTTTATGACCACCCGGAACGGCTGAGGGCAGAAAAGAAGTTTTGCTGACATAAGTTGCTGCCCAACTGGCTATTTTAGATAACCGATTAAATATTTTTTGATAACAAAAATACGATTATTCTGCGAACCATTTAAATAACACCCATCAATTATTGACCATTCGACATTATAAACACAGGTGACAAGGATCTTGGTATCGGAAAGAAGAGGCATATAGTACAGTCGGGCAGATAAATGTGACCCCCTACAATTTAAAATACTAATGAGATATACTAATTTTTGGAGAAAATATTTCGATAATGCTTACAATGTAAATAAATAAATAAAATAAATATATAGAGACATATCACACAAATTGAGCTAGCTCCACACTGAGTTGTGAACTTGTGTCGTAGGAAACTAACTCAACGATACTATATTTTACAATAGTTTCTTATAAACTCTTAACCACTGCGCCACGGAGCTCGCCAATGTGGACTTATAATTGTCAGAAATAAACGAAATTGAATTGAATTATAAAACTACTGTTGTGGAAAATTATAAAAAGATGCATAGACAATTCATTATAAAGCGATACGAAGTATTTATGTACTAAATAGAGCATAACGTGTGCAATATTGTCCACGTATCCGTAAATCATGCTTGTTGTACGTATTACATGTGCAGTACATGTTCCGGGATATTGTAAGACTGTAAGTAATATCCTTTGAAATACATTAAAATTGTTTCTCAACACTTATTTGGAATGGAATCATTGAGCTGAAGACTTTTCGATCGGTTCTCTTTAATAAATATGTACTACCATTATATGTATAAAACAGAGTCAATATGCCATTAAAATAAAGATATGTTTCTCTTTCTACTTCTTTTCGTGTCGATCTGTCGATGGATAATCGGGCTTAGATCTTGTATCTTCAGTCGGTAGCAACTCGTATGCCATTCTATGACTATAAACTTTCTTGTGAGCCACATAGTGATGTGCCGGAGAGAAATTCTTCGTTATCATGAATTCCTTCTCGCGGAAATTTGCGGCAACTTTCCAATAATTCTCGAGAAATTCTCATTAATTCCCGCACATGAAGAACAAATTCTCAGGAAAAATTTCCAACCCGTACTCACTGTTCTCGAAAATTTCGAGCACGGCACAACACTAGAGCCACTACTTAAGTTGAGCCACTGCTCAAAGTAGTGGCTTAAATAAAGTAGTAATCGAGAGGTCTAAGCTCACAGGAGCTGTAGACCTCAGGCCTAAGCGCCGGAAACTTGATGACGTAGATTACAAACTTAAAAACTGTGACAACTTCGCCTTCTTGACTATCACCGTCTGAAAACTGCATGCAATATGTTTAAAACCATCCAGACATTGACCATTCCCTTTTTTACAGGTGCCAATATCCTTCGAGTTTTGAACGCAGATTCCCAGCTGTTTGCCAACGAGTTCGGTGGTCCTATCTTGGATTACGCGATAGACTACGCTATGAACGTCACACAGAGGTATATGTATACAATAATTATCATAAACTATCTATTATTCTCCGCATTGCTCGCGTTACTGGCGAAGAACTGACGTGAACAATACTTTTTAACATTTTAAAAGAATTACACAGAGCTTTCATAGTATATGCAAAATTTCATGGAGTAGGTAAGACTATAAAGCGTAACAAATAAACAAATAAATCTTACGTTTCCTATTGAATTTTACTAATGCTATAATACTTTTCGTATCAGTTTACCCGTAGAAATCCGAATATCTGTCAATGTTTGTTTGTTTTTCGTGTGTGTAAGTGGCCAACACCGGTGTCAGATTATCCAAGCTGCCTAAATATATCTGACATAGCTTAACGATCAATGATGACAGCCGGGACCAACAGCTTAACATACCTCCGTGGTCCAGTGGTTAAGGCGTTTGCCTGTAGACCCAGGGGTCGTGGGTTCGATTCCCACGGGAAGCATACTTTGTTGAGTTGCTTCCAGTTTGGTTAGGACACTGCAGGCTTGAATCACCTGATTGTCTGATAAAAAGATGATTTCGTGCTTCGGAAGGCACGATAAGCCGTTGGTCCCGGCTGCCATCTGGTAGTCGTTAAAGGAAACACGTCAGAGGCCGAGAGGCGGTTCCGAAGAACTCTGACACCAGGGTGTGAATGGTCGATTGACCGTGACACCTACTCGAAATGATGATGATGATGATTACATATATATATAAATCTGTTCATTTTCAGGTTCTTCAACACGTTCACATACGATCAGATCAGCCACGTGCCCTTAACAGACGAATTCTTTGTTAAGGAGTAGTAACTTTATTTTATATTTAAGTACGTATTAAGTTAGGTTTAAGCAATAAATGTGATTTAGTTTTTATTTCGCCATTTTAATCCAAATTGATTCCAGCCTCAATCAAACCATTAACTAACCGATAACTTGATATTCGCTACAACTCATTTGTACTAATACTACATACTAATTACTACTAGAACTAGACTAGCTCCGTGGCGCAGCGGTCAACACGCCAGCCTGCGACACGGAGTGACCGGGTTCGATCCCCGGAAAGGTCAAGATGGAAAATGATCTTTTTCGGATTGGCCTGGGTCTTGGATGTGTATCTATATATGTATTTGTTATAAAATATAGTATCGTTGAGTTAGTATCCCATAACACAAGTCTCGAACTTACTTTGGGGCTAGCTCAATCTGTGTGATTTGTCCGTATATATTTATTTTATTTATTTATTATTTACTACTAATATTACTACTAAGTTGTATAATACTATAGTATTTTACTTTAAATGTTAGGGTTCCTTATCCCAAAAGGTAAAAAAGAACCCCTTATAGGATCTTCTGTCTATCATGACCCGTTTTCTCAGGAACACGTGGAATATCCGCAGCTGGAGTACTTTGGAGCCTGGGATCTGCTGTACGGCTTTCCTTTTCCACATCGCACGGTTTTCAGCTTTTCAACTTTGGTTGTGATGTGAGACCACTTGCTCTGTGTGTGAGACCATTGGCACGCGTACAAGGATGCCAAAGACCGACATGGATGTATCAAGTTGAAATCAATATCGCATATTGATATGCGGTCCCTTAAAGCTGTAAAAAAATCAAACGTCTAAGTAAGTAAGGCAGTATATGTTATGTCTCATATTTTGCAGATTTGCGCAAGGGTATAAAACATATTATACCTAGGCTACATCACGTTAACCTAGAATTTTACTTTGCGAATAAGCAAGCACAAATGAAGAAAAAAAACAAAACTAGCAAAAATGTAGTAAAAGAACAAAAAAATACTTTTTGTTTGGGAATCGGCTCAGTCCGACTCACCCTTGGCCGGTTTTTCGAGTCAATGCACAATAAAAAACTAAAGGTAGTAAAGGTGAATTCTTAGGTTAAATATATAGTTATGTTCTTACTAACGATCTCGTAGAGCGCAGTCTCTAGCTCATAGGGCGAGACAGACTACCCAAGAGACTGGCGGCATTTCTTCATTCAATCATGGCCGATGTTCTTAACGCCCTTAGCGCTTGACTCCACAGGGACCACCAGGGTAATAATAAAAGTGTTTTTTTTTCATGTTTGTGCTTTAAAAATTACCTGTAATGTAATACTACACTAATTATTCAAATTAAGTTACACTTTGAATAATTAGTGTAGTATTACCTATATATAAGTAATACAACATTCAAGTATTTTCAAGTATTTTCCGGATTGCAACGAAGTAATTTAACTTGTATAAAATAATTGCAGATGCTCAGATATGAGCAGCAAGCGCAATCATAATCATAGTCCGCGCGACCTTTGGAAACAATTGCGACTAAACTTGGCTCCAGAAGGCTCTATTACGACACAATGCAAACCCTAGCTCGCAAAATAAAGACATCACAGAACTGGAACCGTACGCAATTTTTATTAGCAGCAAAAATTCTCTCTCTTCGGAGCCATTCATTTATTGCGTAAGGCGACGTAGGGTGGGGTTATTTTTTTCATTTCAGCGGCTAATTCTTACGCAAGATAACAATATTAAATATTTAAAGTTAATATTGTACTTTAAAAAGCTCGCGAATGTCAATGCGCGCTTTTGAGTATGTATGGGTGAAAGATTGCCGGCACAAATAAACGTTTTTAACATTTATTTCTATAATAAAACAAATCAAACAAGAACAATGTTTTCCTTGATATTGATTCTTTCTTAAAAGGTGGGCCAAGGTGGCCACCATGTGCGTGAAAACGCGGCAGACCTAGAAGAAGATGGCGCGATGACTTGGATGCAGTGGCTGGAAAATTACTGCCCGCGATATGGATGACTGGAAACTAAAAAGGAAGGCCTTTGCCCAGCAGTGGGACACGCAAATAGGCTATTATAAAAATATTCTTACGTAATAAATTTTAAACAAAGGGGTAGGGATCAACCTTTGCTAATCTTTTCTTACATAGGGGTTAGGGAGTAAAAACTGTCAAAAATCGTCTCACGTAATGAATGAATGGCCTCTTTTAAGTCTGCTCCGTTGTAATCTCAGCTGAAATATAAAATTTTTCAGCTTCATACAGACGTGAAAAAGTAAGTGAGCCGAGGGTCCCCTCCCTTTTTCACGTCGCTATCTCTTCAGTCTCTTTATATGGGAACAGTTGGCAGACATATCATTGCCGGTAATGAAATGGATACCAACCAATGAAAACCACAAGAGTCTAAATGCTAACAGAAGACTTTAAATGACCTTGACTTTACAGGCATAGACTAACGATACCTAAACGAAGCAGATCCACAGATGCAATCATTATCATAGACCGTGCGCCCTTAGAACTTGGCTCCAGAAGACCTCATTACGACACAATACAAACCATAACTTGTAAAATATGGACAGTTATGAGACTTTAGACAACACTAGGTACGTCATTGCCAATTCAATGCTATTGTCTTGATCGAAAAATCCTCATCTCACCACTTTGCGTATATTTCACAATTTAAGGGATTTATGACACACTAACTATATTTCACAATTTAAGGGACACACAGGAACAATATCTAGCGTGCTAGTTAAGACGCGGCAGAGCCCGCAATTGAACTGAGCCTAGTATATCTGTAACCTGTTCTTCTGTACTCTCGCTATTTTTTTCAACCTAGGTTGTGCAAGTGAATTCCCTAGACGTCACATTGCGTCACCCCGCAATCACTTAGCGAGGATCTTCTATTAGGCGTAATACACAACGTGACTTTGACGGCCGACGTGTCTCATGTGTGCGCTACTTCACCCAAAACCTATATCAATAGATGAGGAAACCCTTAATATTAAAACAAGATAAGTATATTACATGTGCCATATTTATCCATTTTGATTTCCTATGAAAATGTTTCGTCTATCTGAGCGTCTTCAATAACTATGTTACTGCGTCTTCAATAACTATGTTACAAGTTTTCAATATACTCTGAAACACCAGGTTTTAAGTATATAATGTAACGAATTCCGCTCAAAACAAAGAAGTTGGCCGGGGATGAGACAAAATTTATATCTACTCATAGATCGATTTTTGACATCATATACCAATAAATATACAACATTAAGGTTCTTGTTCCGTAGTATGAGTTAGCTTTAGCTCGTTCGTGAATTTTTAATGAGGTATGTTTCATACAATCCGTGAAGACATCTAGATTATAGGCACTTACCTATTATACCGGTGTACCTACTCAGTAGCGTCATACATGCATATTCTTACATAACAACCTGTAATTATGCTGATTGTAGATTTCCAGAGGTTTTTCAACCACGATGTCGAAATTAGTGGAGCGCCTATATGTTTACAAAAGATCATTGTATGATGTAGCCTTCTTAATTAAATAAATACTTTAGCAACAGTTTAAGTAAGTATGTGATGTGGAGAAGACTAGTCAAATATTTAAAAAGACTGAAAGTCCTAGTAATTATGAGAGAGTGAAAGTGTGTTATAATTATACATTTTTAATTTCTCCCCAAACCAACAACATTACTTAACACTTCATTGGACACAACCAGGCACAATAGAGGAAACAACGGTTTTTAAATCTTCAAGCAAGAGCGTCCCAGAAAATATTTAATTTACTAAATCAGATTGACAATATATTTTTATATATTTTCAAATAGTTTTACAATTTTAGGCAGTGGTTTAAGTCAGATCCAAACGTAAAAATTACTTTTTCAAAAAAATATATTCATAAATCTCTTTATAAAGACTACGTACAAACTAAGTATAATTTCCCAAATTACTTTTCAAAGTTTTGAACACATAACTAGATTCATGTTTAGTAGTTCGTGATTAAAAATTCGATCGCGTTTTTGAGTTCATCGCTCGTTTTATTCGTATTTCTGTTTAGGAGACAGTGGCTTGAATAATAAAATTGGTTCACAATCTAACTTTTCAGACGAGGCCCAGGTGAGTAGCTACCGCTAAAACTTCGGTATCAATAACACAGGGCTATTGATATTGAGGGGCACCTGTGTGCCTTAGCAACACTAAGTAAAATCTTTCGCTCATCCTAACGGATACTCTGCGCGCTGTGGCGCCTCAAAGACCGGGATGAGCTATAAAATTCGTACCTACACTGAATTAAAACGATCGCCCAAAAAATTTGAAACCTGTCCAATTTGATACACAAATAACCCAAGCATTAATAGCAATTTCATTTTTAATATATTTATAGCAACTGGTTCTGCGTTTTAAGATTTAATAGAAAAAAAATGGTTGTCTGTAAAGTCAGTTTACAGGTAATAATTTTACGTGACGGTCGAAAAGAGATAGATGCCACAAGCCAAACACTTAGGCCGATCATGCCTCTAATTGGTTGTTTCGCGCTCTCGCTTGCACACGGAACGTGACACTTTTCGTGCGTGTAGCCGATGTTCATCAATTTATAAAACGTTATTACGTCAAAAAACCATTTTGACGTCGCGGAACGGCTGGCATATAAAACATTGAAATTATTTTATACTTACATACTATCATATAGCGTGGCGACGTATCACCAAGTCATCAGTCGGCCTAACGGGCTGCTTTAGATTTCCCGTAAAAACAGTAAAATTTTGCCACAGTCAGATGGAATGAAGGGCTTTAAGGGCCCATACTACCTCAAACTGCTTTGCATGATTGACTGTTATATCAATAATAATTAAATACTCAAGTTGAAATAAAAATGCAGCAAAGTTCAGGACTAACTCTGGTAACTATATGACTCAAAAAAACGATTGCGTTAAATTTTCTCGATAGAAAAAAATTGCAAAGTTGCCTCCAAATCACGTCTAATTTACTCGGTATATAGCATTATTCACCAAATACATTAAAATTAACCTTGAAACTTTTGATTATTATTGCATTACAGCTAAGGCAGCCATCATATGTTTTTCTTTTTCGAATAACCCTTGAATATTCCTAAAAAACGAAAATATCCAAAGTAGCCAACTCGTTTAGACCATCCGCGTTTGTATCGCCACGCCGCCTGGCATATGTCGGGCTCTTAAGTAAACGTCAGCAAAGGGCCCTTTCGGAGCAAGATACGCCGCTAACGCGGGCCTACTCGCGTGACTGGCGCTCGTTGCGACAAAATATTCCAATCGATGGTTACCGAATAAATAAAAATTGTCGACGTTTCATTTGAGAATAATTACGAAATTTTTTGTTTGTGTATTTGTTTGAAAGAAAACTGATTCATAGCTGATGATTTTAGGACATCGGAAAAATACTTGGTATTTAGTACTTATAGATCTATTAGTAGCGGCGGCTTTCGGCGAAACCAAACTGTTCAGTGTCTGTTCATGGGCTTGTCTAATGTAATCTGTGGTAATGGTGCGTCGAAGCTGGGGATCCGCGGTAATGACAGCATTTTATACTCATATTATTCATAATGGCAAAGTTTTCACAACCGACCCCCGCCTGATCCCAAACCCTTGGGTAGCTACAGAACCTGACAAATGATAATTAGGCTCAAGAATTTGCACTGGGAATCGAACTGGACACCTGTCAGTTACGAGTCATCAGCGTGTTATCATCATCATCATTTCAGTCATAAGGAGTTCACTGCTAGACAAAGTCCTCTACCAAAGATTTTTCGTTCCATGGGAGGCTATTGTCTGCTCTCTCGCTTGGCAGGCGGTGAACGCAGTTTCCTAAGCTTCTTGTGCTTCCAACGCTGCTGCCCATCGGAAGCATTTTTAAGCTGGGGAAGGATTGTTGTTTGTTGGATCTGGATAGGCAATGAAGGTATTGGGATACTATATACTACTTACTCGAATGAACTGGGAAAAAGCAAGAAGCAGCTTGGAAGGCCGGGCGCGCGTACTAGATGCTATACCTGCAACCACGGACTTAGCAGCAAGAGTATGACACCCCTGATCACATCAGCGTTTTAACACAATCATTGCCAATCAATCTAGCGTGTAATACAATCATCGTTTATGAATATAGGGCCAAGGTATGCTGGAAAGTGTTCCAGTTCCCAGTCCGCCCACTCGGCCATCAATTCCGCAGTATACCTGGACAGATTGTTCTCCTCCCTACAAATAGGAACAAGTAAACTACTCCGAATTTGTAGGTGCGCGGGCGGTGCCGAACTTTCGTCATCTTTGGGAGATAGGGTTGCCACAACTTACTTCCTTTTGAGCTGTAAGTAGATAGTATGTAGATAAGTTCTAGAACAGTAGTAGGTCGTCAAGAAATGTCACTCCTTCATGTACATATAACTAGGTATACTAGTTTTTTAATTACCTAACTGACGGACTAATTATATTTTTTTAGGAAACTAGCCTATACTTAAACTAAAATCGATATTTGTTATTGAATTTCATGACCTTTAAATAAATTAAATGCTTATTTTAAGTTACCTACTGGTTTCAGAGTGGTCTTTTTGTGACTGATAAAACTTAAATATTGAATAAAATAATACAGTTTTCATAAATAGAAGCTACTACAAAAGGCGATAAGGTTGTTACAGGACAGGCAGTTGACATCCTCAACTGCCTGTCCTGGTTGCAAGCGTCCTGGTTGTCGGTGGTTGCAAGCATGGCATAGAGTACGCGCGCCCAGCCCCCCGAGCTGCTTTTTGCTTTTCCCCCATTCATCCGAGTGAGTATTATCCCAATACCTTCAATCCCTTCCCAAATCCAACGAATACCTATCCTTTCCCAGCTGAAAAATGCTTTCGATGGGCAGCAGCGTCGGAAGCATAAATAAACAAAGAAAGAAACTGTGCTCGCCACCCTTCTGCCAGGCGGGGCGAGTGGCATTATCGCCCCATGGAAAGAAAAATCTTTAGGAGAGGCCTATATCTAGTAGTGGATTTTTAGAGGCTGAATGATGATGATGATGATAAAGGTCTTCTGTGTGTGTGTGTGCGAGCGGTTCTATGGTTTGAGCCGCATGCAACGCCATGAAGGTGCCAACCCTGTTCCTCTATAGTGAAAGCCGTCGTAGGAGGACGGCAGGAGCCTGAAGCCGCGTCAGCGAGCAATTAGCTGCAGGCTGATTTCACTATATTGTTTATTGTCATTTGCCATTCTGTCTGTTGATCGAGTGAAAAAGGCTTCCGCGGATGCCTATGCTTAATTAAATTATCAACTACATATTTTATATTTTACTACTAGCGGCTAGATTGTTTTGTGTGTGTACATGGCCAACACTGGTGTCAGATCTGTCAAAAGTGGCATTATATTTTGGCCGTACTGTACATACCTAGGTATGTACAGTACGGCCAAATAAAATGTAATATAAAAGTATTTGTGACGCCCAATAGTAACTGAATGTAAGACACCTAGGTTTTCATTAACCAAGCCAATACAGGGTGTGTTTTACAGCGTGAAACAGGGTGTGTTTTAGTAGTTTAGAACCGTGGCGTCGTATCCATAAACACTCCTACAAGTACTATCGTAACAAAAGTATTGGAGTGTCCACGCCTGACACGGCGCAAATACTAGACTACTTACCTATTGTAAAGCTGACTTGAATGCATTAGGCGATTTTATTATGAAATCAAATTAGTCGTCAAACTAAAATGTCGCCAAATCCAGCCATCAATCCAAGTATTGTCATGTCAAGTATGGTATGGCCGCATAGTGTCTTTTGTATGAGATGACACATCGGCCCTAACACAATTTCGTGAACAAGTCGCAGGAAAAACGCTGAATGCAGTCAGCTTCCAACTAATACGACCTGTATTGGAAATCCGAGGGGGCGGCCTATGTCCAGCAGTGGAGTTCTTGTGGCTGAGATGATGATGATAATGATCGACAAGTCTGGAATTGTGAAAATTTGACAATACTTTTTGATAATCGAAGATCAATTTTACGTGTATTACGTAAGCGTAGGGGCGTTTAGTTTCAAATTCGACAATATTTAGCATATTATTCTCTTTATCTAAGTAAGAGCACCAAAACTTTAACGATTCATAGCCAAGACAGGACACTAGGCGATGTTATAAATAAATAAATAAATATATACGGACAAATCACACAGATTGAGCTAGCCCCAAGGTAAGTTCGAGACTTGTGTTATGGGATACTAACTCAACGATACTATATTTTATAACAAATACATATATAGATAAACATCCAAGACCCAGGCCAATCTGAAAAAGATCATTTTCCATCTTGACCTGGCCGGGGATCGAACCCGGGCACTCCGTGTCGCAGGCTGGCGTGTTAACCACTGCGCCACGGAGCTGTCAAATGTTAGGATGAAATATTGCTCGCATGAGTAGAAAACTGTTTGGCAAGTGTTACTTCGTACTTTATATTTCTTCTTTTATGCTGGTCTGACAGAAAAGAAACAAAGCTATAGCAGATGCCTTTAAGCAGCTTGAAAATCTGACACCAATGTTGGCCATTTACATACACACACAAAGACAAACAAGAGAAGAAACAACGCAAAGTAAAGACCGTAAATGTCGATCGCGGGAATGGGTCAAAATGTGGAAATAGACTTGCAATTCGTAACTATTTTCTATTTGCTAGCTACACGTCCATCAACACGCTAAACATAGTCTTCCAGTCTTATGGCTTTCGGCTCTATCTGTATACCCGTATACCCATTAGGCATAAAGACGTGATTAATATGTATGTATGTACTTTCAATTTCGTTGTTAAACTTCGCCTGTCTGTCTGTCACGCTTCAACCATTGAACCAATTTGGATGAAATTAGTATGGAGGTGTAGTCTGAGGCCCGGGGAAGGACATAGGGTACCTTACATTCCGGAAAATTCTACTGTTCCCGAGGTGGGCAAAAGCTAGTATGAAATAAGGTTAAAATGTAAAGCCCCACCATAAAATGTAACCTAACAAGAAGGTATGTTGATGTGTGTGATATGTGTGTACTCGTACAAAGGAACCCTTTGTACGTGTGTTGTATCAGTCCATACACACTCACACTTCTTCATTTGTATTTAATAAGCGACTAGCTTTCGCCAGCGGCTCCGCACGCGTCATTGTCGATCCCTCGGAAACAGTACTTTTTACGGATAAAATGTACCATATGTCCTTCTCCGTAGCCCAGATAACGTGTATTCAAAATTTCATGACGATCGGTACAGTAGTTACGACGTAAATCGTAACAAACAAACACTCACTCTCGCATTTATAATATTAGTTAGGATCAGGATGACGCATTTCGTAATAATCATATTTCGATGCAAAAGATAGAGCAATAACACCAATGACATTAATAACATCGAAGACATTGCCCATCTGCTTTCTTTTCCTTATTTATGATTTATGTTTAATTGAACAGGATTTCCGCTTTTCGACTTCGAACACTTAAGTATTGCAATAAATGGAAATCACTTGTTCATCGATGATTTGTTACCTACTTTAACAGAACCAGTAGCTAATAATTATATAATCTGCGGTAATTGAATCTTCCGTAGATTATCTCAGTAATTTACGAACATCGTTCCGCCTGAGGAGAAACTTTCACCGGGTGGTTAACTTTCCTGGGTAGTCTGGAAGTTGCTAAATAGACTACGGGCTGGTGTTGAATAATGACAGGATAACCGCGGTAGGCGGAGTTTCTGTAACAACGATATGTATGGCTGCGGCGCTGTCGAGACGATGGCCAATCTGATGGATTGCCCTAACTGCCCCACTTTTTGTGGAGGACCTGGTTGTGAATGTCACCAAATTCTGGTCAAAACTAGTGTTAAGAATGGCCATTTGGACTCGAGAAGTGGAAGTAATTTAAAACTGAACGCCCCCCACCGGTTATGATTATTTATAAAATGTCAGATAAAAAATTGAGTTCTCAGCATTGGTCCCATAGAAAAAGTTGTTCATTTTGACGGACTCACACCTCTTCACGGGAACGTCGTTTGTTACACGCTGTTTATGTCGAAAATTTTTTACCTGGCATTATTAAAAATAACTTATCAGAAAAACATTATCAAAGCAAAGTCAGTCTAATTTTATTATTTTAGAACCTTCACGAAAAACAGTAAAAGCTGTCTGGTTTTCCCGAAAGCTTTGTGCTCGGCGATACAAGCCATTAGCTGCAGACTCCTGCTATTGATCCAGCTAAATTTAGCACACCAATATACCGCTGCAATAATTCAGCAGCTCTAATGGGAAATCCATATCGCCATGCTGTCTGCTGCACTGTGTGCTTTACAATTCACACAGACTTGTTAGGGTTCATCAATCAAACAGGACATAATTACTAAACCTCCGATGCCCCTGTGAAAAATAACATTTTTAGCTGTTCTCTCCTATGGGTTCTTCGTTCCATAAGAGAATATGGTCATATTCACCACGCTTGGCAGGCGGGTTGGCGAGCGCAGTTTCTTTAGCTTGTTGTGCTTCCGACGCTGCTGCCCATCAGAAGCATTTTTAAGCTGAAAAAGTAAAGGTATTAGTTGGGTTTGGGTAGGGAATAAAGGTATTTGGATACTAATTACTCGGACCACCAGATTGTCCGGTAATGAAGATGATTCCGAGCTTCAGAAGGCACGTTCAGCCGTTATCCCCGGCAGCCCTCTGGTAGTCGTTGACGGAACCACGTCAGAGGCCGAGAGACAGTTCCGGAGAACTTTTACACCAGGGTGTGCATGGTCGATTGATCGTGTCACCTCCACGAAATGATGATGAGTCGATGAATGGGGGGAAAACAAGTAGTATACAGCTCAGGAGGCCGGACGGACCTGCCACCAGACAGGCAGTTGAGGATGACATGTCCGACCTTGCATAAGTATTTCATTATTCATCATTTCGAGTAGGTGTCACGGTCAATCGACCATGCACACCCTGGTGTTAGAGTTCTTCGGAACCGCCTCTCGGCCTCTGACGTATTTCATTATTTATTGTTTAGCGCTCCGGATTTAGGTGACAAACATCGTCTCATCTCACTTTCTCGTATAACGCCCCCTTTTCACGCAGATGAAACAACAATACTCCGAACAGCCGTCCAGCGCAGAATTTGGTTCTACATGCTACCTAAAAAAATGGTTCTCTATAGAGTCCATTTACGGACGATAATTTTACGTGATAACGATGGAATAGAGATAGATGCGTCACATGCCCAACGCTTATACCCCCTTTATACCATCCTAAATTCAGTCACTGACAAGAGGAACGCAATTTACGTGCAATACGATTAAAGATATCTTGTATCATGTCTAACTTATAGCAACGTCCTCTCATCAGTGACTGAATTCAAGATGATTTAATAGGTGCTTGAGGCCGATCGTGCCTCTCTATCGCTTATTCCGTGCTCTCGCTTGCACACGGAACGTGATACTTATTCGTGCATGCAGGCAGCAAAACGATGACGCTATATAAGATGTGATAACATCTCATCGTCAAAACATTACACTCCTATTTTGGAGCAGTCGAGAAATTAAGATTGATAGATCATCAATTACGGAGAGCCAAATCCCTATTTAATTTGTGAAAAGCAAAGTGCAGAAAGAGCTGAACGTTTCAGCAGCGGCCGTCAGCGACGATCATTAGTATCGACAAAAACTACCACTAATTCATCTTCGCTTATTTTTCGCACCCCATTGCATCTCTTCCTTAAAAATATAAATGACGGATATGTCTTTCCTTGCCTTCATTAATTACGACGATAATTCGTTTTACTTCCGTTTTTAAATAAAAACAAGGACAATAGAATTTTTTTAACAATATTCTAAAATAAGTTGTTTTCTCTTTCGACGGATATACCACAAACAAAAAATACCAACTGTACGTGAAATATTGTAGTGGCTAGCTCCGTGGCGCAGCGGTCACCAAGCCAGCCTGCGACACGAGAGTGCCCGGGTTCGATCCCCGGTCAGGTCAAGATGGAAAATTATCTTTTTCAGATTGGCCTTGGTCTTGGATGTGTATCTATATATGTATTATAAAATATAGTATCGTTGAGTTAGTATCCCATAACACAAGTCTCGAACTTAGTTTGGGGCTCTAGCTCTGTGTGATTTGTCCGTATATATTTATTTTATTTATTTATTAATATTAAATCCTTTTTTTGACGTGACAACGTCTTATAAATCGATGAACGTTGGCTGCACGCACGAAAAAGTGTTATGTTCGGTGTAAAAGCGAGAGCGCGTAACAAGCGATAGAGAGGCACGATGGCCTAAGCGTTCGGCTTGTGACGCATCTACCTCTCGTCCACCGTTATCACGTAAAATTGTCGTCCGTAAACCGACTTAACAGACAACCATATTTTTCACACTTTCTATAAAATAGGTACCAACTTCCCAAATCACATAAAATAACACAGGAAAATACCCAACGAGCTGCAAGCGGTGAGCTGGTCACATCTACATATGTCATGTGATAAACCTTCACCATCTTCACCAGGTCGAGAAACGATATATAATAAAATATAGTAGTATAGTAATTATGAACTTGTGTCATTAGCAACTAATTCAGTATCCCAAAACAGTTCACAACTTTTAAGTGGGGCCAACAAATCAATGTGATCTGTCCAAAAATATTACGATCTGAAATGTCACTTCAAAATAGGTCAGCTAAAATTAAAATTAACATAATTTATTTATTTATATTTATTCCATTATACCAAATTACATTCTGGTATTTATCCGCCACAAGCTTCGTCAATAACGACATAGACATAATACGAAATCTCCACAACATGCTTCGTCAAAATTTACAAAATTAGTGTTCACGATGCTTATCGTAATTTTTTTCCATATAAAATTAGCCGCAACTTAGTACTATTACATAATCTGCGTAGTTATTCTGTGCCGCAACATGTTTCGTCAAAACCTTAATCTAAGAGACCGCCCCGCGTCGTACCTGGTGGCTAACATAAATATACTTGTGGCAAAACCAATTCATATCTTACACTTTGAAGCAAAAATTCCCCAAGTAAAAGCCTAGAAAACTGTAGCTTACGAGGTTAGATAAATGAGGACAACGGGGTCATTTGCGATATAATGGGAGCACAAACGAAAAAAATACTACGTACAAATGGGAGCAATTTTTTGAAGCCTTATGAATGCCGGCTGTTAAGAAATTGGTCCCTTCTTGTCTGGGCAACATTAGCTTCCTATTTTACTTTGTATATAAGGGGCTATATTTGTCAGAGCAATTTAAGCTTTAAAGAATATATACTTAATAAGTAAGTATAATCAACGTTTTCCCGCGCTATTTTTGTATGACTGAAATATGAATGACTTATTCATATTTCAGGAACCCACAGGATTATCACGATAAAGTACTTATATTAATTTAATTACAAAAAAATATTTCAAACAATACGATAGACTTTTTGTATTGCCTGTCTTTGAGCCAACAAGCAAACGGACAAAATTTCTTTAGTACCTTAAAAATTTCGTCGCTGAAAATTCAATAAACAGACAACTAGTAGGACCTTGTAATAGCAGTGATGCCTTAGTGATGCATATTTATGTACCTAAGCCGTTTGCTAACTAAGTGTACAACGTTTTGATAGTCACTTCAAAATACATTACGTTTTATATATCTTAAATAAAAATTGACAATCATACGAAAGCCGCAATGTTTTTTTAAAGTGACTATCAAAACGTTGTACACTTAGTTACCAAATACGCCGGCACTGCCGGTAGATACAAAAAGCTTTACAATGTCTGCCTAAGAATTAGTCACGCTAAACATCCCAGCCCAGCAAAATTAGGATTAATCGTTTTATCCTGAACACATCCCAAAAATATCCTTCCTGAAAAAGCTGCTAAAAAAGTCATTCATAAATAACTTCAGTCATAACAAAATCGTCACGTAATGAAACACACGTTCGCCGCTATTTCTGAATGTCGCACGTGTAACTTAAAAAAAACGTTTGACATTGGATACAGGGTTTTTTTGGGGTTTTTTGCCACCCCGGTAACGTTTTAATTCGGGGCGTAAAAAATAAAAACGCGGTGAGAGTGAGGATACACTTATCTTTCGCGCGAACGATATGTTATCACTTACGCGAGAGTGGTTCCAAAACTTGGAGGGTGATTTATCGTCTTTGAATTTTACATATCTAATGAAATTCTCTTTCGAAATATATCACAGACCAATTTAATAATAGCGGACTTATTGCTATGCACTTTTTCCTAATCAACTTTTCAAATCTATTTTGCAAGTGAAAATTTATTTAGCGGCGTTGTGGATTTTTTAGGATGGGTAAAAAATGTTAATTTCACGTCAGGACACGTGATCTTATCGAAAATTCGTAAGACAGACACTTGTCCTGAGACCGCCAGCGCGACTTAGGAGAGGAAGTACTATCCCCCTCTCTTTCTACCGCGCGGATTTTTCACTTCTGCCGAGACTCCCAGTCAACATGTCTACTGGTTCTGATCTCAAGCATGTAATTGGCATTTGCCATTTAACACGGAAATGCAGCTAGCACGTGTGACTGTTTTCATTTGAATGTATGTGTTTGTCCTGATGGCAATATAAATATATTTTACTAGCTTTCGCCCGCGGCTCCAATGTCGATCCCTCGGAAAAAGGACTTTTTCTAAAATTTACTCTTTATCCTTGTCCGTACCCCAGATAACGTGTTTGCTAAATTTCATGATGATCGGTTCAGCAGTAAAGGCGTAAAACCGTAACAAACAAACTCGCTACATATATGATAGGACTAGGATTTGAAGCTTAAATTTAGGTATTGAAGCGACTTAACTAATGATATGTGATAATTTATATGGGAGTACTACAGTCCATATTATTATATGTATACCGAAAATGACAATGAAAAATACACTTCCTATTATAGTCTTATGTTTGAGAATCATTGGCCGGTGTAAGCTCCACTGACAACTCCGCTAGCTTGTAAAGACATCCGTCATTCTACACCTCCCCTTCAATTAAAAAAAAACAACCCTCGTTTGAACTAGCGCTTTATAAATGTTACCAACATCGACCAGAGTGGGTAGACCTTTCATCATTAGGGCTCTTGATAGGAAGAAAAGGACAATGTTAAGGAAAGCTCGGAATGTAGAGCTTTTAATAAATTTGTCGTTGTTTCACATGTAATGTGGCATTTCCGATAAATTTACTCATTCTGTTACATACGTAAATCTTTATAATTTAATTTGTTCAGTTCAAGTCTTGTACAGAATTGCAAGAAAAAGGTAAAAACGCAAAAAGAATTAGACTACCCATACAAAGTCTCCGATCAGCTGGCCAAATTTCTATTGGAAGTGTAATTTTTTTTCGTTTTTTACCTTTTATCTCCTAATTCTGATTGGATTCCGATACCTGTATTCTGATGCCAGGATTTCAATATAGCTGAGAGGTTCAAAATCGCGCTGTGTAGGTATCAAAAGACTAATTTCTATCATATTTTTGTGAAATTAAACTTATTAATAAACTCATCATCATCATTTCGAGTAGGTGTCACGGTCAATCGACCATGCAAACCCTGGTGTCAGAGTTCTTCGGAACCGCCTCTCGGCCTCTGACGTGGATCCTTTAACGACTACCAGATGGCAGCCGGGACCAACGGCTTAACGTGCCTTCCGAAGCACGGAATCATCTTTATTATCAGACAATCAGGTGATTCAAGCCTGCAATGTCCTAACCAAACTGGAAGCAACTAAACAAAGTATGCTTCCGGTGGGAATCGAACCCACGACCCTCGGGTCAACAGGCAAACGCCTTAATCACTGGACCACGGAGGCTGTTAAAACTTATTATATTATAATTAATAAACTAAACGAACAATACTCTATGGCTCTATGGTTGTTTTGATTATACAATTAATATATTACCTTATCTTTCAAGAAATCGCGTCTATCTTCTTTTAATCGTTAGAGATTTTGATGCATCGATGTGGCAAACTATAGAGCTCACAGATTGTAGGTCTCGTAGACATTCGAGTAAAGGGTTTTGAGCAATTGATGTTTGATCAAACGGCATTAGATTTCAAGAAGGGGATCCCTGTAGAGATATATATTAGGGTATCGTAAAGTAGTCGTATGTGCCTATACGAATCTAAAAGAGTCAAGTTACATATAAAGATAGTGGTACAGCTGTTTTAAGAAAAAAGTATATTATTACTTCAGTACCTAATAAAATTAATAAAATTGAAGAATACGAATAGTATGAAGTAGCTACAAATCTGTAATAAGGTAAATAAATAAATAAATAAATATATACGGACGAATCACACAGATTGAGCTAGCCCCAAGGTAAGTTCGAGACTTGTGTTATGTGTTACTAACTCAACGATACTATATTTTATAACAAATACATATATAGATAAACATCCAAGACCCAGGCCAATCTGAAAAAGATCATTTTCCATCTTGACCTGGCCGGGTATCGAACCTGGTCACTCCGTGTCGCAGGCTGGCGTGTTAACCACTGCGCCACGGTGCTGTCGCAAGTTACATATAAAGATAGTGGTACAGCTGTTTTAAGAAAAAAGTATATTATTACTTCAGTACCTAATAAAATTAATAAAATTGAAGAATACGAATAGTATGAAGTAGCTACAAATCTGTAATAAGGTACATCAATATTTATTTAATAATGATAAACTAGCTTTCGCCCGCGGCTCCGCCCGCGTCAATGTCGATCCCTCGGGATTAGTACTTTTTCCCGAGATAAAAGGTAGCCTATGTCCTTCTCCGTACTCCAAAGAACTTGTATGCAAAATTTCATGATGATCAGTTCAGTAGTTACGGCGAAAGCGTAACAAACAAACAAATAAACAAACAAACAAACTCACTTTCGCATTTATAATATTAGTAAGGATTGTATTATTTTCCATGCCCATTAGTGAACTAGTGTTAACACTTTTGTCGCCCCGTGCCGGACAAACGTTGTCCGACAAACAATTGAAAATTGTGTCTGCGATTCCGGCGTTCAAAGTGTTAATTAAAACTAAGAAAGTTTGTAATTTAACCGAAAACTAGTCACGAAATATCAAAAATAGATTACTAATAGTATTCAGCAGGAATTCAAAGAATCTTACAACCGGAAGTAGCACATTGCAAGGCGGTCTGTGATGATGCATGGCGCAAAAACATATCACCTCGTTGTATCTGTCGTCGGGTGATGAATGGGCAAGGGGCACGAGGTGGAAAATATGCTCGTTTGGTGTGTTTAATGAGGTTGGAGATAAGAGCCGTGAGATGCTAATTTGAGGAATGCTGTAAATGTAACTTTATGTTATGTGCCGACTAAAAAAAAAATTTAATTTTGATCGTTCTGGACCCTAGGAGTGATTCAGCCCGTCGATATGAACAACTTTTCCTATGGGACCAGTTCTAGGAAATAAAAAAAAATATTGCAGTACCATACAAAAAATTTCGGCCGCCCGGTCACTTTGTATGGGAACGTCAAAAAAAGTTGTTTATATCAATGGGCTGAATCATCCCTTTAAGGGTCCAGAACGATTAAAATTTCACCGTGTATATCGTAAATATTTCTTATATTTTAATAGTTATTCTGCTATTTGAGGTGATAACAAATCCAACCTAATATCTTCCATATAAAAAACTAACTTCAATCAAACTACTGAATTGATTGTGATAAAATTAAATTGGGACCAACTTGAAAGCATAACCTTTCAAACAAAAAGTTTTTTTTAGTCGGTTCATAAATGACGGAGTTCTGAGGTAACAAACATTAAAAAAAATATAACCGAATTGATAACCTCCTCTTTTTTTAATGGTGGTTGGTCCCAGCTGACATCATTGATGGCAGTCGTCAAGCTATATCGGATGCCTTAAGCGAGCTTGAAAAATCTAACACCGGTGTTGACCACTTACTCACACGAAAACGAAAAACAAAAAAATACTTAAGAAGTATTCTCTCATAAAAAAGTAATTACACCGATAAGCATCGATTATGTGAAAATGCATCAAAGTTGTCGATTAGCCATTAATTGCTTTAGCGACTAGGTCAAGCATGCTGCTACTATTTAATACTATAAAATTATAATAAGTAAACGGACTATTCCTACCCCTCTTATCAAGAAACGTAATAAAATCTCTTCCCTCCTCCCCCAAATCTTACGTAGGATTTGTATCATTTTCAAAAAAAATGCAATGTAAGCCCTTTAAATATTTCCGCTTATGGGTATTACTAGCTTATGGGTAACACCCATAAGTAATAAATCGAAATAAAAAAATCGACACGCTAGTTTTCGAGATATCTGGGACTAAACATTTGGAAAAACAGACTAAAAACAGCACCCTGTGTAAAAAAAACACGTTCTTGGCGAACCACTTTTTACTGTTATCTACTATGATTACTTAGTCACTGATTCACTGACAAAACAGCGATGTTAATAAAAAAAGTACTTTCTTTAATTATTATGTATGAAAAGTATATTTTGTACGATTTTTTTAATTTTGCCACTAACGCATTTCTTTGACCTATGGATACCAGCCCTTAAAATATTTGCGCTTAATTAGTAAAAATAAAACAGGAATCTTTCTCCATGACAACCGAGATTGCATACAAGAGGTATTGAGGTCATCTCATCTCGGCAGTGCGCTCATTCGTAAGCGAAGCGACACACTTTCAGCTCACTGAAACGTTCAGCTGCCGTAAATAATATGTTCTCAATGAAACAGCAGGGTCAATGGACCACAAGGTTAAAGGACCAAAATATCTTATTTAAAAAAAAATTGTGTTCGTAACATTGGTCCCATTGGAAAAGTTGTTCATATTGGAAATCTGAATCACCCCTTTAAGGATCTAAAACGATCAAAATTTATATATAAATACTATGGCTTCCTATCTGATGCACGAGAAAAATCACATAGCATATCTTCTTCAAAAAGATATATAAATACAATACGGACAAATCACACAGATTGAGCTCGAATTTACTTTGGGGCTACCTAAAGTAAATTCGGGACTTAGGTTCTGAAAAACTAACTTAACGATACTATATTTTATAATGGAGATAAAAAATCCCTGACTCAGTCAATCTGAACAAGATCATTTTCCATCTTGACCTGAACGGGGATCGAACCCAGGACCTACTCTGTGACAGCTTGGCATGTTGACCACGCACGTTTTTGAATTTTGACAAAGATCACGTTCGCTACTCGATCCTGTCACGCTTCTTCATGCGCCATCACGTCAGCCTAAACAAGGACTCCTTGTTTAGGCTGGCGTCTTAGCAACGTCTAATTCTCAATCAATCAGAATAACATTGCAATTAACAGCGGAAATGTTTGGGCTATCAGTTAGCGGGTAGTGTACGACTGCTGAATACTAAGCAGCATAACTGGCTTAAGTCATGAACGATAAGCGTTTTGTAAAACCGAACCCTTATGCTTTTGTATTGGAATTAATTTGGGTATGAGTATTCCATTCAAATTTTGATAACGTGTACTTCAAGCCAAGCAACTTTAGATACTTAGACATTTACTTATATTGTATTTTCATCACCAGGCATCCAAGTGGGCAACAGAGCGGATAGATAAATAATGGGACACAGATAATATATTACATTAATTTATACGAAGTTCTGTAGAGTTTACATTCACCAACTTTAAATAGTTTTATTCATTTCGAGTAGGTGACACGGTCGATCGACCATGCCTTGGTGTCAGAAATCTTCGGAACCGCCTCTCGGCTTCTGACGTGGTTTTTTTAGCGACTACCAGATGGCAGCCGGGACCAACGGCTTAACTGCCTTCCGAAGCACGGAATCACCTTTTTTCAGACAATCAGGTGATTTAAGCCTGCAGAGTCCTAACCAAACTGGAAACAAGTAAACAAAGTATGCTTCCCGTGGGAATCGAACCCACTACCCCCGGGTCTACAGACAAACGCCTTAACCACTGGACCACGGAGGCAGTTTATTAATTATTGATGAATAATGAATAAAGTATGAATAAATGATATTAAAATTGTATTTTTTATGCTCCCTAAATAATTTTCATCGACAAATGTCGGTGCTGGTGACATGCAATATACTCATGGCCTGTATATATCTGTGGCCGATTTGGGTATTCATTAGTATACTGTCAATTCTAAAATATAACATTCTCGTGTCAGTTTGTAACAAAACTGCTCCAAAACGGCTTGACTGATTCTTATTAAATTTTGTGTATATTCTGTAGGTCAGAATAAGACGTAAACAATGTTTCATACCCCTCAGTGATAAGGTTTGTGGTATATATAGAGGGTTTGCGTAAAAGGGAATCCCTCTTCATTACATTATTTTATCCGAAGTTCTGTAGACATAAGCTTAATTCCCTCTACCGCCTATAACTTGCAGCAAGATAGCCGCCCAGCGAATTACTCCACGTCCTCACTTTAAGGAAAGATCCAGTTCTCATGATGATTCACAACGCACGCCAACTTTAACACGAGGACTCTCATGTGAGTGAAATTTAAATAGCTGTTCTTAGACCGCCAAAACGATGCTAAGTCGCGGAAAACAACGAATGACGCTATGTGGTAGGAGATAAAAATGTCAATGCTCTGAACTGAATATTCTGTTTATGCTTATTTATAAACAGCGTGATTTTGAACCTCCTAGCTATATTGAAATCTAGGAATCAGAATCCCTAATGGATAAGAGAATTGCAAGAAAAAAAGGTAAAAAACGAAAAATAACATTGAAATTCCATAGAAATTCATCCGGTGATCGGCGTCTTTGTATAGTAATTCTATTTTTTTTATCATCAGCTTTTTCTTGCATTTGCTATTAGCGATTCTGGTTCCGAGATTCCAATATAGCTAGGAAGTTTAAAATCACGTTGTACGTTAGTACTAATACTTATTCTGTGGTCGAATGTAGTATAAGTAGTAGTTAGTAGTATACACTTATCTAGTAACAGCCTCCGTGGTCCAGTGGTTAAGGCGTTTGCCTGTTGACCTGGGGGTCGTGGGTTCGATTCCCACCGGAAGCATACTTTGTTTAGTTGTTTCCAGTTTGGTTAGGACTTTGCAGGCTTGAATCACCCGATTGTCTGATAACAAGATGATTCCGTGCTTCGGAAGGCACGTTAACCCGTTAGTCCCTGCTGCCTTCTGGTAGTCGTTAAAGGAACCATGTCAGAGGCCGAGAGGCGGTTCTGACACCAGAGTGTGCAGTGCATGGTCGATTGACCGTGACACCTACTCGAAATGATGATGATGATGATAGTAAGAATATCTTATGTAAGTATCTATCGACGGATAGTCGATAGATATTCTTAGATTATACCTATGATCGATATAATTATTATGTAACAAAACACGTGTCGAAAATTCCTGGAGGAGCTTTTGGTCTCATGATCATTTCAGCCGTAAGAAGTCCACTGCTAGACAAAGGACTCTTCCAAGGGTATTTCGCTACATTTGATGGTAATATCCTCCCATGGAACGAACAATCCTTATATCTAAATACTTACCGTGTTTGGCATGCGGATCGGCGAGCGTTTCTTTGGCTCCTTGTGCTTCCGACGCTGCTGCCTGGATTTTTTGCATTTTTAGCTAGGGAAGGATAGGTATTTGTTGGATCTGTAAAGGAAATGTACGTATTGTGATAATTACTACTCACTGCTGGGTAGGCCGGGCGCGCGTACGTGATGCCCTACCTGCAACCACCGGACAGGCAGTTGACGATGACACCACTGACCATGTTCATCCGAGTATTTTATTTAAACACAATTAAACACTGAGAAGTTGGCCTTTAACTAGCAAGCTTTGATAACAGACAGACACAGGGACAGGGACAGGTGAAACATTGTAAAAGTTCTTCGAGAAGTCTTAAAGAATTCGTAACCGAGAAGTGATCCGCACACAAAATCAAGTTGTAAACTGCAATTTCTGATAGTCTCTAATAGATCCCTTTCAAATCTATCAAAGACAACCTGAGTACACTTACATAATAAGTGGGTATTCAACTACCTATCTGAAATCGTCAGTCTGTAAAGATGACAGCTGCAATGTTGCCGAAATATCTCAAAAATATTCAAGTGATGCGTGAAAGCTTAAATCGTATTCCTACTTAAAGTTTTTAATCATTAAAAATCTTACATGTATTTAACATCTATTATATTCGTTTGTGTAAGTAGACAGCTCTAATCAGATTAGCCTAAAACACCAAGCGATAACAAGTGGGAACTACGGCATATCGGCCTTTGGAACACTGGGATTTTATAACGAATACTTATAGTAATAACGATGTATTATGATGCGCAGAGTCGATACTCTACTCCATCATGAGCTATATCAAATGTATGATGAACCAAACGACATCAAAATTGGGTAGGACATGTAGTGGGAATGGACCAGGACAGAGTGCCTAAACGTCTCATGAATAGTCAGCCAGAAGGTCGAAGAAGCCAAAGACCAAAGCTGAGATGGCTTGATGGTATCGAAGGAGTCCTTAGAAATACCGGCGTCAAAACTGGAAAAAAAAGCCCGAATTAGACCAGAATGGAAAAATGTACTTAACCAGGCCCAGACCTAATTTTGAATAGCGTCGGATGATGATGATGATGATGATGATGACATGTAGTTATACATGCGTTGTCTTCCAGAGTATATTATTCACCTCACATCTATCAAACAAATCAATGTTGTTTTGTTTTTCGTGTGTGTAAGTGGCCATCACAGCCTAAACGCATCATAAGTAGCTTGCCATCAATGATGACAGCCAGGAGCTCTAGATATTTTAAGCCACTTGCGGTCACCCATCACAGTGGAGACTGCGTCCAGGGTTACTTGACATGCATAAGCGCTTTAATTGCTTACGATCACTGAGCCATCCGGCTGCTCAACCAACAAAGGGAATCAATGAATAGCCATTTACATTCACCGTTAATTACTGATTGCAAGCGAGGCTCGGCGTGCGCGTGCGCCGGATGTACGTGCTTTGTAATTGTCCAAATTATTCTGCTGTCCTTCATTCTACAAATAAAACTGCGTATTGTTGTTGGCATGTTGCAATCGTACTTTCATGTCCTAACTATAAGTTCTTATAAACCTACACAAATAATAAATTAAGAAATAAAATATGGTGAAAAAATTTTCATGCGGGCGGGTTTTGAACCGGCGACCTAGGTCTATGTACGACCTATGCTCTGCCATCTGAGCTACCGCACAATTCTATCTCGGCGCCGAAATTCTCCACCATATCCCATTTCCCCTTATAGTACAGCGTGATTTTGAACCCCCTAGCTATATTGAAATCTGGGAATCAGAATCCCTAATGGAATACAGAATTGCAAGAAAAAAAGGTAAAAACCGAAAAAAAAATTTTGCCCTTCCATAGAAATTCGTCCATCTGAACGGCGACTATGGGAGACCCTTTTTTTTTTCGATTTTTAGCTGTTTTTCTTGCAATTCTATATTTCATTAGGGATTCTGATTCTGAGATTCCAATATAGCTAGGAGGTTCAAAATCACGTTGTATGTATTAAGGCTTACGTCGCCGGTTCAAGTCCCGCCCGCATGAAATTTTTCTTAATTTATAAGGAGTATATCAAAATTGCATTGTGCATGCAAAATAAAACACTTATAAAAATACTACACAAATAAGTTAAGGTTGTTATGCGTACCAATGAACTCCCAACCCAGGATGCCGTTGAACACTTTTAGTTCTACACTTCGCACAAGTGTAGAAGAAAAAGCTGGAAAGCGGAACCCGGGCTCAGAATCTTTCCAGATTAGGATGCAATCGGGGAGTAAATATAGATTTAAACTGTGTTTTCATACGGAACCCTATCTTTTTAGAAATATTCTATAGCCTATGTTCATCAAATACAATGTAATGTAGGAGTCTTATTTTCTATATCTAGCCTATACTGTCCCACTGCAGGGCAAAGGCCTCCCTTGCATCATACCAACTATTTCGGATTCTAAAGGTGAAAGAATTTTTCGATCCAGTACCTAGTTTCGGATCCTTTTCAATGCAAACAAACAAACAATCAAATCTTTCCTCCTTATAGTGTAGATTAAGAAGGTCCAACTCATTTACACTCAATAACAATTGTTTAAACTGTCCTCGAATATCAACAAAAACGGAAGTCTGTCGGCGTCGTGTGTCAGCCGATGTTACGGTGTGCGGCGGTGCCTCTAATTGACATGTTTAGCGACGAACTGTGACTGACACGGACCCCACACTGCGGTGCTTGCCATTGGCGAGCTCCGAGTCTACGACACGAGGGTGCCCGGGTTCGATCCTCGGTCAGGTCAAGATAGAAAATGATATTTTTTTGATTGGCCTGGGTCTTGGATGTTTATCTATTTATGTATCATTACATAGTATAAAACAAAGTCGCTTCCCGCTGTCTGTCCGTCCTTATGTATACTTAGATCTTTAAAACTAAGCAACGGATTTTGATGCGGTTTTTTTAATAGATAGAGTGATTCAAGAGGAAGGTTTATATGTACATTGCACCCATGAGAATCAGAGGTACGGGTCGCTAGTTTGTTATAAAATATAGTACCTATCGTTGAGTTAGTATCCCATTACACAAGTCTCTATTACTTTTAAGGCCAGCTCAATCTGTGTGATTTGTCCGTAGGTATATATTTATATCATTATGTATACTGTTAAAGTATTCACATTTCTTGATATACATGTGGGTAACACGCCAGCTTGCTACGTGAGGTTACCGGTTCCGGGGTAACCCAAGGAAGGTTGACGTTACAGACGAATGTGAAGTCGGTGTAATTTGGTGTTATAGATGCCTATGTTTTTGAACAATGTGTGAAATAACTAAAATAAGTGTCATGGTGCGGCTATAGTGAGATTTACTTAGCGGGCTGGGGTTTGCTTACCTTGCTGCATTCGTATATGATCAAACCAGTGGATTCGTGGGAATTGTCGCCAGGGGCTCCGTCGAATCAGTGAAATGAATTACACCATTAATTCGTTGATACACAAGAATTAAGCTAAAATAAGCTTCTGAATGAAGTTTGAGGGCCAAGAAAAAAGCTTTTGACAACTAGTCGTCACTTCAAAATACATGGCGGCTTTCGTTTGATGGACTATTTTTATTTTAGATATATAAACCGTTATGGATGTTGAAGTGACGATCAAAACATTGTACATTGAAATCAAAACATTCTCTAGCTGCTCTGGCCAAGTATGGCCCTAGTAATACAGAGAGGGTCGTGCAGTCGTGCTACTGTAGTGGAGACTAAAAAGGACCTGATGATGAAGAGGAATAATTTTTTAATACACAATTTTTGGGTAACTTGAACCGTTTACGCACCGCACGCGTCGGATGTCCTCAACTATGAATAATTTTCCCCCGTTTTCAAAACATTTTTTATTGATGCTTCGATCCTATTGGTCGCAGCGTGATGTTTTATAGCCTAAAGCCTTCCTCAATAAATGGATTATCCAACACAAAAAGTATTTTCCAATATGAACCAATAGTTCCTGAGATTAGCGCATTCAAACAAATAAACTCTTCAGCTTTATAATAAAATATGTATAGATAACTTTTGGACTTAGCCGTTAGTAAGTACCTACTATTACTTATTCTGTGAGGTAGCAAAAGATATGTCTGACCTAGGTCTGACCCACCTAACACATTTACGTCCATATTGTTTCTTACATTTTAATGTCTTAAATTGTTTCTGACATTCAATTAGGTAGTTTATTACTATTTACATTGAAAGAACCCACATTCAAGCAACCCACCACCTTGCTAGGAACAAACCTGTATCTGTATTTCATCTTACAAAACGAGACCCAATTTTTTATTTAAATCTATGCACTAAACCATGCGACGCCATTTTTTTTAAATCTGTGGTGTGCGTTATTCCAGCCAGATTTTGTTGAAAATTTACGAAAATCGACATTGTAGTGCAGTAGATAATTAGATATAGAGCTTCTGTAAATGGTAAGCTAATTTTTAAATTTGGTAAGCGTATATTTTTTGAATTATTTGATAAAAACAGTTCCGGCTAGCGTAACGTTACCGTAGCCAGATCTTTTTTTGTTTTACGGGAATTTTGAAATAAAAGTTATGTAAATAATTAGATATCAATTTGGTATAAATGGTACAACTTAAATTGTATTTGTATTTGCTATGGTTGCGAAGATATTTGAAATCCTGCTGGGGTAACGGTTTGCTCAATTGCTGTATCTCGGAATTGACTAAGCGGATGATGATGATTTTTGCACAGGACATCTGGCTAATTAGTTATAGTTTATAGCGCAATAAAGGAATTCACAGTAATTAACCGTTTAGAAGTTATTTTCATTAAATAGAAATATGCTTTAATAGGTCCTAGCACTTCCAATAAGCGCTCCAAAGACTAACTTTAAACGTTATTATATAGTGAAATACTGTCTATAAATGGTACCAAAGTTTCATTAGTATTCTATACGTAATTAAAAAGTTATGATGAATCTTCGATTTGTTTCGGCCATGGCGCGCGGCGGAGTTATTTTACGACCGATTAACCGAGTTTCCTGTACGAGTGGTCACATAATCTTTTGTAAATAATTAGATATACATGTCAATTTAATACCTAATAAATTTCAGACTTGTAGATTAATTAATTAACGAAATAATTGAAAAAATGATGTTCGCGTGGTAACCCGACCAAATCTAGAATGTTATGAAAAAGCGGCCGCGCCATACATTAAACCAACCTTCTTAAACTTACTAGATAATTTCATACTCGTACGTGTTTTGTACAGACGAGCTACATAAGTGATATAATAAAACTTAGTTATAACTAATATTATATTAATATAAAACATTTTCGTATCTTTAGATAGAATACTGTTGACTAGCTCCGTGGCGCAGCGGTCAACATGCCAGCCTGCGACACGGAGTGACCGGGTTCGATCCCCGGCCAGGTCAAAATGGAAAATGATCTTTTTCAGATTGGCCTGGATCTTGGATGTGTATCTATATATGTATTTGTTATAAAATATAGTATCGTTGAGTTAGTATCCCATAACACAAGTCTCGAACTTATTTTGGGGCTAGCTCAATCTGAGTGATTTGTCCGAAAAAGGTAAGTTTATAAATTAGCTTCAAAAATAATCACAGGTTTTTTCTTATGGACCAATATGCAACGTCGCATGCTTATCTAAAATTAAAAAGAAAGAATTTATAAATACCTATATCTTTTTTATGTTATCGTTCCGAATAAGTTAAAGTAAAATACTTGTAGTCATATATAAAGTTTTATTGTATAAAATCACAGATCAATAATAATAAAATGTAATAACATCACAGTGTAGTATGTACTTACATATTTTATCTACAGTAAGTATCTACTTCCCATTGCTTTCTGTAATCTGATTAAAAAAATCACAAATGTCTTAGACTAGCTGTTGCCCGCGACTTCGTAGTATGATTAATTAGTATAGATGAATTTTCCCCGTTTTCAAAACATTTTTTATTGATGCTTCGCTCCTATTGGTCGCAGCGTGATGTTTTATAGCCTAAAACCTTCCTCAATAAATGGACTATCCAACACAAAAAGAATTTTCGAATTTGAACCAGTTGTTCCTGAGATTAGCGCGTTCAAACAAACAAACAAACAAACAAACTCTTCAGCTTTATAATATTAGTATAGATAAAGATAGCCGTATTCTTAAATTACGTTTTTAGTATAAAAATCAAAATACAATATTATAAATAAACGACATAACAATGCAGTTTACTTCTTAGGATACGTACTTTTTGAAACAGTACAAGCTAAAGCTTTGTTTTATAGTAAACACTAGCTTCCGCGGCTCCGCCCTCGTTAATGTCGATCCCACGGGAATAGTACTTTTTCCCGGGATAAAAGGTAGTCTATGTCCTTCTCTGTACTCCAGAGAACCTGTATACAAAATTTCATAGAGATCGGTTCAGTAATTACGGCGTGAAAGCTTAACAAACAAACAAACTCACTTTCGCATTTATAATATTAGTAAGGATAACGCAGACTAACTACGAGTAAATTATCAAGATGCTTCCACTACTAACTGCTAAGCTGTAACTGGTAGCTAGTAGCTATTTTAAAATAAATGTACCTACTTTTTAAAAATAGCTCGTCTGTACAAACCGCGTATGTATTATCCTGTAAGTTTTAGAAGGTTGGTATAATGTATTGCGCGGCCGCTTTTTTATAACATTCTAGATTTGGTCGGGTAACCACGCGAACATCATTTTTTTCAATTATTTCGTTAATTAATTAATTTACAGGTCTGAAATTTAGCAGGTATTCAATTGACATGTATATCTAATTATTTACAAAAGATTCAGTGACCACTCGTACGGGAAACTCGGTTAATCGGTCGTTAAATAACTCCGCCGCGCGTCATGGCCGAAACAAATCGAAGATTCATCATAACTTTTTAATTACGTATAGGATACTAATGAAACTTCGGTACCATTTATAGACAGTATTTCACAATATAATGACGTTTCAAGTTAGTCTTTGGAGCGCTTATTGGAAGTGATAGGACCTATTAAAGCATATTTCTATTTAATAAAAATAACTTCAAAACGGTTAATCACTATGAATTCCTTTATTATGCTATAAACTATAACTATTTAGCCAGATGTTCTGTGCAAAAATCATCATCATCCGCTTAGTCAATTCCGAGATACAGCAATTGAGCAAACCGTTACCCCAGCAGAATTTCAAATATCTTCGCAACCATAGCAAATACAAATACAATTTAAGTTGTACCATTTATACCAAATTGATATCTAATTATTTACATAACTTTTATTTCAAAATTCCCGTAAAACAAAAAAGATCTGGCTACGGTAACGTTACGCTAGCCGGAACTGTTTTTATCAAATAATTCAAAAAATATACGCTTACCAAATTTAAAAATTAGCTTACCATTTACAGAAGCTCTATATCTAATTATCTACTGTACTACAATGTCGATTTTCGACAATTTTCAACAAAATCTGGCTGGCGTAAGGGACACAAATCTGTGCACAAAACGAATTTTGCTGTCATGAAAACAAGTGACACGCGACGGAAAACAATAAACAATCAAAGTGGCTGTCCCACGAAAGTTAACATATTCCACCGTTCCCACGAGAGATAGGCTTTGGGAAATATCTTATTTTAATCGCACGTCTTTATTAAGATTTACAGTTTTGTTGTCTTGTTTTGAATGAAAGAGTGTCACTGCGCTTTTTGTGTTGAAAAAGTTGTTTTTTGTTTATTGAACGACGCGACCTATTATTAATTTAAATCAAACTAAGTGTCAGTCAGTGGCAGATTTGACAAAAGGCTTAACAATAGGCATTATGCAATACCATTGAAAATATTCCCTACATCAGGGGGAGGGAGAAGGCTAGACATAGGGCGGTCGATTTTTGACAGGTTGCAAGCAACGAATAGGCAGTGCGTAACTACAGGGTGGCATGCTGTCGAAATGCCACGGGCCCGCTAGATGCAGAAGAAAGGGTAAATGGGCTAGCTAAGACCCCAAGAAGCCGTTCGCTGAACTTACACTCTCATGGGCCCCATTGAATGAGTTTGCCTCGGGCCCCAGATGGTACAGTTACGCCACTGCGAATAAGGGTGGCAAAAATATAAAATTACATACTACAACAAACAGAGTAGGTATAACGAAACAGCGGTTTCGTGGTATCATAACCTACTTATACATTGTATAAGATATGTAGAAATGGTTATGTATCTTATTATATTTTTATTTATGTAATGTTTATGTATTTATTAATTTTCTGTGCCGCCAATATTTCTACCGCTTACATCTCCTTCTACCCAAAGGTTGGCTGGAAGAGATTGCCTAGCAATAAGTCCGCCTTTGTAGCATGATTCGTTTTAAATGTTCTCTTGTTTTTTTCTGTTTATTATTTGTGGTGCAATAAAGAATAATTGTATTGTATTGTACTTCTGAGTTTAATTATAATATAGGTTTTTCATGCCACCTAAAGGCATAGCTGACATAGCTTAACGACTGCCACCAATGATGCCAGCCGGGACCAACGGCTTAACGCGCCTTCTAATCACCCATCCCAATGAGGTCGCACCCTGGGTGGCTTAACATACGTAAGTGCTTATAATACTCAGACTCATGGGACCATCGGGCACCTCAAATCGGTTTTGAAATGAAACAAACCAATTATATGAATATCATTATCTTTATTCTCATAGTATGAACATAATTAGTGTCACTGTTATTTGTTCATAAGACCAAGATGGAGGTAATTGAAAAATCTTTTGGAACAAAATGCATTAATTATAATGTATACAGGTAAATAAAACAAATTACAATTCACTGTGTACATATAATAAAATTATACAGTTAAATTAACATAGTAGTCAACGTTACTAAATAAAACGAACTTTTCACTAAACCTCCATCTCAATAATGATAAACCAATTATTTACATACGTAAATAAACGTTTATACTTCATTTTATGTACAATTCTTAATATTTGTAATAATAAAATGCCATCACAATCATTAATTGACATCCATATACAGATACCGGGAATACCCAACAGAATAATGTTATTAACAGTGCGTTGTGAAATACAACAATATACATTTCATCTCATGTATTCAAAAAACAAAAAACGGTTGCCCGCATACAGGGTCTAAAATACGTTTTTATTCCTAAGGGCTTAAAACATTTTTTATTCATAATTATTTTTGAAAATACAGTTTTTCTCATCGAGGGAGATGAAAAGCAGAATGTGTCTTCTCGGGACTAACAAAGAGTAACACAAGACGGACGCTGCATTGTCGTATCGTAGCTAGGGTTACCATTTAGGAATTTGAAAAATCCTTGCAAAACGCCGGACATTTTGATAAAAAGCCCGGACTTTTTAGGAAACATTAACCACTTAGTTTAGTTCAGTGCTATGGTAGGCAAGCAGACGCTCGCATTGCGAGGCGATAAAAAAAATGGTTTATTACTCTCCATAAATCCGGACAAATTAAAGGGCCAGACAATGTCCGGACAAGAGTCTAAAAGTCCGGACATGTCCGGACTAATCCGGACGGATGGTAACCCCAATCGTAGGAAGTGTTCCTCCCTCTATTGGCCCAGTGACGATTTTCTATGTTAGTTGATGATATAATGCATCGACTGTTCATAAATAAATAAATATATACGGACGAATCACACAGATTGAACTAGCCCCAAAGTAAGTTCGAGACTTGTGTTATGGGATACTAACTCAACGATACTATATTTTATAACAAATACATATATAGATACACATCCAAGACCCAGACCAATCTGAAAAAGATCATTTTCCATCTTGACCTGGCCGGGGATCGAACCCGGTCACTCCGTGTCGCAGGCTGGCGTGGTGACCGCTGCGCCACGGAGCTAGTCATGTCACTTCAGTTGTCGCAACGCTAATTCATCGCATCATTTGGCATCGTTGATTCTCTCGCTCACGATACGTGACTCGCATCACATATTAAACATCATTAGAAAGCAACAAACATGGATATTTTTCTTAGAAATCGTCATATGACACTAGCAGAACTTTTATTAAAAGCCTGTGTTTCTTTGATACAGTCCTAAAAGTCCTGACACTGGGACTTTTAGGACTGAATCAAAGAAACACACGCTTTTAACAAAAGTTCTGCTAGTATCATACGACGACAAAAAACATGTTATTATTTTACATCGAATTTTAATTACGCAACTCATTTTAAATGACTTTAAACCTTAAAATGGGTGTAGATGGCTCAGTCTTTTATACTATAATAGATTTGAGGCATTTCATTTTGTAAAACTGTTATTTACATCAATCAATCAATTTATTTTATTGTTAAACATACAACATAAGCTGGTTGACAATATTATATTACATTATGAACAACTTATGTTAACAATTGCACTAGGTGGGCTTGTTTGTAAACCATTTCCCATATCACTTGTTTAGTCATCTGAAACAAAAATCATAGGTTTAAAAATCAAGTAGTTAAGACGGTACCCCACGAAATTGTGAAATTTCACGTGTTTTCAAATCACTAGTACTATGCGCTGAATTAATTAAATACATTAAAAGTATTTGTACAATTCAGGTCAATTCTTGAACACGATCGCCCCTTGTTGGAATTTGAAACAGAAACATGAAATTTAAAAATGATATAATATCTAAACACATTTTTCTTCGAAATCTTTGTAATTTTTACGTCTAATACAATAATTCTCACATGACAATATTTATATTTACATCTCGAAGGTCGCCCTCCTTTCTTAATTTTTTTTTATAAAAATATAAATATGAAAATATTTAGACTTTTCTTCTTCCTTCCTAATCGCCTAATGGTTCTGCGCAGATGGCTTGCGCAGTAGCGACGTTTTTCGTTCGCGCGGCACCCGCTTAATAGATTCAGGTGTTACTTTGCGGAAGTCAAAACTACATTTACATTGGTGGCGGGCATGAAGGAACTAACAGTAGTGGGTGGGCGCTGGCCAGCATGAACTAAGTTTGCATGAACTAAATGGTCGCGGAAGCACGCAAAGCAAATTGTCTCAAAGTAAATCAAGTAGGTAGTTTTAAGAGTACGTAGCAAGCATTGAATTAGAAAAACTATGGAAGCAGCATTGCAATAACTGACACCACTTAATCGTCACTTACCATCAGGTGAGATGGGAGACAAATGACTACTTCAATAATTAATAAAAAAAAAAACCACGCAAAGTAGATCAAAGCGGGCGGGGCTTAAAAAGTATATCTTCTCGCGAACTAGTCTGCCACGCACTCGGTGACGGAAGGACGCGTCGATAAAAGCATTTAACGACATATTTTTTGTGAACATCGGCGAAATCTTAACGAATTAAGACTGAGCTTGACCTTGGCGCGGCCAATCACAAACTATCTCTCGAGTGCGTAAGTTTTTTGTTGTGATTTAAGTTTGTTTGCGTAAATGGGACTGATATTGAATCGTTAGTTATATGAGAGTTACGCTTCCATAGTTTTTCTAATTCAATGGTAGTAAGTAACCCCGTAGAGTATACGCATTTCAAGCATGCGTACCTGTGGCAGCGTTCTTTTTCATCACATATTTTCAATTTTAATAATATATCGAGCATTGCAATGCTAGTTAAAAAAAAATTAAGTAAGTATAAAGCTTTCTTCAATTTAATCAACTATGTATTCATCGGACATGAATGAAGTAGAATACCTCAGTACTACATAGTGGGTAGTATTAAATGCAAGCTTGAAATGCGTATATCCATACGGGGTAATATGTGATGAACGCTAGTAGTCTGTAGCTTTTGCACATTAATTAATAATATAAATATGACTAAATTAGATCCTTAAAAATGTGATTTGACGTCAAAAAGTGCCTGCAAACGCCTATTTTCTGAATAAACGTTTTGATTTTGAGAGAATTTGACATGGTGATTCGAAGTCACGGTGGTTTAATGGTATCACACTAAGGGCGTAAACCTAAGGGACGTTCGAATCCTACCTGTGGCAGAGTTCTTTTTTCATCACATAATTTCAATTTTAATAATATACGGAGCATTGTAATGCTATTTAAAAAAAAAAACAATTTAAGTGGCATTCGGGTCTTACAGACTTAGGGCTCTGTCTACCCCGCAAGGGAAGAATACGTGATATTATATACCGGGTGAAATTAAATTCATTAGCAAACGTTTAAGGAGTGACTCAGACCACGAATTTGAACAACTTTCATTATGAGACCAATTCTTTTATTGCAAAAAAAATAAATCAGCTGTTCCATAGAATTTGGGCAAGTCGATATTCCACTTTTGAATGAAACTGCAGATATTTTTTTTTGACGATGTCGAAGTTGGTCCCATAATGAAAGTTGTTTAGATTCGCGGTCTTAGTCGCTCCTTAAACAACGTATGCTAATGAATTCAATTTCATCCTGTATGTATGTAGGTATATCATAATAATTAGTGATGCAACGGAAGTAAAGACACTTGTCTTTACGGAAGCGAAAACGGAAACAGATGTCAAAATTAAATTTTAGCGGAAGCAGAAACGGAACCGGAAGCAGAAGCAGAAGTCTTAATACTAAAAAAACAATTTTTGTTAATCGTTTTTTATTAAATTTGTACTTTAGTACTCAAAATTTAATAATGGTAAATATGAAATAATGGCCCGTCGCGCCAATCAAGCCGCTGCTCGTCACCCCCCCGCCCGCACGTCACCCTTCCCCCCGCTGTTAACTTCCGTTAAGAGATCTGTTATAAAGTTTGCGGAACCAGAAACAGAAGTGAAAAAACTTGCGGAGGTCCGTTGCAACACTAATTATCATTTCGAGTAGGTGTCACGGTCAATCGACCATGCACACCCTGGCGTCAAAGTTCTTCGGAACCGCCTCTCGGCCTCTGACGTGGTTCCTTTAACGACTACCAGATGGCAGCCGGGACCACCGGCTTAACGTGCCTTCCGAAGCACGGAATCATCTTTATTATCAGACAATCAGGTGATTCAAGCCTGTAATGTCCTAACCAAACTGGAAACAACTAAACAAAGTATGCTTCCGGTGGGAATCGAACCCACGACCCCCGGGTCAACAGGCAAACGCCTTAACCACTGGACCACGGAGGCTGTTAATAAAAAACACTAATGATAATGATGTAAGCTAACAATACAGTTACATACGTGGCTAGTGACGTGGCAGGTAGTTGTGGCCGGCTTGCGGCGCGGCCGTGTGCTAGGGCGGCGGCGCTAGCGGCACTAGCAGGGGCTCGCGAGGCCGGCGCGGGCGCCGAGAGGGCGCGCGCGCCGGCCCGCCCCGCAGCCGCGGACGCCCCGGCCCGCGCCGCCCGCGGGGCTCCGCGCTGCAGCTGCTGGGCTCGATGATCTCTAGGGGAGCGTCCGATTCCAGTAACGCTGCTCCTGAAAAGTATTTGTAGTATCAACGAACATTAGGAACGAACATAACATAACATTATTCTGTATATTAATAATAATACTAATAATACTAACTAATGTTTAATACCTAGATATAAGAAGATGTTATATTTCAAAATTGATCTATATTTATTTTATTTTGTTTTACGTTTGTCTACCTATGCCTATATGTCGTCCGATACTTCTTAAGTGATTTTGTTTTAGCCACACATGTTTTGGATGGCAACTAGATTCACAATCTTGTGTATTTTTTTGTATATTCTTGTATGTGTTGTTATCTGTTTTGTGTGTTAATAAAATAAATAAATAAATAAATTACTGCGGCCATCAAGGACGAAAGTGAGAATGTGTGCCGAGGCGAAACCTCACTACATCACTTGGATGCAAAGGATGCATGAAAATGCATACTTTTTGTTTGTACGTTATTGTTTTGGATTGTTTTGCAAATTGATTTTAGTGGACCGTATAATGTGAAATCGGTGTAATATGGTGTTTATGAACAATATACGAAATAATTAAAATAAACTGTCATGAATTGTCGCCAGGGCCTTCGTCTAATCAACGGAATGAATATCACATCATCATTTCGTTGATAAAAAAGAATAACTCGCCCACTGACGAAATAAAAAAGAGGAATTTCCAGAGCCGTAAAACAAACCAAAAATAAAACAGCAATATTGATTCCTCTCAAACAAGTTTGACAAATTAAAGTTCGAATTTCCAAGCAAGTTTAAAAAAACTACTAACATCAAGTGACTTGTTTCATGTGTTCTAAGAAACCTAATTAAATAAACAATTTCAATATTGTTATAGATTATTGTCATATTCCACACAAACCTTTTTTACATCATATGTTTATTCATCGTGTTTTCCGTTGCGCTACGGAGGCCGTCAAATATCTAACACTTTGTGTTTGTTTGATTGTTTATCGACTATAGGCGTGCAATATCCGGTAAATAGCTAATACAATCTAATTGATATTTGACACACACAAGCCAGCCTGCGTCATGGGTATCTAATAATTCAATACGTAATAATAATAAAAAAATCTCCAGAACGCAGAAAAATACCTTTGAAAATATTAATACGAGTATTTGCTCGTGCTAGGAATCGAACCCGAGTGCTTTTTTCCTTTGTTTTCAGTATTTGCCTGCGTTCTAGAGATAACGAAAGATCGGGTTAGCGTCGGCAGGCAACTGGCCGTAACAAAATTCGTGAAATTATATCACAGCATGAATGCTATCATTATAGCGGACCCTGGGCTCAACGCATTACAGCTGTCGATGCAACCAGGAGAATTTCGGTGCCGAGGTTAGAACATGTAGTAGCTCAGTTGGCAGAGCGTAGATCGTACATAGATATACGGTCGCTAGTTCAAGCCCCGCCCGCATTTAAGTTATTCACCATTTTATTTCTTACTTTAATAAGAATATATCAAAATAGCATTATGAATAGAAGGATGCCTGATATGGCCAACTTACCAGCGGCGACGGCCATGGCGTTTTCACTAGGAGCAGGCGACGGCGTAGAAGTTTCAGGTCGTCTTGTGAGAGCGTGTCGCGAGCCGCGGGGTCTACCTCTACGAGCGCCGCGACCTGATCTGGATACGCCCCAAGCGTTATGTGTACGCACTGGAGGCGAATATGCTGCAATAAACGCGAAATAATAACATTATTAATAAAAGAATTACGGGTTACTCACGTTCGAAGTCAGCTATAGGCTGACATGTTTCAACCTTATCGGGAGCTCTTTTTGTATGGAAAAATCACTCGTTTACGAACGGTGAAATTTCAAAAATAGCACTTTTTACTAGTTTTGAAAGTATGACCACTCGTCTCCGAGCGGTTTTTGTATGAAAAAATTATTCGTTTACGTAATTTCATAAATAGCACTCAATACTATTTTTGAACGATCACATCGAGCAGTCAGTTCCGTCTCCGAGCGGTTTTTGTATGAAAAAACCATTCGCTTACGAACGACGAAATTTCAAAAATAGCACTCCTGATGGAAAGCGATCAATGCTGCCCATGGACAACTGCAACACTACGGTGTGACAGGAGCGATGGAGGGGAGGGGGAACCTCAACTAAACTTGCCAAAGCGCGTACCGCCGAATGAGATATCTATGTCTGTAGAATCATAATAACTATGATAACAGTAGAATATGATAGGCGTACAAAAAATATCCACTCACGTATCGGAGTGACGGGCAATGGCGGCGCATCCACCACCAGCTGTTCATCGTCGTCCACCTGTAGCGGACTCCCACTGCCCGATCGCGACGGAGACGACCTGCCCCGTTTCGGTTCCACAACTGCTGGTTGCTGCTGGAAAATGTTTCGTTTGAAAATAGCCTTACATTTAATGTAGATTTTCTAAAATGCTTAGTCTGCTATCAGCCGTCCTATTGCTAACTCAGTGTACAACGTTTTTATAGTCAAACGTCCAAAATACATTGCGGCTTTCGTATGATTGGCTATTTTTATTTAAGATATATAAAACGTAATGTATTTCGAAGTGAATATCATAACGTTGTACATTAAGTTAGTAAATAGGCTAGCTGGTGGTAAGCCACCAGGTGGCAGCACTGAATCGAAGGGACCGATGAGTGGCTGTCATTCGATAACGATTGACAATTAGCAGCAACAACTTACACATTGTTGCCCAATAACAGTTTGCCGGGTCCGACGCCTCAGTGCTTCCGTCACTTATTTCAGAAAAAGCCTCATTAGAAACTTAGGGAGTTAACTTTACTAAGTACCTGCCCTACTTAGTCTTTAGTCATATTCCTAGATTAAGCTATTATAAATTGTTTCTATAAAATGTTAAAGGAAGAAAATAAATTTTGAGTAGTACATAAAGTGGCAGAAATTAGAAGTTTCCGCTATGTTAAAAATTGCTAAAAGAAATCTTATTTTATTTAGATAAAAGGTCACTCACCGCTGGAAGGATACCCATTTTTCTTTTACGCTCTCTTTCTTCCATTTGTTTCTTCTCTTCAGATTTTTGTCGATCTACAAAAAGTCGTTTAATTACAAATACAGTTCCAGGTGCTTTAAATTTTCATAAACATTCTACCAGAGACAATACAGAGTATAATGACACTTATGTCTACAACCGAAAGTGCCCCGAAATGTTTGAAACGTTCCTTGAACAGTATGGGCACTATAGGACCGATTGTCGAATACCAGGTCAGGGGTGTCAACCTCAACTGCTTGCAGGTATAGCTGGTATGCACGCCCGGCCTCCCGAGCTGTTTTGTTTTTCATTCATTCCATTACCAGATCCAACACATTTCTATCATTCCCAGCTTACGAATGCTTCCGATGGGCAGCAGGCGTAGCAAGCACCAGAAACTGCTGGCCTTCCCGCCTGCCAAGCGTGGTATGCCAATATCTTCCCATGCAACGAAAACGAGTCTATGTTTTCTTACGTTCTTACACCGTGTATTGCAGTTGGCTATGGGCTGCGGTGATCACTTACCATCAGGTGACCCGCTTGTTCGTTAGCAGTACCAAAACGAGTCTATGTTTTCTTGAAAGGCCGGCAACGCTCTTGCACCGTGTATTGCAGTTGTCCATGGGCTGCGGTGATCACTTAACATCATGTGACCCGCTTGTTCGTTAGCCGTACCAAAACGAGGCTATGTTTTCTTGAAAGGCCGGCAACGCTCTTGCACCCTGTATTGCAGTTGGCCATGGGCTGCGGAGATCACTTACCATCAGGTGACCCGCTTGTTCGTTAGCCGTACCATGTCTTAAATTTCTTTCAAATTCCTTGGGAGGGCCCTTTGTACAGCAGTGAATTTCTTACGGCTGAAATTGAGTCAATTGCATCAAATATAACAAAGTCTAACGTACATTTCAGCTCAATCTCCTCGTCATCAAGCAAGAGCGACACCACTTCTTTAGGCTTCAGTGTGTCTGGTTTGAAGTTCCCTCCGCTAATCACCATCCGCTGGATCTCACTCTTCTCCCTGGCTCGTTGCATGATCCTTTCCTCTATGGTGCCTTTGCATATAAGTCTGTAAACTGTGACCTGTTTTGTTTGTCCTAATCGATGCGCGCGATCCATAGCTTGTTGGTCTACAGTTGGATTCCAATCTGAGTCGTAGAATATCACCTGGTGATTCAAAATGTATGTATCTACTAAGAATAGAACTGTAGATATTCTGTATCGCGTCCCTTGTCATAGTCAGTAAAAAAGAGCGCATAAGGTGGGCACAAATGACTGTAATTAAATCGTCTGCTTTTTTAAAATTACATATGATTTAATTGATTTTTTTCCAATCGAAGCCTTAACACACAAAACATAAGGTATTTATTAGCGTGACACAAAGAAACGTTCGTTTTGCTCAAGCATAAAGCAGTCTGCTTGCGTTTTTGTGACATTGCAAACCAAGTAATTTTATTGATAAGGCCGAAGGCGTGTTTTATATGCTTATTGACGTACATCACAAACCATACTTTTTTGTCGAGTGTCGAATCTCTAGGTACACAACTTAGGACACAAAATACTACAATATAACTACTTATTGGAGTATATACAAAACAATCTGTCAATTAGAGCTATTAACAAATATTCAATAACAGACCATCGAACGACGTATAAGCTTTGTCGTCTAATCAAATGCATTTTAAAAAACCTTTTAAAGGTAAATTAAACATGTAAATACAGACGAACTTACAGTATCTGCAGCAGTCAAGTTGATGCCCAATCCACCAGCTCGTGTTGAAAGTAGAAATACGAATATATCCGCTCGAGCCTAAAAAGAAATAAATGTAATGAAGAGTAATTTTATTTAAATTCACTGAAAGGGTCAACATAACACTGGAAGGGTCTTTCATATGAGTAACCAGCTTTTGCCCGCGGCTCCGCCCGCGTTAGTGTCGATCCCTTGGGAACAGCACAATTTCCATCCATCAGTTTTATTACTGTAGGTACTAGTAAGTCATTTTTCCTAAGTCCTTTCCCGGGCCTCAATCTACCTCCATACCAAATTTCATCTAAATTGGTTCAATGGTTCAAGTGTGAAAAGAAGACAGAGTTACTTTCGCATTTATAATATTAGTATGGAGTATGGATTAAAGTGAATTGTAAAATTATCTCACCTGGAAATCAGCAACCATGTCTCGTCTCGCCGAAATCTTGCTGGAGCCGTCTAACCTCATGTATTTGTGTTTTCTGTGCCACATGTACTCCTAAAATTTTATCAAGTAAGTCTACTTATTTTCAAAATCAAGTTATTTTTATGCCCCTCTTCCCCCAAGTTTTTGATAGAATTTTTGTTAACTTTATGCTATACATGTAAGTGAATAAATAAATATAATGATTTTTATTATTGTTTAGTTGCACTTTGCGTCAACCTAGGTATAGGTTATAAGCGGAAATAGATAGATATACACATTCTGTAGATAAATCACATCTACTTATTACGGTTCAATAGATACAGCCCCATGACAGAAGGATGTCCATCACAGGCTCAGAAGTAGGGTCCTGTTTTTACACTTTGGCACTAGAATGCAATCAATCAAGTAAGAGTATTATTTATTATAAAAAATTAGAAACACAATCGGTATTGTATCGGTACCGTATCGACTCCTATGACAAAGCAGTATTAGTTAATGAAGATGGACAAAATCTCACCTCTAACAAATCGATCATCTTGGTCATCTGACTGTAAATTAATACTCTGTGGCCGCGCTCCTTCAGTCTTTTGAGCAGAGAATCTAATACTGTCAGTTTTCCAGCATCGCTCACCAGCTGGTTTTTATCTAAAAAAAAAATTATGTTTGACAAGAACTTCTTTGGTAAAAATTACAATCGACCATTTTCGTTAAGCAAAAATCAATTACAAAGTTTGAATAGTAAGAAATAAACACTAATTCGTTTAAAAATCATAGCATTTATCTTTAATTTAAGCATTTAAATCGTTGTTTTATTATCTGTATATTACATGACTGAATATGCTGACCGCCATGTTTTTTTCGTGAGTGACGTCAGTGGAACTAAAACACATTTTTGTCTATAATGAATAGTGGAACTAAAACACATTTTTGTCTATAATGTATAATGAATGTTTGTTTGTTTCGTTTTTCGTATGTGTAAGTGGCCAACACTGGTGTCAGATTTTTTTTATCTTAAGGCCTCTGACCTAGCTTAACGACTGCCATCAAAGATGACAACAGCCGGGACCAATGGCTTAACGTGCCTTCTGAAGCACGGAGGAGCTCGAAATATTTTTATGCCCCTTGCGGTCACCTATCACAATAGGGACTGCGGCCAGGGTTGCTTAATATGTTAAGATACCTTTATATTGTGAATCTCTTACCATAAATAAGTGGCTTTAAGTTTAATCACACTGAACATTATAAAGTTCAATAAAGGTTACACACATTTGAAGTTTCTTAAATTTTATTCTTATTACCAATAATGGCGGCTGTCGTTTTGACGCGAATATTTTATCAAGTTTTATAAATTTCTTCTTTGCAGAAAGCTATATTATTTTGAGGAAATAAAAAACCCATTGACTTTCGAGGCCATACGAACATTTTAAAATATATTTTGTGAAATAGAAGAACAAATAGCATATTGTAGTCAATTCTCTTCCCGCGCAGATCGTTAAATCCTATCGAGGGAATGGGCAAAAATCTGAGCAATCATGTTAATAGGCGATGCAGCTAGCAACCCATCACAATTTTTAATCCGTTTTCCGCCTAATGTCCACCAACATACTCAACATGGCTTTCAGGACTTATAGATAGGCTAGGCTCTCTCTACCCCGCAATGGAAAAAGACGTGATAGTATGTAAAACCACCGACAATATTTGTTATGACATTCCGATCATTGCATATTACATACCAGGCACTTGTAATGACGCCCATCCCCTTGGAGGTCTCGCAGCCGCCACGAATCTAGTTAACATGTCAGCTCCCTCTGCGCACTCGCCATGCGAGTGTCGCCGCAGGTGGTAGGCGAAACTGCGTGACACCGCAAACGCGGCGCGAGTGTTCGCGCATACCTGAATGAAGGAAAAGGTTATTATACATTGAATTTGATATAAAAAATTACAGTTCTTAACGTTTTGGTTGCCAAATCATGCGAAGTCGCGTGATAAACAAAAACAGTGGCAATGAATGTGTTAAAGATGAAAACATAAAAATAATATAGGACAAGTTAGACAACCTTATTACGACTATATCCCGACGAGTTGATAATTTCGCCTGTGCACCTGTTAAGCTGTATACACACCGAAGCCGTCGGTCCCCGACATGCGCGCAAACCGCCTGCAGGATTGTGTGAATATGAGGCCGTTAACCATACCCAGCGGGTTCAGCCAGACCGGCGGCCTCGGTGTGTAGACAACTTTAGGCCTCGTAAACTCGGGGCGGCGCGTCCGTAAACAAATATATATATATATATATATATATCTTGGACGAATAAACCACTGGACGCGAAATTATGACATTTGACTCCTTACCCCTCTAGCTGGGTACCATGAAATTGTTCTTTGTTATACAAAACACGCTACGTCAGTGTGACTTCAGAGACTCAAGGCAAAACATCGCGTAAAAAAGGGTGAAGTGTGCGGTATTGCTGTGTAAAAATTACAGTAATCGCACGAACAACATTTCTTTTCACCAGTAAGCACATTTTGTCCAATATTTCTTAGTATTTTCTTGTAAATTTAATTAAATGCGTAATCATCAGACCGAATAATACGTCCATTTAAAAAATCCTTGGTTCAAACTGCAAGTCAACCAGAATGTTGTCATACTAACGAGTCGGATTAATTCTGTCATTGTTACATTCGTTCACTAATTCTTCAGTTCATTCCTTTCATTTAGAGCTTGCATATATCGATTAACGTGTCGATGAATGATATCGATAGGAATGACAAACGTATTATGGGCGCCGGATAAATAGCCATTTTAAATAAATACTCAAAATGTATAAATATCCGTAAAAAACCAGTTCCTATTAAGATTTATCACAAACCAGTGTTGAAAACTTTTATAATACAATTAGTATCTATTTCCCTTTTCTCGTAATTTGTAATTGTATTTTTGGTTGTTAGTTTCAGTAAGCAAAGTGACAGAATCACTTCTTTATTATTTACGGAGTAGACAAGACCTAGCTTCACGATATTAAAAAGTGGCTTTTGTATGTTTTTCTCATAAACTAAGTAATTTACCTCTACGGCTTTACTGTTTGGAAATAAATATAAATAAATATATATACGGACAAATCACACAGATTGAGCTAGCCCCAAAGTAAGTTCGAGACTCGTGTGATGGGATACTAACTCAACGATACTATATTTTATAACAAATACATATAGATACACATTCAAGACCCAGGCCAATCTGAAAAAGATCATTTTCCATCTTGACCTGGCCGGGGATCGAACCCGGTCACTCCGTGTCGCAGACAGGCGTGTTGACCGCTGCGCCACGGAGCTAGTCTCCGTGTGCTTAAATGACTTTATATCTTATACCTTTAAACGAGCAATTCTTATATATTTATATAAATTTATTTCTATAATCTCTGAAACAAGAAACGAGTTACGGGTTCGAATCCCGCGTGTGACTTAATTTTTTTTATATATTATTTATAATTTTTTAATTTTATTGTTAATGTTTGAGATAAAAATATATATTTATCATAAATATAGATTGACCTAAACACCACCATATTACAACAAATAGTAATAACCGAACGAAGCACGGTCGCCCAGGTACTAGTTCTCTAAGGGCAAATAAATACACATGAAGGTTCATGTATTTATCCATAACAGTGGAGATAGAGCCTGCAAATTCATATCTGACCAAAAGGCTCCATTTATTAACTTTCCATGTTCAAATACACTTAATCACCATCCGATTGTTTTTCCTATAGTCCGGGGTCAGCTAATATGTAAGATACATAGTTAGGGACGTCGATCACACGAATCTCGAGAAAGTAATCGAGAAACACCCAAAACGTTATTTTTGTTTTCCAAATAAAGCTTTTATGGACACATTCTCTCTAATATTTAAGAGCTAGGCCCTTGACGGTGTCATTGTATGTAAAGAATTTGACACAGTGACTATTTTGATCAGGAAATAATTGAATGGTTTGCCTTCTCCATTTCACATGGGTACTACCAAAAAATCTACTTGTGTTCACGATGTTTTCCTTCATCAGAAGCAGGTATCGGTCGATGAAAATGGTACTTGACTCAGATTTTATTACAAACTCTGAGATATTGTTCAGGCCGGGCGCGGTTTGAACCCGGGACCGTTCGGTTTAATTCGTTATGGTTCGAATTCTAAGACACCTGAACCACTAGCGCTTCTACTAGTCCTAAATATGTAATATTATTTTCAACTTGAAACCTAGTGTTCTGTAGATTGTGTGTGTGATTCAAAAGGAGATACATTTTGAAGGTCGGAATCCTAAAAAGAGTAGGTGGTTGAAATACGAAAATTACAGTGATTATTATCATTAAATGTGTCCTTGCCAAATTCGTTTTATTTTTTAAATTAAATTTTGATTTAGATTTGAAACAAGCGCCGTGTTACGTAAAATGCCCGCTGTAGGGCAAGATACCTTAAAAATCATAATAGTTGTATTGTGTACCTAAAAAACATTATTTCTTTCAATAAACAGCATAGGTAACTGAGCTGAGCATATTTATAAAAAATTGAGCATAGCCCGTTACATATTTTTGCGATGCTTTAAACCAATCATTCATTCAATTTGTCGACTGTCGACTTTGTAACAACACTGTCTATGACATCTGACATAACACGAATAAATTAAAAATTTTAGATATAGACGCATGTCGCAAGAGGTAAGTATGTTTCATATTTGTTCGGTTCTATGCTGTCATTACCTCCCGTCCCCCCAGTATCGGTTGAACAAGTTTTCATACATTTTTCTTTGATTTCGCGTCCAGTGGTTTATTCGTCCAAGATATATATATAATAAGCACCATATGTACGAAAATGAGCGTGCGACGCTAGCGCCTCCGTTAATGGGAAATGCTCCACGCGCGAGCCCTTACTCGCAAAGATGAAACATCGCTCTAGTAGTCATTTATACTTACATTTTAAAAAGAAAACATTTTTTTATTTGTTTGAAATGTATAAACTTCATAAGTTAAAAGTAAAAAAAACATTTTAAAACCAAGCTTCTATGTACGGTCACCTGCAAAAGTCCATATAGAAGTTGCGTAAAAAGTCGTGTGTAGCTACGAATACGATTCAAAAATAAACAGCAATTACAACCTTATACATGTGGCATAAGGTTCATGATATTGTTAAATATATATATATATGCCTTCCTAGTCAGTGTAATCGATTTTCACCGTAAGGCTATGTATGGACTTTTGCAGGTGACCCTACATCACTTTATGATTCGAGTTATTGTAATACCGCCATCTTAGGTGTTCCGCCATTTTGGATTTAGAATGACGTTACATAGCTTACCATGCATTGTCATCCAAACTAAACGAGTATATAAAATTTCAGCTCAATCGGTGGAAGATATCTGCTACAAGACTGACTAGCAAGATTTCACCCGAACATAGTTACATACATACATTGCAAGTTAAATAAATGCTAGTAAAAATACAGAGCTCATTTAAAAGATTTTTTCACTTGTCGAAGCTACCTATATATGATTAACAGAGGAAAACATAGGCTGTATTTTACGCGAAGGCAGGTTAAAGCAAGTGCGAACTATGCAAGAAAAAAATCGGTTAAATCCGAAAGGAAAAATTAACACGCAGAAAAGCAATAACAAACTCAAAACCTGAAGCCTACCTTTTGTTGTGCTGTGTACAAGAACTCTGGCAGGCTTATAGGCACCCCGCAGCGAACTATTGGTGCTCGTTCCACGTGAGCGACCTCCAAACTCTCTACGCTCTCTACAGGTACGGATATAGTGCCGCCCTCTTCTGTTTTTATCTCACTCAACATCTCCGTCTGAAAAATTATAAGTTAGCGATAATTAAAAATATTAGAATGCATCTAACATCGTCACATCAGTCATCCAGTGACCACGGTCGGTGTTACCCAGTTGAAACATCTGAAGAAAAACGGTATCATCATCATCATCATCAGGTCTTTTTAGTCTGCACTGCAGGAGCACGACCCTCTCTGTACTACTAGAGCCATACTTGGCCAGAGCAGCCAGAGGACTTGGCCTACACTCGTTCGCTTTTATTTTATTTTATTTTATTTTATTTATTAAGGGTCAGCAAACGGTTACACATATGTCTTAGTCTAAGGTAACAACAACTTATATGGAGTTATATGTGTGCAACCATCACCGCTGTCCACAGATTGTTAAAAGCGGACGTGTGTTGCTACAAATCAAATCCCAGTGACCAATGAACAGTTCCATTACCCAGCTATGATTTAAGTAAAGTAAGTTCTTAAGATTTTTGTTTTGATAGAACTGTTCATTAGTCTCCGGTTTACAAAACATAGGCATAAGGCCCACTTATAATCCTTACTATATTTGAACGTACAGAGAAATGCAATAAAGATGTACATTAAAATATGCTTTAATTCCAGACTGCGCATATAATAGATATTATATATCTGTGTATTATATATCTGTGAAAAAACATTTGAAACTGTCCTAGTTTTCCGGAAAAATTACGTATATCCATTAAAAAAATCAAGTCTTTTAACATGCGCATAAGTGTCGTACAGACTTATTGACAACAACAAAGCACTGCGCTACATACGATCATCATGTTAGGAGCATGTGGAATAAATGGGTATCTCTTGGATAGGCATGTAACATTGCGTCTTCATCGTCACTTGCCATCAGGTGAGATGGAAAACGAATGCCTACTTCAAAACTTAGTAAAAAAAGAAAAATAACAAAGACCTGTATCTATGACTAGGAATCTCACCTGTCCTTCTTTCTCTCTCAAGTTCCTTAACCTAATCGCACGATGCTCTATAGTCTCTGGCATATAATGGACGGAATAATCCGTGTGCGCGTAAAACGGACCACCTGCAAGAAAATGGATTAAATTTAAATTTCCTTCAATATGGAAAGTGCTAAATTAAAATGTAGACAAAATGTCTTTATCTTATAGTTGAAGGCAGGTATAAGAATATGGTTTCAATAAAAATGTATTAATAACATCTTTACTCCATAAAAATGGTGTGTAAAATAGAACTTTGAAAAGTTTCTCATCATATCACATATGTTTCTCACATTTTTACACCAAAAAATATTTTTTTTTTTTTAAGTTACCAAAAAATATTTTTTTAAACCAAAAATTACCTTCAACCCATATAGGATCAGTAAACAGCAGATCCCTCCACAGCTGACTGTCCTCTTTCCTCTGCCTCAGTACATCTCCATCGGGGCATATCAACAGAAGTTCTTTGCTTCTCACTCTCTCATAGTAATCTGCTGGTACTTCTGTCTCGTTCTCCTGTTTTATGTCAGGCGAGCTATTGTCATACCACCAGTACTGCCTGTGGCGTAGTCTCTCATATTTTTCGAGACAGTTGTTTATGAGTTGCATTCTAAAAAAAAAAAATATACATACATATTTATACTAAGATCACCTAATATTAACTAAAAAGTAAACGCAGACCCAATGGATTTTCTATTGTTATGCGGACCGATCGGGCCGCTTGGTGGTTGAGAGGTCAATGGGATGTGCTGTTTATATTTATTCAACTTGATGACTGTTACACGTAGTTAAAGAAAAGCTGACATCTGGATTTTATAGTAGTAATAAGTCTCATATGTATTATGAGGAACTCAGTTTTAATACGTCACGCTCACTTCATTGTAATCGAGAAATGATGGCTAAATTTATGTTAAACTTCACCACTGTGACATCTAGTATAGTAAATGAAAAGCGAATGTCTAATACACCCAAAACACTTACGCACACAACCAGCCACACAGCATGACTCTGAACACCTCCATCGGCGACACGTCCATAAACCTGAGAAAACTAAACAGACTATCTTCGTTCTCAACTAAACTCCTATGTATTTGCTCAGGCATGAGAACAGACAGTATGTTGTACAGCAGATGCCGCTTAGATGGGATGCAACGGATGAGGACAGCGTCTTCTGCTACTAGTTTTGGTATGTGGTAGTCATCCACTTGCATCGCGAAGGGGGAGCGGACGTCGCGACGCTCAAACAGCTCTGGGTGATTGCATACCTGTACACATGCATCATAATATTGTCACTTACCTATACTATATACTGGCAAATAACTTGAACAAAGTGTAAGCGAGACTTACCCATATTACTTTATGGTAACGTAATGTGGTGTCCCGCTCACACTTTGTCAACACAAACTATATTAGCATTAAAATTATAACACACAGTGTAGTTCTAACGGAGTTATAAATAAATTAATTATGACTTGTGTTACAAATTTACATTGATTTGCTTTCAATTTAAAAGTCCCTATCACTACCAAATATTACAAGCATATGGTAAGAAGAATTTACATTTCAATTCATTCATACCAACTGTGATTTTGGATCAGATTATTATGATGTTATAATAATATCATACCTCTAATAAAACTAACCTTTCTGAACTGCATGACCAAATTCATGAGATTCGATGTGAAGTTCTTGTCAACATTGTGTCCAGATTCTGCTCCAACTGAATAGTGTAGTAGCTCTTCTATTTTGATCTTCTGTTTTAGTGCTGCAATAAAAAATACGTAAAGTCATTAACAAGTTGTAATTTTGAATTGCTAAATTAACAAAATGTTTAAAAGCGGTGGTGGATACTATCCACCACCAAATGGAGGTACAGAAAGCAACATTCGGACCGTGTGGACCAAAGATTTAAAAACACTGTAAGGGTTTTTTTTTTATTGTGTATCTCATTGTTTTTCTTTTCCAGCCTAAGCCTCCTTTTTCTCTCCATTTCCTAACAACCTATGATAGTCTTTGGGTGGGAGCTAATAATTTTCTATTTAAACGTTGAAATCACTTACCTATATACAAAAGCTTCTGCCGAATCGTGAGTGGGCAGTGCACCATGATTTCTATTTTATCCGACAGTTCATTCTCAACGTCCTTCTTGATCCGTCGCAACATGAAGGGTTTGAGAATCATATGCAGGCGGGAAAGGTGTTCTGGGAAAATATATTAATGTTGAGCACCTAAACTTAAAAAAATAATTGCTTCCCATGCAGGTACATATAAAGATGTCTCAAATTACTCAAGATTTAAATATTTTTGTTTAGTGAGTCATAAAGTACACAGAATAGTGTTATTTATAAAAATAACACCGGGTAAATGATCTTCACGGCTTTGCTGGCACGTGTACACTCTATAGTCAAAATTTTGTTCCAATTTATGGCTGTTTAATTTATCACCGCATTAGGTCGGAAAATGCACATGCAATTCTTCATGTTGCAGTATTCTATAATTAGTATTTTTGTTTGTGGGTTGATATTCAGTCAGAACAAACGCTTTCTAAGTATCGATCGGATACTCACTCTCGTCAATAGTGCTTTTATTCTCAGCGTGACTCTCGATGTCTTTGGAAAACCACTCGTTGAATTCCTCGTGAGAGTCGAACAGCGTCGGCATTATGAAATGCAACAGAGCCCACAACTCCGCCATGCTGTTTTGTATTGGAGTACCTGAAATGTGCGCAGATATTAGAATTGTATTGTACAATGTCGGAGGTAAATTTACAGCCAAGCAGAAATCACAAGAGAGAACCATCTCTCGTGTGATTTAATTATCCAATAAACCAATAGTATTTTCAGCGGAGGTACTGATTCTGTAGGTTTTCGGAGAGAGAGATGAGAAATTAATAATGTTGACATTATTATAAAAGATTTTTCAACAAGAACTTGTGTTTTTAAACTTACTTCACAAAATTTTTAATATTTTATTGTATTAGAAAGACTAACGTTTGGCAATTGCGAATGAAAAATTATATGGAACAAATGTCCACCAAACTATAGTTAGAGATATCGAAAAGTTCTTGGTTAAAATCAGTATATCGCCCCATAAACCTCTATAGGATACGACCCTCTCCCTGTATCACCTTCCTGTACAAAAGAGGAAGTTGAATACAAATCGGTAGCCCTGTTTTATAGGCACACTAGCTTTCGCCCGCGGCTCCGCCCGCGTCAATGCCGAACCCTCGGGAATAGTACTTTTTCCCGGGATATAAGGTAGCCTATGTCCTTCTCCGTATTCCAGAGAACTTGTATGCAAAATTTCATGATGATCGGTTCAGTAGTTACGGCGTGAAAGCGTAACAAACAAACAGTCACTTTCGCATTTATAATATTAGTAAGGATACGGATTATTTGAAAGTCTTCTGTCCCATTTGCACACCCTACGATCTCCACTGATAAGTTTCTTATATGCGAAGAACACTCACCAGAAAGCAGCAGTCGATTCCTGCAGCTAAAACCAAGCAGTAACTTCCACCGCATACTAGCTGAGCTCTTGATCGCTTGCGCCTCGTCCAATATCATGTACTGCCACGACACCCTGTTCAAATATTTCAGATCAGAGACCACGATCTGGTAGGAAGTGACGACTACGTGGAACGCCGCCTGTCTTGTGTGCAAATCTTTGCGCTCCCAGAATTGACGGAGGATTTTACGCTCGCTTGGACTGCCCCAGTATGGCACCTAAAATAAATATATAATCTTTCATATAAAAAACCGACTCCAATCAAGCTCCTGACCCGATTGTGATGACATTTAAATAGGACCAACTTGATGCATACCCTGTCAAACAAAAAAAAACATTTCATAAATGACGGAGTTCTGAGGTAATCACAACCGAATTTATAACCACCTTTTTTGGTCGGTTAAAAACATGTTTTTTCAGAAAATATATTACTAAAGTTAAAGAAGGTATAGAAAGACCAAGAAAATGTTGTTTTCTCAAACATGCTTGGTAATTCAAACATTATTTTACAACCTTGTTTGAGTTATAAACATTGCTGTACTGGCCAAATACGCACAAGTATGTATAAAAATCCATATCTGTCGTGTTTTAGTGGCCAGCAAAATTACCATGTAAATTATACGTGTAATTTTAAAATGGAACGAGCAATTTGCTTCGAAGCAATAAATTTATCAAAGACCATGGAGAAAATTTTTCAAAGGTTTTATTGAAAATTAGAACTGCTTACAAATGAAAATAAAAAGAAACAAAAACAAAAACAAATCAACATTTTAGGGCTATATTCATTATAGAGCAGAGTGATATTCCATATATTTAGATGCGGCTTTTTGTGTACATAAACTCTTTTCGATACATATTGTACATAATTTGCGCATGTTTATTGTCTTACCACTTTAAAATCTGGCACGAATCGCTGCATCTCTTGCTGCCAGTTGTGCAGCGTAGAAGCTGGTGACACCACCAAAAACGGCCCCCAGACACCAAGTCTTTCCGCCACATGACACAGGAAGGCGATGCATTGCACCGTTTTGCCGAGGCCCATCTCATCGGCTAAGATACCGCTTATACCCTGAAAAGAAAATTAATATTGGTATTTTGTGAATAGTTTGTTTAGGCAATCACCAGCCAGCGTCCTCGTCGTCAGGAACTAGTCAATCTTAGATTGCCTCACCGTCGGAAGCCACCTAGTTCTCATGTTTTACAACCTGGAGCCATGAGTTTTGTGAGACTCAAGACCGAAAGGAGACTAGACGATAAATGTACTGGATCCAGACGATACAGAATGGCGAGACACGGGAACTGGACGAAACCGGAATATAAGTTAGTGGAACCGGAATATAACGGATGGTAAGACAAGGGAACGGGAAGTCAGCGAATACACGAGAACCGGACCATAAGATACTATAAATAATAAATAAATAAATAAATATATACGGACAAATCACACAGATTGAGCTAGCCCCAAAGTAAGTTCGAGACTTGTGTTATGGGATACTAACTCAACGATACTATATTTTATAACAAATACATATATAGATACACATCCAAGACCCAGGCCAAACTGAAAAAGATCATTTTCCATCTTGACCTGGCCGGGGATCGAACCCGGTCACTCCGTGTCGCAGGCAGGCGTGTTGACCGCTGCGCCACGGTGCTAGTGTACTAGTACTGGAAGCAGGAAACACTGGATGGTGATAGACCGAAACCGAACCACGCCGGATGATGCCCCGACTCGAACTGGCCGATATCGATAGTGAGCCACGGGAACTGGACGAAACTGGTGGCTCTGAATACGGATTCAGAGCCACCAGTTTCATCCAGTCCCCGTGGCTCAAAAAGGGCATGAAGGAGACGAGATAGTAATTAACACTATAGAGTGTTAATCACAATCTCGTTCTGAGGGGTTCCCCTCGGAAGGGCTTGCACATATTGTGTATAAATTAGTGAGATTACGTTGAACCCCTGTTCCAAGTTTAGTAAGATATCATCATAGAAATCTTACCTGATCGTACAGATTCGCCAGCCAGTTCATGCCCTTCAGTTGGTAGCCCTTCAACGTGCCTCTGAATATAGAAGGTTGGTCGTAATCCCCTCCCCGCCGCTCGGAGGGGTCGGGTTCAATAGGTTCGACCCCCGCTGCGGCGTCAAATTGTTGCGTTCTGGCGCGCTCGGCGTGGAACGCTTCGCGCGCGTTACGGGACGCACGAGCTTTCATTGACTCACTGCGAATAAATTAAACTGATACAATGTCTATGTCCCAAATGATGTTCCTACAAAATATTGTTTTGTTTCTCCCTCATATCAACATATGCTTGGCGAACCGGTCCATTTGAAAGGCTTACGTGGGGACACAGATTCAACAAGTAGATGCTCTTTGGGCTCTCCTCATTGGTTCTCCTCCCAAAACCTGTTCCCGGATATATCAATGCGATGGATTATTCTCACTAGTTCCATCGGCAAATAGTTCCATGTAACTAGTGAGATGTTTTTTTTGTCAGTAGTTCCATTGAGATGTAAGTGTGTGAGTATGATCCAATGAGATCTCAATTGAAAATGAGAGGGAAAAAAATGGGCTATGGTGATATACAAGAAATACTTATGTTAACCAATCTGAATTTAGGGTTGAAACGCGCGCGCGCGCGACTCTTTCCATAGTTATATCTAAACTTCACATTTTATCTCTTTTTATATGGGAGAAATGTACCAGCAGGGGTTCACGGAACCCAGTAAAACTTTGAAAATGGTCTAAATAAAAGTTTGGGAACCTCTGCCTAAGATGTTCCCGGAATGCGGGGACCGTAACCGTGAGTCCCCAGCATGACCTGACCTGCCTGGGTTAGGTTAATTGATCTATTGTCTGCAACTTATATAAAGTAGGCACTTTGGTAGTTTGTAAGTCAAAACTCTTACCTATCATACTGATCTATTGCAGCCAATCTTGGATCTCTGTCCTCATCAAGCTGCCTTAGAATCCTGTCAGCCCCGCAATCCCCATCATCACCAGAATTCAACTTCTTCTGCATAAAATGAGCGTATAATTCCGTTTGCGTGATCAAGAAGTTCAGTTTGCGACGTTGACGCTTGGCTTCCATTAGTTCCACATCCATCTGTTAATAAAAATTCCCTTAGTAATAAGTTTTTATTGCTGCCATAAACTTATTGGTCTCAGAAAGTAACAGCAAATTTTTGTCTGTGAAATGTTTAATTCAATCATTTTAAACTGTCAGATGACTCCAAAGTTTAAAAAATCCAACCCTATATCAGCCTGTAACGTGCCGAAAAAGTAACAAATAGACACTTTTAATAGTCGAACTACTTGCAATTAAATTTTAAACTATATGAGATGACAGTTTAAAAAAAAACTAACCCTAAATTAGTCAGTTATACGCCAAAAAGAAAAATAACGTAATTATTTAAAAAGGATGAACTTGTAGTCGTGGATCAACTTCTAAGTAGAAGATCTTCTATACCTATATACCTGTCTCTCTCTCTATCACATATGTTTCTCACTTACCTTTCTTTGTTCTTCGGCCTCCCTTTCCATCCGCCGTCGTGTCTCTCGTTCAGCGCGGTCATACCTTCGCCAATAAGCTTGCATTTCTCTGCTTAAACGCTTGCAACGCCACACTGTCTCTTTCATATTCTTCTGAGACTGTTGACGAAGACAATTTAATGTGAGAATCCATTAAAAATTCTTTGAACAAAATGTTTATTTTTACTAACAAATGAAATATAACCGAGGGTCTATAGTTAGAAACTGATCTTTTTTTTTAACCAACTTAAAAAAAAGAAGGAAGTTCTCAATCGATTGTATGTTTGTTCCCTCATAACTCCCTCATTTATGAACCGATTTAAAAATTCTTTGACAATTTGCTTTTTATTTGATATATTTCCAATTGATACAATTCAAATTTCATCAAAATTGGTTTAGTAGTTTGATTGAAGGCTGCTTTTTATATGAAACATTATTCTAGGAAGCACCTTAGTTAATATCAATCAACACAGTGTAAATTTAAGTCTTCCGATGGGTATGTGTATTCTGTACAGTCCGATCTTGGACAATACTTGGGGGATTATTATTCAGTTTTCATTCATAAAACACTTCTTTCGGAAAGGTCAATGTACACACCCGCTAGTTTGTCATTACAACATACCTGCATAGCAACATGCCGCCAGTGCTTACAACACAGTGTTGCCAACCGTTTCCTTTGCAGCATCACCTCTCTATGCGTAGCTGTTCTAGCTCTCTGCACTTTGCCCAACTCTTTCTTGACTAGCAATAGCCAATGACGGCGCCGACGCGCTGTAAGAGCTTCGGGGCTCTTCAGAGTTGATAACTTTTTGCGACCCCTAAAGACAAAAAGTTTTTGAAAGTCACGTAATCAAAAGAAGCAGAAAAATCTGTCTAACTTAAGTATTTGATTGCTATGTCATCCACTAAATATAAAATTCGAGTGTCCGAATTAAAGTAGTCAAAGTCTTACAGATCCTCCTTTAGATTTCTCGGCCCGCTCTCAACGAGAAAACAATGGACAGCATTACTTTGTTTTTAACCAACCTGACACTTGGTTTCTGGATATCTGCAGTAAATTCTTCACTGTCATTCTCCTGCTTCATGTTACGCAGTTGCTCCTCCCAATCTACACCATCAGGCTGCAACAATGGATAACAAAATTATACATTTAGTTTTACACAATTATGAATAAACAGCTAAAAAACCAGCATTTAATAAGTTAGTGTGGTAAGTGTGAAGTTTGGTGGTTTAATTAGGTGAAGTAGGGATGTATACCAAAATTCAACATAGTAATTTACAGTAACAGCTTCTGCTGTCTGCTGGCTTGGGGTCATACAAATATTTCGTAAGCGGCGAACGGGGTTGAGGGCTGAGCTTAACTCATCATCATCATTTCGTGTACGTGACACTCAACCATGCACCTGGTATCTAGAATTCTTCAGAACTACCTCTCGGCCTCTGATGTGGTTCCTTTAATGACTACCAACTGGCAGCCGAGACCAACGGCTTAACGTACCTTCAGAAGCACAGAATAATCTTTATTATCAGACAATCAGGTGATTAAAGCCTGCAAGGTCCTAACCAAACTGGAAACAACTGAACAAAGTATGCTTGGCGTGGGAATCGAGCCCACAACCCCCGTGTCTACAGTCTACAGGCAAACGCCTTAACCACTGAACCACAGAGCCAGATAGTTAAGGTTAGGTTATATTGAATGACATCGGCAACATTTCGAAAAATAAATGTGTTTTGTGAAAATGATACTAATGTGTATGTAAGCTTGGTGGGACGCTTACATAATACTTGAATGAACCGCTCGTGTGAATAGAACCCTCATGGTACCCTTGCGTACCATTCTTCTAGTAGTGAACAACTAATCGCTGAAATTATGAACATAGGCTAAGTTCACTCACTGCATCAGTGTCTTGCGCAGACTTGTTATCCCTAGCACGGCCTCTCCTAGCTTTCTGCAGTCCCCTGGTAGAGCCTCGCTCTGAAGGTCTGCCTCTTCGGCCTCTAGTGGAGGGCGGTGGGGGCGCGGGCCGGCTGATACGACGCTCAGGATAGCGATCCACGGTGGATAGAAGACCAGCGCCGTAGTACATGTAGCGAGAATTCTGAGAAGAATAAATTTTTATGAATCAAGTTTTTTTTTTTAAATGCATTGGACAACTATAGATACAGTATAATATCTTTAATCCTCACAAGATAAAGATAAGCCAAAGACCACAAGGTCAAAAGGCTACTGAGTTTTTTTATTCCACCATTATTTCTAAATACCTCAACGGATTTGGATGTTAGATTGACTTTGTATTTCAGTGGATGCTGTAGCTGTGCCCGGCCACCGGTCGTGTCTCTCGATTGGCTTTGTATACGGTGACAATTGCCGGGCGACTCTGTTTTATTTTGCGTCAGATACCGCAGAATGAAAGCGAAATAACTAAAGTTTTAATGTGATGAGCTGTCATCATTGAATAATAAAGTTTTTGTGCACTCATTAGAATATGATATCCTTACTAATATTATAAATACGATACTGAGTTTATTTTTACGCCTTCGCGTCGTAACTACTGAACCGATCATCATGAAATTTTGCATACACGTTATACATCTATCGTTGTACATCTGGAGTACGAAAAAGGACATAGGGTATCTATCATCCCGGAATAAGTTACTGTTCTCAAGAGATCGACATTGACGCCAGCGGAGCCACAGGTGTTTGATTATAGAGAAATACCTTAATTCTTGTTTAAGAACTTAATGTAGGACTATATAATGTGTGAAAGTCATATGCATTATAAATTGATAGTCATACTGTTGGAATGTGGCAAAAATAAATCACATTTCTATCCCTGTCTAACTCAATAATCTTTCTCTCTCTATGTCATCAGTTGGTCATAAATATTGTATTTAATGATTGCAACTCGAACCGTCACTAGCCACTTAAAGTATCCGGACTACGTTCCCACAGCCATTGTGGATTATTCGTTGTATGGCTTTCTTTGCATAAACACACCTTCCTACTAAAAGGAAAATAAATTAGTATATAAACAATCTTGTGTTTCTCTGGTATGCCCTACATAACCCAACAGGTTATGGGCCCAGATCACTAGTTCAGTGCGTGTTATTAATAAAGGCTATCAGTTGCACTTTGAAAGTAAAAACTTTTAGTGACTGGAAATATAAAGTGATAAAAATGGACAGTGCGAAATATAAAAGGAACATTAAAAAATTCGATGGTGACAAATGCGGCGTGTGGAAGTACTGCATTTACAATTTATTAAGTGAACTCGTCGTTTTGAAAATTATTGATGAAACTCCTGTGGAGCAAAGTGCTGAATAGATGAAGAAAAATATATTAGCAAAAAAAAAATGCTATACTGAAGTTTTAGGAATACTATACTGAAGTTAAGAGTCCTTACTGAGTTTAATAATATTGGCGTTCGTGAAAACACGTTTAATGACACGAAATTCAATTGAGAAACAAAGAGCATCATACTAACTTAAAGGTTCTTCAGACGAAAACAATTCAATGGAACAATTAGATATTATGCGGAGCGGAACACTAAGAAAAATCAAACTTCAGACCACTCACAACTTTAAAAGGAGAACATATCAATATTGCAACTAAATGGGACATAAAAATTACATTGCTATGTTTGCAACAATGCACTTAAAAGGGGAGCCCGGCACAATAAAATTGTTAAGACGGTTCAAGCAGTGACCTCGGATTCGACTTCAAAACTCTAGGCTCCGGCGACAACGTCTGGATTAGCTTTTATGACGACAGTAACACGAACAATTGTACAAATGAAGGAGACTACTGACCACTTAATAAACCGAGAAGATTTGGCACAAAAATTCAAACAGAGAATCTAATAAATATTTCTGTGGCAAGGAACAGTACATACCTATATACAAGCAACTAAGAAAGAAAGTATTTCTGTCACGAGTAATATGGGCATACAAGGCACTCTGCAAGATGTACTACTTTGCGCCAATATAACGTACAACTTACTATCTAAAAAAAAAGTGTGTGAAGCTTGTATTTATGGGAAACAAGCGAGTTTACCGTTCAATTAAACAAAGATCAAATATTTAAACCGGCCTCTATTTAAAGTGCACACAGATGTTTGCGGTCCTATTACTACTTCGTCGCTAAATGGCAAAAAAAAAAAAAAACTATTTTGATATTTTGTGCATGAATACAAACCTTATTGTGTAACATACTTACTGACTTGGAAGTTAGATGTGTTTGTTGTATTTAAAGATTGCATTGCCAAATGTGAAGCTCATATTGACTTAAAGATTGGTTACTTATATTGTGATAACGGAGGTGAATTTGTATCTAATGAGATGAGATAAATCGTTTTGAGGTGAGGCTGTCTTAAGAGCAACTTATTAATGTTAGCCCTACAAAAGCTCTGATTGTTGAAATAACACCTTTTGAATTGTGGCATAATAAAAGGCCGAAAGTATTTAAAAGTTTTTGGTTCGACTGTATACTTTATTAGCAAAGCATCAGAGCTAAATTTGATCAAAAAAAATCTATAAAGGGCATTTTGGTTGGTTGCGAACCAAATGGTTATAAAGAATGGCATGTGGCAGAAGATAGGTTTGTGAGAGTCAGAGATGTGATAGTTGATGAAAGTTATTTCATTGACAGTAGACCGATTAATAGATTGGTTGAGCAGATTGACGAATCTGTTGAATTCCCTGAGGAAAATGTCAGGGATGTGTTAATGGATGGTAGACCGATGAAAAGGCGGTCTACCTGAGCAGATCGACGGATCTGTTGAATTCTCTGTTGAAAATGTCAGGGATGTGTAAATGGATTGTAGACCGATGTGTAATTGGTCTGAGCAGATCGACGGATCTGTTGAATTCCCTGAAGAAAATGTCAGGGATGTGTTAATGGATGGTAGACCGATGAAAAGGTGGTCTATATGAGCAGATTGACGAATCTGTTGAATTCCCTGAAGTTGGATCTGGTTCACCAGATGTTTCTCACAAACAAGTTTTAATGCCAAGTTCGTTAGATTTGATACCAAATAAATATATGCCAGAAACTCCGTGTCAAAATGAGAGTATCAGTTTATCAGATAAAAATAAATGTTTTGATAAGGTTTTGAGACGAAGTAATAGGATCCGCAATATGCTTTCTATTATATGAAAACGACGATGAAAGTATTTCCTGCAATTATTTACTATGTGTGAGCAAAATCATTGATATTTCATGTCCCTCAATCACATAAGGAAATTCACACCATTGGAAAATGCTGTTAAAAGGAAATTAATGAGTTTGGAAAACCTTTGAAATATAAGGCGAGATTAGTAGGTCGTGGCTTTAGTCAAAAATATATGATCGACTATGATGAAACTTTTGCCCCTGTAGCCAGAGCCACAAGTTTTAGATTAATTTTAGCTTTTGCTAATTAATTTAATTAGCATGTACATAATATGGACGTGAAAACAGCATTTTTGAACGGGAAACTGGATGATGAATTTGTATGAAAATTCCAGACGGTATTCCATGTGAAAATAATATGGTGTCTGTAAATTACAAACATCATTATATGGAGCACGTTGTTGGTTTAAAATATTTGAACAAGCTTTAATAAACAAAGGTTTTCAATTCATCATCATTTCGAGTATGTGTTACGGTCAATCGACCATGCACAGGGTGTCAGAGTTCTTCGGAACTGCCTCTCAACCCGATATAACTACCAGATGGCAGCAGACCAACGGCTTAACGTGCCTACGTGCGTGGTTTTCAATTTTCATCAGCAGATGGATGCATGTAAATTCTCAATGAAGGGCATATTACAAATTTAATTACAAATATAAATACTATGAATAGTTATTAAAGGAGATTAAATGTTTTCTAAGAAAACCAACCACTTTGGATCAAGCCAATTTTTTTTATGTTTGACTGTAATTCTGTCAAGACACCTCTTGAAAGTAAAATTGATTACAACGCATTAAATTCGTGTGAAACTACAAATGCCCCTTGTCGAAATCTTATCTGGTGTTTGCACAAGTTTACTGTTAACATCTTGAGTCGATATGCAAACAAAAACAATAATTCTTTATGGTTACACTTGAAAAGGGTCCTACGATATTTGAAAGGCACCATAATCTCAAGTGAACTTAGTTACACGAAGTGATTATAAAGACATTTTAAGTGTTTTTGTGGATTCTGACTGGGCTTGTAATGAGACAGAAAAAGTACCTCGGGTTATTTGTTTAAATTGTATAACAATTGTACAATCTGTTGGCAAACAAAAAGACAACAGACGGTGGGAACATCATCCATTGAAGCTGAGTACATGTCTTTGTATGAAGTAGTAAAAGAAACGTTATGGTTAAAATTGATAATTTTGAATTCATTAATGAATAGTATTGAGGATAGCAATGGATGTATTAGTATTGCAAATAACCCGACTAGTCACAAGAGGTCGTAGGACATTGATATAAAGTATCATTTATCTAGAGAATAGGTTGAGAAAAATGTAATTAAAATGGTTTATATTTCCACAGATAATCAACTGGCGGATATACTAACGACACCAGTGTCTGCAACACGATTTGATGAGACTGATTGAGATGAGACTGAAACTTGGATTGAACATATAAATTTCAGTAACCATCTATAACTTAGTTATTAACACTAGTAATGATAGATAATATTATTTATTGGCCTGATTAGGTTTTTCTGGGTTTCCCTAATCCTGTGCAACAAATGTTGGGCCATGATAATTGTTCCCCAGAAAGGAAGGTGTGTGATTTTATATTATTGTATACAGTTGTTTGATATGTACTATCTTAGGTATACTGTTGTAAAAGTGATTTATTTTGAGGGGGCATGTTGAGTAATAATGGATTTATTTTTGAGGGGGCGTGTTGGAATGTGGCAAAAATAAATCACATTTCTATCCCTGTCTAACTCAATAATCTTTCTCTCTCTATGTCATCAGTTGGTCATAAATATTGTATTTAATGATTGCAACTCGAACCGTCACTAGCCACTTAAAGTATCCCGACTACGTTCCCACAGCCATTGTGGATTATTCGTTGTATGGCTTTCTTTGCATAAACGCACCTTCCTACTAAAAGGAAAATAAATTAGTATATGAACAATCTTGTGTTTCTCTGGTATGCCCTACATAACCCAACACATACCATCGAACCATGGGCATAATAGGTCAATATAGTATAATAAAATTCAAATAATAGTCAAAAAACAACATTCACAAACAAATTGCCCAGGGGACTGCAGAATTTTGTATGGAACTGCCTAATTTTTTATTGTTCCTTTACTGTTATTTTAATAACACATTGGAAATTGAAACCATGTGCAAAATCACTGATTTTGCCCATGGTTTAATTTCGTATGCAAATGTATTTTACATGTTGTATAAGGACAAGTGATCTAATTAAATTAATTGTAGTCTAAACATATCAATCTTTACCCCTGGATCCTTATAATATTTCTTTGCATATTTGTTATGGTGCCTTCGCTCTCTCAACATCCGCTGTATGCGTATCTCTTTAGCTTCAGGACTATCATCTTCACTACTGCTCTCCGAACCGGATGATAGGAGAACATCTCTTAGCCATTCTCTTTCCTCTCCAACTGATGCCAGGTTGTAAAGACGGAGACGGTCACTCTGACGCTCTGTAATGATGCCATTTCACAATAAAAAAGTTACACAGATTGAGCGATTTGTTGCCTTGACGTCGAGTTGCCCCGAGTTAAGTCGCCGCCAAGGTCTTCTTCGCAAATTTCCCGCTTTTATCTGAAGTAAACGTGGCAAGACTTCACGACGTGACATGACGTCAAGGGAACAAATCACTGACCTAGGCTAACACTGATGTCAGATTATTTGAGCTTTCTAAAGCTATCAGAAATGGTTGGTGTCTATAGAATATTGAATTGACAATTAACTCTCTCTTTGGGTCTCAGTTTGGGTCATATGGTTTGGTGCCCAGAGTACACTGAATTTGGTAATTACAACACAAAATGCAAAACACTAATATAATAGCAAACTCTTTTTTTAATTGAAAACTTCTTTAGCACCATTGTGCACTTTTTTAAGAATGGGCAAAAAATGTTAAATTCGCGTCAGGGCACATGACCTGATCGAAAATTCATAAGACAGACACGTGACGTGAGACCGCCGCCAAGGCGAGTTTTCAATTCTTCAGGCACTCCTAGTGCAACGCATTGTTGTTTTCAACGAGATAAATTATTTTTTTTGTCTCCAACCAACAGAGCATGTAACTAGGATTATTTATGTTTATTGCCTATAAGAAATTTGAAAACTTTCTTTTTTAAACTAAGCTTAATACACTAACACTAGTTTGTACTTCCAAAGTTTTAATACTCATTATGCTGTAGAAGTTTTGATAATAAGCAAGTTATTGGATAATAACCTAAAACTGTAACACTGGAAATGTTGTTGAAAATAAAGTACATGCTAATCCTAACTAAAGTTTGTATTGCTTTTACTCCATAACTACTGAACCATCATCATGAAATCTCATTGGTTCTCTGGAGTATGGAAAAAGACATTGGCTACCTTTTATCCCAAAAAAAAAAGTATTGGTTCCCTAAGACTGACATTGACACAAGCAAAGTTTTCAATGTTGGTAAACAAAACACTAGTAAATACATTCAGGTGTCACTTTGCGGAAGACAAAGCTACATTTACTTTGAGACAATTTACTTTGCGTGCTTCCACCTACAGCCACCACTGGTTACAGAAGCACACATAATACATACATAGAACCACGTCTTTATCCCTTGCAGGGTAGACAGAGCCTAGGTTGGCCACATTAAGCATGTTAGAGGCTAATAAAAGCTGCTCTATTATATGAAAAGGTAAATCCTTTGAAAGATCTAATTAGAATTTTGTCTGCTCAACAGACACATTGACAAGCATTGAAATGATTTTATTTTATAATGTTAATGCACTTCCTCTGATTACATTCATAACACATGATTGATAAGGAACCAATATTATCTATCACTTTTTTAGTGTTTAGTCTGATATAATATTTGTTTTTAAGGTGTTAGTGATAACCAACCTTGTTTATTAGTCACAACTCCATGAATGATCCGGTCGCCTTTGGACATCTCATTTATGATTGATTTAGTGTCAGAATCCTCATCACTGTCGCTGCCATCGTCCATAGTCAGGATCCTTTCCACCTGGCTTACGAAGGGCCTGATGTCTAGGGCGGCCTCCAGCCTCTGGATATGCACAGGCCTGGCCACTTCATGACGTTTTAGCGACGATTTACCAACACCAACCTTCTCAGCCATGATATTAAATCCTAAAAACAAATGACACCAATGTAGTATTGGTAAGTATACACCCAAAGGTCAAATCGCATTCGTTCTGCTGCAAAATGAAACAAAATAGCAGCGACTACTCGAAAAGCACTAACACATTGCCGCCGTCACACACGAATCGCGAATATTTCCCGAAATATACAAATCACAGTGGACATTGGCCAAAGTGGAACTCACATAGATTTTGTTATCTTCGACTGATTACTTAACGCAAAATTCCACAGCATTCACAAAATGGCGCACGAGATTATTCGACAAATCGCTGTCAATGTCGCCGCCCGAGCGGCGCACATTACGACTCATTTCGTATTTGAGATTGAAAAAACACGAACCCGCCATAACTGAGGAGGTTGACAATTGACAACTAACCTAAACAGAATGAATTCGTCCGATTGGTGGTATGACCAAAAGAACAAATCAGGTTTCAGCAATTTTTTTAAATAGCCAATGATAATCGAATATTTAACAAGTATTTTTTTGTGTAATTGAAAACAATAGTGAAATGTCATAAAAAGGATGCATTCACAAACGATTTAATAATACATGTATTTAAAATCAGCAAGGTAGCGCCCGTCTTCTTCTTCTTCTTCCATTTCCTCTATGCTGTGAAGTCCACAAGTCCACAGACATGATGAAAAGGCTAGTTCTGAGTGAAAAGCTCAGGTGAAAAGGATATCATATCTGTGGTCAAGTAAAGCAAGAACAGGGAGGCAACAAACCAAAATCGATATTTCACAAAGAATTACCGATAACTTTAACCCATCTATATAGTAAGTGTTTTCCTTAGCTTTAACCAGACTCCAGTCAAAAGAATTTTTGTCACAAAATACTATATAATATAATATTGATATTAATATTTTTGTTATTTTTTGCACCAAATAAATAATTTTCTGTCTTTCAAATAGATCAACTTTCGTGGAAACTTTTTGTCTACTTATTTTTGCCATGTATAAGAAACAACAACGATACCGTAAAATTCAACCTTGGTTCAAACAAATTTAACGAGTTTCAAAGTGTACCTAAAATTTAATTTTCTACTTTTAAAAATATTACTTAATATTGCGGCATTTACGGCCTATTGGCTGATAAATGATGATTGATGCCAGTGCCTCAATACTGTGCCAAATATAATACATAAAAGTTAGTATTGTTATTTCACTGTATCTATTCCTAGAAAAGAAGATTGTACCTATTGAGAAAAAAATTGTCTGTTTGTATAGTCGGTTTACGGATGATAATTTTACGTGATAACTGTGGAAGAGAGATAGATACGTGATAGATGATGATAATGATGATGGTGGTGGTGATGATGATAATGATGATGATGTTAAAAATAATAAGGCCGCAGGGCAGCTTGTGGCGAGCTGTTGGTGAGTAACGACACCGCGGACCCGAATGCTCCAGAGAGTCGGTCGGTCAGAGCCCTCGCCCCTGACGTTCTTCATCGATTGGGATGGAAACCAAAGAGGGCTCGCTGGACTCTCGGTTCTGAATTGCCTTAGTTGGCAGTCCAGAGAGGAGTCGTGAGAGCTGTTGCTCCAGGGGTGAAAGTGTTAAAGGACATAACGCCGCGAGTAACTTCAGAGAAAGAGCAGCACTCCTCTCGACACCCCGGTGTCGCCCACACCGGTGTTACCCCTTTTTCCGGCAATTATCGTCGGCTAGTTTGAGAGACGATTCGCTCTCGGTTCGTGAGCTGTGTCAATTATAAAGATAAATACAATAATAAGTAATTGCTGCTTTGAAAGGTACTGATTTGCGGTACTGGCTGAATGGTCTAAAAGTCACAAGGTCCCGAGGTGTATTTCTTAGTGTAGTCCAATCTGATTCAAGTACGGTAAGTAATTTTTACCGGTTACTACCCGCCGGAAGCTGAAAAGTACGATGACTCAGTGGGCGTTATAATTATTAGTGCTTACTGCTTACTTATATAGTGCAACTCCGGGCTCGGCCTCACTAGAATGGGTGACCAAAAGTAGCATAAAAATATCTTCAGCTCCTGTATGCTTCCAAAGACACGTTTAGCATTTTTTTTATCCCTGAATTGTGTCCTACAGCTGGGCAAAGGCCTCGTCTTCCTTTCTCCACTGATCTCTATCTAACGCAGCCTGCTGCCAATTTTCCAAGAACTTGTCGATATCATCCGCCCATCTCATCGGTGGGTATAGGTAATTTCTTTTAGTATATATGAATAATTTTCCCCCGTTTTCAAAACATTTTTCATTGATGCTTCGCTCCTATTGGTTGCAGAGTGATGTTTTATAGCCTTAAGCCTTCCTCAATAAATGGACTGTTGAACACAAAAAGAATTTTCCAATTTGAACCAGTAGTTCCTGTGATTATCACGTTCAAACAAACAAACTCTTCAGCTTTATAATTTTAGTATAGATTTTAGTATAGAAGTATAGATATCGGAAACCAATCCAATTAAATATTTTATCATACTTAGTGTTATTTTAGTTGTGATTGTGAGTTGTGAATGTTGTGATGTGTGTGTACGATAACCACGCACGAGACAAACGGGTTTTAATGTGGAAAATGTAATGGTTAATACTTAGTAGTTTTGAACTTTCCAGACTGTTTTGTACAGCGCATAACGATTACCTACTACTATTCATATTACGCTTTACTCACTAGTCATATGAAAGCGCACTTGTATACATTTCCAATCAATAATAATTTCTATCCTTTTATTAGATACTTACGCAAAAATCCGATACTTTACAACACTAAAATGGAAGCGTCACATTTGACCAACATTGCCATGATAAAATTATTTTTCAATTGATTACTTTTTATTATGTCAGTATTTTATTGGCGGCTATGGGCCATGTCCAAATGCTGTAAAATTTAATTTTACGAGATAATGCTTCCTATAATTAAAACAGTTACTTAAAAAATCCAATTTACTTGTATCGTAATTTTCAAGTCTTTACCGGCGGCAATGTACATCCGCAACAAATTGGCAGGGGCAGGTTAATCCAAAATGGTGGACGTTTGTTGTGCTTTTATGTGAATTTCTGATTGATTCCATTTATTTAGTGAGTAAATTTTAGATGTATAGCTTTTCGCATAAAAATATATTTGTCTGTTTCTAGTTGGTAGCTACCGTCTTGTTTTTACATCAACGAATCGAATAAGAAACATACGCTTGTCTGCTTACAAAGGAACTTTTTCTGACATCTCGGCTGTAATACTCCTATTTAGGATATAATTATTTACAGTCCCCTATTTATAAGTGCTTTGAGCTATTATTTGCCAGTTTACTATGGCATTCTTATACACGAGCAAAGATATTTCCAGTTTAACGTAGACTGAAATAAGCGCGGGATTATAATCCTAAAGGTCTTTTTGGCGTCATTTGAATGCTTACATCCTCGTTTACAAAAAATGTAATTTCAGTCGTTTTTTTTAAAGTAATCAATGAGTTTACATGTGAACATATATTCTAAACATCACTAAACAAGTTTAGAACGGGGTTGTGTGTCCCTTTATCATTATAACCTAAAAACTATTCTGCCGGTTGTAGCGAATTATAGTAAACAAAATCGTGATACGCTTCTAAGAATTTGCTTTTTACAGATGTTGCCCACAGTTTAAACTCATGAGTTATTCCAATTAGACCGTAGTAATGGATGAAAACGAGTCTGTTCCTGAAAATCCCTCTGAAGGCCTTGCTCAGGCTTCAGGGGATTTAGTTGCGAGTGCGAAGCCTAGTGGTGCGGAACCAAATTCAGATAAGGCAGCTGAACAACCTGAATGTGTTGAGAGTGAAGTGAAAAAAGATAGTGAAGTGAATTCAGTTGACAGTGAACAAGATAACAGTGAGTTACAGAATCATGTGGACCATGACATGAGTGTGGACAGTGAAAAACAATCAAATGACAAGGAAGATGGTATGTATACCTCTTTATATTCTATGGGATTTTTTTTGTTTTCACATGACTAAGTTCTTGTTTTCGCTCCTACTTATCTGTAATTGTCAGAAGATAGAGAGCGAGCTGTTGAACAGCCCGCCTTGTAACTTCTAATAGTTACAGTACAATGTTTTGATGTTCACTTTAACATCCATTATGGTTTAGGATAAGAACCTAAAACTAAATCTTAGTTCATCACAAGCCACTTGTAACATATTTTGAAGTGACAATAAAAAATTTACACCATAGTTGTTAAATGTCAGAATGTCAGTGTGCCACTGTGGTGTTATCCAATCTATGAAAGCCCAATTTCTTGCCCTCAACAAGATCTGAATGAGGCAAACGAATGGGCAATTACAGTAGCAATACACTGCTCGAAACACATTTAATTAAATGCAAAGCCATTTAAGACTATAGAAGAAGAAGAAATGTGAGAAAGTAGGCCTGGCCTGATAGGAGGGATAGACTTGCAATGAGCTTCCATTACAGATTCACCTACATGTCAGCATTTTTATATGTGCACAGCACAGTAGATATATTAGTACAGTAGATACATGGCATACAGACTATAGAAGCGAACCTCTCACGTAGCAGACTGACATGTCCAATGAGCCTCAGAGGCCGTCAACCTCCAAACATGGACACAAATAGGTTGGCCAAATGAGAAATCTGTAATAATATAGAAATATCACATAAAGATGGGATTTTTACTCTACAATATTTACAATATTTTTGACTTAACACTGTGTCTGATTAGGGCCTCTATACATTGCATAAAGTGTATCCTCCCCCTATCAAAATAAATAGTGGAAGGATCTTAAACTGCATTTCCTTGAGTGATAGGTTTTAAGCTGCTTCAGCTGGCCATTTGACAACTACGGTAATCAACATTGTGATGGTCAGTTTAACATCCATTATGCATTGTATATTTCTAAAATAAAAATAGTCAATCATATGAAAGCAGCAACAACTTTTGAAATGACGATCAAAACAATGTAAGTTGTTGTTGCCAAAAGTTAGCCTTTTAGTAGGTTGGCTAGTGGCTGACATACCTGAATGTCATCACCAGCCAATCATTAGATTGAATCTAAAACAGATAGCTTAACCTTTTGACAGTGAACGTCGGATAAATCTGACAAACATTTTCATAGAAAATGTATGTCGGATTTATCCGATGTTCGTGGTCAAAGGGTTAACATGCTTTCTAAAACATGGCTTGAAATGTTTTTCACTGCTTATGGTTACCAATTTTAGGGTGAACTACACAAAGGTAGTCTAAAGATTAGGGAGTACCCTGCTATTCATTCCTAGGCAGCACTGTAAGGTGGTGTAAATCAGTTTAATGTCTATCAAAGCAATGAATTTTTTACTTCTTGTCTATTTAGCACAAAATTATCGACATAATGTTCAATTTTTAACTCTTTACCGACACTATGGCAGTGAAACTATGGCTACTGCCGTTATAACAATAAAACTTCTATTGTTTCTCTTTAGTGTCTGTCAAATTGTTAAATAATGTAAATTTTATTGTTTTATTTTCCTAACTATTAAAGTGTCAGAGAGATATTAGTTTCTAATGCTTGCACACCTTGAGTACTCTTCATATTACCATAGAATACTGCATATTATGTATGTACTCAGAACTACACATATGGAAATTGGTTACTTTTCACCTAGATAATATGAAATCTGTAGTCTAAAGCTACTTTCATTACAAGCTAGCACCCCAGACTTGGCTGCACCTAAGTATAATTTAAATGTACTATGTACCCAGTAGTTTCTAAGATAAGACTGAACAGACAGATTATGTGTGTCACTTCAATAAACACTATGTATTGATTTTTATTTTTAAGGAATTGGATTGTAAAATTTTCGAAACTACATTACAGATGATGAAAATCCAGCAAGTGATACGGTGGAGAAGAATGAGTCAGATAACAATGAGATGGAAAAAGATGCACAAGAAACTGAAACTTCACAGGCCGAAGAGGAAGCAATGGAAAGGCTAGACGACACAGATGATAAGCTAAAGGAAGAGTTAACAGGGGATGACAGTCAAGATGCCAGTCAGAGTCAGGACACTGAAAACCAGAGTCAAAGTGAGAAGGCTGATGATACAGAGAAGGACAAGAATGATGATGAGGTTGGCAAGCCTGAATTTGAGCATGCAAATGATGCAATGGAAGAAAGTCAAGAAGATCATTCACAGGTAATTTGTTTTGAAATACAATAATAGAAAATACCATTTGTATGTCATGAATCTGAGGGTAATATTTGTCTCACATTCTTCGTTTTGTGCATATTTAAAACTAAAATAAAATATAACCTGCTGGGAAGCTTCTACGGGGAAGTGATCTTCCCTGGGCAATCTAGTCCCTGAAAAGGCTCCGGGCTGGTGTTGGGAGATGTCGCGAAAACCGAGTTAGGTGGGATTTCTCCAGCAATTATCTATGTGATTGTGGTGCCACTCAGTTTATGGCCTACCTTTTGTCATGTCCCAACTGCCCCACTTCTTGTACAAATGAAGATCTTAGATGCCAACGACAAGGCGGGCAGTGTTGCCAAATATTGGTTAAAATATATTTTAAAATAGTCTTCTCTGATAAGAAGAAGAATAGAAAAAATTTATTGCAGCTTTTTAAGTAGCAAAAATGCTTTTTCCTAATATTTTGTTCTGGATAGTAGAAAAATGGATTCTGCGAAACATCCATTTTCAGCAAGAAAACAGTCTTTAAAGAGAACAAGTTTTTCAAAGCTGCAAAATTGGGTTCACACCTCCCTAACTTGTTGTTACTATAATGCAGAAATACATTGTGCTTTGCAAGGATAGTTCTCTTTTTATGTGTTGATTTTCACTGGCCTATTTGTACAGTTTTTCATTCATGATCTTTCCTTCATGGATGGGATTGTGAGATTACTGGCTATGAAGGTTCAAAATTAAATTGGTATTTAAGTATCCATTTGATATGTCTGGTAATCGAAGGCTCCACTAGTACTTCTTCCTCTCCATACCCCACATTATATGGGACAGCATGTAAGTCTTGTTTAAACTTTCCATGCTGTAATAAATAAGCATGTTTTGGGCTTGTATCCACCTAAAGGCATCTGACATACCTTAGTGACTGCTATCAATGGTGATAGTGGGGACCAACGGCTGAACATGCTTTCCCAAGCATAGATGAGCACGATATATTTTTATGCCACTCATGGTTACCCATCCCAGTAGGGATCGCGCCTGGAGTTGCTTGAGCACGACGAATAAACCTCGTGAACACTAATAAATGCTTACGTCCACTACAGTAGGAAATGCTTGCTTGTCGTGTGTGTAAGTAGCGAACACTAGTGTCTGATTTTTCAAGCTGCCTAAAGGGATCTGACATACCTAAACGACTGCCATAAATAATGACAGCTGGGAACAACGGGATAACGTGCCTACCGAAGCACGGAGGAGCTCGAGATCTTTTTATGCCACTTACGGTCACCTATCCCCGTGGGGACTGCGCCCGGGGTTGCTTAACATGCGTAAGCGCTAATAATGACTCCTCAAACAGAAGGCAATACCTACTGGGTATACAGACAGAGATGAATGCATGAAAGTGCAGTTTTAAAGGGGTTATTATACCATCCTGAGTCGGATCCAATGAGAAGGACGCCGCAATACGTGCAATACGATTGGAGATATTTCGTATCGTGTCTAACGTATAGCGGCGTCCCTCCCATCGGATCCAATATTCAGAATGGTTTAATAGCCGTTTTATCCATGCTGCTCTCTCTTTCTTCTACCTATCGGAGTTCCAGGGATTTAATTGCAGCACTACTTGGTTGCTTAGTTACCCATTCAAAATAATATAAAAGATATTATGATTTACAGGCTCTAGATCCATTTGACGCTCTTCTGAAGGACAACAATGATTCCACTGCAACCGACACGGAAACTCCGGCGACGTCCCAAGCAGAAACCTCAGTAGCCCTCGATGAGGATGATGACCGCAATGCAGATTTCGACGGTGAAAATGCTGGTGAGTTTCAATATTAATTTAATTGTCAGTGAAAACTGATAGCGTGATGGTGAAGAGATGTTTATCGCTCTCAAAGCATACAGACAGAACCATAGCTTCAGATTGGTCCCATTTCATCAAAATCGGTTCAGTAGTTTGACAGAAATCGGTTTTTTATATGAAAGATTATTAGTTACTAGTTTTGGCCCGTGGCTCCGCTCGCTTCAGTGTCGATACTTCGGGAACTTTTTCCCAGGATAAAATGTACCCTATGTCCTTCTCCGTACCCCGGATAACGTATATGCAAAATTTCATGATGATCGGTTCAGTAGTTACAACGTGAAACCGTAACAAACAAATAAACAAACTCACTTTCGCATTCATAATATTAGTTAGGATTAGGATGATCGGTTCAGTAGTTACAACGTGAAAGCGTAACAAACAAACAAACAAACTCACTTTCGCATTTACATATAATATTAGTTAGGATAATTTGTTTCTATCTATCTTGCTATGTTTTATATGTAAATAGAAAAAAAAACACAGTATCATAATTACTAGTGCTTTCTAAACCAGTGTGATTTTATTGTTTTTGAATTTGCGGCTGAAAACATTAAAGGTTTTCTTATACGATCAGGCCATATCTTAGTCTAGACTGAATTTTACTATAGTTTCTTTACTTGGAAAGAGGACCATATTTTTTAAGTAGGTATAACTATCTGCTATTACAGTTCACTAGTGTGTTATTAAGTGATTTTCGCATATAGTAAAAGTAGTTTGCAACTTAGTTGGCTTTCAGTTAGCGTACGTATCCATAATATTTTTTAGGCATCATTAATTTATGGAATCTGAAGTGTAAGGTATATGTTCTTTAGAGGGAACTATAACTAGGTGAGGCGCCTGAACCTGCGAAAAAATGTAGTGCCCCTTCTTTGACTGACACTTTCGTACTGTTCTCCATGCTAAACACTGAGCTAACAAACAAGTCGTTAATTTGAAATTTAGTAAAAATTATAATTTTATTTATGAAGTTCTATTAGGAGTTTAAGAATTAAGAAAGTCGAAAAAGATGTAATTAAAAAACCTAGTTTTGGGCAGTTATGTAAAAAGGTATAATATTTAGAACCCTTATCATTTAAGTGTGAAGTATTTTAAAAGAATAATTAATAGGGAAAATATATTTGCTTATTTATGTTGTGTCGAAACAGAAACTTTTGATTTGAGACATTTTAAAACCGTCGGAATTTAAAACAATTTGTTTTACAACGTTGTGACGCAGATCGTCACTTTGGGAAAGTGACCAATTTTCGGACGATAACTATTTGAAAAAGTAACGTGCATTGCAACCTTTTGCAAAATTAAAAAAAAAAAACTATGACAGTGACAAATAATGACGTTTATATAAAGTTTCAGTATCTACATAATTTTAAATTGTTTTAGGGGATAAAATTAGCTCGACATTGTTGAAAAAGATGGCTAGAGCCAAATCACAAGTTTATAGCCAGGATCCTATAATAAAATGTTTCATACAAACCTGTAAAAGTAGAGTTATCACAACACCAGAAAAGCTTTTTTTTCGCATTCCTTCATCAAATCAAGATGAGTGGTGTGTGGCAGTGAAGAGAAAGGTGGCGAAAGGAGCACTTTACATATGCGAGGATCATTTAAAAGTAAGTTGACTCTCATATTTATGTAACTACTTGGCGTGTTGATATCTTTATTATTTACAATTGCTTAGTAACTGTACTACTACAGCATTTTTACGCGAAATTTGTCTTGTATTGAGTTGCTAATGTATAGGTAAGCAAAAGGATAATATTATTTCAGTCTTAAATAGCTGCACTTTTTTCTTTTTAGCTGGAAGAAGACGTGGCTAACTTTGATAGTTGGCTGAGCATGGGTGTTCACCCAAAGCTGAAACCCCAGGCTGTGGAGCGATTGAAGGACACAATAATAATTGCTAAACCAGAACCTTCGCCATCTTCAAGCAAAAAAGCGAAAGCTTCGAGAAAGCCGTATAATACTTCAAAAACCAAAAAACTGGAAAATCCATGGATAATTCAATTGGAAAGTCATAGAGTCATAGAAGGATTGTTTCCTGTGGAGGAGATGTCTGCTGTTGAAAGTATGGAATCCGCTTGTTTGGAAATATCCAATCATTTTGAAATTGTGCCACTTTTATTTAAAAGCCTGTTTAAAATAAGGGTGTCATTTAAGCTATCGTCAATTTAATTAGTTTTTGTTTCTTAAATAATAGGGTTTGTTCGCAAAATAGTAGATTTGTCACCAAAATGTAGTCACCAAACAATATAAAATCAATTCCATGATAAATCACTTAAAATAATTGAGATATAGGACTAGTACCGAATGTTTTTGTATGTATTGTAATAGGTTTGTCCTAATAAGTGTTTAATCAAACTAATTTAAAGAGATCATCAATAAATCATTGAAAAAATTCAAAAATACCAAAAAAAATGTAGTGTTGTCGTCATCGTTTCAGCCAAAAAGTCTACTGCTGGACATAGGCCTCCCCCAAGGATCTTATTTCCATAGATAGTATAAATATATTTCAATAATAATTTGTTAAAGTCAAAATAATCAATATTGATTGTTAAAAATAACAATCATTGAATCTACTGAACTAATCAGAGCTGGTTTTGATTTTGAAGAGCGCTTTTTCTTTTCTGGTCGATAAGCACATTTTTTGCTTTTAATTTTATATATAACTACTATTATTTTAATAACTGAACGAACTAAAATATAACTACTGTATTGGTAACAAAATAACAAATAAAAAGGAGTCGCAGTCAGGGACCGATAATCGATTTATTTGGTGACAGATCTACCATTCTGAGCACAAACCTATTATTCAAGTAATAAAACTATTATTAAAAGAACGGAAGTTTATATTCATCTTATGTTTATTATATTATTGGTATTCCATATCTTATTTTACATATATATTATCATTAATTCGATAATTCATACCTGGGTACACTTTTAGTTTATCAGAGCGCGAAAATATTTCGTGGCGATAGATCTATTTATTAGGTGATACAAGTTGATATTCCCAAATAAATAATGCTTCTCTTTCATATAACGATTTTTCTTCTCGTTACAATTGTCCTTGGGTCGAAGTAGCAGGGTAGAAGTTGGAACCCCTGGTGTTGCAGTTGTCCATGGGCAGCGGTGATCCGCTTGCTCTAAGGCCGTCCAGTCATAAAAAAAAGTGAATGAGATAGATTTTTCCTCAGAGAGAAAAATGAGGTAATTCTGAATTAAGTGACCGCAGCACCGAAGCGTGGGGTCCTCTTCTTTTTTTGAGGAGCGCGATGGCCCCTTGGTCGTGAGCATAAATAGCGCTTACGTAAGTTAAGCAACCATGGGCGCAGTCCCCACTGCGCCCATGGTTGCTTGGAAGCCGTTAGTCCCGGCTGTCATCATAGATGAGAGTTGTTAAGCCATATCAGATGCCTTAAGGCAGCTTGAAAAATCTGACACCCGCGTTGGCCACTTACACGAAAACAAATTTGTATATTGCTGCTGCTTGTGAAATGTTATCCAATGACAGCACCTCATCGGACCTTATGATTGAGTGTTGCCATCTGACTGATATTCACCATAAAATAGATTCTGTTGCATGCTGATTTTTGTGCGCCTATACACATAGCATATTATATTGTTGCCATTTGTCTACAGAAATTATAATGATTTTAATCTGTTTTGTTTGTTCTTGTGATTGTGATGTTACATCACAATTCTACAGGCCTACTCGCTAACTTTAGACAACTGAGGTGTATAAAGTTAAAGTTTTCATAGTCACTTCAACATCCATTACGGTTTCTTAAGTAAAAAAGTAAATCAAACGGAAGCCGTAATTTATTTTGAAGTGACGATTACATTTTATACACCATAGTTGTAAAAATTTAGAAAGTAGGCCTGCTGATCATCAACTTAGAAATTATTGTCCTCTTTTTAGTTTTATAGCTTCGTTGTTTAGCCAAAAACTAAGACAATAGGGCTTAATAATTTAGAGCTGGTATTTGGTGTTATGTAAGAGCTGGTGTATGCATTTCAGAACACTCGCACAGTAGCAGTTGTATGAACAATTGCATCAGCTTTGTCAATAAAAACCCTCCCGCTTCTGCTGAATGCGACACTTGATCGATTTGTCATCGGCAATGTCAACTCGACAGAGTTTTTTTTTTTTTTTTTTTTTAGTTATGGCTTTTACGCGTTACGTATTTAGCCAGTATCAAGTATAAATGAGTTTTCCCGCGCTTTTTTTCTAAGTCTTGTTATCAATGAAACGATGGTGTAGTTCATTTCATTGACTCTACGGAGCCCCTGGCGACAATTCCCACGAATCCACTGGCTTGATCACAGACGCAACGAGGCGAGGCGGTCCACCAGCCCGCTAAGTAAATCACACTACAGCCGCACTGTGATAGTTTATTTCGGTTATTCCACACATTGTTCATAAACATGGGCATTCACAACACCAAATTACACCGATTTCACATTATAAAGTCCACTAGAAACAATTTACAAAACAATCCAAAACACAAGCCGTGCTCTCCGTCGAAATTCCCGCCAAGAACTCGCAACTCGACAGAGTTGTATGTCAAGTTAAACATCGACAAAAGATAATAAAGTAACTTGCTTACAGATGAACCATCATTGGATGAGAGCGGGGCGACGGAGTTGGGTGAAGGCGCTGACGAAGAGGTTTGCTTGCTGCCCGACACGGAACGGGAGATTTCGGAGGCTGACAAAGCTGAAGCCGAGAAGGTGTTGGCTGAGAAGAGGAAGCAGGCAGAGGCAGAAGGTAACCTTCTCATGGATCTAAGAATAATCAGGATAGATAGTAATAGTGACGCAAATAATAATTCATACAAATGTGTTGCGATACATACTCAGGCACACATTAACAGTATAAAGAATGCAATTTTCCTCCGTTCGAAATTCAAACTAATGTTAGTGTAGTAAAAGTGTACAACCACTTTTATAAGTTACGCCGATGTACCTGTGCGGAAATCAAATTTTGCATGGCGCGAACATATCCGTCCGCTATTGGCTGATGCGTGCGCGTCATGTCTGGAGTTCGCTGCAGCGCCGCGAAGTTTAATATGAGCGAGACAGCAAGAGTCCTGTTGTTTTTGGATTTCAAATCTTATGTAGTAGCTATAAGTTCGTTATTTCACTGATATTTTCACCCTGTTATTTACTGACTTTACCTACTTATGCTGCACACATGTAACGTTAAAAGTTAGCATCACTTGTGACGTCTTCCGCATCCGGTTCATATATAAGTCCATGCCATATCTTTGCCAATCTTACTAACTTTTTGAAATTTGAACTTACTTGGCATACTATCATTATTAATATAAGTCCCTTTGTACTTCAGGAATCCATATTTTGCATATCAACGTTTTCACTTATTACTCATCTCTACTGGGTAGGTGTTGAATAAATGTAGAATGTTTTGCATCCTACGTAAGTGAAGGGGGTATTATACCATCCTGAATATCGGATCCGATGACAGGGACACCGCTATACGTGCGATACGATTGGAGATATTTCGTATCGTGTCTAACATATAGTGGCGTCCCTCTCATTGGATTCGATGGATATATCAGGATGGTATAATATCCCCTTGACCCCTACGTGTCTTTTTAACTCACGTAAGCAATGGTTACAGTAAGAATTTAATATTAGGGCCAATATTCTTTGTCTTGTAAAAAGAGAGATTGTCATCCTAAAGATCATATTCATTTATCATTGTAAATTTTATTTAGCTGCATTGGCTGCAATCCCTAAAGAAGAGAATGACGCGGTGGAAACTGATGATCAAGACGCGCGCAGTCAGCCGGACGACGCGGAAGCGGCTCCAGAGGATGCCACCCAGGAAAATGGGGCCGAGAATGGTAAAACAATATCAATATTACGTGTAGAACGGGCCAAAGGTCGATGGAGTTTTATCAAATTGTAAGAATATAAGTGGTGCACCAGGAGATTGAGGATTCTCGTAAATATGAAACAGCAACCCTAGTATTTACGAGAATCCTCAGGATTCCGTTCATACTCCTAGACTTCATTATTTCACTAATAGACGTAGCTCCTTAGACTTCAGCCGACTTTCCTGAGCATTCTTCTATTTTTACTTTGTTCATTATTGTTGCAACAATTTGCAGATTTTGACTGCATTTATGAGATAAAATATGTCTCTAAGTATGATTGATTGGATCGGTTATTTAAGTGGTAGCTCAAAGAATTTAATAAAGCTATAAAAAAAAAATAATATTTTTTTGACGTGATAACGTCTTATAAATCAATGAACGCCGGCTGCACGCACGAAAAAGTGTCACGTTCGGCCTAATGGTGCGGCTTGTGACGTATCTATCTCTCTTTCACCGATATCACGTAAAATTAACGTCGGTAAACCGACTTTACAAACAAACAATTTTTCTTTCAGACAAAGAACATGAAGAGCTTGAAACAGAAACGATAGAAAACGACGGAACACCAAACACCATCCAAGAGATCAGCCATTTCGACGCCGCCTGTGTTGAATGTGCGGAAGAAAAGCCCTGCTCGTTCCGGTACGCGACGAAAGACGATGAGCGACACTACATCTGCAACGATGCCTGCGTCAAAGCCTTCGTGGATAAACACCCCGGCCAGTACACCATCACCCGCAAGAAGTACATGATAGAAGAAATCACGCCAGGCATGTTCGAATGCTCAGAGTGCGAAGAAAAGAAATTGTGCTACTTCTATTACAACTTCGATGGAGAAGACACCAACTACTGCTCAGTCGCTTGCTTGGAAAGCATGATGGGCGACGAAAAGGACAAATACATTTTCAAACGGAAAAGGATAACTGTAGAAGAAGGAGAGCGAGACGGCGAGTGTTCTGTGTGTCTACAAAATAAGAAATGCTCATACTCCTGCTCCCGATATGGCGAGGATTTGTTAATATGTGATCAGGGATGCGTAAAAATGCTGAACACTAAGGAAAATGGCAGGTACATGATAAAGAGGAAACGAGCCCAACGGAACTCACAAGTGCAGCAGCAAGCGAACACACAAGTCAATCCACCACTGCTCAGATTGAAAGTTATTAGTAATGCTACAGACAAATACTTAGATGAAGCGTATAAAATTCAAGCAAAGACTCCCGCGATGGTCGCAGCGGCGAGAGAGGAAAGAGAGCGCACATTTATACGGAAATGCACACAATGTAATTTAATTCTCGCCGCCGAAGATAAACTGCTCTCATGGGAAACTATGGACTTTTGTGACGAAGTGTGCTTGGGAAGGTATCAAAACAAAATCGGGTCAAAATGTGCAAACTGCAAAAATCCAGTTCAACATACTAGTTTAGGGAAGTATTGTGTGCGGTTCGGGTATGATATACGGCAGTTTTGTAATTCTGGATGTTTGGAGGAGTTTAAAAAGGGGTTGAAAATCTGTTGTTATTGTCAAAGGGATATATCTGTTGGGCATGAAGGGTTTTTGGCTCCAGTTGGTGATAAGGGGCAGTTTAAGGACTTTTGTTCTCAGAAATGTATGGAGAAGTTTGATGAAATGAGTAAGAATCCAGTTCCTCAGCCCGTGTGGGCGAAATGCGCGGTATGCTCGCTGGAAAAGGCGACGTCTATCGAAGTGGAGGCGGGCAATGATGTGAAACAAAGACTGTGCTCGGATCCATGTTTTGCAGCTTTCAAATTCGTCAATAATATCTTCCCTGGTAAGTTTACATATGTTTTTAATTTATTTCACATTAGTTAAATGTCTAAAGAAAAGAAAGAATCAGATTCAGTCAAGTCAGACAGACGGGCCATTGGGGTTGACAGCCTTTGGTACACAGGTTCTAAATGTTTCATAATTTCCATGTTTTTAAATATTATATAAATATATATAAATTCATTACATTCCATCTGTTAGAAGTTCACTGCTGGACAAAGTCTTCTCCCATAGATTCTTCATTCCTTGGGAGGATATCGCCATACGATGCATGGTAGGCGGGTTGGCGAGCGCAGTTTCTTCGGCTTCTTGTGCTTCCGACTCTGCTGAGTATCAGTAGCATTTTAAAGCTGGGAAAGGATAGGAATTTGTTGCATCTGGAAAGGGAATTAAGGTATTGGGATACTACTTACTCGGATGAAAGGGGAAAGCAGTAGCAGCTATGGCCGGGTGTGTGTACCCGATGCTACACCTGCGACCACAGTCCAAGTTCATAACACACAAATTTCTGGTTTTGTTTATGCCTCTACAAATACACTAATACTTACAAGATTTTTGTTGTTGAAGTTATGTGGTCAACGCTTGTAATTTATATACACTGAGGTTTAATTTATTTCACTAAGAAACATGAGGAGATTGGTAAGAGAACGAAGGTCACCGACATAGCTCAGCGGATTAGCTCTTTGAAGTGGCAGTGGGCACATAGCGCATAGAACCGATGGCCGATGAGGCAGATGGGTTTTCAAATGGCGACCACGTAACGGCAAGCACAGCGTCGGACATCCACCGACCAGATGGTCGGATAACCTGACTACGGTGGATGCAGGCCGCTTCCAACCGGTCGTATTGGAAATCCTTGGGGGAGGCCTATGGCCAGGCCTATGTCTAAGAAAGAATATATTTGATTCCAGATCAATGTCGCTGGTGCAAAAAATACTTCGAGCGAAAGCAAAGCAAATGCTTTACAATCTACGAATCCAGCACACCACACTGTTTCTGCTCTAAAGCTTGCATGAATGTCTATATCAGCAACTCCAGGCACATCGTTCCATGCAACTGGTGCAAGGTGAAGAAGTATAACTTTGACCTGATCCGGAGGCTGCAACCCAACGGGCAGGCCGTCATGATGTGCTCGCTCAACTGTCTGAATCTCTACCAGGTGTCTGTCAATGCTGTGTCATCAAGGAGGTGAGATTATATTTTGAAGTCACGTTTTAATCTTTTTATATAAGACGCTTTCGCCCAACGGCTCCGCCCGCTCCGCCCCGTAGATCCCTCGGGTAGAGTACTTTTTCCCAGGATAAAAGGTAGCCTATGTCCTTCTCCGTACCCCAGAGAACTTGTATGCAAAATTTCATGATGATCGGTTCAGTAGTTACAACGTGAAAGCGTAACAAACAAACTCACATTCGCATTTATAATATTAGTTAGGATTTTGTATTGTAAAGTCGTTCTGTATTATTTAGTACTAGTCAAGGTAAACACTTAAAATTATCTAATTTTCTATGAGACCATGTACCGACTATTAAAGATGCATGCATTACGTGGATGCATAACATCGACTTTACGACGTATACGGTGACTAAGCCATTTCTACAATGTTTCTACATATAAAATATTCATTTTATGGTCAAAATATATCCTTACAAGCTCTGACGACAGTGTTTCGTTGCTACGACAGAATGGCTTTGGCGATGGCACTAAGCGTGACGAAACTACGCATTACCCTGAAATAATAAAAGAAATGAGTCCGTTATACCCCGTCGGGAACGAAGTACCTAATGCTTTTTATTCAATAAATGTGTATTGATATAAAATCGGTATTTTTATTTTTAACTGACTTAAAAAAACGGGGCGGTTATCAAATTTTTTTTTTTAATGTTTGTTACCTCTGAACTGTAATTTATTTTTTTGTTTGATGAATGAAATTTTCCCATTTAAATTTTATTGCAATTGTTCGATTGAAGTCGGTCTTTTTTTATATGTAAGAATATTTTTTAATCAAATATAAAAAAAGCTGTGAGAAAATAAGATCGGCGAAAGTTACAATTTCTCATAATTATGAGATTTGAACTCTTGACGTTGCACATTATTGACTCGTCTAACAACCCGATCTAACCTATCGTCCTAACTAATGGTGAAATTATCTTTCTATATTATGTAGTCCTAGGTATGCGAGCTTGCAAAGATAGGACAATTACGTGATTTTTTACATGGATATCTTTGTACCTGCAACCCCCCATAAAGAACTTCCAATAACCTTACACGTAATGTTTTTCTTACTTTCAGAACAAAATGCGACAATTGTAAACGAACGTCGCTTGCTCAGTATCATTTGACGATGTCGGATGCAACAGTACGCAACTTCTGCACGTATCAGTGCGTCATGGCTTTCCAGGTACGTGCCTGTTACTGCGTTTTTTATACAAGCTTTTATTTAACTTGGAATGTATGTTTATGTGGGTGGAATCTTGCAACTCAATTATGATGCAGATATCTTCCATCGACTGACCTGAAATTTTGCATACTCGTTTATATTGGATGACAATGCATGGCTAGCCGTGTGGCGTCATTTTAAATCCAACATGGTGAACGAGATAAAAAAACCACCAATATAATAATGGAGGGAAAATTTAGAAAATTTTCTATTAGTGGAGTTTTACCTCGGTCGCCGCTCTCACGGACAGACAGCCTGAACGCGGGGCCGACTAGCCGTAGTGCTTTGGTTTCTACCATTGCGATGCCGAAAAATTAAAACTTAATTTTTGCAAGCGAGAGCGTGGAGCAAGCGATGGAGAGGCACGATTGGCTTAAGCGTTCGGCTTGTGACGCATTTATCTCTCTTCCTCCGTTATTTAATCGTCTAGTTTTTGTTTATATTTTGTAAATAAGAATAGGTACATTTATAAAACAGTTATTATATTTATTTTTTATGCTGGTTTGGGAGAGCTATACGTGGCCTTTAAACCTGTCCACCAGTTGTCTTGTAAACCTAGGCCATGTCTACCCCGCAAGGGAAAAAGGCGTGATGGTGTGTATGTAACCCTTATAATTTTGTTCCAGGGTCAGTATTCAAAACACGCGACACCCGCGTTCTTGCCGGGCGAGTCCGTGGAACCTCAAAAGGCTGTGCCCACTGGCGCGCCGCGACGCACTTATACTGCCGCTGGCAAAAACAATGGTAACTACCTATTCACTCTTGAGCGAGCTCCGTGGCGCAGTGGTCAACGCGCCAGCCTGCGACACGAGGGTGCCCGGGTTCAATCCCCGGTCAGGATGATGGAAAACGATCTTTTTTCAGATTGACCTGGGTCTTTGATGTTTATCAATATATGTATGTATTATAAAATATAGTATCGTTGAGTTAGTATCCTTAGACACAAGTTCACAACTTACTGTGGGGCTAGCTCAATTTGTGTGATATGTCCCTATATAATTATTTATTTTATTATACTCTTGGAACCTGAATAGGGCAATTTATCTTAAGTCCTGCCACAAAATAAGTACTAGTTCTAACGTACAGAAGTCTTACTCTGCAAAGGTATTCAAGGAAATAGCAACTCAATGTGGTTAGCAATATGGTGTAGTTTAGAATCCGTCAGTACGCAGCACCTTTTCGTTTAGATTCCTACAGAAATCCATTGCAGGCCAATTTAATTTTAATAGCTCTGAACGATTCATTATTCGTGGTGTTGGTGTACACAGGTTAACTGGGGTTCTATTTTTGAAAGTATGACCACTCCTCTTCGGGCGATGTTTGTATGGAAAAATAGCTCGTTAAAGAATGGCGAAATTCCAAAAAATAGCACTCCTAGATTTGGCCGATTTTACCGTTTTGCATGCATCCTAACTTGCCTGTCCCAGTAGTAAGTTACTAAGTTTTTAAATGTCATACTTGAAATATCTGACACAAACAGTCATTACCAAGCCAATGTTATTAAAAAGCCACAGTTTACAAATAACCTGATCATACAAAGAATAACGAAATTCTAATTGTTTCAGCAAATAAAGGCCAACAGCGAAACTCAACGGGCACCATGCCTGTTATCTCAAACGTACAGTCCCTGGCCGCGCCGCCGCCCCTCATGCCCACTGCACAGGTCACGCGCGCGAAATCCAAACGACACGCGGCAGCCATCCAAGCTGCGATCCAACCACCACCTCCGCCCGAACCAGAACCCCCGGCAGCTCCCAAAACACCTCCTCCGCCCCCCAAACCTCCTACTCCGCCACCCCCACCGCCCCCCAAAATATACAACCACGTCATCGTCAAAACCATACCTCCACAAGAAGTAGCAAACAAAGGTACTATGTCGAAACCTATGATGGTTTCAAAAGGCGTTTCCTGTCGCCCTCATCCTTGTACAAAAGAATGTCAGACAGATCCCAGTCTGGAACGAAGAGTTCTTATCCCTATCCCTGTCCCCATATACGTTCCTGTTCCTTGTGCAATGTGGTCTTTACCGTTCCCTGTACCTGTACCCATTCCTATACCCATACCAACTCCGGTATTCATTCCAACTACTAGGAATTCGGCTAAGGGCATCATGAAGGAGATTAACAAGATTCATGATAAGATGCCCACGGATCCGTTTGAAGCAGAGTTGTTAATGATGGCCGAGATGGTGGCTGGTGATAAGAAGAAGGATCAGAGTGATTCAGATACGGATGACGATAATGGTATGTATTTGTGTATGCTTGTAGCAAATATAGTTCTTTTTTCGGAAATATAGCAAAATTTATTAAGAAATAGTCTTCCTAGCTCCTGCAGCATCACCCTGCACTGTAAGCTATGCAGCATATAACGGGGACTAGAGTACTTGTACCCACGTAAAATTCAAACTGAAGGGATATATCAAATGTTTTTATTGGTAGTGACATCTTGACTTAGTACCTTTTATGATTTGAGTAGGATTTCTATTAATGGAATTGAATTGGATGGCTCTGTAATGGAGGAATGCATGCCATACATAATTGTGCACGTATATACTCTCATATCCTAACAATGTGTCATTCCTAATAGACACAGTTTGTTACCAACTACTGATTTGATTCATCTCCTAAATACCACCTTTACATGGCGACCCTGCCATTAAAATCGATATCTTTTTCCAGTCTTTAATAATTACATTTGTCATATTTTTTCATTTCATTAACTTATTCTTTTTGCAGAGGAGAGCTTCAGCCCCGTAGGCGGCATGGACGGTAATAACGCATTTGGTGAGGATATGTTGCAAATGGCACTCAAGATGGCGACGGAGTATGAAGACCAGCCCGTGGACCTGGAGTCCGCTATGACAGCTAATACTATCACGCCCAGCTCTCATCCTGGCATGCCTGGTGAGTTTTTCTCTTTCATACTCCTCTCATTCCCTTTCATACATAGGCACTCCGCACTCAATTTCATTTATTATTGGCAATTTATTTTACTGTTATTGTCACCAGGCTGTATCTAATGAACCGTGATAGTTAGTTTAAATTTGAACATGTTATAGCGGCAACAGATGTGTTTCTGTTGCCGCTATAACAACAAATACAAAAATAGAATATAATAAATTTTTAAGGGAGCACCCATACAACAAAGGTGTTTTTTTGCTTGTGTTGGCTCGATATTGATAACGGCAACAAGTAGACCCTTGAAATATACACAGAATATTAGTTATATATTGACTTTAAAAATAAATAAAAAAATAATTGAATAAAAATAAAATTTATATTAAAGGGAGCTCCCATACAACATGATTTTTTGTCGTTTTTATACATAACAGTACTGAACCCTTCGTGCGCGAGTCCGACTGGCACTTAGCCGGTTTTTTTAAGTACATTTTATACTACTTTCCGCGTATTATTTGAGTTTTAGTTTCCGCGTATTATTTGAGAAAAGAACTATACAAGCCTTGGCCGCAATCGGGCATTCGACGGCCTCAAGTCATGTGCTGCCTCGGTCCACATTCTCGCCTTTGTCCGTAAATGTCTTTTGCCTGCCGCAGTTACGAGTATGTACTATCTCTGTGTATGTCTTGTCTCCGCTTCCGACGTCTGCACATCACTGGACCGGTGGAGACTGGACATCAATAAAGTGAATGATTGCAGGTTTAGAGGGCGAGAACATGCACCACCACCACATGATGGTGCTGGAGCAGCAGCGCGCGGTGGCGGCTCTGCGCGCGTCGTCGGCGGCCGCGGCACCGCGCAAGCGGGCGGCGGCCGTGGCGGCGGCGCGGCCCGCGCGCAGCAAGCGGCGCCGCCAGGAGCCCGCGCCCACGCCGCAGCCCGAGCCGCCGCGGGAGCCGCAGGAGAAACCCGACGCCAACATGTGCCTGAAGGTATGTCCACTGTGTGCTGACTCCTTCGTCCAACTTTATCTGGATGACCTGGGTGTTGTGGACAATTGTTTTGTTCCATACCTCTTCTCTCATAGAACTTATAAGTTTCTTTCATCATCATGAAAGCCGACGAGGTAATGGGTTAAATCTGTGGAATCGTGTTAAAAGGCGATGCGGCTAGCAACCCACTACTATTATGATTCCGTTTTCCACCTAATGTCACCAATATGCTAAACGTGGCCTTCGGGTCTTAAAGACCTAGGCTCTGTCTAAACCTCAAGGGAAAAAGACGTAATACTATGTATGTATGTTCATCATCATCATTTCAGCCATAAGATTACTGCTAGACAAAACCCATACTCACCACTCTTAAGCTGGAAGGATAGAAATTTATTGGATCTGGGAACGGAATAATTACTAGTTGAGTGTGGGAGGCAAACCCGAGAACTGGCTTATGGGTTGCGCTCTAAAGCAACTGAGCCATTATAGATTTCCATAAGTTCCTCATTATCAGCTCACATCAGCATACTACCAGACTTAGGCCTCCCTTTTTCACCCCTCTGTCTACGGTCCTGTGCTAATCTGTTTTATAAATAAACACCTATCATTTATTCCAGTACACGTTCGGCGTGAACGCATGGAAGCAATGGGTGATGACGAAGAACGCGGAAATCGAGAAGAGCTCCATACGACGGAAACCCTTCAAGTCTGAGATACTGCAGCTAACGGCGGATGAACTCAATTACTCTCTATGTCTGTTCGTCAAAGAGGTGCGGAAACCCAACGGCAGCGAGTACGCACCGGACACTATTTACTATTTGGTTTTAGGTGAGTCATCCACAAATATGTCTGGTTTTCGTTACACTCTGACCGTCGGAACGGATCGTTCTTTTTTTAATTCTTATACGGGCAGATAAGAATAATGAAACACCTAATGGTGTTATAGGTGTTTCATTCCGACACAAGTTCACAACTTACTGTGGGGCTTTTCCATCACTATTTTGATTCCATTTCCATCTACACGCCCTCCAACATGCTAAATGTGGCCATAAGGTCTTATAGGCTCTGTCTACCCTGCAAGGGAAAAAGTCGTGATACTATGTATGTATGTATGAAACTAGTCTGAAGTGCAGAGGCAATTTATAATTATAAATATATTTTATATTATGGTACTATTATTATTTTCATTGTTTCAGGTATTCAACAATATTTGTTCGAAAATGGTAGGATAGATAACATATTTACGGACCCATATTATGAAAAGTTTACGGATTGTTTGGACGAAGTCGCAAGGAAGTTCTCTGTTTTATATAATGACTCACGTAAGTAACATTTTATTGTTATTGGTTTGAGTACGATAATAATAATAATCTTTCATAAAAAAAACCGACTTCAATCAAACTACTAAACCGATTGTGATAAAATATAAATGGGACCAACTTGAAAGCATACCCTTTCAAACAAAAGCATATTTTAAAAATCGGTTCGTAAATGACAGAGTTCTGTTAACAAAAATTTAAAAAAATACAACCGATTTGATAACTTCCTCCTTTTTTTAAGTTGGTTAAAAAACTCACATTCTTCTTCTATATACATAAAACAAAGTCTGGTTAGTTACACCACTTATAACTCAAGGACGGCTGGACAGATTTTGATGAAATTTGTTATGGAGGTAGCCTACACCCTGGATTAACATAAAGGCTTCGTTTTCCCCGACTACCCAACAAAGAGGCGGTACAAAGTTTAGCGGGTCAGCTAGTTTGTTATATTTACCTACATACATGCATGAAGTCGAAAAACAATACATTCCTTTTTTTGCAGTCGTGTTACAATCATGAAATCGGGATTCTATCGTAATACGATACTTAATCGTAATTTTGGATGTCTGCTTTCCCAAAAAATAATGTTGTGGAAGCCAAAAAAGCCCAAAATTTGACTTGGTAAAATGTAGTAATCAATTCCGATGACGGCGACCCCAGACAATAAATAAACTTTAAGAGAAAGATAGAGAAATTAAAAATATATTAATCTTTAATGTGTTTTGTCCACAGAGTACATAGTAACGCGAGTGGAAGAAGAACATCTTTGGGAGAGCAAACAGTTAGGCGCTCACTCGCCACATGTTTTGCTTTCTACTCTTATGTTCTTCAACACAAAGCATTTTAATTTAGTGGTAAGTTGTCTTGTGTCTAGTAGTAATATTCAAAACTAAGAGTAACACCCATCCGCCCTGGTTGTCCTGCCCTCGTGACGACTTTGGGACGGTTGGGAAAAATTGATTCATCGACCCCGGTAGATTGGTCCCGTTGACCAATGGGACAGATGGCATAGATTAAGTATCATCTGCCCCAGTGTATGTTTTTTAACGGGAGAAGAATGGTCAAGTACTAGTCGAAGTAATTAAGAGCTTCGAGGGAGGAATCCAAATATATATTTTTTAATTTAGGGATATTAAATTTTAAAGTTATTCCACACAATTGACGCAAATGACAATCCAAAATCAACAATCTGAAAATATTGAAAAAAAATAATTACTTCTCATATGTACTGTAATGTCGGGACGTGCGCGCTGACTGATGAACGTTTGACGAATGGAGACGCGTGTACCGCCCACTTGGTCGTTCTATCTCGATATATTTCTGTGCTAGTAGCCATGATGTTATACAGCATAGCTCAGCCACATAGATGTTTGCTATAATTATATTATTAATCATTACTTCGATGAGTTAAAGTAAAATTAACATTATAATATTGATATGTATCTCCAACAGACGGTAGAAGAGCATATGCAGCTATCATTCTCGCACATAATGAAGCATTGGAAACGTAATCCCAATCAACCTGGGCAGGCAAAAATCCCAGGTTCAAGAAATGTCCTCCTGCGGTTTTATCCTCCACAATCTGCGCTTGGTAAGTCAATTTTGCTAGTCTCGACTGCTATTGCTTTCATCATCATCATCATTTCGAGTAGGTCACGGTCAATCGACCATGTACACCCTAGTGTCAGAGTTCTTCAAAACCGCCTCTCGGCCTCTGACGTGGTTCCTTTAACGACTACCAGATGGCAGCCGGGACCACAGGCTTAACGTGCCTGAAATTCAGGCCTGCAATGTCCTAACCAAACTGGAAACAACTAAACAAAGTATGCTTCCGGTGGGAATCGAACCCACGACCCCCGGGTCAACAGGCAAACGCCTTAACCACTGGACCACGGAGGCTGTCAAATTGCTATTGCTTTAAAGCTATGGCTTTAGTTTTAACTTCAGCCTAAGTGGACGCATTACCTCCAATAGGCCTTTACTTTGATATTGTTGCACTTGATCACAGCATCGAAACAGATGGCCACTCCGTTCTTATTCCGTAAACTTCGAATAAGTAATTATGTACTTCAAACTATGGTTTGAAGTACATTGTTACGACTGGCTTTTGCCCGCGGCTTCGCTCGCGTTAAGAAGTTATTGACAAAGTTTCATACAAACTTTCATCCCTTATTTTATACCCTTGGGGGTAGAATTGATCAAAATCCTTTCTTAGCGGATGCCTACGTCATAACATCTAGCTGCATGCCAAATTTCAGCCCGATCCGTCCAGTAGTTTAGGCTGTGCGTCGATAGATCACTATGTCAGTCAATCACTTTTGAGTTATATATATTTAGATTACATAGAAGATAGATGACGTAAGTCTACTTACCTTATGTTGACAGTAAAATGTTTTATTGAATAATTGTTTAATTTTTACTTCTTATTTTATTACAGAAGCGAACTCCAGAAAAAAGAAAGTATATGAACAACAAGAAAATGAAGAAAATCCTTTACGGTGTCCTGTCAAATTATATGAATTTTATATATCTAAATGGTAAGTATTTTGTTTTGCATCAATGCTTAATTTATAAAGTTTTAATTGAAAAAAAAGACGATTGACAGCTTTATTTCTCAGCTATCACACGCTCGAAATAGCTCGAATTCTTGAATGCTTAACACCACATGGCAGCACTGAGTCATAGAGTACGATGAGTGGCCGTCATTGAATAATATTTAATAAGCAGCAACAACTGAAACATCCTAGTAACAGCTGACTAGACCCGTGAATACTCAGTACTACAGTCCCTTATTTCGAACGCCCTTATTGAACAGTTGTAGGCGAAGTTGATAATAAATTCTGGGTAATGCCCAGGATTTGGTTTGCTGGTGGTCTATGAAGCGAAGTATACTGGTCATCAAATTATCAGATCGCATACGTAATAGGGTCGTGCTCCTGTAGTGGAGACTAAAAAGGACCTGATGATGATGATGATGATGATGATACGTAATACCACTATTCGCTCCAAGATCAAAGTAATGTATGTGGGGAGGAAGACAGCCAAACTTAAATGGGACTCGGCGGGCCATATCTGTAGGATGCAACCGTAAAGATGGGCGAAAACACTACAGAATGGGTTCCTGTAGGCTGGCGTCGGGAACGATGCCGCCCAAGGAGAAAGGCAGTCGACCTGACGGCACACAATGAAAAATTGGAAAACGGACTGAAGGGGAGACCTTTGCTCAACAATGGGACAATATAGCTAAGAAAAAAATAATGCGCACACTTTAAATTTTGTAACCATAGTTGATTTCCTTTCAGCCCCGAATCTGTACGCACGCGCAACGACGTGTTCTACCTGCAACCGGAGCGTTCGTGCGTGCCGGACTCCCCCGTGTGGTACTCCACGCAGCCGCTGTCACGGTCAGCGCTGGCCAAGATGCTGCATCGTGTCAAGATGGTCAAGGAGATCAACATCGCGCTGCTCACCAGCTAAGGTAGCTCTCTCACATGTGCTGCTAGTACTCCACGCAGCCGCTGTCACGCTCGGCGCTGGCCAAGATGCTGCATCGTGTCAAGATGGTCAAGGAGATCAACATCGCGCTGCTCACCAGCTAAGGTAGCTCTCTCACATGTGCTGCTAGTACTCTACGCAGCCGCTGTCACGCTCGGCAATGGCCAAGATGTTGCACCGCGTCAAGATGGTCAAGGAGATCAACATCGCGCTGCTCACCAGCTAAGGTAGCTCTCTCACATGTGCTGCTAGTACTCCACGCAGCCGCTGTCACGCTCGGCGCTGGCCAAGATGCTGCATCGTGTCAAGATGGTCAAGGAGATCAACATCGCGCTGCTCACCAGCTAAGGTAGCTCTCTCACATGTGCTGCTAGTACTCTACGCAGCCGCTGTCACGCTCGGCAATGGCCAAGATGTTGCACCGCGTCAAGATGGTCAAGGAGATCAACATCGCGCTGCTCACCAGCTAAGGTAGCTCTCTCACATGTGCTGCTAGTACTCCACGCAGCCGCTGTCACGCTTGGCGCTGGCCAAGATGCTGCATCGTGTCAAGATGGTCAAGGAGATCAACCTCGCGCTGCTCACCAGCTAAGTTAGCTCTCTGACATGTGCTGCTAGTACTCCACGCAGCCGCTGTCACGCTCGGCAATGGCCAAGATGTTGCATCGTATCAAGATGGTCAAGGAGATCAACATCGCGCTGCTCACCAGCTAAGGTAGCTCTCTGACATGTGCTGCTAGTACTCCACGCAGCCGCTGTCACGCTCGGCGCTGGCCAAGATGCTGCATCGTATCAAGATGGTCAAGGAGATCAACATCGCGCTGCTCACCAGCTAAGGTAGCTCTCTGACATGTGCTGCTAGTACTCCACGCAGCCGCTGTCACGCTCGGCGCTGGCCAAGATGCTGCATCGTGTCAAGATGGTCAAGGAGATCAACCTCGCGCTGCTCACCAGCTAGGTTAGCTCTCTGACATGTGCTGCTAGTACTCCACGCAGCCGCTGTCACGCTCGGCAATGGCCAAGATGTTGCACCGCGTCAAGATGGTGAAGGAGATCAACATCGCGCTGCTCACCAGCTAAGGTAGCTCTCTCACATGTGCTGCTAGTACTCCACGCAGCCGCTGTCACGCTCGGCGCTGGCCAAGATGCTGCATCGTGTCAAGATGGTCAAGGAGATCAACCTCGCGCTGCTCACCAGCTAAGTTAGCTCTCTGACATGTGCTGCTAGTACTCCACGCAGCCGCTGTCACGCTCGGCAATGGCCAAGATGTTGCACCGCGTCAATGGTGAAGGAGATCAACATCGCGCTGCTCACCAGCTAAGGTAGCTCTCTCACATGTGCTGCTAGTACTCCACGCAGCCGCTGTCACGCTCGGCAATGGCCAAGATGTTGCACCGCGTCAAGATGGTCAAGGAGATCAACATCGCGCTGCTCACCAGCTAAGGTAGCTCTCTCACATGTGCTGCTAGTACTCCACGCAGCCGCTGTCACGCTCGGCAATGGCCAAGATGTTGCACCGCGTCAAGATGGTCAAGGAGATCAACATCGCGCTGCTCACCAGCTAAGGTAGCTCTCTCACATGTGCTGCTAGTACTCCACGCAGCCGCTGTCACGCTCGGCAATGGCCAAGATGTTGCACCGCGTCAAGATGGTCTAGGAGATCAACATCGCGCTGCTCACCAGCTAAGGTAGCTCTCTCACATGTGCTGCTAGTACTCCACGCCGACGACGACGACACTAGACTCGGAATTGACTATAAAACCAAATACCATAAAACCAAGGATAAGTAAATCAAAAAATGATGTTTACAAGCACACAATATTTTTGAAAGACCTATTCAACAACACCCCAAAAATTTGGGGTAGCCGCGAAAAATAAAAAATTACTCCCTTTTTACTTGTATGGAAGCTACCCTAAAATTTTTTTTTTCAAGATTTTATTTTACTGTTTTTTCGGCATAATTAATATACATATCCATACCAAATTAAGCTATATAGTACTTATAGTCTTTAAGCAAAACCGCGGACGGACAGACATGGCGAAACTATAAGGGTTTCTTCTTCGGAACCCTAAAAAAGGGTAATAAGTTCACGATTACAATAAAAAATGATGGTGAACTCTGTCTTTCTGTCGTCTTTTCACGCTGAAACCATAGAACAGATATACTCTTAATAAATTAAGAAATAAAATATGGTGAAAAAATTTCATGCGGTTGGGACTTGAACCGGCGACCTAGGTCTATGTACGATCTATGCCAGAGCATACCATCGACCATCTACGGCAGACCATCTGAGCTACCGCACAATTCAATCTCGGCGCCGAAATTCTCCACCATATCCCATTTCCCCTTATACGTAGTAAGGATAACGTCACCTTCACAACTACCCGACTTTTACAACTGAGGTATTTGATTCAACTCATTTTACAATGAATTTGAAAATCAACTAATGAAACATGGCTTCCTACATATTAGTTGATTAAACACTTATAAAAAACATTGAACAGATATTTGGTATGGAGGTAGTTTGAGGCCTGGGGAAGGACATAGGTTACTTTTTATTTGGGGAAATTCTGGGGAAATACTATTCCCGAGGGATCGACATGAACGCGGGCGAAGCCGCGGGTAACAGCTAGTTTAATACAAAAAGTGGTTACAAAAATTGTAGAAAATATGTTTATTTAGTTTATTTATTTCAAATTGTATTTACCAAAAAATATTACAGGAGTAAAATTGGAAATAAAGTGGCAAAAAACTTTTATAAAAATTATACTTTATCTGTGTGATATTTATTTATTAAAATATATGAAAAACATAATGAAAAAGTTTTTATTTCTATTTGTTGTTTCCAGATTTCCCGTGTCAGCCTGCTGACTTACGAAAGTTCACATCGTCACCCAGTCATGTGCCGTTCTTGAATGGACTTTAGTTAATGGATACAAAGTGCCCGGCCGGCGAGCCCCGCCCAGTAAACCGCGATCACAATATTGTTGTAAAGACTATGACAATGTATATTTTTTCTACTTTGTATATCAGCCTCGAGGATGATCGATTAATTTTAGTACATAGTCTCTAATAGATGTCTTTTTTTACAACGTTGCAATGTTTTAGATGTAAGGATTCTGTGCGGGACTGTTTTTGTATGTACAGATAATAATGGTTCTAATTTTATTATATAAATCGCTTTTTTATTATTAAATGTGATTTGCGACTTATTTTAACGCAATGAATTTATTTAGAATCGCGAGGTTAAAGGTATATGTTTGGATATTTCAAATTGTAAATACGCCAAGCCACTTGCTGCATTAGATTCGTCATAGAAATTCGGTGACTTAAGTCTTTCCTGTTAGGAAAGAAGTTATTATTACACTTGTGTAATACTTGAATATTAATATAATATAGATTAGGATTAAGTGACAAATTCCAAGATTTTTTTAGTGGAATATGCATCCTTGTGTTATAGTAGCATTATTCATTTTATAAATCGGGAGACAGTTAACATTCTCACAAATAGAATTTTTATTGAAGAAATAATATAGCTTAGTAAAAGAGTCAGATTCGTATTATATTTTAAGTATATTGGCGTCAGTTGTAAAACTAGGTTATTATGTGTAAAAAGAATACTGATTCTCTAACATTGTGTTTTATTTCCTCCCAAAAAAGACTTATACGTCCTTATTCTGATGACTGATTACGGACGGCCGTATTCTGTAACTTATGGTACCGGAATTCCGAAGATTTTCATTATACAACGTGATTTTGAATCTCCTAGCTTATTGGAATCTCAGAATCAGAATCCCTAATGAAATATAGAATTGCAAGAAAAGAAGCTGAAAATCGAAAACAAATTTACAGAGTTGCCGTTCATCTGGACGAATTTGGATGGAAGGGCAAATTTTTTTTTTCGGTTTTTACTTTTTTATTCTTGCAGTTCTGTATTCCATTAGGGATTCTGATTCCCAGATTTCAATATAGCTAGGGGGTTCAAAATCAAGCTGTATAGAGAAATTATTTATTTGTTATTGTAATAATACTGTCATTCAAATAATAACAAGCTACGATTGCAGACTAGACAGCACTTATATAAAATTTTCTTTCACACTCCATTATAAAAACAAACAAAACAAGATATCGCGCGACATCCTATTTATGCTGTTTGTGTTTATAAGTATTTAAATTAATGTAGCTAAAAACCTAAACCCCTTATTTATAAACATAAATTAAGATAATCCTTATTCTCACTTTCTCACAACACGTGACTTTCAAATGCTAGACAAAGAAAAAAATACGGATCTGAATTTACGTTTATATGAACAAGGGGATAAAAATATGAAGTTCAGGCAAAATAATAAAAATGTCACACGGCCTATGTGTATGTTGTAGCGATGTAGTTGAGATGACCGTAAAATCACACAATACCTTTTCTTGAAAGTGATAGTTTATTAGTTAAATAAGTTACAACTTTAGTTATTTAGACGCTTGTCCGCCGTAGTCGTTAATAGTGGAATTGCGTTTTTAAGAAAAACAATTTATTTTGAAGTTAAAAGTAGGGCGACGACGCAGCTTTGTACGACGTGCTCGTAGAGTCACGGTGGCTATATCTTGAACTGTCATTTTTACGCTGCCATCGGTAGGTGTTTAAAACTTAGGGGTTTCTGATAAGTAAAACTTGACATAAAATAAACTGTTTTTGGTCAATACGACGTGCCTGCCGAGCGTCGTGCCATTGAGTCGTTTGTAGCAACAAGGCAGGCATGATAGCGTACCGCGAGGGAACAAAAGAGATAAAACATGCCTGCATTTGCATCGTTGTATTATAGTACTCTACTAGCTGTTGCCCGCGGCTCAGCCCGCGTTAGTGTCGATCCCTCGGGAACAGTAGAATTTCCCGGAATTAAACATACCCTATGTCCTTCCCCGGGCCTCAAACTACCCTCATACCAAATTTCATCCAAATTGATTCAATAAAAATAAGACAAACGGACATACAGAGTTACTTTCGCATTTATACTATTAACATAGATTATTAAGGATAGGTAGGTATAATGCTGTCGTATAATGATGATGAATTGACTTTGGATTTTAATTTTCCTATGTCACTAATTATTTATTTTGTTCATATTTTAAGGCAAACTCCAAGGCATGAGGCAATCTCATGCCTTAACTTCATTCAAATGACGATAACTTTTTTTTAATAAACCGATTTTGATGAAACATACTTTAAATGTTTTGCTGAGTTAAAACAAAGCAAATGGTGAAAGTTTGAAGTAAATCGGTTCAGTATTTTTTCGGAGATAATCGTGTTCATACATACAGACAGACAAAAAATTCGAAAAAAAATTTTTTGCTTTCTATTATTCTTTTTAAGTGTCCCTCTATCCATTTTAGTCAAAAATTCTAAATGTACAGACAATATATTTTTACTGTTTTATTATATGTAGTATAGAAGATTATATGTATAGATAGATATAGATGATTCGCATGCACTTTGCTCTAAATAGGCTAGTTTCCTGGGTCGTAATAATAACATAACAATTAGTCCGTCAGTTAGATAATCAAAAAATATTGGACACGTATTTTTTCTTTTGTCAAATAAACAATAAATAATAAAGATAAAGCGTGTCAAAGTTCAGGAGTGGGGGCTCGTGACGTCAAAGTTTGCTAAAATCGTAGCAAACTGATGTCACACGGAACTTCAAAGGGCTATGGACGATGCCATATTAAGTACATAACTACTACACCAGCCAGACGCTAGAAAGTATGGACATCTGGAGCCGTATGTATTTTGGTCTCGTATTTTTAAGCGAAATGTATTTCGATTCAGACACTCTCTGAATAGGTATACAGTTTGGTCTTCAAATACAAAGGCAAACTGCGATCAAACTCAGAGCAACCGTTTTTTTTTCTTGAAGGACTACCTATGTAGTTAGCTCAAAGTGAGCTTTCGCTCCTTCACCGGGCGTTTGAGGCGAGGGCAGAGTGCCCTCAACCTTTTAGACAACATCACTAAAGGGCCCCCAGGAGGGACGGACTTCGGCTTGTGTGCGCAAGGCTTGGAGAGACAGCAAACTCTCATATTGCCTGATGGGCCGCAAATATAGGGATTGCAAAATCCGGATATTTTTCAAATCCGGATTTTAAGAATTTCGTTGCTCAAAAATCCGGAAAATCCGAATTTTTCGAAACTTTAATTTTATTTTGTATGATTTCTAGTTTATCTTATTTAAAATTCACAATTCACTAACATTTACGATAAAGTTGAAAAGAACCCAAAGTAAAATATTTAGTTATCACATGAAAAATCAGTCAAATTAGAGGTTTTAAAATAACCGCTGAACTACTATGTACTTAAAATATAAAAGTTTCAAATAGGACCTGTATAGTCAGATTGTAAAATTCACGTTTTACATTGTTAATTAATAATATAATAATGTGTATTTAATCAGATTTCAAAGATCCATAATATGTTAGTAATACAAAAGACTTATGCAACTATGTTAGTATGTTTTTAAAATGAATGAAATTAAAAAATTGAAATTAAATGAATAAAATTAATAATTCATGTACATGCCAGAGAAGTCAGGGGGCCGACCAAACATTGGACGACTATGATCTTCCTTCATGTTCATCATCCGCCCGAAACCTCTAAGCAAAGGCGCATGCGGATCATCTGCTACTACTTTCAGAATGCTGTTGTCACTGTCCCGCACCCTACTCACTATTGATGCAATTTTTTTGCGTATGATAGCGTAGAAGCCACGGTTTTCCGCGAACATACCGGACGCGCTACAGCACTCTGAAAATATTATTATATTGTATGCGCAGGCACCGCACCAAAGGGTCGCTTAACGCCAAGCGACCCTTTGGTGTATTTAAGCCACAGAGAGCTCGTGTACATACTTTGGCAATAGGCTTTAAAAAGCGTTATTTTAACCTCATCCGTACAGCGAGCAAATCTCCTAGCCAACATATTCCCACGCACAGCCAACGCCCTGCGTTCTCTTTCAATATCAACATCATCATTTAGGCCATCGGTAAGAAAATGTCCCAAATATTTAAATTGATTTACCCTATTAAGGGTTACTCCATTCAAAAGTATCGGGAAAGAAGTTTCTGGATACTTACCGTTGGCCCCAAAAATCATGTATTCAGTCTTTTACTCATTATATACAAGACCATGTGAAGCAGCATAGGCCTCGCAGACTCTCAACATTTCATTTATAGCACCCGCAGTCGGGGCCAGCAACACCATATCATCTGCGTAACTGATGTTATTTAAACTAACACCATCAATCCTGCATCCAGTACGCATGCTGCAGAGCCCGACTATGAGCTCATTTATATATAAATTGAAAAGTTTTGGCGAAGATAGCCCACCATGCCTCACACCACATTGAAGTCTATAAGACTCGGAGAGACTGTCCAACCATTTGACGTGGTTTGTTTGGTTAATTAAATTCACATTATATTTAAACAAAAATCACGTTTTGTAAGTCAAATTCACAATGCGATATTCGCAACATGTAAAGTACAATAAAAATTTTAAGTTTATAGTATTAATATTTTTAAACGAAAAGCCTTGTATTTTAAATATTGATACACTACGTATATACACAATGAAAAATTAAAATAAATAAAAATCTACGTAACCGTAAATAACAATTAAGATTTTAATTTTAAATTCATGAAGCGGTATTTTCAAAACATATGTAAAAGCGTTGTATTTCGTCATTTATACCGTGGTCTTAATTTATTGCAGAATATTCCAACCGTGGAAATGGCTCTTTCTGATTCCAGACTAATCGGCGGAACGGCTATCTTTAAGCAACGTCTTTAACCCATTTTTAAATTTCTCCACAACCTTTTTTAAAAAGTGCCATTTCCTCATTATTAATGCAGGTAAATCAGCTCTGCTGCCTGAAGGCTCGACGGCTGCTGCTGTAGAGTAGGGCACTTCTTGTTTTGACAATAGAATGTTGGCGATCAAGTTGTTCCTTAAAGCTAAGTACGAGTAGGTTAAGGTCAGATTTGCACACGGTTTCCGAACTAGAGTCTGAGGGGTTTGGTGACGATACCGCGGCCTGTTAGATTAATATCGATTAATGCTGCTTTTTGTACACTTGAATTCAGTTTTGAGATACGTTCAACCATTGTAGCTAGACTATACCATCGCGTTTTACAGTCCAAAACAAGACCTAACTCTTTGCCCAATTCTGCTAGCACATATTTCTGAAGCATGTCATTAATAGCCAGTGAATTTTTAAATGTCTTCACCAACGCCCGGACTTTCTTTATAATGTTTTGATAATCATCGTTTAACTGTCCACGTACTCTAGTGTTTTCAATCAAAAATCCCTTAAGTCGAAGCATAATTTTTTTTGCGAATTTGTGTGCTGGTTGAAAATCGTCAATAAAAACAATAAAAAAGATGGTGCTTAATCAAAAACTATCAATTAAGATGATAAGCTGTACTTAAAACAAAAATTCGAAAAAACCGGTTTTTGATACTGAAATCCGGATTTATAAAAAGTTTGAAATCCGGATTTTTCAGTGTTTTTCGGATTTCGAAGTATCCGGATTGCAATCTCTAGCCGCGTACACGTACATGCAAGCCTGAAGGGCCAATCTGAGAATCAATGGCAAAAGCCTTTGGAGAGCAGCAACTCTCATGTTTTGCCTTATGGGCCGAAAGCTACGTTGCCAGAAGGGCCTATCCTGGGTGCAAGTCACCCGGGACCGCCGGGCGATCACCAGTAATCGGAGCTAATAAATAAATATAATAAATATATACGGACAAATCACACAGATTGAGCTAGCCCCAACGTAAGTTCGAGACTTGTGTTATGGGATACTAACTCAACGATACTATATTTTATAACAAATACATATATAGATAAACATCCAAGACCCAGGCCAATCTGAAAAAGATCATTTTCCATCTTGACCTGGCCGGGGATCGAACCTGGTCACTCCGTGTCGCAGGCTGCGCAGGCTGGCGTGTTGACCGCTGCGCCACGGAGCTAGTCGTAGCTAATCCTACTCTACACACTGTTCCGGTGTCGAGTGCAAGAAACCGCCGCGAAAGCCGCGGATGGACGGGAGATCTAAGTCACGGTGTAAGTCTGTCATGCGCAAGTACCGATAATTGCCAGTGGCACGTCGGACGAACCGATTCTGCAAACGTTGCAGTCGTAGGATGTGGGAGGGCGCGATATGGGAAACGACTACGCCGGCGTAGGTCATGATAGGGCAGACGCAAAGCTTATCGAGTGTCAACTTATTTCTTAGTTACATCTTAGCATTGCCTATCATGGGGTTGAGGCGGCCTAATACGAAGGCGGCATGGTTGCGAACTTTGGTGATATGGGGACCGAAGGTCATCGCGCTATCGAGTACGACTCCAAGGTATTCAGCCTTGCGCGCCCACTGAATGGGCTTTCCGTACAGCGATACTGATCCTAACGGGGGAAGTTCTGCTCCGGACATGGCGATTTTCTGACGTGTCACAGCGCGGCTATCCTTTGAGAAAAACACAGCTGTGGTTTTCTCCGGATTAACCTCGATGCGCCACTTCTTGAATCATATGCCAAGAGCGTCCACGGCGCTTGCCTCCGTCGCGTGCGCCCGTCGCAGTCGCGCGTCGCTCGTACTCGTGGGCATGCGGTGAAGACGATTCACGATGACCGTTTTCTTGTAATGGGAAGTGTAGAGGGCCGTATCGTCAACGAACAAAAGTCTCGTATGATGTGCACGAGACTATCCGGCAGGCCCAAGTTGGTGAACTTGGAGATCAAGCTAGAATGCCAGACTTTGTCGAAGGCTTTCGCTACATCGAAGAAGAGTGCTCCCGTGGGGCGACCCCAGTTCCTTAATTTGAGGATATGCTCCGTGAGGCGGTGCAATTGGTGGTGACACGCGTGTTTCGCCTGGAATCCAAACTGTTCGTCGGGGATAAGACTTTTGGACTCTACGAAGGACTACCCTTGAGTATTTTGAGCAAGATGCGTTCATAGATCTTACCTATGCAGCTCAAGAGGCTGATAGGACGATAGGAGGAGGGGTTCTTCAGGTCTTTGCCTGGTTTGGGGATACCGATTACAATTGCTTCTTTCCACGCGGCTGGGAAAGTGCAATTTGCAAGGCACGCATTGAAGATGCTCACGAGGAGGAGGAGGAGGGTTTGCGGGAGGCATTTGAAAACGCCAGGTGGGAGTCAGAGCAACCGCGTTCTGGGTCAGTACTTATACAGTTTGGCAATACGCATCCTGGCTGTCATCATTGATGGCAGTCGTAAAGCTGTCAGATGCCTTTAGGCAGCTTGAAAAATCTGAGACCAGTGTTGGGCAAAACTTTGTTATTTGTGATGTGTGAACTTGTGCCGCGATATTGTCCGTCGAAAGGACGAGTGATTTTTTCCAAAAATCATTCGTTTTCGATTTTCGAGCAGTCACTCGTTCAAAAATTGCACACGACCGGGGCTATACCTCAGAAGAATGGCTATACTATAAAACTTCAATGAACGCTCGTATTTTTATTACCCAAACAAATCCGGAATCCACATGAACTAGATGACAAATGGGTTTTCTCGCTCTAACAGAAGCTCTTGCCGAGAAAGATGAATGAGACAGAGAATTTTAAAATACACGAGTAGAGTAGAGTAATCTGTGTCATAATAATGTAGTGGAAGGAACGTTTGTGTCTTGTAAAGATGCATTTTACTTGATTTTACTTGACTATTGCATTTTTTCATCAATGGTTCTAATTATGTTTTAGTTACCTATATAAATATATTATCCCTTTTAAGTTTAGTGCTTAAATTAAACCTGAATCACACAGTGTTGTAAAATAAAAATAGATTTTGGTATCCTCAATGGATCATCATAGGTTTCGATCGCCATTACTATCTGCTAAAATTACGAGCATTATTAAATTAACGGCGAGTGCGTAGAGTGAACACGTGAATACGTAATCCGCGTAGGAGGTTTCTTTCCCAAAGGTTCGTTGTATTATATTTCATAAAAAGAATACAGTTTTCTTTCAATTTTGGCGGGAGGGCTGGCACGTTGTGCGACCGTCGTAGAACGGCGATCTGTCATCTGTCGCCCCTGGCCTCGACATCGCCGATATAGCTTTACTTTTCCGTAGTTTTCTCCATTCAAATTAGCAGTGCAATAGTGAAATTCGTGGTGCACTATTGATGTGGACATACGACGATGCGTCGCGGATAGGCGCATCGGACATGGATAGCAGAGGAGCTTGCCCAAGTTACGAAGCCGGGTTTGATGTTTGCGACCCCCTGGGGTCGGTGTTGGAGTGGTCAGGTCGAGGGCCAGCGCGGGTGCTACGTAGGCGGTGCCGCAGCGAAGGCATTGATCGCTCGCCGTACGAGGATGCAACTCTGGAGTCGCATCGTTCGGCGGATGGCATACCACGACACCGGGTTCTTCCGAACAAGAGCCACTTCACACTAAATAACATAGTAGAGAGCCAATTCAACCGCTTCAGACACGAGTGCTCGCTTCCTGCTGCTCAGAACGGTGACTACATAATGGCACACGACATCAACAGGCACCATGGGTGAGTTCATCTTGACAACATAACCTATAATTTATTCCATATTGCTCAATCTCGGGCTCAATCTGACTGTGTGCCAAAACAGTGATAACATGTGACATATTGTGACATTTATTCTTAGCAGCTCATATTTTATTTTTATGACATTTTGTTCCACATTTCATATCTTTATCAATGCATATGTACCTAAAGGTAAACAAAGAATTAATTTCACATGTTCTGAACACTTCGCTTGGCAATACCATGTTTGCACACTTCGCTTGACTGGTGGAATTCTGGGTGCTGACACGAAAAATTAATGGCCTGTCTGGCGGAGTCCCGTGGCAGGTAGATCTGGAGGTGCTATTGCTGCTAATTTGAGTATATAAAACTAGTTGCCACTATAACAATGTGAGATCATAAAACAAAGACAGGACAATGCAGCTGCTTGGAAATGTCAATAAGTTTTCGTTTTTTTCATAAAATCTTCATTCTTTCTTGAATAAAAATTGATGGATCTATGTGTTTTTATCTAGCTATGTTGATAAGATAATTTTATATTATTGTAAATCAAACTCGAATTTGAATGGAAAATAGTTTTATTTATTAATTGCAAATGTTTTACTGAATACTTGGATATGTTCTGTACTTCCCTCGGTTTGACTTGGAATGTAAACATAGTTTTAGACCATTTACCTGATATCTGTATATAATCAAATAGTTTTCTACTGTAATTAAAAATAATATGCATTGGTTGGTATTATACAAAAGAGCTGCTTTATAGTAGTTTTTCTAAAAAGTTTCTTCTAGAATGAAGCCTCTCAGCCTCTGCTGTAGTGATATTTGCAAAATATCAGTGTCAGAGTAGCCATTTTTATGTTGGTCCTGTCTGGAAATTTGCCATGCGAAGGGTCCTCTGAAGTACACCAGGTCAAAAACTATTTACCCTTAATGCTAATATTAGAAAATTTGATGGGATTTTAAAATATTGTATGATATTTTTTTTGCCAAACTTAAAAACTTATGTAATTTCAGCGATCACCCTGCAGTGCTTGCATGCAAAGACACATTAAACTGAAATTGATATTATGTTTTTAGGTATCAACCAGGAAGATCAAAATTTGTCAGAACAAGTCCCACCAGACCTTTATTAGTAACCACATTATCAAATACAAAAGTTGATGACTATAGATTACCAAAAGTTGAAGAGTTACTTGAGAAAGTCGATCAAGAAATGATGGATGTGCAAGTAGCAAAGCAACCTTTGAAATCAATACTTAATAATCCATTACCAAAGTCCCCTCCTCAAGGTATACTGAAGAAACCGAAGAATAAGTCTCATCATGATTCCAAAGCTAGCATTGAAGGCCGTCGGCGGCAGAGAGCGTCGAGTGAATCTGACAATCTTTACTGCAGCTTCCACTTAGGCTCTACTATACCTGGATATGATAACAGGTAAGTGAAGAATATAAGGTCCTACATACATACATACATACTATCACGCCTGTTTCCCATGGGGGTAGGCAGAGACCAGGGACCTCCACTAAATAATAAGGTCCTAAACTGTAAATTTCAGTGTTCAGCAATTGCTGACAAAATCATATTACATTATAGTCTTTCTTATAAAAACGGACTTTAATCAAACTACTGGATGGATTTTAAAGAAAAATGGGATCAAGTGGGTAGCATAATACTCTATCAAATAAAAAAAGTATTTTTATGGATGAACAGAGTTTTTTTTATTAGCCATGTGGTTTCTGGCAGAGTAGAATAGGACCACTCCAAGTCTTCCCATGAAGGTCGACAGGTGACTTCGGATATACAAGCTAAATAAAGAGACTTCTTAACCTGTGTGGCCAGTGAGGAGAGTGTAGGCCAAATCCTCGGTCTGCTCTGGCCAAGTATGGCTCCGGTAGTACAGGGAGGGTCATGCTCCTGCAGTGGAGACTAAAAAGACCTTATGATATCATAAGGTCTTTTTAGTCTCCACTGCAGTATTAGTTGGCATGTCTTTAGACACAAAGGATTCCTCCAGATTCCTTCAGCTTCTTCCAAGCTTCTCTTAGTTTTAGCCATCTCTCTTGACAAAATGATGGAGTTATGAGAAAAAAGACAAAAAAAATATATTTGTGGACCTCCTTTATTTTAAGTTGGTTTAAAACATAATGTTTTGCCATAATTTTTATTCCTTTCCCCTTAAAACAAAGTGAAAATATTTTTTAGGTTAGGTTCACATGTAGCTCTACTATTGTAGAGCTACATGTGAACCTAATAGCATATAATATAATAAATAATTCCAATTTGTTTGTCTAATGCAATGCCATATCCATAAACTGATATCATATTATCTTATCTTTATATTAGATCTTATTTTATTATTCCTCATTGCAAACATATCCAAGCTATTTAGATGTTCATTCTAGTTGGTTTTGTTTACATTTATAAATCATAAAAATGTGAATCAAATGTCAGTTAGAAAACTGAAGAACAGTAATATTTGTGTAAATTAACTTTTATCATGTCCCACAATAGGTAAGGTTCAAAGGTTGATTTGATTCCAATACATAACTTGGTATTGGAGTGTCCTTGACATGTGTTAGGGCAAGTTCATGTTGATTTAATCAATACTCTATTTACTCATGTTACACGTTTACTGCAAACATGGAGTATGATTTTGCTAAATCATAAAATTGATATTCATACTTTATCTTTGAATGCAATCATTCAATTTCAAGACTTTCATGCATGTAAAACTATCAGTGGTCTCAAAATTTCTGTTAATTTTAAAACATAGATCCTGAAATATGCCTATTAAATACTCTTCTTTCATCATGTTTTCCTGGTAACATGAATAACTGTGGTGCATCAGAGCTTGCACGAACCAAGTTGAGGGCAACAGCTAGTTATTTATACGAGCTATCTCTACATATTGCAATAAATATAGTTTTGTTTTTCGTGTGTGTAAGTGGCCAACACGGTGTCGGATTTTTCAAGCTGCCTAAAGGCATCTGACATAGCTTAACGACTGCCATCAATGATGACAGCCGGGACAAATGGCTTAAAGTACTTTCCGAAGCACAGAGGAGCTCGAGATATTTTTATGCCACTTGCGGTCACCCATCAAAGTGGGGACTGCGCCCAGGGTTGCTTAACATACGTAAGCGTTTTTAATGCTCACAAACACTGGGCCATCAGGCTCAGTTAAATAACACTTTCTTATATATTATAAAATCGATGCTTTTTTTTGATTCTAATACATTTTGGTTTGTTTCAGCCGTCTCACATACCTCTCCGGCAACATGAAGCGTGCAAAGGACAATTCCGGTACAGGTTACTCATACGGCACTGCCATAGCCTCTCTAAGTAGTCCTCCAAGGTCGAAAACTAACCCATTAAATGACGCAAAGAATGCAAGATGTTCCTGCAAAGATGCTGTAGTCAATTCTAAAGATGAATTTCATAATGGGCATATTTTGAGAACCACAGCAATTAATAGTGAGACTGTTGGTGATATTCCTAATGTTGATATGGTGAGTTTATTTTATGATTTACTAATGGCTTGGGCATAAATCTTAGTAACTGAAGTGGAATGTGTTTTATGAATGTGTTGATAATTAGTCAATGTTTAGTTATGATGAAGCCAAGGGAAATTACGGAAAATTACAACTGCTGCCTATTTTCACTGCCTTGTATTAAATTTGTGCCTCTGCCATAATGCTGAATGATACATAATCAGTTTTAACAGTCAGTATGCAGTTTTTAACAGAGTCATTACGCAGAGCCGGTTTTAGAAATACTGGCACCCTGCAACACCCTTTGTAATAACTTCATCATCATTTCGAGTAGATGTCACGGTCAATCGACCATGCACACCCTGGTGTCAGACTTCTTCGGAACCGCCTCTCGGCCTCAGACGTGGTGCCTTTAACGACTACCAGATGGCAGATGGGACCAACGGCTTAACGTGCCTTCCGAAGCATGGAAACATATTCATTATCAGACAACCAGGTGTTTCAAGCCTGCAATGTCCTAACCAAACTGGAAACAACTAAAAAAAACCCACGACCCCCAGGTCTACAGGCAAACGCCCTAACCACTGGACCACGGAGGTAGTTGTGATAACTGAAGAGGGAACATGTTTTGTTACTTTTCGTGTGTATAAGGAGCTCGAGATATTTTTATGCCACTTGCGGTCACCTGTCTATGTTTTCTTGAAAGGCCGGCAATGCTCTTGTCGCCCGGGTGTTGCAGTTGTCCATGGGCAGCGGTGATCACTCCAGGTGACCTGCTAGCTCTTTTACAAACCTATATCATTAAAAATACTTAGTGAGGCTAGGGGTTGCCATGCCTGCGCCCACCGGGCCATTAAGCCCTCGAGGGAAAATGTATGAACTATGATTTGGTACGACAGTTGTGTTGTAGCCTAACTCTGGCCATACAGCATACCTTATTCCGTGCACAGTGCTGGGCGGGGTGCCTATTTTTTAACATTTAACTGGCCCATATAGATTTATTTAGTGTTTATCATACTTTTTGACTAGCTCCGTGGCGCAGCGGTCAACACGCTAGCCTGCGATACGGAGTGACCGGGTTCGATCCCCGGCCAGGTCAAGATGGAAAATGATCTTTTTCAGATTGGCCTGGGTCTTGGATGTGTATCTATATATGTATTTGTTATAAAATATAGTATCGTTGAGTTAGTAACACAAGTCTCGAACTTACTTTGGGGCTAGCTCAATCTGTGTGATTTGTCTGTATATATTTATTTATTTTATTTATTTATTTATACTCTCTGTTTTGAGTACATTGGGGGTTTGTAGAGGAATAATACCTCGACGGTATCGGTTCGGTTTGGACGGTATCCCTGTCGTTTTCGCTTGATTAGCGAATGATATTTGTTCGTGTAGTACTAGCTCTGTACTTTATGCCGCTTTGAGGCCATAGGCATAATAATATCCACTTAACAGCAGCTGGTGGGTGCATGCCTCCATAAACGATAAAAATAGCAAAAGTTATAAGTCGACAGACGCGTGATGTCTATTATTGCGACTGTTACTTGTGACCTATATTACTTTCATACTTTTTATACTACTTAATTGTGATCGTAAAGAAAGCGCAATTCCGTTATCTATTAATCATAATTACTCTAAAGATAAATGTCCCCGAATCTGATGAGCTTATCAGCAGTAAGTTTTATGGATTACCTGACGAGCACACTAGTTTCATAATATTAGTATTAGATAAAAACGAGGAGCGCGCGTAATCAGTCACCATTTCTCACGGACAACATCTTATATATCTTTTAATGTTATAAGCGCTAAGTGGGTTAGTGTAATGGAATTTTGTCGGCAGGCGGGTTGTGCGCCTGAAAGCATAATATTCAAATAATATTGCGTGTCGAAACTCCATTTGTACCGTCCTTTGTTCTATTTGTTAGAAAACAAGTTAGTTGCAAGTTTAGCAATTATCTGCTCGCTTATTTACTGCTCTTCCGGCTTCGCTGTTCCGTTATAATTCGACCTGATCAATGTATAATGTAAATTTTGTAACCCACTTTGTAATATGACTTTTTCACGTGGAAAGTTAACTAGTGCCGACTAGTTGTTCATAATTGTCCGTTTAGGAAATCGCGGAAAATTTTCTCAATATATTTTGAGTAAGCAAAAGTGACGACAGATGTTTTTATGGCGCGAAGACTTGTTTGATATACGGTGACGCTTACAATAGTTTTAGCGGTGTTGTGCAAGATGTGGCCATGAATGTTCACGGTCGTAAAAAGTTTTAGTGCCGTAGCCAACATGAGGAAAATTAAAAAAATACTCAGCAAGATATGCTCATGCGTAAGTTCTTAATTTTTTATTATGTTTTTATCAATGTTTAGACTGGAAGCCTCATACGAGGCGCTCGGCAAGCAAGCCTGCAGACCTTGGCAGTGAATTCCAGTAACTGCGACCAAGGCCGTATTTAACCTATTGGAGGCTCTGGGCACATTTAGTACCTTGACAGACTACTATTTTAAAAATAACTGTATTAAAAGAATAACAATAAATACTAGTATTATTATATATACTAGTGTAGCCGTTAGTTAGAGGTTTAATTTATTCTTATTAATTCAAATCGGCCTAGTAAAATAAACTTATTCCACTTTCTTACGGAGATTGCTGCCTCTATGGTTGGTGGCGATGGCGTTATGACGCATTAGTGACAGTCTTTTTCACCCGTTACTAGATGGCATTAGCCTAAACTCAGTAAAACTAAAAAATATTTTTCTCTTCTTAAAACATATGTATTGCTCAAATGTTTTTTATCATAATAAGGGTATACACCATTTTATTTTTATTTTTTATTAATAAACCACCATATCTTTTTTAAATAAATAAATACGAACAAATCACACAGATTGAGCTAGCCCCAAAGTAAGTTCGAGACCTTGTGTTATGGGATAATAATTCAACGATACTATATTTTTTTATAACAAATACATATGTATATATATAGATAAACATCCAAGACCCAAGCCAATCTGAAAAAGATCATTTTCGCAGGCTGGCGTGTTGACCACTGCGCCATGGAGCTAGTCAAATTTATGATGATATAGTTGTGAATAAACCAATGGCGCCATCTATGTGCCATTGTTGTAACAAATAATACCGTAAAGGAGTTGGGACCACATTATTTTAATCGATATATACCTACATGGTGAAATTTTGATCGTCTTGGACCCTTAAAGGGGTGACTCAGACCATCAATATGAACAACTTTTCCTATGGGAAAAATGCTGAGAACTCAAAAAAAAATTCGACTTTCCCATACAAACTGGCCGGGCGGCGGAACTATTTTGTATGGAAATGACGAATTTTTTTTGAGTTCCCAGCGTTGGTCCAAAACGATAAAAAATTTCACCATGTATATGCTGATTATCTATTAGGATTGCCGGTGGTCCCGGTTGCCATCTGGTAGTCGTTAAAGGAACCACGTCAGAGGCCGAGAGGCGGTTCCGAAGAACTCTGACACCAGGGTGTGCATGGTCGATTGACCGTGACACCTACTCGGTGTTGTCGCCGAAAAAGTAGCATTTTTATGCCTGCGTAGATCTAGCTGTTATGGAGACAAACAATAATACTTAACCGTGCTACCACTTGTGTAATGTTTGCTCAACGATTTCAATAATGACTGTGTAATTAATTTTCACCACGTGAATATTTGAGTTCCAAAACAAAAGCCGTGCGGGCCGCCGAAATTTCCGCCAAGAACTCTATATCATTGCGTTTTTGTGGCCAGCATGTTACTTTAGCAAACGGCAAATCTAACGCGTTTTGTAGATGTGATTTATACACGTGTACAATTCAACTTCTCTACTTTTCATATGTGACTCGCAACTATAGAAGCGATCTCTTTGTTTAAAATAGCTGTTTTCTTCATAGTTCTTTGTTAAAAATATTTGTTTTTTGTACAATGGGCTTTTTGACATGTTCCATTCGTTCCAAATAAAAGCCTGTCGGTCACACTTCAATGGCTGCGGCTTATTGGTTTACTTTCTTTTAGGTACAATTAATTATGTAGATAAAATAAAAGATTAACACTTTCAACGCCACAGTCTGATATATGTGAGACATATAGTGACAGTATCTGTTTCGCTGACACTTCAATGGCATCGGCTTATTGGTTTACTTTCTTTTAGGTACAATTAATGAAGTAGATAAAATAAAAAATAAACACTTTCAACACCACAGTCTAATATATGTGAGAAATATAGTGACAGTATCTGCTTCGCTTACACTTTAATTACATCGGTTTATTAGTTTACTTTCTTTTAGGTACAATTAATTAAGTGGATAAAATAAAAGATTAACACTTGCAACGCCAAAGCCTGATTATGTGAGAAATCTGTGGCACTCTAGGCGCTATCAGACTGACCGGCGCGGGCACGAAATTGATTGTGTCTTGTCTCAATACTAACTTAAAGCAATACCTACACTATACTACACGCGATTTCCAACTTTCTACATTTATTAACAATCGCAAGAGGCGCTTGAAAGAAAATGGACCTAGCCCTTCAATTAGATATACAATATAGAGTAATGTTAAAAACTAAAACATTTTTCGACCAGGAATATTCACTGCAACTTGTAGCCTTCAAGAAAAATGTATATTCAATGCAATTTATTGATTTAAAGAAAACAGAAATTCTTCAAAAACTCGCTGCATCATATTTGCATTGCACTGTGAAATATTTCTTCGCTTTCAAAAATATCTGGGAAAAGCTGCGCTCTGTTAGTCAAAAATATACCTATCTGGTGTTAGTTGCAACTTGCAACTGCGTATGCAGTTACCAACTGGTTACATCTCGCTTACACCCATCTTATTGTCTGTTTAATTCGGTACTCTTAAGATTTTATTGTAGCTTCGATTCACGAGACCGGGCGCAATGCCAAAGTGTACAAAATGTCAATACGAATGCAATATCACTGTTTCTAACGCACGACATCGATCGCACATCGATTTAATATCATTAAAATATCGATCGCGTTACCTTTATTTTTTTAAATCGAAGTTCGTGAAAAAAGTTTCGCTGTGAAATATTTCTTTTCAGCCAGGTGTAATTTGATTTGACCTTTGTGATAGCAACCTTGACATGTTTTGTGTTATATTTAAGTGTACACGTGTGTTCAAGGTGTAAGAAATGAATACTATGAGAATAGTTTACGCGGCTTGCCAAAAATGTCTGTGAAATAGTTCCAGCTAGCGGTAATCGGATTAAGACATAGCATGTTTCAACCGCTTCTAATAAACGTGTTTTGGAGTGTCCTGCTTGAACTAATTCATGATGGTAAACCTAATTTACACCGTATCATGAGAGTTACGGGAGAAATGTGGGATGTGTGTGTGAGACACCTTAATTAATTTTATTTAATTAATCATACAAAATCTAGAGTATTGTGCATGTGTTAAACTTTATTCAAAGCAGATTTAAATTCAAGGTTAAGTGGGCTGAAAAACTAATGTGCAAGTTGCTCTGAATAAGCGCGGTCGAATTCAGTGTCGCATTTTGTATTTTCCATACAGTATCGTGTCTTACTTTACGCGGGAAGTACATGTAACCTCCAAGCATAGCATCTAAGTACTTCAAGCGTATGTTTGAGCTTTTATAAGTTCCTTTCAAGATCTAACATCTACACCATACTCGGTTAATTGTTATAAGTGCGCGTATTGATATTACTGGTAGCAAAAAATCTTCGAGTACATTTACAACACAGTGCCGACGTTTTTATTGTTTCTGGTGTTAGTTAGAATGACTTTTTTGCTTAATTAAACACCAAAGCTCGTTAGGAGCTTTAGCAAAAGGCGGAAGCGGAATGCGTTCTACTTTTAGTGTTGATATTTTTTTGTTTCGTGAATAAGCTTTTAAGTCGTCAACCGTCACGCCTGTTTTTCACATTTATTTATTTATGTTTATTGGACACAATCAAAGACTGTTACAAAAATATATAAACTTAATGCTAGTTGCAATGTCTGCCAGTTCACCTTTGGGATATTGTGAGAGTGATATGAGGGGGTGCTTATACACATGTGGTACGCCGGCATTTGAATCCATGTTGAACACAATACAAATATATTATCGTGACTCCTTTTCCTTAATTTGTTAACGTTCTTGGCCAGCTATATGAGGGATAGACAGCAGTATGTGGAGTATGCAGGATGCCGATCAATGCCATATTTCGTTCGATCAGGGGTAAGCCAGGGCAGTAATATCGGTCCCATTGAATTCCTCATTATGATTAATGATTTACCCAAATTCACCAGACATTCAAATTGTCTATTATTTGCGGATGATCTGAAGTTATCTGTACGAATAAACACGGTGGAAGACTGTAATCGATTGCAGGAGGACATTGATAGTATAGTCCTATGGGCTCAAGAAAACAGACTCCAATTTAACACGTCTAAATGTGTCGCCATTTCGTTCACAAAAAAGCATAGGCCTATACACTATGAGTATGTCGGACAGAAGGTGGCCATGAAAAGAGTGACAGAAGTGAAAGATTTAGGAGTCCACTTTACTTCAGAACTTTCATTCAAGAAGCATATTAGTATGATTGTGAAAAAGGCTTACAGAAACCTAGGTTTAGTATTACGTAGGGTGCATGGCTTCACTAATATTAAAGTTATCGTTTCTTTATACAATGCATTGGTGAGAAGCCACCTGGAAGGCAATGCAGTCATATGGGCTCCACATGAAGCTAAATATATGCTCATGTTGGAGCGCATTCAGAATAAATTTGCCAGATATTTATACATGAGACTATGCGGTGTCTATCCGTTTTATCCGCTAATGTATCCTTCCTTATTTGTACTCGGTATGGTGGGATACACTGAGTTGCGGGTGCGTAGAGACTTAGCACTGGCATTGTATATGTTTAAATTGCTCCGCGGAAGAACCCACAATCCCAGTTTCCTTGCCCAGGTGAGGTTATGTGTCCCCGATGGGTATGTAGGCCGCCGCCGCCGGCCACTGCTGCTATCGGTGCCGGCTGCCCGCACCGAGTTACAGCGCCGCGCGCCGCTCACGCGAGTGCTGCGCACTCTCAACCTAATGGCGGAGCATGAGCATAGACCTTTTTTCCTGTTCCTTGAGCGAGTTCACAAGAACAGCATTATTTGTGTTGTCTTACAATTATAATAATATTAATTAGGGTACTTGTTTATCGTATTGGTGGTTAACTGTTAAGATAGACTAAGTTATGAAATAAATAAATAATTACAAGAAATTAATAAGAAAATGTAAAAGAACGTTTAATAGCATGTACTAATAACGTACTACCATAATGGTTTCTGATGTTTTCGCGATTGTTACACATTTAAATAAAATCACTTTAATACGGTATTATTACCTGCGACCATGAAAACTGTAAAGTTTTCGAAAGGTTAAGTGTAAAAAATAATGTAATATACGCGATAATACCGTATTAAAGTGATTTTATTTAAATTATTTAAAAATACTACCAGATTACATGTAACTCTGCAGCGCTACCATACCTTGTGCTAAGACCTCTTAGTGTTATGATGACTAAGGCGAGTGGTTAATTATAATATGATGATGTCAATCTTCATTCCATCATCGTCAGCCACAAAAATTCCACGGCTGGACAAGGGCTTCTCCCAAGTATTCCTCGATCCATGGGAGGATACCATACTCACTACGCTTGACAGGCGGGGTCGCGAGTGCAGTTTTTTGGCTTCTTGTGCTTTTGACTCTGCTGCTCATCGCAAGCATTTTTAGGCTACGGAATGATATAAATTTGTTGGATTTTTAATTGGGAAGGGAATTTTTAATTTAATTTATTTAATCAGAAACAATTTTTACATTGTGTTTGATATGATCAGAATAACAATCTAAATAGTAGCATTAGTCCAATACAAATAGCTTAAATAAAACCCTGTCCTTACTAATATTATAAATGCGAAAGTGAGTTTGTTTGTTTATTTGTTTGTTACGCTTTCACACCGTAACTACTGAACCGATCATCGTGAAATTGCATACAAGTTCTCTGGAGTACGGAGAAGGACATAGGCTACTCTTTATCCCGGGAAAAAGTACTATTCCCGAGGGATCGACATTGACGCGGGCGGAGCCGCGGGCGAAAGCTAGTCCTCAATAAATTAAATAATACATGTCAATTGATAAAATCATAATAATTTTGCCAAACAATGCACAAGTAACGACAATCAATAAAAATATTCATTAACGGAATAATAATTTTTGTTTAACAAGTACGCCTTCAATTTCTCCTTAAAAAGCTGTGTCTTTCCACATTTTTTATTGGCTTTGAAAGCTTGATATTGTGCACTATACTCCATAATCTTTAAGTTCGGCACTATGTCATGTTTGAGAGCCTGCCAGCGAGTCCCTTCCCGTGCTTGCCTCTCTTCATTTGTCTCCATTGCCAATGAAAGGTATTGAGATACTACTCACTCGGATGAATGAGGGAAAAGCAAGTAGCAGTTCGGGGGGCCGGGCGCGCGTACCCGATGCCATGCCGGCAATCACCGGACAGGCAGTTGAGGATGACACCCCTGACCATGTTGATGTCAATCTAATTTTGTATACCAATTAACCAAGAACTGCCTGAAAGGCCTTAAGCCATAAACAAACTTGTCATAATAAATTGTGCAAAATTTATATCATGTCTGGGAAATCGGAGTATGTGAATAATTGCGGTGTTTTTTTTTATGTATATCCGACGGCAAACGAGCAGACGAGCCACCTGATGGAAAGTGGTCACCGTCGCCCATGGACATCTGCAACACCAGAGGAGCTGCTGATGCGTTGCCGACTCTTAAGATACCTGTAAACACGCCTTTTGAAGGACCTCAAGTCATAGCACACAGGGAAAACCTCGGGAGGGAGTCCATTCCACAATCTTGCTGTACGAGGAAAAAAACCACGTGACGCTCTGACATTTTTGGAGACCCAAGTGTCAAGGATGTGGGGATGGGCTTTACTCCTGTGGCGAGCGGTGCGGTGGTAGAAAGGTGACGGTGGCACCAATTCAAAAAGTAAAAGTCATGTTGGTAAAGAAAAACGCTTTGTTTAGAGTCAGTCAATATAAAAGATGACACATTTAAATGTTGATGACTCTGTCTAGCACTAAGATATATTGTATTATTCAGACAAAATGTAAATGGGAGGCGATCTTTGTATATTTAGTAATACAGTATGCAAAGTGGAAGTTCAATTCAGCAACTAGTAAATTTAGATATAAGATATGGTGATAAAAATTCGCGCGCGCAGAAATTTTTCACTATATCTTATTTCTTAATTTAATAAGAAATGCAAAATACCCTTGCAAGAACAACTAGTTGTGTGCTTACTTAACTGTAAACAACAACTTACCTAGTAGATATACTCATTAAAGAAATTCTCCACAGCTGAATTCCCCGTTATAGGTATATTATGCCAATTTATATAGGTAGTCTGTTATAGATTCATGCTAAGGAGGATGGACCGTCTTACCCTACCTAGGGGACGCTAGGATATTTCCCCACTCAGTAATCAGAAATATTTATTTGCCAGAATACATTACTGTCTTTCCACTATCTTTATAGTCGCCGATTCGCCAAGATTTACGATTTAAGTCGAAAATGTAACATTTATTCTTCAAATAACATTCAAATATGTATGAGAACTGTTGTAACTGTCATAAAGATGTTTGTTTATAATATTACGACCACAAAATAACAATTTAGTTTCGCAAATACATAATAATAAGAGCAATGAATTATACAAGGATTTGTCCCAACTGTCATAGTTTTGTTTACGATATTATGGCTATAAATGACACTAGTAATTTTGTATAATCACACACACCTACTTATTAACTCCGTGATTTGACAGCTCCGTGGCGCAGTGGTTAAAACGCCAGCCTGTGACACGAGGGTGCCCGGTTTCAAACCCGGTCAGGTCAAGATCGAAATGATCGTTTTCAGATTGGCCTGGGTCTTGGATGTTTATCTATATATTAGATAAACATAGAATATAGTATCGTTGAGTTAGTATCCCACAACACAAGTCTCGAACTTACCTTGGGGCTAGCTCAATCTGTGTGAATTGTCCGTATATATTTATTTATTAACTACCAATCTATTTAATTGTCTTCATTCATCCCTTAGTCAATTGTCCAGGTGATTTAGGGCGTCATTTTGACAGTTAACCCTGGAACGTTACTAAAAATAGGCTAATATTTCTGACTAGGTATGTGTTTTTATTTTTATCTCTCGACGCAAAATGTGGGGGTGTTGTATTGTTTGTGGCAGCGTAGCTCTTAAACGGGAGAACTGATATGAGTGCGGTTTTGTATTTGATTCCTGGTTTTCTAGCGATGGGTCTTAGATATGTCTTATCAAAATTGTTCCAGCCGTTTAGAACATAAAGGGATTTTGTTTCGGTTTCGGTTGTTTTGAGTTGTTAATTTTATGTATTTTTATTTTTTTTTACGCTGCAGTACTTAGGGCCATCGATCAACTGCAACGGAACCGTTTAGCGTCTGCAGACTTTATTTCATCGCAATACCAAACTTAAGAACTAGTTCTTGAATCTGTTCCGCTTGATTTGTGGTCGTTTGTACTCTTAATAACTGCGTGGTGTGTACATCTTGCGGTGAATCATTCATTAATACGCCGCTAAGTGGTTTATTGGAATATGATTGCAAATACTACGCGTGAATATGAATAAACTGCGCAGAAATTTAATTTGTCTTCATTTAATGCTGTTTATTTCCATGATACGTGGTTTCTTTTTCATTTATTCGACTAAAACCTTATACATGGTGAAATTTTTATTGTTTTGGACCCTTAAAGGGGTAACTCAGACCATCAATATGAACAACTTTTTCTATGGAAACAAAGCTGGGAACTCAAAAAAAATCGTCATTTCCATACAAAAGAGTCCCGCCGCCCCGCCAGGTTGTATGGGGATGTAAAATTCGACATTCCCATACAACCTTTTTTGAGTTCCTAGCATTATTCCCATAGGAAAAGCTGTTGGTCTGAGTGAGCTGATGGTCTGAGTCACCCCTTTAAGGGTCCAAAACGATAAAAATTTCACCATGTATAAATAGGTTTCTTGAAAAAGATTTTAAATGCAATTTATCCAAGTGTATTTATTTGCCAAGATATTAATTTCACATTAGCTGACAGTTGACCTAGTTACGAAGTTTTTCTTGCCAATATTCATAGATAAAGAAATATGAATAATATGGCTAATTTCGCTTTGTATGTCGCAAAGGCGATTGACCTGTCATTTACCTTTTTGTGATCTTTTCCTTGTAAGAAGTGGGTGTTGACACGCATAGAAATAGATGAGTCATACAAGATGTCGTTGAAGTAATCCCATTCAGTGTATTCTAATCCCATTCAAGTCCTCACTTCTCAATATTATTCCGTTCAAGGTAGTCGTGGTATTTAAAGGGCTGATCATAGGGTAGAACTAGTGGAGCTTTCGCTTTAGGTACTAGGGTGGTAGCTAGAGGGGGACCTTTACCTATATTTGACGGCAAACGAGCCACCTGATGGAAAGTGGTCATCGTCGCCCATGGACATCTACACTAGAGGAGGTGCTGATGCGTTGCCGACTCTTAAAACACCTGTAAATATGCCTTTTGAAAGACCCCAAGTCATAGCACACAGGGAAAACCTCGGGAGGGAGTCCACTCCACAATTGTAGCTAACCAGCTCATGAAGCATCGTTAGGGGCGATTAGGGGAACGTCTACTGTATGTAACGCTAAATTTGCAAGAAGTCGCATGTTTTGGATTAGCAGCAGCAGGTCGCGATGTTTGCATTTGGCAGCATAATATCCAGGAGTGGCTAAGATAGGTATAATGCGCGCTATCTAACGGACTTATATTATGGCCCCAACCAGCATGTTTAAAAATGAAGACGACTCTAGTATATACAATACGTATCAGCTCGTCGATATTTACAACTTTTCCTATGGGACTTATTCTGGGAACTCAAACTTATTTTGACGTTCCGATGGTGGCCGATAATTTTTGTTTGATAATGTCCATTTTTTTGAGGTCCTAGCTTTGGTCACATAGAAAAAGTTGTGCGTATCGATGGGCTGAATCATCCCTTTAAGGATCAGGCTGGGTGTTTTTTACATATCGTTTATTATTTGAATAATAACGTTGCCATATTTCCCCAGTATTACAATATGGCCAGATTTTTAAAACTTATGGTCAATATAATGTAAATAAAGTATATTTCTTTTTACAAAACAGTCATAGTTATGTTTATTTTTGCAGCCTCGTCAAGAAACTCCCACACCGACGTGCCCAGCAGTGAGCCCAGCGTTACCAGTGAGTTCTATTACCGCGATCCCAGTCAAGAAGTCCGGCAAGTCAGTCAAAAAGAAGGTCAAGTCGAAGGTCAAGGTTGCTAAGATGAAATCCACTAGCAAGTTGGAGTGTAGCGTTATTGAGGGAGAGGCAGATGAGTAAGTTTTTATATATATACTAGCTATGTTCGCGACTCCATTCGCGTACATTACAATTTCTAAACTAAACAGGTTCGATCCCCGGTCAGATTCAGATTGGCCTGGGTATTGGTTGTTTATCTATATATGTATTTGTTATAAAATATAATATCGTTGAGTAAATATCCCATAATACTAGTCCGGACATTTAGACGTACAGGACACAGGATAGGCTACATTTTTTTTTCGTTTTTGTTTAAATAAAATAAATAAATAAATATATATGGACAAATCACACAGATTGAGCTAGCCCCACAGTAAGTTGTGAACTTGACGACTTGTGGATAGACAACTTGTAGATTAACTAGTTTAGACACTTTTACTTAATTTCAATAGAATCTTATTGTGGTTGTTTCAGTGCACATAGTAGATCACCATCGCCCGATCACTTAGAATCTTGGTCCATGGAAACCGACCCTGTGGTGCCAGAAGTAGAAAAGATGGAGAAGCCTCCCCCTATTACGAAGAAAGAAGAGGTGATAGAACAGCCCCCTGGTAATGCACCACCGGCTAAAATAAACGGAATCATTGCGCCACCTAAGAAGATTGTCTCCAAAGGTATGTTGATTATCTTTTCTTTTGTTTATACCGCTTAATTTTATACCTATGAACTATATTAAAATCCTGGAATCAGAATCCCTTACTAAATAAAAAATTAAGGAAAAAAGGTAAATAACGAAAAATAAAATTGGACCTCCCATACAAAATTCCCGATCACTTGGGCGAATTTCTATGGAAAGTCAATGTTTTTTTTGTTTTTTTTTTTTACAATTCAGTATTCAATTTAGGACTCTGATTCTAGGATTTTAAAATCGCTCATTGGTATAAAATTCCCCGTTAAAAAAAATATTTATTAGTATTAGTATTTCGTTTTAAATTTGAAGGACTATACTAAGCGCCAGATAGCAAGTTAAAAACGCACATTGACCTATACTACCCGGCCGTCTCAAGTTTGCCGATGTCGACTATAGACAATTTATAACCTATGTACCAATAATAAAAATATTCATATTGTATTGCTCAACACATAAAGCTATATTGGCAAATTATTGATATGAAATATCAATTCAGACTAGGCGGCAAAATACCCGAGTACTTTTTAAGTGGTAATTAAATATCAACTTTATTCCATTCAATTATAGCTGAAAATAGTACGCAGCATTGAAATCGTATTCACTTAAAAAGTGCTCGAGCATTCCGCCTAGTCTGAATTGACCCTAACTCACATATCGTGATGGCAAACGGCATGACGATCTTTTATGCAGTTACGTGTTTAGGTCGGTTCGAGCTGTGCTTGTTTTCTCACAACAGCTAGAATTCAACAATGAAAATAAATTGCAGTGCCTATAAATAATCGGGAATAACCGAAATTCGCATTTCACATGCAAGAAAAGCGTGGGCCACCTCGTTTCACGTAAATGCAATACAGTAACGACTATTTCTAATAAACACTGAAGTTTTCCTGACCTGGCGGGTCGCCAGCGATGGTAAATTGCTGTGACATATAACACCTGAAACCGTGTTGTTATCTATTTAACAGTTCATGAAAATAGGAAGTCATTCTTTTTGCTAAAAATACATCACTAATGGGAATTCTTAAGCTTTAAGGTCGCTTGGATAGAGCGGCGATCGGTATTATAAACTAGCTTTCACCCGCGGCTCTGCCTGCGTCAATGTTGATTCCTCTGGAGTAGTATTTGGGATAAAATGTCCTTCTCCGTACCCCAGACAACGGGTATGCAAAATTTGATGACGATCGGTTCAGTAGATAGGGCGTGAAGGCGTCACAAACTCACTTCCGCATTTATAATATTTCGAGCTCCGTGGCGCAGTGGTTAACAGGCCAGCCTGCGACACGAGGGCACCGGGTTTGATCAGGTCAGGTCAAGATGGAAAATGACATTTTTCAGATTGGCCTGGGTCTTGGATGTCTATATATATATGTATTTGTTAAAAAATATAGTATTGTTGAGTTAGTATCCCATAACACAAGTCTCGAACTTACTTTGGGGCTAGCTCAATATGTGTATATGTCCAAAAGAAAAAAAAATTGTTAGGATAACTATGTATAATACATAGTTATCCTAACAATATTTTTTCTTTGTGTAAATGTAAGTTGTAACTATGAGTTTCGTTACCACTCACAACTGGTCTACTCGAAAATCATTGATCGTATGATCTGAGGAAATCTGTTTTTCCATAACTATCTCTGGACAACACGGCTCTGAGACTATCGTTGTCTTGTCTTACGCAAAAGCGAGATGACTATAGTTTGTAGCGCGGTATAAACTTTATCGATGATGCGTATTGGGTCATTAAATTTCTTTTACTAAGTATTGAAGTAGGCATTTGTCTCCCATCTCGCCTGATGGTAAGTGGCGATGAAGACGAGGATGTTATATGCCTATTCAAGAGATACCCATTTATTATACAATAGTGTAGATCCGTTCTAATACAATATAACAAAAACAGAATCATCCGTCACAAAAACTTAGGGTTTATCAGGAAACCCTAATAAACCGTAAGTTTGTGTGATGGAACGATAGTGTACTTTTTTTATTTTATTTTTTTATATATTATTGTGTACTTGATATGTACAGCAGCGACAGTCTGGCATGTTATAAAGATCATTACGATGGCGATTTAACTGAATAAACGCCGTATTAAAACTAAACAATGCTTCTCTTTCGCGCAATACGGAAATACACATTATAATGTGGTAAGAGTGAAACGTAAAATTAACCTAAATAAAAAAATTAAACTTCAAAAATATTTTTCTGAACTTCGCCAATTATCTTTATTGATAACGGAACCACAATAACATTACATTATTTACATATTCAATTACCAAACAATTGTTTTTAAATGACGTGTTTACTTAAAATTTGTGAAACTATACGGAATTCAAATTTACTCGTTAACTTTACGAATAAATTCGCTTCGTTGACAGATTCTTTCGACTGTTTTCATACGAAAAGGCATTGACTTATCTAAGGGCTTTTCACACACTATGGGCATCGAGCAAAGGTCTCTGTGTTAATAGCGGCATTATTCAGCAGCCTGTAGGCGTTAATATATCACTTTCTTAGCGACCGATATCGATTTGCCGTGTGGTATTCGGCAGAGTAGAATAGGACCACTCCAAGTCTTCCCATGGACGTCGTAGAAGGCGACTTAGGAAATACAAGCTAACGCGTCTGGCCAGCGTGGAGAGTGTAGGCCAAGTCCTCTGACTGCTCTGGCCAAGTATGGTTCTAGTAGAACATAGAGGATCGTGCTCCTGTAGTAAAGATTAAAAAAGACCTCATGATGATGATGATATCGATTGATTTAACTTAACATACATCGTACTCGCTACTGCTACATTTATCTTCATACCAATCTTCATGACACAGTCTGACAAAAAGATTAGTGTACCATATGCCTTGTTCACAGAGAAGCTAAAAGACCAGCTGTTCATAGCCGCATTGCACACCACCAATCCCTTCAAAACACTCCCGTCACGCAAAGGTTAACTGGCTTTCGATTGTAGTTTAATTTCACTATGATTGCGTGCATTCATTCGTGTAATGTATGATTGATTAAAGGAAAGTAGTGGGCGTATGCATATAGATTACCTAGACCAATTACATTTCACTCCTCGGACAAATCAAGTCAGTATTAAAGGGCTGAAACATAGTCTCTGTCATTTATACATTGCCGCTGTCATGCATCTTCGGTGCGTTTGGTTGGTACAAAAAAAGGAATGTAAATAACTTATTGATAAACACACGACTTTTGGTATATGTAAACTTACAAAGCCTAGGCGGCGCACATAATAGGCGTCTCTCGTTAAGCAGGCTGATTGTTCAGAGTGAAATGTCATTATCCTGGTCGAATGTATTGGTAGTGAACATCCATAATTATTGAGTATTTTATACTGTTATACAATTCTAAATTTCATTGCGCGAAAATACCTAGATTATATAAGAATTTTCGTTTGTTGATTTGGCGTTGTTTGAATTCTTGGTAGACATTTTACAGTCGAAAGTCGTCAGATTGTGAAATTATACGTTTATGATCTACGTCTTCCAATCCTTCGTATGATCTAGATACATAAAGCCCAGCGCACACTTACAGAGGCCCTGTGAAGATACTGAGATTAAATCAATTTAAAATTCAAACAAAACATTTAAAATTAAAAATCAAACCATAACTACTATGACATGTGGTTGAAAACGTCTGCTCTAGTGGCAGCTAGACAAAGAGCCGCGCGCCGCCGCGCGCTGGGTCTTTGGCATGTCGATTTCACCAAGGATTCAAAGATTTATTTAGAAAAAAAAAAGGACTTCTCAGATACTTTTCACGTCAGCTGCATGTCATAGTAGTTAAGGTTTATTTTAAATTGATTTCTCAGTATCTTCGCTGTGCCTCTGAAAGTGTGTGCTGGGCCTAAGATTCTTCATAGTTGTCGCAATAACTTTCGTTCTGTTTCTAACTGTAACGCAGCAATGCAACTTAGCTGGTAGGTAAAAAGTAAATAACTATGCATATTTTAACGCGTTGATAAGCATGATTTCTACACAATATTTCCAATATTTTTTGAAGAACTTGATCATTTATTCTCATGTTAAAAAATTCTATTGTGCGTATTCATATTGATGCTGCGTGGGCAGCGAAATAGTTCCGACGTACGCAGACGGCATGCGTATGCATCCGTGCTGGTCCGATGCTAGCCCGTTGGTATGAATCGTACCTTACTTTTTTATTCGTACCTAGTTTCATTTGTTGAGCCTCGCTCTGACAATTATATAGTATTTGAAGTTTATGCAAAATTTCGTTTACATCACTTAATTCATCTGAACATCCCAACAGCAGAATTTAGTTTATTTCATCTAGGTATGTGTATAGTATCCATAACTTTTTCTATTTAATTCTGTTATATTTGTAGAATATATTTCCCTTATTAGGGCAAACGCTAAATGTCGCGCGGGCGCGCGCTCTCGTGTCTATAATGAAAAATAGTATGAGCAGCGCAGGCGCATGGGACGGAGCGCGAACGCGGGCGACGGATTGTCACACGGGCTGCAGGCGGCGGGCACACGGCGCGGGCGCACGCGACGGGCGTCCGCGCGCGGGTTTGTTTTATACAAACCTGTCGAACGCCGCTAGATGCCACGGTCACAAGCGTCGGAGGCTAGGTACAGTCAGCCAACGAGATACCTGACCCCGCCATCTACCTATATCTTGAATTTTCTCTTAAACTAAATGTAATATTAACATGAAAATGTATAGCCAAAAAGTCTTAATTAAAATCTTTCTGAATATATATTTTCATGTTCATATTATTTTTAGTCAAGGAGAAAATTTAAGATATAGGTAGATGGTGGGGTCAAGTATCTCGTTGGCTGACTGTACAATCATGAACATCGATATACAGCGTGTAATAAATGAGGTGCAATTTCGGCCAGTATTATGGGACATGGCGAATGAATTATATAAAGATAGAGAAAATCATGAAAGTCAAATAGCATGGCTTTAAGTCCGTCGCCAATTAATCGAAATTTTGAAGCACTCAGTGACGCGGAGAAAAAAGATAAAGGTCTTAATTCCAAAAGCCCAAATAATAAATTAGCAACTAATCCATGGTAATCTACTCGACACAACTGTACCCGCTCAAGATCAAAGTTATACAAGCAACGCTAAATGAGACGGGCGCACGCGACGGGTGCCCGCTCGTGGCCCGCGTTGGACTTCCGACGCGTGCACCCGCGTCCGTATCCGCCCGTGTTTTAGCGTTCGCCCTATGCGTAAGATTTGTAAGACTTCTGCAGTTTGAAATATCGGGTAAGTAATTTAATATATAAACAAAATATTTGGTCAGTATAATTATCAAGTAAGATAAAAATCTAAAGAAATAAGTTTAAAAAGCTAAAATCTTTTATTATATTAATTATTCAATATATCAAACCTTTATTATATGATACGAGCTCTAATATAAGTTAAAAAAATAAGATCCATAATAAGATAAAAATAGGTATAATTAAAAAATAATAAAAAAAATGGTGATACATACAAAATGCGCGCGCGCATTTTGTCATTGTATCTTAAAATATATATGTATATATATTTTGTGTTTATATGTTATATTACTTACCCATAAGTCTATGATAAAACTCGATATTTAAAAATACATTTGACTAAGAGCAGGAAGGTAAAGAAAATATGTATTTGAACTGTGATCCTTCATTTCCAGAATCGCCTCTATGCATCCCCGACACGATCACGAGCTGCCTTCGGCCATCACTATTCCCCCGCGTGCCCCCGTACCTGCGTTTCGTGGCGCACGACGACAACGTGCCGCTGAAGATCCCCCCCGCAATACAGAAACACCTCAAGTGGAAACTCACTACCATCACGCCTATCGTCGTCAAGAAAACCTTGATTAACTCAGGGTTTCGGCTGGTTAAGAGCGAGTGCGATACCGCTGAGTGTCCTCAGGAAGGTGAGATTCCTCAAGTCAACTCTTTATTTAGGAACCCGATGGCCTAGTGGGCGTGTGCATATTTAGAGCTGATTAAGCAATCCTGGGCGCAGTCCCCGCTATGATGACCGCAAGTGGCATAATAATATCTCGAGCTCCTCCGTGCTTCGGAAGGCACGTTAAACGGTTGGTCCCCGCTGTCATTATTGTTTGAATCCCGGTAAGGTCATTATGGAAAACTATCTTTTTCAAATTGACCTGTTTCATCAATTATAAAATATAGTATCGTTGCGTTAGTATCCCACGACACAAGTTCACAACTTACTGTGGGACTAGCTGTAATTGTGTGATATGTGCCTATAAGTATATATAATCCACGAAAAATTAATTAAAATGTCTATTCATTGCAGAGACGGTCGAATGGATAGGCATATGGGGTAAACACATGAAGTCGCTCATGTTCCGAGCAATCAAAGACGGTCAGAAGATGAACCACTTCCCGGGCACGTTCCAAATTGGCCGGAAAGACCGACTATGGCGGAATCTCCAGAAGTTGGCGGTCAAGTACGGCGTTAACGAGTTCGGAATCATGCCAAAGTCGTACGTGTTGCCGCATGATCTAAAGCTGCTGAAACACGATTGGGATAAGTATGCAGAAAATAATGAGAAGTGGATTATTAAACCGGTAAGCAATAAATCATCATCATCATCATTACAGCCACCACTGAACTAAGGCCACTCACAGAGATACCCTGTTCCATAGAAGGACATTGCCTTACTCGCTACGCTTGGCAGGTGGGTTGGTGAGCCCAGTTTATTTGGCTTCTTGCGCTTCCCACGCTGTTGCCCATCAGAAGCATTGTAAAGCTGGGGAATTTGTTGGATTTGGAAAGGGACTGAAGGTATCAGGATACTAGTCACTCTGATGAATGGGGCAACAGCAAGTAGCAGCTCGGGAAGCCGGTCGCGTACCCGATGGCATACCTGCAACTACTGGACAGGCAGCAATAAATAATACAAACATTCATATGATGACGTCTACGACGGGATAGACAGAGCCTAAGGTCATAAGACCGAAAGGCCATATTTTTTAGCGTGTTGGTGGGAAAAGGTGGAATACTGAAAAAATTATGATGGGTTGCTAGCCGCATCACCTATTGTCATACATATATGTATGAATATATACATATGTAGGTATGTATGAATTCTGTTGACAAGATGTTCAATATTTTCCTGAATCAAAAATAAAAAATAATTTGAATGTATCTCAGATTCTTTAAGCTGGAATGTTATATTTATAGTTTATTCTACGAATTTAAAGGATATTTTTTTGATGTTTCAGCCCGCGTCCGCTCGGGGCACAGGCATTAAAGTGGTATCGCGCTGGACGCAAATCCCCAAGAAGCGGGCGGTTGTGGTGCAGCGGTACGTCTCCAAGCCGTACCTGATCAATGGGAATAAGTTCGATATGCGCCTTTATGTATTAGTGACATCAGTACATCCGTTGAGGATATACTTGTATAAAGATGGGCTAGCGAGGTTTGCTTCAGGTAACGACTTTAATTTGATAATAATATTTTGATCACTATGCTTTTTGTATAAACTGCAATCTTTCTAAATGCATTATAATCAAGAAGGTCATACACACCTGCTTTGCGACACAAAGCTTTTTCTGTCAGATAAATTTGGAGAGAACCACAGATAAAGGTATGATAAGTAACCAGAAACAACATGAGATTTATGCATATCTGAATCTCAAAATCTCATTTTAAGTTATTTTTTGTATTATGGTATCTGAGATATATGTTGAGGTATATGAGAGGATATTACCATAGTGATGAGTATAATAGTAGGTAATATCCTACCATGGAACGAGAAATCCTCGGGAGAGGGCCTTGGCGAGCGCAGTTTTTTTGGCTTCTTGTGGTTCCGACGCTGCCACCCATCGCAAGCATGTTTAAGCTGGGACAGGATAGGAATTTGTAGGATGTGGAAAGGGAATGAAAGGTATACTACTCATTCGGATGAATGGGAGAAAAGTAAGTAGCAGCTCGGGAGGCCGGGCGCGCGTACTCGTGCCATTTGTTTGTTGAGAACCGGAGGCACAACATTTCCAACGTTTTTGACCGCTTGTCTCGTGGTTTGTATGGACGGGTTTGCGTAACAAAATATTGACGTTGTTATTGTAAAGGATAAACTTGTTTCAAATATGAAAATAAATGTTTAGAGCCAATTTCTTTGTTAAGTCTTAAGGGCAAACACATAAGATAGCCGTTTTTTTCACATGCTGATTCGTATTCTATGAAATGTCTAATACATTACGCTGACTGAGACGGCGGCAGCGTCAGATGGCCCTATGCGCGTATCACCGTCGCTAATACTCAGACAGCAAGCTTTTCCGTGTCGCAACCCACTCATTCGTTACGCGCCCAAGAAGAGACACAGCCTTTGTGTGCCAAAATAAGACGCACTTAGCTCGTCTGTCAAATATATATATTATTTTATGACGTGATAACGACTTAAAATGTCACGAAAAAGTGTCACGTTACAAGCGATAGAGAGGCACGATCGGCCTAAGCGTTAGGCTTGTGACGCATCTATCTCTCTTTCACCGTTATCACGTAAAATTATGTATATCGATAAGACTTTACCGACTGCAATTTTTTTTGTTTTAGTGAAATACAATGATGAGGTTACTTCGTTAAACGACCGGTATATGCATTTGACAAACTACTCTATCAATAGATTATCAAAGAACTACACTCCAAATGAAGACTTTGCTGCATGCGAAGGACACAAATGGTATGATTATATATTGTATTTATTTGTAATTTGTATGATTTTTTTATGAATAACTAGCTGTTGCCCGCGGCTCCGCCCGCGTCAGTGTCGATCCCTCGGGAACAGTAGAATTTCCCGAAATTAAAGGTACCCTATGTTCTTCCCCGGGCCTCAAACTACCTCCATACCAAATTTCATCCAAATTGGTTCAATGGTTGAAGCGTTAAAAGAGTACAGACAGACAGACCGACAGACATACAGACAGAGATGCTTTCGCATTTATAATATTAGTATAGTATGGATAGTATGGATTCGAGTGCTTCTGACCTCTATCTTGCCTGATGGGAAGTAACGATGAGGTTTAGAGTGGTACACGCAAACTCAAATAATGCCTATTCACTCTTGCCTTGAAAATCCCCAAATTGAAAGAGTCGGGAAACAGCGACGTGGGGAGGGAATTCCATTCCTTCGCGGTTCACATAAAGAAGGTAGAATGAGCAGGAATGTCTACCAGATTGGAATCCCTGCCCACGCCGTGTCGTCCGAAAATTAAATTGTGCAACATTTTTGACATTGCGATTAATTTCTATTGTGGTACACTAGAACTCATTTTCATAGGTGTAATATTTGATGGTGGACTGTTGACAGCCCCAACCAATACAAAAGAGCTGGATGAGAAAAGCTCAAGACCTAAAATGGCATGCATATGACGAAACCTCCTTACCTAATTCCACCCACTGCCAAGTAGGCGGGAAAACGTTCAAGTTGGAGCGGATATTTGATGAAACAATTAAGAAATTGTTATACCATGATCCAGTATAACAATTCAGCCCTTCGGATTTTTTTATGGTATCGGACGGCAAACGAGCGAGGTGTCACCTGATGGTAAGCCATCACCACTGCCCATGGACAATTGTAACACCAGGGAGCGTTGCCGGCCTTTCAAGGAGTTGGGGCAGGACATATGGGGGAAATGGGGGGAAGGATGGGCCTCCGGCTCTCTCACTCACCGAACAATGCTTTGTTCGGTAAATGAGAGCCGGATTTTATTTTATGCGGTAAAATATCGATTTTCTGCAGCAATAATGAATTATGCTGGTAGTGGGTGGCTCTACCACAACTAACATTTTAAATTGCATATTAATGATTGTTCATTTTTCTTTCAGGACTCTACTAACCCTGTTCCACTACCTAAAGACTGAGAAAAACGTAGATACCGACACCCTATGGGAGTCCCTCAAGGACCTCGTTATTAAGACGATAATATCTGGAGAAGCCAGTATTAGTTCCCTGACCAAGGCGAATATCACTTCGCGGTACAACTGCTATGAGCTTTTTGGAATAGATGTTTTACTTGATGAGGAATTAAAGCCGTGGCTATTAGAGGTATGTATGCACTACATTTGACATGAAGCGTCTAGAATTTATCACATTAGGGTTTCAAAATATCTTCTTACTTTCATTTTACTGAATTATCTTGTGTACTAAGTGGCGAGCTCCGTGGCGCAGTGGTTAACACGCTAGCCTGCGACACGAGGGCCGCGGGTTCGATCCCCAGTCAGGTCAAGATGGAAAATGATCTTTTTCAGATTGGCCTGGGTCTTGGATGTTTATCTATATATGTACTTGTTATAAAATATAGTATCGTTGAGTTAGTATCCCATAACACAATTCTCGAACTTACTTTGGGGCTAGCTCAATCTGTGTGATTTGTCCGTATTTATTTATTTATTATTTATCACATCTGTAAAAAATGTCATTTCAGTGCAGGATAAAGGATTATTATTTTTTATATGACACCCTAGTGAATCAATTCTTAAAAATACTGCAGATTTGATTAGTAATATTGTAATTAACACAAGCATGGTGTTACGTATGAAGTCAGGAAAAAAGCAGCGTGGTTTTTATATTCCGAGCTCGCTTATCACAACTTAAACCAATGAAAAATTACATAATATAAATAGAACACGCTGGTTTCACTACGCCATCGCGTTCGTGTAGCCATTCCATTGAGATAACACGTTATTGTCAGCATATCTCGCTAGGAATAAGTGCTAATCACAATTCTACTTCTAGGTGAACATATCGCCGAGTTTGCACAGCGCATCTCCACTGGACATCCACGTAAAAGGGCCTCTAGTGTCAACGGTGCTCAACATAGCGCAGTTCCAAGTGCCACTCAAAACCAACCTAGAAATGCTGTCCAAAGACAAACCTAACAAATTGGTCAGTAACTCACCGTCTTCACCATTCATTCACTATATTTTTTTCTTTTTTTTTCTGCAACAAAACTTATGCAAAACATCATCGTTTTTATAATATTTGACACAAACTAATAAAAAAAGTTAAAGGAAGAGAAACCTAAAATTTTGGTCAGTTTGGAACTATATTATACGTCAGTTAGCGTGTCAATCGCGAGCGTGTATAACGTGCATAGACTTTGAATGTCCCACTCTCAGTCACATTTTTGATCGGTATAGGATAAGGCATATAAATATATTTTTCTCACTTTCATCTTTTTTGATATTATTCCGTGTTCTTTAATTTTCAGGGGGGATTACCATATGACTGTAGATTATATACAATATATTTATCAAAAGAAGAAAGAGATAAACATATAATTTATACAAACATGGAAGAGAGAGATATGGTAAGTTTACTGAGAAACATGTTCAAAACGTGATACTTTATCGTTATATATTTTTAGCAATCTGTTTGATATATAAACTGGTTAGAAAGTAATATACCATATGGTTTGTGTAGTATATAGTAATTTAGGTTTTTCTCTTGTGTTTCTTGGCAGAACTCGATATTTGCTACATTGAGAAAAACAGGTGTAGGTGTAAAATAAAATGATTTTAATATGTTAGATGTTATTAGATTATTCCCGGTAGTGACAAAGATTATGTATTTTCATTGTATATGGATTTTGAAATATTTTTAGCTGATTTCTTAACATATTTATGGCTGGTTTCTTGACAGTATCTCCGTGATATTCTATCAACTCTAACGCCGGATGATGTGAGGCACCTGATCCAAGCGGAAGATGAGTTGACGCAAACCGGAGAGTTGGAGCGTGTGTTCCCCACGCAAGAGACGCATAAGTACCTGGGGTACCTGGCGGGTCCCAGGTACTACAACCGGCTGTTTGACGCCTGGGAGACGCGGTATTTCAACAACAGAGAAGCTGGTAATGTTGTGATTACATTTTATTACAAAGTCTCACGCAATAAAGTATTACTGCTTATTACAAAATTGGACATCTATAGCGAGCACGTAGTACGGCGCTTACGTTTATTCGCGCAACCGCTGCTAGGCAACCGCGGTCATGCGATCACGCCACCCGAGCCGTACCTCACCCCGCGCGTCCCTTCGCCCGCGCTCTCACCGCGGCTCGCTCGCGCAGGCAGTCAGAGCGAGATCGGAGCAGGGTTCGCGACGCTTGCGATTATTCCGTCTATCCATCATATGTGTTTAGTGCTTCTACATACGAACATAAGTAGTACCTATAAGTTTTGTCAACTGTGCTGTGATTAAAAGGATACCAAGAACGAACGTGTTGTGTGTAACTTATAGCCCCCCCCTACACTGGCGCCAACCTGTGGCCAAAATTTTTTTAATAACGGACCCAGTGCTCTCTGAAGTGTGTTAGCCGAAAACAGAAGTGATTAAACAATGCCCCCTAAACGCAGCACTCGCAAAAACCCTAATTACGAGAGCGATGATGAAGCTGCCACAGCCAGCGACGGCGGCGGATCAGGGATCGAGACGACACATTTCGCCGACCCGCAGCCTTCCCCGCCTCCCCCCTCCGCGGCTGATGGAGCCCCTACCACCTCGACGGAACGAGTGATGTCCACCATGATGGAGATGATTCTACATACGCAGCGGATGCAGGAAGAAACCAACAAAACACTCATTGAAACTCTTCGATCCCTCCCACGTCATGAACCCTCCGGCGATTTCAGGACGTCTACCCCTTCGGCGTCTACGGTATAGAGAAGCTCAACGGCCCCTGCCGCAGTCGCCGCCCCGCCGGGAAACTTCACAAAGTGTATTGCGCGGTTTAACGGGAAGTCACGCGACGCCGAGAAGCTGGAAGCTTTCCTTGACGCCGTGGAGGTATACAAGGAGTGCGCGGATGTAAGCGACCAGCACGCTCTGCGCGGCCTGAGCATGCTGCTGGAGGACGACGCGGCTCTCTTCTGGCGAGGCGTCAAGGACAACGTCGCCACGTGGGCAGACGCCGTCGCGCGACTACGAGCTATGTACGGCACCCAGCTGCCGCCGTACAAGATTTTCCGTGAAATATTCCGGACTGAACAGTGCGAGACTGAACGTGCCGACGGATTCATATCGCGTCTACGAGCTCTTATAGTGAAGTTGCCCTATAAAGTGCCGGACGCGATGCAGATCGATATGGTTTACGGGTTATTACATAGGCGTATTCGTAAAAGACTGTCACGAGATACAATTACTTCGATGGACATTTTCGTAGAAAAAGTGCGAGCCACGGAGGACGTGATCGCGGAAACCAACAAATTATCTCTTTTGTCTCAGTCGCCGGCGTTCAAAATTGTAAACAAACCCGCGAACGAAAAAAGCCTTACTACGTGTTCGTCCCCTACTACCAGTTCGGTTGTCACGTCAAACTCGAATCCGCAATCAAAACGTAATCGGGTACGTTGCGCGTACTGTAAAGTGTATGGTCATACTGTTGAAAATTGCCGCAACCTGCAAGGTAAAAGCGAGAACATCGGTAAGTCAGATTCGAATAATTCTAGTACTTTAAGGTGTTATGGATGTGGCCAACAAGGAGTTATAAAATCGAGATGCAAAACTTGTTCTAACACAAACGCAGCTGGTTCGAAACCAGCTGACTTTAATTCATTGTCATGTGGGTTGCTATCCCAAAACAGGCCTTGTATGGACTCGAGCGAGAACATTGTGAGTTTAAAAACACACAAATTTTTTTTGTCTAATAATAATTGTACCCGTAACTCATTTTCTCATATGGTTAATCGGGACTCCGACGACAATTTCGCATTTTTGAATAATTCCGACGTACAAGATTTGTATTACGAAAATTTTGATATACAGGGTGTTTTTGACAAAAATTCAAATATACAGGGTGACATTGGCGAAACTGTCATAAGTTTGCAGGAGCATTGTATTGAATACTCTGACCAAAGTAACTGCAATAATTTACAATATACGCGTGATTTGTTAAGTATACAGGGTGACAATATGAAAAAATCCGAAACTTGTGACAGGTTCACCAATATCGACGCAACTTCACTTCCTACCGTAGCTATTTATGTTAAAAACCGCGAAGGAGTGGCTATCATTGATACCGGCGCAACCCATTCTGTAGCTAGTGCCAAATTGTACTCTATATTAGTAGAGCAAGGTGTCCAATTTAAGGAGACGGAGCGTACAATAGGATTAGCTGACGGAACGCATTGTCAAAGAAGACTGCTTACCGCCGATGTGAAAGTCACTATTGGAGACCGCGAAATAGTTATCGAAGATTTGCTTGTTTTACCAGGAGCTTCAACCAAGACGCTGTTAGGGCGTAAATTCGTAAAAAAAGCCAATATTATTCTTGATATTCCGCACGATATATGGTATTTTCGCGATAAACCTGAACAAACTTTTGATTTCATTAAATCTTATTTCCTCACCGGTAACTCCCCAGTCGCTGAGCTAAATAATTGCAACGAAGCTTTGCTACTCGCCGATGAAGGAAACCAGCTGACTTCAGAAGAAAGGACCAAGCTGAGTGATTTTATCAAAAGTAGGGCAGACCAGTTTAAATCTGAGGGACCTGCCACGGACCTCGCCACGCACAGCATCAAGGTGCATGAGTCCCAGGAGCCCATAGCTTCACCCCCTTATCGTATGTCAGAAATACGTAAGAAAGCGCTTAGGGAAAAGAATGTGAGTCAGCGTGGGCGTCAAACGTCGTTTTAGTACCAAAGAAGGACGGAAGTTTCAGGTTCTGCGTGGACTACCGCAAACTGAACGCTGTCACCGAACCTGACAGGTATCCATTACCTAGGATTGAAGATGTACTCCACGCAGCAAAATCGACGAAGTACATGACCACGCTCGACCTCAGATCCGGATTTTTTCAGGTAAATCTGCATCCAGATGACCGTGACAAGTCAGCGTTCACGACTCCTCTCGGAACGTTCCGTTTTAAGCGCATGCCGATGGGTCTTCGAAATTCAGGCGCTACTTTCCAACGTTTGATGGACAGATTCAAGTCAAACTTACCTGGTGTTACGCTAATTGCATACTTGGATGATTTGCTTGTTTTGTCAGAGGGTTCCTTGGAAAAACACCTGGCTGACCTGGAGATAGTCTTCGAGAGGCTCAAGATGTTCAACCTTCTTGTCAACCGCGAAAAAAGCCGTTTTGCGAGAGACTCTGTCAAGTTTCTGGGCCATGTTATTGTTCCAGGAGGAATCCACGTGGACCCCAACAAAACAGCAGCCATAGCCAATATGACCGCGCCACTAAATATCAAACATTTGAAATGTTTCCTTCAAACGTCTAGCTGGTTTCGTCGATTTATACCCGACTATGCCAATATAGCCAAACCTCTTACCTCCTTGCTGAAAAAAGGAAGCGTATGGCGATGGGAGTCGGAGCAACAGACCGCATTCGATCGCATCAAGGAATTACTTGTATCTGCACCTATATTGCGACAAGCGGACGAGACAAAACCATTCATTCTTCGGACCGACAGCAGTGGTTACTGTTTGGGAGCGGCTCTAATGCAGGGGGAGGGCTTCGATGAACGCCCCATAGAATATGCAAGCCGTCTTCTAACGGATGCTGAACGGAATTATACAACTACAGAACGCGAGGCTTTAGCGATTGTATGGGCTGTAGGCAAATTCCGTGGTTATATCGAAGGATCGGAAATTATCGTCAAATCCGACCATCAGCCACTGCGTTGGTTGATGAGCCTAAAGTCTCCAAGTGGACGTTTAGCCAGATGGGCTTTAACTCTCCAGGAATATAACTTAAGAATCGAATATACCCCTGGACGAGCCAACGTCGTCGCTGACACGCTCTCGCGGCCAGTATGTGCCGATGACGTCCAATGTGATATATGCCTTACGACAGTGGACGTTCCTGCCCGAAGAGCTTGCGACATACGGGAGAATCAAATGAAGGTTCCGGACATTCGTAAAGTTCTAGAAGATATTGAAGCCGAAGATCCATTCAGAGGCAAATGCTGGACGGATAGAGGCTATATCACGTCAGATGGTATCCTTTACCGCTACGGCCCCGAAGGTGATGAAGGCGACGAAGCATGTCTTGTCGTGCCCAACCACGAGCGTTCCAAAGTATTAGCAGACTTCCATGACGCGCCCACTGCAGGCCACTTCGGAGTAGAACGCACTTTAGCTCATTGCGATCACGTTTTTATTGGCCAAATATGCGGAAATATGTTGCTGATTATATTAAGCAATGCGTATCTTGTCAGAGATACAAGGCGGACAATAGAAAGCCCGCCGGCCTTTTACAAACACCTGCAATGACCAGACGCTTTGAGGTCCTATCAGTTGACTTATTCGGCCCACTACCCGTTACCGCTCAACGTAACCGATGGATCCTTATTGTGGAAGATGTATGTTCGCGATGGGTAGAGTTATTCCCTTTAGAAAACGCAACTAGTCTCGAATGCGCCAAGGTTCTTATAAATGAGGTTTTCTTCAGGTTCGGTGTGCCACGACGTCTGATTAGTGACAATGGCGTCCAATTCATAAGTGAAATCATGCAACAGGCTTGTTATGTAATGGCTATAGATCAAGTTCTAACGCCTCTGTACCACCCAGAAGCAAACCCAATTGAGCGCAAGAATAGAGATCTAAAACCTCAACTCGCGATCCTCGTCGGTCAAGATCACGACACCTGGGACTTGCATCTGGCATCCATCAGGTTTGCAATGAACTCGGCACTTACATCAAGTACAGGTTTTTCACCGGCCTATCTTACATTCGGCAGGGAGCTTCGCGCACCAGCAGACGCTGTTAATGACATGCGCTCCATTTTAGAAAGTGACAATGTTGTTCCAAGTATCACCCCTTACCTTAAAAGAATGGCCGAGACCCTGTCAAATGCAAGAGATGTACATGAGAAAAATCAAGTCCTGCAAAAGAAGTACGCAGATGAACATCGCCGCCAAGCACCTGACTATAAAGTAGGAGATCTAGTTCTTCTCAAAACTCAAGGTCTCAATGATACTGACAAAGGTCAAACGTCAAAGTTTATTCCAAGGAGGGATGGCCCGTATAAGATAAGGAAAATAGTGAGTGCTTCTACGTATGAGTTGGAAGGTATCAATGATGGCACCTTCGTAGGCAAGTATCACGCGTCACTCCTTACTCCATTTGTTGGCACCATCCAAGCTCCTATAAGGGAAAAGCGTAGGCGTGGTCGACCGCGAAAGAATCCTATCCCAAACGCGGGGACGTCAAGTTCGGGATAGAGGGGGAGGATATAGCGAGCACGTAGTACGGCGCTTACGTTTATTCGCGCAACCGCTGCTATGCAACCGCGGTCATGCGATCACGCCACCCGAGCCGTACCTCACCCCGCGCGTCCCTTCGCCCGCGCTCTCACCGCGGCTCGCTCGCGCAGGCAGTCAGAGCGAGATCGGAGCAGGGTTCGCGACGCTTGCGATTATTCCGTCTATCCATCATATGTGTTTAGTGCTTCTACATACGAATATAAGTAGTACCTATAAGTTTTGTCAACTGTGCTGTGATTAAAAGGATACCAAGAACGAACGTGTTGTGTGTAACTTATAGCTCCCCCCTACACATCTTATTAACACAGGTGTAAAAAAAAAATGTCCAATGAATCATCCTATCCTAACTTTAATATTATAAATGCGAAAGTGAGTTTTATTGTTACGTTTTCACGCCGTAACTACTGAACCGATCATCATTAAATTTTGCATACAAGTTTTCTGGAGTACGGAGGAGGATATAGGCTACCTTTTATCCCCGGAATAAGTACTATTCCCGAGGGATCGACATTGACGTAAATAAAAATTCAGGGCCCATTTCTTTTTCTCCTAATCGGCTGTGAATGATAACAAATACAGAAATAAACAAGGATGGGCCTCCGACTCTCTCACTCACCAGACGAGGCATAGAACGCAGTATTCTCTGTGTGAGTGTGGTAATTCTGTAAAAATAAATTTTGTTGGTAGCATGGCTTTACCATAAATATATGACTTACATTATTCAGTAATAACATTGGCTCTTTTAGATGTATGTTTTGTTGTTGAATTGTTACTTGGCAGCTCGTAAAACCCACGCTTGGTGTTTGCAGGCTTGTCGATGCTGCGCAACTTGTGCGACATCGGCTACCACCTGGAGGTGCCGCCCGTGCCCCTGAAGGTAACGCCCCGCGGCCCGCTGGCCACACTCAAACGCTGGCTTCACCTGTTTCTAGCTTTCTTGTCCCTTCTGCTCACTGTGTGCCGGGTTTGGTGATTTATTTGTATACGGGTTTGTTCACAATCTTTATAATCGAGTAATTCTAGGTTATTTTGGGGAAAGATGTGGGTCAAGCAACCTCTTGATATTTATGAGTTGCGTCTGGTCCATTCACGCCTGATCAAAATATTTATCAACTTGAACCATGTTTTGTCAAGTACTTAATGGGCTAGAGACAGTTCTTTTCTTGTATCTTAAGGTACAAAAGGTAAAAGTTCATTTTCAGAATACATATCCATAGCGTATTTATCTGTGAAAAAATTATGGTGAAAATAATTTGCTCGCAAGAGAAAATTGCTCACAATGTAAGATTTAATTCACATTATAAAAGAAAACAGTATTTGACTAAATTAAAAGCTCGATTAGTCAATCTGCATCAAAATGACTGGTCTATAAATTATATGTAATAAATTGTTTCTCGGGGTTTCTCATCATGAATATCTTTGCAAAGAATAAAACTGAATCATGCAAAGTAGACTATCACTTTTGATCAAAAGAGCAAATTACGAAATTTTAATATAAGGAGTGTGAACAAAAACTCATATGTATTTATTTATTACATTATATTTTGTATCTATTTCGTTGCATATTCAAACAAAACTTACTTAAACATAGGTAGGATAAGTTGAACATTCACTGCCATAGGATCGTATCGGATAGGAACAGAATGTAAGGGTGTTGTCAATTGCAGGGCAAGGCTGGCGTAAGCGTGGTGAGAACGTTTTGTTACTCCGGCATGTTTTTATTAGATTTTTATACTTTTTCATACATTGCAGTCTTATGATCGATAGTTAATTTGAAGCATTGGAAACTTCTCTTATATTTTGCAAAAAAACGAACATTATAATGTGCAATATTTCTCTTGAGAGTTGTGTATATGAGTGTGTTTATCTTCTTGTCTATAGATATCAATTATTTTATAAACAGAACTATGTGAAAGTATCTGTAAAAGATTTTTTGATATAATTTAAAATTGATTAGTAAATGTAAACAATTATTTCTTGACTCTGCAGTAATTTATGAATAGAGGTTTTAATAATAACATTTCAGAAGATATCGACAGCCATGTACCATAAAAGTCAGTCTTTATTATCTATTAAAATTTGTATTTTACTCTAAAATATTGTAACAAATTCCAAGAAATTATAGATTTCTCGAGAATTAACACGTAACACATTTTTCAAAATTGCATTTTTATGTTTTTGATTGGATTGATAGCTGTTCTTATATTAAAGTGTTCGATTGTGGCTGGTTTATCAGGGCAAAGTGACAAGCGCGCTCAGGCGTGCATACTTGGGTTGTAAGCACGTGGCTCACAGTAAGTGCGTAGAACGGAACGGCGCGACAACACGCGGTCCAAGTAGACCCGTTACCTGTAACTGACGATATATAGGATGCTAGAGCTATATATAGACAAGCCATAGTTCCGTGAAGTTGTCAGCTAGTTGTGTCCATAAACGTGCTATGTTATAGCTAGAATTGTTTGCGTGGTGAGAAACACTAGTAATAAGTGACGTAAATGTTCACACAATTAACCAAATAACATAGAGTGGTTATTACGATTCGTATTGATTACAAAATAAATCAAGGTGGCAAATGAGAATAATTCAGTTCTGAACAGTTAAAAGTTGAGTGGTAAATCGAATGTAAGTTTGAAACAAATAATATGTATAAAAAATAATGCAGTAATTTAATTTGGTTCTTTCAAGTTTTAAATGGAAAAACAATTAAAATCATTGTTTGTTAATTATATTTTAATTTATTCTATTGTAAATCGGTAGCTACTATAAATAAATTGTTCTTCTCTGAGGTGACATTACTTTGTTTGGTTTTCGAGTGTGTTAATGGCCAACACTCGTGTTAGATTTTTCAAGTTGCACATGTGTCATTTACTAGTGACATTTACGTCAGTTTTTTCTAATGAGCGCCTCACCTCGCTTTAGAAAATGAAGAATCAATATTTTTCGAATTTAGAAATGTTGAATAGTTTTAAAAAATTTCACTTCAATAAATGTGTCTTAAGATGTGATGTCCAATTATAAATTGTTGTAGGTTGAAGGCCATATGCCTTAGAAAAGTTAAATTTTATTTAGAGGACGTTTACAATAAACCCTGTTGTAAACACCGCATGGATCCAGCGAATTTTCTAGTCATTTTAAAAAATGAGCCTTAAATGTTAATTTTCAAGTTTTTACGAATTTTATAGGAGTTTAGAAGGTATGTGTAAGATTGGCGTACTTAAGGAAATGTCTAGTTATGATAATGTTTTTATATAATTCTATAGAATTACTGTTCAATGTAGAATTGATTATATTGATACATTTATGATTATTTAGGTGCAACGTTGTTGAAGGTATATAACTTATTGTATACGTATATGCTTGGATTATGGTGCTATTTTATTTTATGTGTAGAATTTATTGTTCAAGTGCCTTCCTAGAAAGTTATAATAATTTACCTAGTCTATTGTAAAGCCTTTGAAAAATTGTACATTTTATAATCATAGCTATTGTAAAAGACTATTTTCCAAATAGTGTATAAATTAGGCGTTACTATTGTAATATGAAGATACATCTGTATTGGTTTGTAGGTTTTATAGCTATTCGAGTATAATTTGAATTTAGTATTTGTTATGTTATGTATACTTTATATTTATTTATTATCACGCCAGCTTTGCATGCCATGGCCCGCTATGACGAGCAGCCATACCGCCGACCCAGCTCTGCCCCGCTTTTGTTTCCGCTATAAGCTTAGATGTAGTAACGTGCTAGAATGAAACTACTGAACTCGCGCAAATCTTCATAGTATTACGTATACGTAGTCATGCGTCATCTCTCAATACACTATTTGTAGTATATAGTATTTCTGGTGGGTTAATATACGATGGATGTTACTCATCAATCATAACTATACACTTAGATGTCTTTGCACTGCTTACCATTGTACTACGCTCAGTGGTTTAATTTTAATTTACGCATAATGAATAAAATATAAGAGTTACTTGAATATCTTAACAAAAAAAAACTTAAGATTTGCTGAAGATTTTTTGATACATTTTTAAATTAGGGAGATGAGAGATTGTGGCACAAAATACCACATTGAATAGTATAATAAGTAGATATTTAAATGCCAAATCATGCTCAGTGAAGCTGTTTATGTTGTTTACAAATTCATATTCAAATGTGCATGTAGTCTTTAAAAGTTCCAAGCAAAAATACCTCTTAATTGCCAATTAATAAGTATGAAAACGTAAATAATTGTGTAAATGAAATAGTAAAAAATAAATAACAATTGCATATTTTTAAGAAAGGTATTCTTGGTTGGAACTTATTATTTTACCAATGTTCGAATAACACACGGACAAGAACTCGCATGATCACCCTAAACGCACCTCGACCGCTCGTTTAATGTGCTGATTGTTAAACGCTAACGCGGATCCACACAGACTTACGCCGGAAGTCTCAAATTCATTTTAAGTAAGGTAGTCCTTGAGGCCCACGCTGTCTCTGTCTAGACAGTTAAACATAGAAGACAGCACGGGACTTTAGTACAACTTTAACTAAAAATATTTTGAGTATTAAGCCAACGACGGATGCGATCATCGATCATGAGACAAATCCTCGTCTGTACTACGTAAATGGACTCGTTCTCAACCCGTCACCGTTTCCATACTCCCAACGCCTGTGGGACCGTCATGATGAGACTAAAATGGACTAAATTCTAAAAAAAATGTTGTAGTTTTGAGTAACCTCGTGTAGATATTGGGTCTGTGTAGATTTGTCTTATCAACTCACATTTAGGTTTACTTTGACTTGTTTGTACTACTCTCCATCTACTTGTGTTTAGAATAACTTGATTGATCATTTTGTTTATCGCTGTTTGTCTGATGTGTGAAAATACTTTAATCGAGTGCCAATTTTGAGTGAGAAACACAGGAAGACTTGCGAGAAACATGTGGAGTCGTACTGCAAGTCTGTGGCCTTCATTTTACAAAAATCGGAGTATTTGTTTGCTTCTTGTTAGTGAGCAAACTAGTATTTCCTTATCAGTTTACATAATACACTCATCATTCACTATTGATACAGTTTGTTTATCCATAAAATATGTCCAATACTTCTCAATTTGTTATCATATTTCATGGCACTGTTGTGTTGCTTTCAAATAAGCTTTCCTCTCATTGGGCTTCACGCTTAGCGACTAAAACATTCTTAAGCGACCTTAGTTAAGTGTACCTAGTCGATGTCAGTCATTATAATTAGTCCAAATATACTTTTTGTTTTCAAAAATTTGTTTAGTGATTTAGAACATCCACATCATCAGCACAGATTAAGCATACGATGTGTCGCTTTACAAACTAGTTAACTGTCTCGATACAAGTATTTAAAATCAGAAGTAGCTTTTAGCGGAGACAGCTAATCCCCCGTTGTAAGGCGACGGAGTCGGTAGCGAGTGAGTAACGGTGCCCCCGTCCCCCTCCCGTCCCGCTTTCCCGCCCTTCCCCGCCCCCTGGTGTTGTAGCCGGCGGCGCCTCAGCTGAGCGCGTTGGATCGTTGCAGAATGATGTGGACGCGCCGTCGCCGGCCCCCTCGGAGCGGCCGTCCGTGCCCTCGCTCACCGAGCTGGAGCAGCCCTCGGCCGGCGCCGAGGCTGTGTGTGCGTGCGCGGACGCGGCCCCGGCCGGCCGCCAGTGCGGCGACGCTCACGTCAGCCTGCCCCGCGCCGCGCCCTGCCTCGAGCCCCGCGCCTAGCGCCGGCCCCCGCCCCCGCGGCCTGCGCGCCAGCCCGGGCCCCGCCCCGTCCACTCCGTGCTGATCTTCTTCCTGTGCGCGCGCTAGTCGGCGGCCGCGGGACCAACCGCACTGTGCCCAGCCTGAGGTAATCACCCCACGCCTGGACTCGCGGTTTTCTTGGTCTTCGTGCGCATTAGCGGCGAGCTCCATTCTTCATTAATTTAGTTTTACGCTAAGAGTCATGAAATAAAATAAATGGCCGGCCGCCACTGCGCAGGGGACTACGGCGAAGAGCTTATTATAAGGTGTAAAATTCGAATCCGATTCTAAAGTGCTGTAAATTAACTAGTACGTTAGTGTGGTCGGTTAGCAGTAGATGGTCAGAGACGGCGTTCGCCACCTTGACATTCCTAGGGCTTCGGCGGTATCTACGTGAGTGCACGTAGTTGCACCGTTTTGGTCCACTTTGGAAAATTAGGAAGTCTTTCCTGCGACGTAATTTAAGTATCATATCACAAAACGAACAATAAAAAGAGAACAAATTCGAAGTTAAATATCATTACGCAAGTACAAAATTGTTCTACTAAAAGTTAACTCGAAAGTATTATTTTTGTTCACGAAAAATTTAAGTGATTTTTGCGAGTGGAAATAATACTCCAATAAATAGTAGCAAAAAATGCTCAGAATTGTTCACTTCGTGATATAACGAAGATAATAATTAAATTGTAATTTTAAAAAAAGGAAAAATATTAAATATATTAGGTACTCCATAAATATATAATATAGAAATGGTCGTGGGTTTCAATGTTCAATGTGATTTTAATATTATAAGGGAAAGATAGCATTTCCAATAAGTTGTTGAAACCTTGCTTCCCCTGTTCTAGATATTAATTTAATTCATATTCGAGCAGCCGCCATCCTGAAATCAATTTGTGAATTCTCTCAGTAGCTAAGCGCTAAGCAGTTTATTAATTTATGAGCTTTGTCGTACAGTCTTATTTTAAAACGTGAACTAAACATAGAACCAGGTCCAGGCTATTGATATTAATAGAACTGAATCCAAAATGAGTTCAAATCTATCATCAATTTTTTTATGTATGTAACGCCATAACTTCGCCATGTATGAACCGATTTAAAACATCCTTTTTTATTTTAAAGGGTAGCTTCCGATGAATTGATACCATTTAAAATTCATTAAAATCGGTTCAGTAATTTGGTTGAAGTCTGTTTCTTTATCTGCAAGATCAATTATTAGGGTTCTGTAATGGTTATGCCTAGTTCTATCTTTAGTCCGTGTAGAGCCTAATTTAATTATTTATTTCGATGTTTCAAAATGATTTAAATATCAACATGATGCCCCAAATACACATTAGATTGCCCCAAGCTTTTTAAATATTTTATGAAACTTAAGTTCGATTAAAAATGTTAGTGTTTCATAATCTTCATAGAGAAAAGTTTGGTAATAATAATATTTATGATTTTTTTACTCAATTGTTTTAAATTATTTCACTATTTCAGCAAGAAGTATAAAATCGCTTGTATATAAATCTCGATTTCATTTTAGCTTCTTAAACATTGAGATTCTAAAGGAGACGTATAACGTTAACGATATAGGTAATTTAAAATTACAATGTGTTCATTGTATGCCTAGTGTTGCTAGCGTAGTGGCTCGTCGAAAGGCGAGCGGTAATGTATTCGAATAGTGTTCAAAAGTGATAGATCGATGAAATCAATGTGTATCAACGTGGGGGAATTAGGATCCGAAAGATTTTAATTGTATTCATTCCTTATTTTCCAACGCAAACAGAATGTATTTTATGCTCGATGTTGCCCTATTACTTATATATCATGTGACCTTAAATCGGCGTCTCCAAAGAGCGACAGCATCGCGTAGAAGTTTTCAGTCTATTCAAATTAATGATACAAATAATCCTAATGTATAGACTGTCAAACTCATACAAAAATATTGGCCCAACTTAAGGCCTGTTAAAAGCAGAAGGCCGGTTGCCGGGAGGCTGCGGTAGTTAGTTCCACTCACTGCCACTATGGGCGCCGGAGAGGGCGCTGCAGTGCAATAGTTGGACTTTTCCACCGTGGTAAAACCAAAGTAAAACTGAAAGATATTGTTTGATAAGACAAAAATTGCACGCACTAGGCGTTGGAACCACATGTTATAGTATATAAAGCTAAAAGGGAGTTTATTATATTCATTGAACAATTATTTACCAAAACACCCAATTGGAAATTTCAAGAACACCTGTTCCGTACAAACTTATGCGTAAAATGTATGCAGCAGCTGAATTTTCTGCGATTGCGTGGTTGTTCCTATGGTAAAAGTTGTTAGTATTGATGAGTATATTGATCTCTTGTCACCTTAAATACCGTGCATGTGCCTTTGAGTGCTATTTGCCTACATGTAAACTTGTCGCGATTCTGTTGCTCTCGGAGATGCGCCCTTACCATGTACCTAATATGGAAATAAATTGTTTTGGACGTAAATAAATTTATGATTGATGTTTCTTAGTGTAATGATTGGATGTAAAGATTTCCCTCGTAGGCTGTAGTTATTTTTATATTATGTATCTAGCGTGAACTTGTTTATACATATTTGAATTTTGACATTTTCCTTTGATTTTCTATTATTCAGAATACTGATATGGAGTTGTTTTGTATTCTATTTATTTTGTAATACCAGTTAAAATTTCCGTCTGCCCAGTATGTAACCAAAGAACGCAATTTTCGCGCATGCAAGCTATAGTCACTGAGGACCTTGTTTCCTAGTAATCTCCACTTGTAAGCATTTATTTTAGTTCTAATGTACCTTCCATTGGCGGGATAGTTCTGATCTGATCCTAAGAAATTATTAAAAAATGAAAAATCTTGTTGTATTTTTTTTGTATACTCTTCGTTCATAACTAGGTTTAGTATTAATCATTTGACAGATTTTAAAAGTTAAAATGCAAATTTGAACATTGGCATAAAAATAATAGTACATACCCTAGCAATCTATGTCGTCTACTGATAAGGTTTATGACAGTACTAAGAGATAATCACTACCTACGCTGTGTGTGTTCTGAGGTACCAATACATACTTACTGATTCAGACTCAGAACAATATTGTTCCGAGGATAATCCACTAGGATAGGATAGGGGTAATCCCGGTAATCCTATATCTATGCTGTGATACTGACAGGATGTCAAAAAAATGCGTCATGTTAAAAAAATATGTCAAGTCATATTTTTTTTCTTTATCCCTGAGCTCTGAGCTATTTCCGCTCTGTGACACATTGTCACGTAAGTGGAAACGTATTTTCCACAAGTCGCTTAACGTATGAACGCCGTTCTTGATTAAAATATTCTATTTAAAATTATAGGTTATTTAATATCAATATCAGTGTTAAATATTTTATTGCTTGTAAAAAAATTCATAAACAATTCATATTATATAGAACGTATTCGTATAAGGTAAGTAAGAATCACCATGCAAGCAACTTAAACGTTTAATCACAGTACAAAAAGTTGGAGATGCCGGGGATCGAACCCGGGGCCTTTCACATGCAAAGCGAACGCTCTACCACTGAGCTACATCCCCAGTACGATAAAGTTCTAAAAATGGTGAACACATTAATTCGATATGCTATGTCATTTACTTAATACATGCCTTATCGACGCTTTATTATACTTTAGATTCACATTATTTCGAATAATAGATAAGCACACCGGCACGTATGTCAGTTTAAAACGTTTTCAACGTGTACAAGTACGTGTTCTTCTCGACTTACTTATGCATGCGACTTAATTATGATTTTCTGTTTTTACTTACTTATTTTCCGATATAAAAACAACTTACACCCGTGCTCAGTGTGCTTGAAATGTTTCTTGATCTTAAAAAGTGTTTGTAGTAATTGTAATTTTTGCAGTAGGTACCTAGTAAATATATACATACTTAGGTACTTACATTCTTTTTCTACCTGAACACTTAAAAAGTAGTCGGGGGGCTTTACTTTTCTCTTCTAGAACCAATTAATAAAACTAATACTTAATGCTAAATACCATGGTACCAATGTGCCGCCATCAAGGATATAAAAACAGGAGAATCCAATCTGGTTAGAATGGATTCAAATTAACTCTGGCAGTCGTAAAGATAAGCATATTTATTTATAAATGTGTAACAATTATTGCACATTACTGGACGTTCAACGTGTCTCCTGAACCGAGATCAGCGGATAGGAACCGATGAGGTCTGGTTTACCCGCGTTTTTCCGCTTAATTTGTTTTTAATCGACGCTAAATATGGAATGTGATGGTCAATTAGGTCTGTCATAAGAAGTGTTTGTTTTTGAGATGCGTGAGTGCATGAGAACAATTATCGCGAATAAGGAATAATGGTGTATAAACAATTTTAATTTTATATTTTTTTTATTTGAATGACTTCGCAAAGAACTATTTTCCATCACAACAACAAAGAATATCCTTATTTGAATGCGATACCTAAGGGCAATTTGCAAAACGTAGAGAAAAGTGGGTATTCCAGTAACCTTTTATTTTTGGTTTTATTCAAAACTTCACAGAACGACTAGGCGTATATATCCAGGAATTACCAAATGAGGTAAGTCTTAATTAAAATACTTTAGCTACATAGATGGTATGTTAGTGTAGTCTGTAGCTAATTGTAGTTAACTACAAAAATGCGGAATCGCCGAACATAGACGTTGTCAATATCGTCCAGCAGTTTCTACCATGCATCCTTAAACTTTTTGTGTTTCGTCTTCAGCAATCTTGAATCTGTGGTTGTTCCTAGACCCCAGATAGCACGTGCCATTTAGGTTTGCGCACTTAATCTTGACGTGTGATCAGATTGACGGCAAAATCATACTGGTTTTACGACCTACTGAATATTTCATCTGGCCCGGCAAAAAGTATCTGAGATTCTCTCCGTAGATATTGCCATATAGAGAGGGCAAGGAAAGCCTTTGTTGCTCTTTAGTTTTAATTTATACTGACTGTAGAAGTTTATGTGCCTTGTCTTTTTTAACTCGAAGGACCATTTTCTTATTATTTTCTCTGGACCAGAGTTCAAATTTATGGATTTCCGACATTAACTGTTCACAAGCTTACAGTTAGCAGGACAGGAAATGTCAGCAGTTACATGTTTCCTTTTTTATGATCTACATTTTAGCCCAACCACTTTGGTGTAAACATGCTCTAAAGAGGAGAAAAAAAAATAGACTGATTAAACATACTTTATTAAAGCTTTATCTAAATCTAAACAACTGGAATCAATATTAGTACCAATACATTTATCATTAAAAAATAAGATTACACGTGTAGATACTTAAAACACTACATATTCTACACATAGGTATCATACAATAGAATAAATACAAAAATAGATAACATACAACGCCTTGAGGCGTCGAATACAAGATCACATTGTAACGCAAATAATACTTTTGTTTAACGAAGAACGTTACCTCCGTCAATAATGTAGCAAGTTCCAGTTATACTCTTAGCATTATTACTCGCCAAGAAACCTATCAAGCCGGCGACTTCATCTGTTTCCACGACTTTCTTTAATGGCGTGTGCCCTTCAACATTTTTGACGAACAACTCTAGTTGATCCTCAGTCAGACCAATATCTTTCATAAGATTAGTCTTTACGAATCCCGGATTGATAGAATTGACCCTAACGCCGTCCGGCGCTAACTCCAAGGCGACGCATTTGGTGAAATGATCCAAAGCCGCCTTCGACATATTGTAGGATAGCGACATGGTGCTCGGCTTCGTACTGGCGATACAAGAAGTATTGACAATGCAACCTTTGCTTTGTACCAAATGTGGAGTGGCTAGCATAGTCAAATGGAAGACAGACCTTAAGTTCGTAGCCATGACTTTGTCGTAAGTTTCCATGCTCGTGTTTTTGATGCCGCCCATTCCAATAATACCGGCGTTGTTTATAAGCACGTCTAGTTTTCCATAATGCTCGATTGTTTCGTCGATAACTCGTTTGGCGTCTCCATCGTCTGTAAGATCGGCTGTTATTGCCAGAGGTTTGTTGCTGTTCGTTCTTTCACAATATAAAGCGATTCTTTTCAAATTGTTTTCCTTACGGCCTACTAATGCTAATTTGGCAGACTGTTTTGAGAAGTAAATGGCTGCGGATGCACCTATGCCGGAACTTGCGCCAGTAATCAGCACAACTTTGTCTGTGAATTCCATCTTTGCAGAGTTTATTAGTAGGTATTTGATCAAATGTTTTTAATTTGGTCAAGATTATTTTCACACTTATTTGATAAACTTGCACAGCGCGCTGCCAACCAAAGTGCGCAACTACGACGCGATTTTGTCAATCGGTGTCAGTTTCTGTCAGTTCATGTTACGTTGCCATAATTTGCGTCAAGATTTCTACTAGATTATCAACATTTAATTTCGTGCTCTTTATTGTAAATGTAATAAAACAAAATAAATACTCTTAAGACTAGGTAGACTGTTGATAAATAATTCGTTTTAAAACGGGTTACAAAGTATCGGCTTAAAAATTTTGAACTTATGTCATATGTACTAGGTGTAAGGTATAATTTTCTTTGTAAGGTGACACTTATTGGGAGCTGTTTGCCATGATATATTATCAGGGCAAGCAAAGCGAGTCCTAACACAATTTCTCGATCTATGTATTTTTGTGTCTCACTTTACTGATAAACTATATTAGAGTTGGGGGCTTTAGCATAGTACTTTTGATTCATGTCTTTATGTGTTATCTATCATTGCCCACGACTTCGCCCGCATGGGTTGCGGTTTTATATTCAATTTCGCTCTCGTAAATCATTTTTGCTAGTATACACGAAAATCTACGAAATAGTACAATTGCGTGAATCGAGTTACTGGCAACACCATATGACGTAATGAAAATGTCTGCACGTGATGCAGTGTTTGCATTGGGGCTGGCCGGCAATGCGAGGGAAATGTACTCGTATATATAGACATGCATGTCTCATATTACGAGCGGTCAGACGGCGTAAACAAAGTCATCCATGTCGGTCAAGAGTTAAGATATGAAGCTATACCTAGATCTAAAGTCTGCAAGCAACGTAGAATGTGCCATCTTCTTTTATGACGCAGTACGTAAAAGTCGATCAAGAGAATAGGCATTAACCTTAACCACTCCTAAATAGGCGATGTCGTCTAGAACAGATTAGGGCAAAAGTGCTGTAGAAATTAGAAAATAGAATTAGTTTTAATTACTCAGTGTAGAAATGCCTGATATATTCCTGTAGGAAATATCTTCGATGGGTATCGTTGGATTTCTAATCTCAGTAACTATGCGTTTTTCGAGGATTTTAGTTAGGTATTACATAAGTAAGAATTAAGTAACTCAAAAAGGTACATTGGGTACATATCATTAAGTTAGGATCTAAAAGCATCGAGTGAGGTCCATCGAATAGGTAAGGTCATGCGAATCAATTCGCTTTCGCTCTCCTTCTTAATTCATAATTATAAATAATAATAAAATAAATAAATATATATGGACAAATCACACAGATTGAGCTAGCCCCAAAATAAGTTCGAGACTTGTGTTATGGGATACTAACTCAACGATACTATATTTATCACAAATACATATACAGATAGGTAAACATCCAAGACCCAGGCCAATCTGAAAAAGATCATTTTCCATCTTGACCTGGCCGGGGATCGAACCCGGTCACTCCGTGTCGCAGTCTGGCGTGTTGACCACTGCGCCACGGAGCTAGTCATTTTCTTTTGTTACTATCAAAGAATAATAATTTAAGGAACGTACCTATGTATTTGTATTTTATTATTATTTATACATTAAATTATGTTAAAAATATGTATAATAAAATTATAAAGACAGTCACACAGGGCACGGTTTGAATTAGCAAACACAATAAAATAAATATGTAGTACCTATTAGCCAAACAGTGTATTGTGGATGTGATTGAGAATACCCAACCACATTCACAATACCACTAAAATACTTAGGTATTGGGGTTAAAGTTGATGTGTGTTTAAACATTTTGGGATATTTGGCCATAAATTGGGAATATGAAGGTGGTTTCAGAATATTTTGGGGATTGCTTTGCTATGGGTAAATTTCAATGTCTTGAGGTTGATCTCCAATAATACGAGATTGAATACAATATTAAATATATACAATAAGACATTGAAATTTTTGGAGTATATGCTAATACTCCAAAAACGCTTTAACAATTATGAACACGGGGTTATAATTGTTAAAATCGGTTATATTTTGTATAAAACATAGTGTGTCATGAAGATGCGTCAAAAGGTAGATTTTATAGGCTATAGATAGATAACGGTGATGCAACTAGGTACAGCTGGCTGAGGTGTTAACCGGGAAACGCTCAAAAACGCAAAATACTCAAGAGTCCTTAGGTGTTTTAAAAAAGGGAGGACAGCCGGTTATTTTAGTTTTTGAAGTAATCCTACTTGTTTTATTTCTACACATCTACTCTTATCAATATTAATAGAAACGACAATCTCTGCTGACCTTTATCGATGAAATAACTTTCATCCAAAAAGTACTGCTTCAAAAACACAATCCAAAACATCTTTAATGCCTCAAAACAATCCCCAATACATTCCAACACCATTTGCAATAAAGTCAAAACATCGTCAACTATCCCGTACATTCCAATGAACTGTTAAATTCACAGGAATCCCTTGGGAGATTAGAGTGGGGGATCCTAGTCAACTTACTCCAGAGCTTCTGAAGGATTTATGCACAGGCATCAAGTCGTTATCTTTAGAAAGCTTGCTATGTTTGTCCTCGCCTGGTTCTGTTGTTTCAAGCAGTTATAATATTTACTAAGTAATAAATTAGATGTAGTTTAAAATAAATTACGTATACGAAATAGCAATGCTAAATGGGAATAAACATTGAAAACTATGCAAAATCAATACACATTCATTTTCTATTGTCATTTCTCGTGAATAGCGGACTCGTGTTCTTGCGTGTACAGTCATCGATATATTAATCTGTAGATATACTTATAGGTAGATGTTTAAAATATGAGTTCCTTCGTGATTTTATGACGGAAAACATTTTTTGATTCGAGTGCATTTTTTTACTCGTTGCTTAGTTATACTTATTTATTTAATTATTTTTTTATTTGCCCGTTATGTAATAAACACATTAGTAACACATGGCGAGCTCCGTGGCGCAGTTATTAACACGCCACCCTGTAACACGAGGGTGCAGGGTTCGATCCCCGGTCGGTCAAGATGGAAAATGATCTTTTTAGGATTGGCCTGGGTCTTGGATGTTTATCTATATATGTATTTGTTATAAAATATAGTATCGTTGAGTTATTATCCCATAACATAAGTCTCGAACGTACTTTGTGACTAGCTAAGTGTGACTTGTCCCTTATTTATAAAAAAAAATGTTTGACGCGTACTTGGTCGAGCCTTTAAATTGATTAATCTTTTCGTAGAGGAGATAGCTTGTATCTATTGAGCAATATGATACAAATATTCAACTCTTTCTTGTCCCTTACAAGATGCAATGAGGTAGGTATCTTGAGAAAGGAATTATCCTTGAGTACAGTACACTGACGTTCACGAAATCGACCTCCGTCTAGCAGACCAGGAAATGATATATAATGCCTAGAACCGAATCTGAGCATATTGGAATTTGCAAACGTGACCAGATATTTCTGTGTACGGTATCGGTACGGCATGTTTGCTAATAATTATGATGTTATCGTTTAGCCAGTGTACCTACCTATTTGGCCGTTGGTAAAAATCGTCTTGCATTGACGCGAGAATATTTTTAATGGGCGTAGGGGCTATTCTCCTCCTACACTTGATGATAAGGTAAGCTGATTGCTCCTTGATGGTGTGGGGGAAGAGTCGAATAATACCACCCAAGTTGAGTATTAAAATTAGTCTAATTTATTGAATGAAAATGATATTGATGGCCGCGCGTAAACGGCTGAGTCAACATCTACCTGGTTTACTTTAAATATACGATATAAAATGTACGATAGTTCTTACAATGGGCATGTTACTATTCTTGTACGCCAACTGTTTCTTGCCCAAAATCCTAACTAATTATAATCGTGGGTTGACTTCTATACTAAGATTTCACGCCTCAACAACTAAATCGATTATCATAAAATTTTGCATACACATTGTCTAGGATACCGAGAAGGACATAGGCTACATGTCCTTTCGAAAAAATACTGTTACCGAGAGATCGATATTAACACGAGTGGAGTCGCGGGCGATAACTGGTAGAGATCATAATAATCCGTTAAAGGAACGGGACTTATTTTAATAAGGCGTTGCTTAAATTTAATAATAACCAGCTATTGCTGCAAAGCAAATGAGATTTGAAAAAAAAGGTAATATATTTGCGTAAATCACTTGATTTGAGCAAAATAAATATAATAACTTCTTTTCATTGTAACAATACGTTCCAAAGCGACATTGTTTTTTTTAAATTCAGTACCTAGCTTTTCCTAACAAAATTCGTTTTCTCACAGAGTAAAATATTAGTTTTAGTATTCAATCGACATACTAATGAAATTTCCATGAAAATAAGAATATATGTTATCTAATAGAAATCTTATAGCGGGCACTACGTCTAACTAAATCATACGGTATCAGTTTCTGGGGCAGCCATTCGTCTTAGGCCCACATTTACATATAAAACATTCCAATATATCAATTCGACCATGAATGCAATTTGTGAATGGTGCCTATAAATAACTATTTCCCGTTTGACGCATGGCGACCCTTCGGTTAAGCGGGCAACACTGCTCTGTTTTCCCGCCATTATTTGACAGATGCGTTCGGAATTTGAGAGTCGGAAGGATTTTTCAAGCGGCCCGCTCAAATCAAGCGCGAAATTCAATTGTACGCTCATAAATTTTGTCGCTTTGAAAAATGTTTCAGTTTATCCTTTTCCGGTTTTATGGCGTGACAAATATCACAAGTACTTTATAAATCCTGGTTTCCATTAGTTTAGTTTTTACATACCTAATGGTTCACCCAAGATTTGTTTTATTAGGTAAAATGGGTGCGGTGTAAATAATACAGCCAATGGGTCACAATAGTGTAATATTCTTTGTCACCACCCGAACTGCCTCCGTGATCCAGTGGTTAAAGCGTTTGCCTGTAGACCCGGCGGTCATGGGTTTAGTTGTTTCCAGTTTGGGTAGGACATTGCAGGCTTGAATCACCTGATTGTCTGATAATAAAGATGATTCCGTGCTTCGGAAGGCACGTTAAGCCGTTGGTCCCGGCTGCCATCTGGTAGTCGTTAAAGGAACCACGTCAGAGGCCGAGAGGTGGTTCCGAAGAACTCTGACACCAGGGTGTGCATGGTCCATTGACCGTGACACCTACTTGAAATTATGACCCGATATCTAGTCAGATATAATGATTGTTCATGCACCATGTTAGGCCTGTATCACTTTCCGTGTGGTATCGAAAACATAACCACGCGCGGAGACCACTGCGAAGCGGTAAAACCGGGCAAATATAGTAGGAACGACATGTGTTCACCGATTTCATCGAATTCTTCTTGCAGTGAATTCTGTAGGTATCTAAACGAAAAGGTGCTGCATTCTGACGGGAGCTAATTACACTGTATTTTGAATACCTTTGCAGCGTACGACTTCTGTATGTTACGTATGCTCGATAAAAGATATTTGATGTTGGTCAAGGGTAAAATGTACCACCTGCTTCTCTTCTCGCGGAGAGCGTAGAAGCCGATCAAAGACAAAAATCCAAGCGACTATGACAAGAGACAATGCTACCACCATCCACACGCTTAAGTTGTCTCTGTGGTCTGATTATCATCGGCTCTGTCTAGCCCGTAAGGGATTATAAATGATAAGAATCATATGCGTTTGTGTGGTTTCTTTCTCCATGTAAGTACTTAGTATTTTTTTCCTCTTTGAATCTTCCAGCTTCGATGACGACCTAAAAGTCACACAAACTCAGAACTCGCTACGTGGACTTAGATGCCAATTAACGTTTCATAAATGTTTACATACAGGTAAGGCTATTTAACTATTTTTGCAATGATTATTTCAAATTGTTATTGAAAAGTGTTCATATAGACTCCATAATCAATTGTTACATTTATTTCTAGATGTCATCAATTGACTAAGTACTTAGATTTAACCAAAATGGGCAATATATTTGCCTAATTCAGCTATAAAAACGTATCCCCACACATCTTAAGCTGAGCCAATGCGTCTTCAGCCTCGGCAGCGGCCATAGCATCAAACATTCAGCTTAATGTGCTACCTGGATGTATGGCGAGCCAAACCTGATGTATCGCCAATCTGCTGATTGAGCCAGAAGGGATGTGTCGTGGTACATTCTATTACGTCGGTATATGTATTGCTTTAATAATACTAGCTTTCGCCCGCGGCTACGCCCCCGTCAATGTCGATCTCTCGGGAACAGAACTTTTTCCCGGGATAAAAGGTAGCCTTTGTCCTTCTCCGTACCCCAGATAACGTATGCAAAATTTCATGATGATCGGTTCAGTAGTTACAACGTGAAAGCGTAACAAACAAACTCACTTTCGTATTTATAATATTACTTAGTAAGGACTAGCGGCCCACCTCGGCTTCGCTCTTAGTACGAAGCCGAGGTGGGCCGCTATACAAAAGTATTTATTTAGCCCATGTTCATCAGGGATAATGTAGGAATCTAATGATGAAATAATTTTTCAAATCGTTTCGGAGCCTATTTAATGCAAAGAAACAAACAAGCAAATCTCTTCTCTCTATAAGTGTAGACATATTCATTAGTTTCGACGACCTCTGGCTCAGCGGTACTACAATTGCCTTTGAATCTGGATAAGTTGTCAGACCCAAGACCTATTATTTTAGTTATTTACATACATACGTATTATCACGTCTTTATCCCTTACGGGGTAGACAGAGTCGAAGGCCACGTTTAGTGTGTTGGTGGGCGTAAAGGTGGAAAACGGAATCAAAATAGTGATAGGTTGCTAGTCGCATCGCTTATTGTCATGATTCTTTAGATTTTCGCCCATTCCCTTGACTTTAATTATTTGGATTTCCAAATGTCGGCGAATGATTAAGGAATTTAAAATAGTAAGAAATACGAGCTGTATAGCAGCGATTCCTCAGAACTAACTAACTGAGAGATTTTTTAGGACTGTAGGTAAGTTTTTCTTTATGGCCAGCATAGACCAGCATATCTACTCGTATGAGCGAAGCAGAATGGGAGGGAAGTTTAACAGTAAATATTTTGGATAAATATCAAATTTTGTAGGATGAAGGATGATTAAATCTAAATTTAAATACTAGTTTAACACATGTCAATCACATGTGAAAATTACAATTGTTTTACTATTGTGTCTCGTTAATGGGGGTTACCCTAGGGTTACCTAAACATATTTGGGCTCTACGAATAAGTTTCGTTAGGAGACAGATCGAGATGGAGAGTCTTTGTGGACGCCCTCTGCCCCAGATAGGGGACATATGACTATAAGTCAAGTAAGTCAATTGAATAAATAAATAAATATATACGGACAAATCACACAGATTGAGTTAGCTCCAAAGTAAGTTCGAGTCTTGTGTTATGGGATACTAACTCAACGATACTATATTTTATAACAAATACATATATAGATAAACATCCAAGACCCAGGCCAATCTGAAAAAGATTATTTTCCATCTTGCGTGACCGGGGTTCGAACCCGGGGCCCTCGTGTCGCAGGCTGGCATGTTAACCACTGCGCCACGGAGCTCGCCATATAAGTTTCGTAGTGTGGGCTATCAATATTTTTATATGAAAAAAAAAGAAACAAAGTAAAATAACTGGCAGGCAGGTTGTTTATACTATAAGATAGAGAAAAGTGGTCACAGAAACCAAATGTTTAGTACAAAAATGATCAGAGCGTGAACCGTTTTTGCTTTTATATTATGAAAAACAGCAATTTCTTCACAGTTTCCACACACAGTATCGAACAATCATTTAATACTCATGATCTGAACTTTCGATTCTGTTAAAAAACACCCTACGAACATTTTTTTTCGAAGTGATCAATGTTCCGTTCTCAGGCAATAGAATGGCGTATTTGAAATTTAATTTTCTCAGAGTTCATTTCACAAATTTATATAGGTATCTATGTCTTAGGTATAGTTAAAAAATTTGTCCCTAACTGTCTCAATGCAAGGAGGCACCCTGTATATTTTTTCTTGATAAAAGCAAAATTTATGACAATGAGAGTGAGAAATATTTTTACAGATATTTTATATATATATATATATATATATTACAAATATTTCTCTAGTTTCAGTAAGGTTTCAGTTTAATTAGCTGGCTCTGAGGTATATTTGATTGTTACCGCAGAGGATAAAAAGAGTTACTTTGTATTGTACAATACTCATGAACCAGATTTATGGGTCGTTAATACTTACTTTCTAATTTGTTTTTCTTGTGTAAAAAAAGACCAAAGCTGAAGCTAGAAGCGATTTGGCAGATACTTTCCTAATCAAAAAGCACCCTCTAAGAAAATAAACAGCCTATTAATGGTAAAACAAATGTAAAAGTTAATTTACAAGCGAATCGACACGGTGGCAGTAAAACTGCGTAATAAGCGTTGGCGGAGTTACCCGCGGGAATTAGCAGTAAAAACTTTTTTACAATCGTTCTGAGGTGGATACGTTATTATTATTTCGCCGTTTTTGACGTGATAAAGCCTTATAAATCGATGAACACCGGCTGCACGCACGAAAAATGTCACGTGTCGAAGCAGCAGCAGCAGCAGTAGGTAGCATCTATCATGCATCCCCTCGCCGTTAGCACGTAAAATTATCGTCCATAAACCGACTTTACAGAAAACCTTTTGGGGTATTTCATGCCTAGCAGCCCTTTTCGGCTTCTCTCAGGCATATATTATAGTTATGAAACCCCCCTGAAAATTCTCTACAAGTTAGTGAAAACAACGTAGAAATTGCCCCGGTAATTTTAAAGATTAGCCAGGTGACTTTAATCTGGCTAATCTTTAAAATTACTGCTCACTTTAAACAACATTTTTTTAAGTTAGTGTTTGTTCTCGTTTTGCTCTGTAATTCGTTTTAAAAATAGTGTTGTATGCTTGTATTTAGGTACCATTACCAGTGACTTCTGAATTTTTTCCCACATTAATAGTAGATCCACGAAGTTGTTTTGTACCAGTAGCTAAATTTGATGGATATTTGTCATATTGATTGTCTAATCTCAAAATTAACATCCCTTCTTCATTTATTCTCAAGTTGGTTAACAATTAACATACCGGACGTAGGGAATTTTCAAGACTTTTTAACCCATCAAGCTCGAGAATCGCAGACACAATGGATTTTCTATTGTAACGTGGCCCGATTGGTCCGCTTGATGGTTGAGAGGTCAAATAAATAAATATATAGGGACAAATCTCACAAATTGAGCTAGCCCCACAGGTGCTACGGAATACTGTTAGTTATCATTACCGTGCCCACAGTAAGTTGTGAACTTGTGTCGTAGGATACTAACTCGACGAAATAGAGAAGCCCTCTGTGTGTATTACATCATCATCATCTTCATATCAGCCGCAAGAAGTCCACTGCTGGCCATAGGCCTCCCCCAAGGATTTCCAATACGACCGGTTGGAAGCGGCCTGCATCCAGCGTCTTCCTGCGACCTTACTCAGGTCATCCGACCATCTGGTTGGTGGATGTCCGACGCTGCGCTTGCCGATACGTGGTCGCCATTCGAGAACCTTTCTGCCCCATCGGCCATCGGTTCTACGCGCTATGTGTATTACATATAAGCATAGATTAAAAAAATGGCGTTTCATATAAGTATCATTCTATTGCATCAGCCATCATTTTATTATTTCAGCCGTAAGAAGTCCACTGCTGGACAAAGGTCTCCAAACGATTATTCATTCCATGAAAGGATATTACCACTCATCACGCAAGCGGGTTGGTGAATGCAGTTTCTTTGGCTTCTTGTGCTTTGGAAGCATTTTTAAGTTGAGAAAGAATAGGAATTTGTTGGATCTGGAAAGGGAAGGAAGTTATTGGGATACTACTCACTTGGATAAATGGATAAAAGCAAGTAGCAGCTTGAAGCTGGGCGCGTGCCCGATGCCATACCTACAACCACCGGTCAAGAAGTTGAGGAAGACACCCCTAACCTCTATTTAGTATATTATGAGCGTATATGGTTATGGAAATAATGGAGGGTTCAGTCTTTGTTTAGCAAATCGGTAGATACTTTAGTTCGACCACTAAAGCTTGTAACAGTATGATCACCTACCAGTACTATTTTCGTAGACACACGCATGGAGTATTTTATCGTCGTCTGCCCCCGGCCCTCACCCCGGGCAATAATTCTCAGCCCTCATTTGCATTTCTTTATTGGATAGAGGCGGAATCGAGAAAAATTCGCGCTTTAATTATGAATGGTATGTATGTATTTATGTTTATTTCGTTCGTTTAGGAATTTCCTCGTAATGAAAGAATCTTGGGCATTAAATTAAGAAAATAGAATTTATTTTTGTTTTCTCTGTTATTTACGTGTTGTTATCAAGATAGAATAACTTTCGATAGAATGGTTCGCAATTGTACCTAGGTACGGTCGTCTGTAAACGTCCATAGAAGTTGCGTAAAAAGCCGGTGTAGCTACGGATACTAATTAAAATAACAGCAATTTCAACTTAATACATGTAGGATAAGGTTCATAATATTGTTAAATAGATGTACCTCCCTAATCAGTGCAATCGATTTTCACCTTAAAGGAGGTATTATACCATTCTCAATATCGAATCCGATGGGAGGGACGCCGCTATACGTTAGACACGATACGAGATATCTCCAATCGTATCGCACGTATATCGGCGTCCCTCTCATCACTGACTGAATGGTTTAATAGGCGCTTAAGGCTATGTATGACTTTTGCAGGTGACCTTACGGAATTATTCGGAGCATTCAATACAGTTGCAGTAATTTTCATCATACTCTGCTAGACAAAGGCCGCTTCCAAGGTGTCTTTATTCCATGGGAGGATATTGCCATAGTCACCATGCTTGGCAGGCGGGTTAGCGACCACAGTTTCTTTGGCTTTATGACTTGCCGACGCTGCTGCCATGGTTGCTATAAGCCATACAATCGCAGTACTTAACCTACGTGATAACTATTTTATTATGTGTAGACAGAGTCTTATCTTGCAAAGTGTATACTACACTAAGTCTTTTGCAATCTGCGCGAGTGGATGAGCAGGTGACACATTCTGTCTTCTTTTATTCGCTTCAAGATCATTTATAATCTCATACGTATTAACTAGCTGTTGCCTGCAGTTCCGCTCGCGTTCATGTCTATCCCGCGGGACGAAAGGTTGCCTATATTATCCTGGTAATAATGTGCAAATTTTCGTCAAATCTGTTCAGCCGTTTTGGCGTGATTAAGTAGTAGTGGTTTTTTTTTCCTCGTACAGTAGGATTGTTGAATGGACTCCCTCCCGAGGCTTCCCCGTGTGCTATAAATTGAGGTCCTTCAAAAGGCGTGTTAACAGGTATCTTAGGAGTCGGCAATGCATCAGCACCTCCTCTGGTGTTGCAGATGTCCGACGGTGACCACTTTCCATCAGGTGGCTCGCCTGCTCGTTTGCCGTCAAATTTACATAAAAACGCGAACGCTCTTCCACTAAGCTCCATCCCCGCAGGTTAAGTAACTAATAAATTACGTTGATTTGGAAAACTGTTTTGATAAAAATAAAAGAACAGTGCCGTGCCAAGCAACATTTTTACAAATGTGCAAAAAGTTGGAGATGCCGGGGATCGAACCCGGGGCCTTTCACATGCAAAGCGAACGCTCTACCACTGAGCTACATCCCCCGATAACATGCGATCAAATGATATGAAACACCTTTCATGAAGGAACAAAACAATAGCAGTAATTATGTTTTAATAAATTGATGTTTAAATAGCTGTGCAAATATTCGGTATCGTTATCGTCGGATAAGAAGAAAAGTGAATTACTATGTTGCAAGATTATCTATATCATATACGTACTATACAAAGACATAAATTATTTCTCCAATATATGGTAAACTTAAAAACAAATGTTTATGTAGTGCATAAATATAGATATCTACAATTACATAAAGAATACAATTAAATGAAATTAACAACAATAACTTTTTGGAATATGTACATACATACATAGTATCACGTCTTTTTCCCTTTTGGGGTAGAGAGAACCTAGAGCATGTTGGAGGGCGTGTAAATGAAAAACGGAATCAAATTAGTGATGATTTGCAAGCCGCATCGCCTATTGTCATGATTCCGCAGATTTTAGCCCAATCCCTTGATCGGCTTTTACGATTTATACGACGCGGGAAGAGAAACAGCTGGCACATGCTACGTTTTTTTTTTAGCAAGCAAGATTATCTTCGTCATAACGTACAAAGATATAAACTAAAACTATAACTAAAACTAAAACTGATCTGTCATATTTAAAAGATAAATGTTTATGTGGTGCATAAGTATAAATAAAATAACATAAGAATACAATTGAATGAAATTTACAACAAAAACTTTTTAGAATATGCCACCAAAATGATTTCCCCTTAGCTGTGTTGAGAAATGTTTAGTATGACACTGCGTCACGTGTTTTTTTTTTATAAAAGTTTAATTAAGAAATGCAAAAAGTGATATTACGAATATTCATTTGTAGGAACTAAAACTTATAAGTATATAATTAAGAAATTGTGAATAGCATAGTTCAAGTGCTTGAAGTAGTTTGATCATTATGTAAAAACTTCTTGAAATTTTGCCTAAATGAGTAAATGGATTTTAAATTCTTATTGTGGGTGGCAACTGGCAAGTCATTCCAGCATTTCGGGGCAGCATAACTCCGCTAGAATCTTCATATTGTATTACATTCGCCATCAAAGGCAGGTATTTTATTTTTGCAGTTTGAATATTTTTTCGTCATGTTATTTCATACTTTGTTCTAAGTTAATTTATAATAATTATTTAAAATTTTGATGAACAACAGATTATACAAAAAAGGTTGTTTACATAAGAAACAGAAAATTTTGTCGAAAAGATTTTGATAAAGTACCTATATAATTTTTTTTTGTAAATTATTGTACAGAAAAGAATTTTAATACTGACATAGATGGCGTTTTAAAATGCTATTATGAAATGAAAATTTTATTGTCTTGAATCTCAATATGAAGTCTTGTAAGATAGATTTATAGTTTAATCGCCAGCAATTAATTCATAATAAACAGTCCATTAAATCATCTCTGTGAGGGAGGGGTGTGGGTGATGGCATTCCTGCTTCACCATAAAAATATTCTCACGACCAAATGACGGCTTAACCCTGTTATATATTATGTCTATGGGTGCTTTCAGTTCTGTTTTGCGATTTTAAAAAATGTTAGCTATCTGTGCTTCGAAGGCATCCTTAGCCGTTGAGCGTGGCTATTGCAAGATGACGATAGATTCCGTAGTACATGGAAGCCGTAAATTTTAACACTACACTAACTTTTACAATACAATGAAAGCGAAAATAAACTTTTGATATTCTTAAATCTTTAGTCGCTATCTAGGTACTATCCAGGTGGCTATATATATATAGAATGATGATTCTTGCCATCACTCTTAGCGAGTTGATTCTAATTGACATTTGTGTTGACCAACCGGCGTTGCTTTAGTGTACGCATAATATACTAATACATCGTGGCTTTCGTATTGACTATTATATGTAAAACGTAATGTATTTTGCAGTATTATCAAAACGTTGTACCTACACTAAGTTAGCAAATAGGCCGGCAGTACTCTGCTAGTGCCATAGACATCACTTAATAGGCAAAGAAAAAAATTTGTAGCCGACATATCCTTACTTCCTTATCCTTATCCTATCCTTATCCTTATCCTTATCCTTATCCTTATCCTTATCCTTATCCTTATCCTTATCCTTATCCTTATCCTTATCCTTATCCTTATCCTTATCCTTATCCTTATCCTTATCCTTATCCTTATCCTTATCCTTATCCTTATCCTTATCCTTATCCTTATCCTTATCCTTATCCTTATCCTTATCCTTATCCTTATCCTTATCCTTATCCTTATCCTTATCCTTATCCTTATCCTTATCCTTATCCTTATCCTTATCCTTATCCTTATCCTTATCCTTATCCTTATCCTTATCCTTATCCTTATCCTTATCCTTATCCTTATCCTTATCCTTATCCTTATCCTTATCCTTATCCTTATCCTTATCCTTACTTCCTTACTTCCTTACTAATAATATTATAAATGCGAAAGTGAGTTTGTTTGTTTGTTTATTTGTTTGTTTGTTACGCTTTCACGCCGTAACTACTGAACCGATCATCATGAAATTTTGCATACAAGTTCTCTTGAGTATGGAGAAGGACCTTTTATCCTGGGAAAAAGTACTATTCCCGAGGGATCGACATTAACGCGGGCGGAGCCGCGGGCGAAAGCTAGTTATAAATAATTTAAACGAATTGATTAGCGATAAATGTTGGTGTAATTCATTTCGTGGATTTCGACGGAGACTGGCGACAATTACCACGAATCCACTGGCTTGATCATATACAATACAGTAAGGCGAGCAAACACCAGCCCGCTAAGTAAATCTCACTACAGCCGCACCATAACACTTTATTTTAGTTATTCCACACATTTTTCATAAACATGGGCATTTATAACACCAAATTACACCGACTTCACATTATAAACTCCACTAGAAACAATTAGCAAAATAATCTAAAACAAAAACCGTGCAGTCCGTAGAAATTCCCGCCAAGAACTCCATTTTGATGATTGTGGCACAAGGGCCTAACTTACTTTTTGGTGAGGGCAATATTTTGAATCCAGAGCGGAACGAAGGAGTCTAGCATACTCGTAGAAGCATAGGATTCTAAAGTGGACTCCTGAGTGAATATAGGGATTCAGAGTATGTTCCTCGAAGTAAAAGTAATATGTTAGTCCCTAAATGACACATACTATGAAAAAAAAAAACACAATATTTGTGTTTTCATTTCCAAGGGACAAAAAAAGTTTGAATTGTGAATTAAGACAACTGTTTGGTCCCTCGGGAAAGAACGTATTTTAGACTCTGTATACGGGCCACCGCGCTTTTGTTTTTTGAATAGGTAGATGAGATGAAAAACCTTTTTCATTGCAGTTCAACGAAAACATCGTGATGTACTGATCGTGAGGTAATATTCTCATGAAGGCCTATACGAGGTTTCATGATCGTTGTTACGCGAGTCACGTGCCCAGGTAAATGTGGGGGGTGGGTTATTTTTTATTTCATTACCACCCCCGCCCTAAGTAGGTGATAGTGCCCCCTCATGCGGAGAAGCGATCGAACAGTTTGGACGCCGGACAGACGGGAAAATGTCTTTAAAATGTTTTATAAATAAATTTAAAGTGCACCTCATGTTTCGAATAATCGAGTATGTATTTAATTCTACAATACCCGGAAGAGACATTTATCTAGCTATGAAATAAAAATAAATAAAAGTTTTGTTTTTTATTTAGGCGATTATGATCAATTGTGTTAGTAAACAATATTACTATATATACTAAAAAAAAGCGATGTAATTATAAGCATAATTTTTTGGCTTTTCCAATAATTATGTCACGAAAAACAATAACAAATGTCACTTCAGAACGAGAGTAGTGTGATATTAGTGCTAGCGGTACACCAAAAAAAAGCTGCAAGTGGTTTTAAAAGTATGAAAATCGGAACGATTGATCTTTAAGCCATACGAATCAATTTGACCCGTTGCACGAAAGAAAAACAGAAGAGGAGTTATAGTTATGACGTCATCTTTTTTGAATAGGAAATAAAAATATTCTGCAACCTATCGTGTGTGGTATCTAATGAAAGGGCTTACTAGCCGACTCAAAAAAATATATCTGTGATTTGAATCTGTGTAGGTGTGTGGTTAGGTATCAAAGTTAAAAATACGAAATAATTGTGTCATTCCTTATTACTTTACTAATATTATAAATGCGAAAGTGAGTTTGTTTGTTTGTTACGCTTTCACGCCGTAACTACTGAACCGATCATCATGAAATTTTGCATACAAGTTCTCTGGAGTGCGAAGAAGGCTACCTTTTATCCCGGGAAAAAGTACTATTCCCGAGGGATCGACATTGACGCGGGCGGAGCCGCAGGCGAAAGCTAGTAAATAATAAAAGCACTGCCATTGCCACGGCATTGTCTCACCGCTCTCCGAACTTTGGAAAATACACTGCCGTGTGTACCTTTGCAGGCGAGGGTGCGCTTGTTCGTGGACGTGACTCGCATTCGGATGCGCGTGCAACGCACGGATGTGCGGATCTGAGGAAGTTGGGTGTGTGGTTGTTTTTGTTTATTATATGTATCCAAGTTTTAAACACGAAAAAGTTGTTAAAAATTAATAAAAACCATTGGCACGACATCACCTCATCGCTCTCTGATCTTTAGAAAGCACACAAACGTGTGTGTACCTCTGCAGGCGAGGGCGCGCTTGTTCGCGGACGTGACTCGCATTCGGATTCGCGTGCAACGCACGGATGTGCGGATCTGAGGAAGTTGGGTGTGTGGTTATGTTTTTGTTAATTAGGTATCTCAGATAAAAATACGAAATAATCCTTACTAATATTATAAATGCGAAAGTGAGTTTGTTTGTTTGTTTATTTGTTTGTTTGTTTGTTTGTTACGCTTTCACGCCGTAACTACTGAACCGATCATCATGAAATTTTGCATACAAGTTCTCTGGAGTACGGAGAAGGACATAGGCTACCTTTTATCCCGGGAAAAAGTACTATTCCCGAGGGATCGACATTGACGCGGGCGAAAGCTAGTAATTGTTATAAAATAATAAAGACCATTGCCACGACACCATCTTACTACTCTCCGAACTTTGGAAAATACACTGCCGTGTGTACCTCTGCAGGCGAAGGTACGCACGTTTACGGACGTGACTCGCATTCGGATTCGCGTGCAACGTACGGATCTAAGGAAGTTGGGTGTGAGGTGTAATGAGAATTCTTCGATGTTGCTAATGTTTTGTTTGTAAAAGTAAAAAAAATGTATGCCGTCCAGTTGGTATTTAAGGCGATGTTTATTGGTGAATTCTCAGCGAATCTGTATCAGATTTTGGTTTTGTTTACATTTTAAATCGAGGTAAACAGATGCTGTCATAAAAGTGTACCCTAGGCTATGATGTACCACAGCTGAGAATGAAGCGGGAAAGTCAGGTGAGGAGAAGTTGAGATAAAGTATTTATCGACGAAAAATGATTTGACTAAAATCTACGTGGAATTTTGCAGTTTGCAATTTCCTTGTAAATTCCTGAAAATTCACGTAGATATTAGCATAAAATCCTTGGCATATTCAAATTAAAAGCGGCGTACATCTATTTCGGCAATATCGGCGGCGCCCACGTACCAGGCACGTGCCTCGAATGCCGCCCGCCCTGTGCCCTGCTGGGCGGATAATTAGCAACAACTTTGAAGTGTTGACGTGATGTTTGGATTGTGTAATGCTCACATACCTATTTCATTATTCGGGATTCCAAAGTAAAGTATAATCTAGTAGTTTCATGATGTAAGTAAAGGAAGAGATGATCAAATATGTAATGATACAAGTGTGGTACTTATACGTAATGAACATTAGACATTGTAATTTGTAACTATATAATATTTCAATACCTAATGTTAAATAAGGGTTAATCAAAATCAAAAAATATTTATTTGCCTTAAACACGGTACATAATTATCATGGTAAGTACAAGCCTATCTATATTCATAGCATGCAAATTTTCTTATTATTCAATATAAGACACGCTCACTGTTGCAATTTATTAATGAAAAATAAGTAAAAGCATGTCAAAAAATTAAAGTTAAAACTCAACTAGTGATCGACATTAAACCTCACCCTACTATCTTTTTAGTATCAGATTCTGACAACAAGTTTAAAGAAGACTCGATTTGGATTCACCCTGAAGTTGACCTTCGGATGGAATTGCAGTTCAGTTCAGTTGCTGACTTTTGACGTGAGTAACCCGTATGTGTTGAATAGTAAAAGAAAAACTATTTTTACTCGTAACTTTTTAGTGTTAAGATAACTCTTCGATATTTGGCTGTCGATAATAGATCACATGGCATTATTTGGCGTAGGTGTTCAAATGAACAAATGCTTATGCTTATGAAAAGTTTATTGTTTATGAAGATATACTGCCTATCATGAGATTATGGGACAATATATCCCGGTTTAAATTGATGATAATCCTCGAATTTTCTTTGTTGTTGGTTTGACAGCTGAACAAGTACAATCACCGGCGCCTGTCTTTTGGTTGTTATCGTTGATTTTTGTTACTATTTCACGATAACTTGGTCCTTTCACGACCTATTACATAATAAATATTAGATTTACTACACAAAAATGTAAATAGTTAAATATTTTATTCATCGTGAGATATTTTAAATACCATTTGGTGAACGTTAATTTAATATTGTTGACGTCAATAACTTAGTTAAAGCTAAGTTTAAGCCGCTTCCAAGGCGGAGTGCAGAAGAAGCGGCAACAAACTGCACAGCGCATTTTCTCCAAATGACATCAACTTACAATCTATTACGACATACTTAGAACTAAATGTGTGGACTTGAGCTTACATTATCATGTCATAAAATAAAATTCAATTTGTAGTATGAAAGAATAGTAATGAAATAAGAAATTTAAATTTTTTATTAAATGTCGAAACACAAAATTTAATGTAAAAACAAAACCACTAAAGTTATTTATATTCCTGAACAGATGATTTGAAACGTCTACCCGGATGCGTTCCGTTTCACATCATAGAGAAACAATGGGGTCTTATAACCAGAAACATAAATATTTCAAAGTTTCTTGATCTTATTTGCTCCTCCCAGCTATTAAAACTTGTCAATTAACCAGTAGTTTAATCGTAAAAGTACCTGAAGATACCCAGCCGGTCGTAAACTCGTAACCCGGGCAGTCACGCGCGGGCATCGATCCGGCAGCATTCCGGGCAATGCAGACGTGACCGGCCGGCTCAGCTTTAGTACTTTTAACTCGATAAATTTAGGTTCAGATGCTGCCGTTAAAATATTGTCATGGAGTTTATAGGTAGCTACTTCCTGTACTAGTTTTGTTTGGCTTCTTGTTCCATAGGAATCATTTTAAAGCTGGGGAAGGATAGGAATTTGTTGGATTTGGAAAGGGAAGGAAGGTATTGGGATACTAGTTCCACTTACCCGGATAAATTCCCATTCAATATTATATATTATTGTGCTTTTACCCCTAAAAGCAAGTAGAACTACACACGGGATGCGCGCGTACCCCATGCCTTCAACCACCGGACAAGCAGTTAGGACGACACCCCTGAATGAGTCATCTAAGTACCATTGTTAAAACAAAACGTACTAAGTTGGGTGCACATGCTAGTTGTAGCTAAAATAAAGTGATACCTACCAACATTCTGTATTAAGTTAATACTTCTCCCCGCGACCTCATTCGCTTATTATAGCTTATATTACTTCACTGATAGATAATGTAGCTTTCTACATGCAGATTTTTTTAAAACGGTTCAACAGTACGTCGCGGCTGCGCAAAACCATGTAAAAAAATGAAAAGTTTTATTTCATAGTTAATTGTTGCATATTTATATTTTTATAAAAAAGTTAAGAAGGGGGGGTGGGGGACCTGCGATATTTAAATATAAATATTGTCATGTGAGAATTATTGTTTTAGACGTTAAATTTACAAACTTTTCGAAGAAAAATGGATTCGATATCATAACATATATAATATATTGCTTTTAAATTTCATATGTATCTGTTTCAAATTCCAACAAGTGGGTGATCTTGTGCCTGGACCGACGTAAATTTTACAAATACTTTTGATGTATTCTAATTAGTGTTTTGAAAACACGTCAATTTCCTTCTCAGACAATCAATCTAACTTCTTATTTTTTTATAATGTCGCCTGTATATCTGTTATTTTTTCAGAGCAGACTCACCTTAGAATAAACCGACAAAGTAGAATTGCACACGAAGGGTTCCGTACCACATTATTTAATTACAAAAAGTGCCCAAAAACGCGTTTGGCTATTATAATTAATAATTTTATTTGGTTTTTATTATTGATGTTATGTATCTATGGGGTGTTTATAATCATTCTGTAAAAATTTCAAGTCTTTTTTAGTTATTACGGTTCAAAAGATACAGCTCCGTGACAGACGGGCAACGGGGGCTTAGAAAAGGTTTCGTTTTTACCCTATTGGCACGGAACTCCAAAAATGACGAAATTTGTCTCTTTGTTAAAAAAGACTGTCACTCCAAAAACATAGTTATGTGTTGTGCAGTATTTGTTTAGCTTGAAACAGTTTTTGTTTTAGAATTATAACTATTACTAAAATATGTCGACTGACGTATCATACTTACGTAGGTACACGGTCACATTCGGCTACAAAATAACAATATTAATCTTTCTCCCCTAAGAATACTAGAATAACTGAAACATTAGTGCGACCAACAAATTGTTTTGTCTGAGGGGACACTGGCCAGTTTTTTGAGGGCAGATATTAAAAAGGCGACGGTAAGTACTTTACGATGATCGTGACGTGTGCTTGGACATTGCGGTTGGGCCACGAAATGTTAGAAAACGCAGATACGACCTTACCTACCGTGTGGTTTCCGACCTAGAATACGAACTATTTCTTGCTTTGAATGTTACAAAAGCTTATCCAAGGAAGGGATGGTGTAAGGCACGCAGCAGCAATGGGTATAAATGCAGCTGATAGACTATACTTTAAACTTTAAGAGACATTCAGATTTCTCTGGCATGTACACTAAAACACGATAATGTGTTTTGTAGGTAGCACTTAGGGAACTCATAGTTATTTTATTCGTTGCCGCTGATGTAGGTACTTCTAACGTATCACCTATGAAAGTAAATGTACTTAAATTGCAAAAGGGTTCTTTTGCAATTTAAGTATTTGGTAAATTAATATAATTCATACCTAATAAGGAAATAAATAATTATATAGGGACAAATCTCACAAATCGAGCTAGCCCACAGTAAGTTGTTAACTTGTGTCGTAGAGTACTAACTTAATGAGACCATATTTTATAATAGATACTTATACATAGATAAACATCCAAGACCCAGGTCAATCTGAAAAATATCGTTTTCCTTGTTCACCTGGCCGGGGATCGAACCCGGGAACCGTCGAGCTCGCCAAATGCATATTTTATAGATACGAATAATTACATAATGCGTATAGATGTCTTCATTTTATTATTTACAATATTGACTCTGTCCATACTATCTGAGGTTTGTCCTCAAGTTCTGTGGCCCCAACTAATAGTCAAGTCCTAGTGGGGAAGTAATGGCATAAAGACATTTGTGGTCGCATTCCGAGCCCCTCGTAAATCAAAACTAATCCGGATCTGCAGTCTGTCTGCGACGAGCGTTATGCGCTGAGCTGCAGAGATGGACACTTGATAGGAAGAAAGTCATAAAACAATGCAAAAAATTGCACGGTAAGGTTACGCTGGCGGATGAAAGTAAATTTCATTCAAATTTGGATACCTCTACCTTACGTACCTCTTTTTGAACGTCATATTATTATGTATCTATGTATATTTTATAATTGAAATTGCGTTGCGGAACGACCACTGCTGAGAAGAATACGCCGAAAGAAACTGATCTTACTATATATCTAGATATAACCTTCATAAAAATTCTATGTAGTCCTCTTAATAATCATACATATCTGAGCATAGAAGTTCTTCGTAAAAAAATTTATGTTCTGGTAAAAATCTTCCATCAAAACCAGGAGGGCTCCCGCTTTTATCGATTGAAAAATGCTTATAAGAATTAAAACAGGAAAAACAGAATATTAAAAACACGACAAAAAGAGTCAATAAAGGGGCATTTCATTTCGTTTGACGTTGATTTCAATAAATTCCACGGATCATCCCGTAAAAACTCGCAGTGGCCCGAAAATCCGGGATCCAGACAAAAATCCTATAAATAAACTGGGACAATAAGACGATCGACAATTGGCATCTTCGTCAAAGCCGCTTAATAAGTTTCTGCTTACTTCTCCATCATCACACACTTTTTGCATCCAACATATTGAATTTTGTTCAAAACCTACACCCAATACTTCATAATAAACCATATTTCTACTATACATAAGTCTCAATTTAAATTAACTTTTAAATCAGATGTTTCATTAATTTGTATGAACAAATTTCCAACTTTATGACAATTTAATTAAAGTTCATTTCAGCTTGGTAGAGGGCCACATCAAAGGTCTAAGAGACGAGTGGAGGAACAGCTTCTTACGTATAGTTCCGACTCACTTATTTTGTCCATACTAAGACAATGTATGCGATGAATTCGCAGTTCGATGTAAAAACGCGCGCGTAATGTGATTAGGGTTGGCAAAATATATTTATCATTCATCCTCTTATGAATAGAGCTAGGTTCTTGTCGAAGATTTTGTGCGAAAAGAAACGTATGTTGGCAGAAAAATTATGTGATTTGCCTTCTTAATTTCACACAATAAGTAAACAGTCATAACTATTTCCTTATCGAGGCGAGATAGTTTTTCGATATTCGATATTCTATCTTCTGGTTGCCAGGCATATTGAGTCAAACTCATCAATCTGCCCCATGTAAAATCAGTTTTGGATATTGGAAGGACAATGCGAAATAAAATTGTCGTGTGGTATCCGGCATTGCCGTGTGGTATCCGGCATTGCCGTGCGGTATCCGGCAGAGTAGAATAGGACCACTCCAAGTCTTCCCGTGGATGTCGTAAAAGGCGACTTAGGAAATACAAGCTAAACAAAGCTTATAAACATCTGTGATACCTCTCCAACCTGTCTGGCCAGCGTGGAGAGTGTAGGCCAAGTCCTCTGACTGCTCTGGCCAAGTATGGCTCTAGTAGTACAAAGAGGGTCGTGCTCCTGTAGTGGAGACTTAAAAAGACCTGATGATGATGATGATGAATGCGAAATAGAATTTCGTGTTAAAATTGGTAGATGTGAAATTATACCCTTAGGAAAGTATCAAATATGAAATTCCTGCCCTAGCTTTAAGGGGCCACAGCTTAGCCCATCAACACTAACAACTTTTCATAGGAGACCAATACAGGGTACTAAAAAAATTGTTATTCTCATACAAAAGTGTTCACGCACCTGGAGAATTTGTAAAAGAATGTGGAAATATTTTTCGTAATTCGTATTATCGGGCTTAGATGGTCCCTCAAGAATCAAGGAAAGGGGTTCTTGACATGTTGTATAAGATGGAGTAATTTGAAAATTTAGTAAAAAAAGTACTTTAAATTATGTAATATGATATGGTAAAAAATTCCACGCGGGTGTGGTTTGAACCAGCGATCTTAGGTCTCTGTACGACCTACTTTCTTAATTTAATAAGAGTATACGGCGTGTAAATGTACCCACGACGTTTCCTTAAAGGGGTGACTCAGCACTTTATGGCACACTTTTCCTATGGGACTAATGCTAGAATTAAAAAAAAAAGGCATTTCCATACAAAGAGTTCTGCCGCCCGCCTGATGAATGGGAATGTTGATTTTTTTGAGTTGCCTGCGTTGTTCCCAAAGGAAAAGTTGTTCATATTTATGGGCTGAGTCACCCCTTTAAGGGAACGTCGAGGGTCAATTTACACGCTGTATAAGAATAGCACTGTGAATACAAAAAAAAAAAAATACAGTAGCTTTTATCAATCAATCAATGCTTAGGTAAATATGAATTCTAACCTTTATTTAGACTAAAGAAATTCCTTCAAGCTGGTCTGGGAGAAAAAATACGTAAAATGTACTAGCTGCTTCTCTTTACACGCAGACCGCAGTTGCCGATCGAGGGAATGGGCGAAAATCTTAGAAATCATGTCAATATGCGATGCGGTTAGCAATCTTTCACTATTTTGATTCCTTTTCCACATTACGCACCCCCTGACCGCATATAGAGATATTTTGTCATTTTCTATAAAAGTAAATTGTTTGTTTTTTAAGACATTGGACGGCAAATGAGCACGGCTGCCCATAGACAACTGCAACACCCGGGGTGTGTCAAGAGTGCTGCGGGCCTTTTAAGAAAACATACGACTTGTTTTTTTGAAGATTCCAATGTCGTATCGATTCGTGAATACCGCCGCAGGAAGTTTATTCCACAGTTCGGTCGTACCGTACGTGTTCTTGTTGTTTGTATTGGCTAATATTGCCTGAAAATTTATTTTATTTTTTTATTATTTGCCCAATGCAAACGTCGTTTTGCCAGCCCTGCGCACTGTGAGACAGGTTTGCGCCGCGCGGATGGATTTAAGACTATTTTATACTATTCTGTCGTCTATTGACGCCTTATAAATCACGGAGCCACGCTTTGCTTGTCGTTGACAATTTAATGATATCTTTGTGAGCTGCATTGAATATTTAAAACAACTATTCTTAGCATTCAGTTTATTTTGTAAGTACAACAGGTTCATGGCTCACCTAAAAATGAAATGAATCTCATTATGTTGCGGTTTTTATACTTATTTATATATAGCGTAATTTTGAACCTCTGAGGTATACAAAGGGTGATTTTGAACCTGCTAGCTATATTGGAACCTCCTAGCATATACATAGTTTTATTTTGCAATCAACTTGTTTTTCTGTATTTTGTATTCTTTAATTCTGTATTTCATTCTATTAGGGATTATCATTCCCAGATTTCAATATAGCTGAGGTTCAAATCACGCTGTATAAAATCTCGGAATCAGAATTACAAGAAAAACGTATGTATTAGTTATGTATTATATGTATATTATAATATTTTATAGTTGATATTTATATATGAGTAAACACCTATGTTTTTGAATATTTAATAACGAAGTATTAAAATTTTATTCCTCCATCTGATTTATGGACACGCCAGTCTGCCTTTATTATTAAGCTCTCCTCTCTCGGGGCTATTGGAAGAAATTTCTTTAGGAATAAGTAGTACCCTTGTACTAATTCTCTGGATATTATATATTGTGTTTACTTTTTCTGTGTACATAAATAAATAAATAAAATAAATAAAAATGTAAAAAACAAAAAAAAATTGCTTTCTTGCCGTGTGGTTTCCGGCCTAGAATTGTCACTCCATCTCTTACCGTGGATGTCGTAGGAGGCGACCAAGGGAGAGCGCACTAACATCAAGTGCAACAATAACGTTCCCAAGGAGTCGAAAAGCGGACCCCGGACCTCCAAAGCATTACAGCTTAGGATGCGAGGGGGAATACGCTATGGTGAGAAGAAGACCATTTAAAGAGCTCTGCGGCCTAGTGGTCGTCGTGCCAAGCTGCCACACCAGAGTGCCCGGGTTCGATCCCCGGTCAGGTCATGATGATCTTTTGCAGATGGGCCTTGTTCTTGGATGTTCATCTATATATGTGTTTGTTATAAAATATAGTATCGTATTGAATACCATAACACAAGTCTCAAACTTACTTTGGGGCTAGCTCAATCTGTGTAAGTTGTCCATAAATATTTATTATTTCTTAACAAAATAACCGAGCTGGGTGAATTTCTATGAGAAGGCAATTTTATAGCATGGATAATTAGAAACTATCATCTTGGTTTGGCAAACCTCCATTGCTCAGGATAAAACCAACGCGCATGTAAAGAGAGTCTCTCGCTCTCGTCTCGTTCTCCCGGTTGCATCCTCATAATATGTCCGGTCCCGTCGGAATCCAGGCTCCACTATTATGATAGCATTCATGCTGTAATATGATTTGGCATGGTTTTTACGGCCACCCGCCTGCATGACGCCAACCCTCCTTCGGTTGCTTCAGAACTGCGGAAAAATATCTGGAAAAGTGACCAAGCATTTACCTGCGCTGGGAATCGAACCTGGTGCCACTGCTGTATCAGGCGCGTTAATCACTGCGCCACGGAGGCCGTCAGATGTAAATCTTAATTATTATAGATGTATGTACGGGATAAACTCTGAAACTACTGAACCGATTTTGATTAAACTATGTAACTATTTGTAATTTGATCCAAGTTTAAAGATAGTATAGTTTTTATCATATAGCGAAACAAACTTTGCCGGGACAGCAAGTAGAGTCATCATCATCAGGTCTTTTTAATCTCCACTGCAGGAGCATGACCCTCTCTGTAATACCGGAGCCATACTTGGCCAGGGCAGACAGAGGATTTGGCCTACACTCTCCTCGCTGGCCAGATGGGTTGGAGAGGTCTCATTGATGTTCATGAGCTTTGTTTAGCTTGTTTTTCCTAAGTCGCCTCTTACGACATCCATGGGAAGAGTTGGAGTGGTCCTATTCTACTCTGCCGGAAACCACACGCCTCAGCTAGCTAGCTAGTAGAGTAAAAGTATTAATTTAAAAAATGTTCAACGAAGAGCACAAATTTCTTTTTCTTCAAAACCCAACGACGTTTTTTTAAATCGTCAGTTTTTATCATTTATTCGGAATCGATAGCATTGTTTTCGAGTACCGTCCTTACAGGAAAACATAAACAATGCTGCCGTTAAGGTGTAAGGTGATAAATATTTTCATTGAATCCCCTTTTTGCCCATTTCCTCGGTTAACGGACGATGTCAAATGCAGTGTGTTAATGTTATGGCCAATTAAAGAAATGGCCCAAAAGATTGACCAGGATTTTTGGCCATGATATTATTTTTTTTTTGTGAAAAGCTTCTGACACTCAATTGGTAAGAGCATTGAAAAGTTTATTGAAGGTGGGATAATATTTGATTGTTATTGTAGTTATTTTTTTACTTAATAAGTACATACCAAATACATTAGGTTCTTAAAATGAATAATAATTAAAAATAGGACATCGAAATGATTTTGGAGTAGGAGTCTAAATAAATTCATGCTAAGTATTAATAAATATGTCTGGAAATATTGAAGCAAATGTATTTAAAGGACTTGTGTGTTTGTTTATTCGTGTGTGTAAGTGGCCAATACTGGTGCCATATTTTTCAAGCTGCTTAAAGGCATCTGACATAACTTAACGACTGCTATCAACGATGACAGTCGGGACCAACGGCTAAACGTGCCTTCGGACGCACGGAGTCTTTGAATCTTGTGGAGGAGCTCCAGATATTTTTAAGGCAATTGCCGTCACTCACCCCAGCGGGCCCGGCAATAAATGAGGGTTGCTGCGCTCCAAAGGCTTTTGCCATTGTTTCTCAGATTGGCCCTTCAGGCTTTGCATGCACGTATACGCGGCCCATCAGGCAATATGAGAGTTTGCTATCTCTCCAAGCCTTGCACACACAGGCAACGCCCAAAGCCGAGGTCCGTCCCTCCTGGGGGCCCTTTGGTGATGTTGTCTATATAGGCTGAGGGCACTCTGCCCTCGGCTTAAACGCCCGGTGAATCGATAACGAAAACAATAAGACTTGAAAAGTTTTCAGTAACTTCACAATTTTTCATATCTTTTGGTACCTAATATTTTTTAAAAAAGCTCGTGAGCTGTTTAGAAAAACATAAATAAAAAATTGAACTTAGGCACATAATTATTTTAAAACGTTTATCAAATCATTTCAGAAAATAACAATAATTATCTAGGTGCCTTTATCTATTAGAACTCCAGCACTAATGATATCACGATATATTTTGTTGGTCCTAGTAGATACCATCGAATATTTTTCGTTAAATTTAGACAAACAGTGGCAACGATGGTTCCACAGCGTTATTCACACCCGAGCGTCATAACCCGCCAAAATTCTTGCATATATTGACGACAAACCTACTCATTGTCCCACTTTTTGTCGCCACAAAGGGACCGGCGGCGCGCGAGCGATTCCAAGCCCCATCGATTTTGTATCGATAAAACGAAACTCACGATGTCATATACCAGTAATTGTATATAATTGGTATTTCTCAAGAACAATGACACGAAATTACTGTTTGAGTGAAATAATTATGGTGTTTTTTGCACTTCATCGAGTCTTTGTTGAGCCCGATACATTCGATTTTATTGTTCGTTTGTTAGTGCGCTCGAAATGTCAAGCTTTTTATTTTTAATTTAATTATAGTCTATGTTAATTATTCCTAACTTCAATAAAAGTATAGTTTTGCGTTGGACACTGTATGTGCCACCTTTTAGTCCTTATGTTTATTATCCTATTTTATTTACAAACAAACGTAGGTATGTTCATTTCTTTTAATTCTTCGATCTCATTTGTAAACGAGAACTTAGAAAATAAGTGCTATGTTAAGTTTTAAATACCTTATCATCAAATCAAATAAATAAGGATATAAATCAATGATTAAAATTACTAGGATCTATCTTAATACATCCTTATCCTTACTAATATTATAAACTAGCTTTCGCCCGCGGCTCCGCCCGCGTTAATGTCGATCCCTCGGGAATAGTACTTTTTCCCGGGATAAAAGGTAGCATATGTCCTTCTCCGTACTCCAGAGAACTTGTATGCAAAATTTCATGATGATCGGTTCAGTAGTTACGGCGTGAAAGCGTAACAAACAAACAAACAAATAAACAAACAAACAAACACACTTTTGCATCCTTACTAATTACTAATATTATAAATGCGAAAGTGAGTTTGTTTGTTTGTTTGTTTATTTGTTTGTTTGTTTGTTTGTTTGTTTGTTTGTTTGTTTGTTTGTTTGTTACGCTTTCACGCTGTAACTACTGAACCGATCATCATGAAATTTTGCATACAAGTTCTCTGGGGTACGGAGAAGGACATAGGCTACCTTTTATCCCGGGAAAAAGTACTATTCCCGAGGGATCGTCATCGACGCGGGCGGAGCCGCGGGCGAAAGCTAGTTTATAATATTAGTGAGGATGCGAAAGTGAGTTTGTTTGTTTGTTTGTTTGTTACGCTTTCACGCCGTAACTACTAAACCGATCATCATGAAATTTTGCATACAAGTTCTCTGGAGTACGGAGAAGGACATAGGCTACCTTTTATCCCGGGAAAAAGTACTGTTCCCGAGGGATCGACAAGGATGCGGGCGGAGCCGCGGGCGAAAGCTAGTGACATTATAAAACTGTACTGAGTAAATACTTCATAGGAATTTCTTTGAAAAAATAAACAATTCGATTGGAAACAAAACAGTCTATGAAACAAATGTAAATTAATAGGATATCTACCTTTTCATAAGAAGTGTGTAATGCTTAGCCCATTGTTAAACTACTATGTAGGGCATGTGAGGAATCGGAAGAGACAATGGCACACATTTTGTGTCTCTGTGACTCGTTGGCTGTTAAGCGTTTGGAACTCTTCGGATCTGCTAATCCTAGCTAGGCACTACAGACCCACCGTACCCCTGGCCATACCCCTGGTGATACGGTGGGTATTTTAAAGTAAAACGGTACCACTGACTACTGGCGATATTCTGAAGCTCATGCAGTCCTTCTTTAGAAATCACCATGTGGGTAAGTAAGGCATGGGGTAAGTACAAAATGACCTGAAGCTTAAATAAGCTTTTTTTTTTTTTATATTAAACGAGTTTACTCTTGACCATAATCTAGGCCAAAGGCAAAGATATGGTCTAGGATCGAGTTCACCCAGAAGAAGCCTATTCACTCTAACTTCTAGCTTCTGATTCTTAATTGGCCCCATTGGCCATTGTCATAAAATAATATTATCGGCTTGCGACCCTACATCATCTTTCGGAGAGGTCTACTTGTTTTTTCCCATCATTTATACATGATATCGATTTTTTCCATTTCTACAAGTCTATTACGTCAACCGTGAATCGCATGAAAGGCTAAACTACGAAATCTTTCAATCCAGAGCCGTGCTTTTTACCGCCTATGTTAAATCGCGATGTGGTTCTTTTTGCTGCAAGCGCTTTACGTCAACCCCCCACTAGCGCGCTCTTTTTACCCTTTATTTAAAGTATTAATGAATAAGAATAGTGTTTGAAAAAGAGCTGGCGTTTGATTTAGTACAGCGTTTAAGTAATACTTTACGAAGCTAGGGATAAAAGTGCGCTTGGTTTACTCAAAAAACTGCATCTGTTTTTGACGAGTAAGTTTTCTTTCTCGCCTTTAACTTAAGGTTCTATAAGTTTACACTAACTTGAAGTTGTTTTTTTAATGTTGCCTTATGTGTTTTCAGAAAAACTGAAGTTCTATTAATCTTATATTAGCAATTCTACGTAAAAACACACTCTGAATAGCCAAAAAATATATAAAAGTTGATGTTAAACTCGTCTTAACCTTTTCGGTGAATGTATAGAATTTATTATATAAGATTATTAGAACTGAAAAAGGAATTTATATCATAAATTCTATATTATAGTAGCAGGGGCTGGCTCGTCCAGGGAAGAACCACACTCTCACAGAAAATCGACGTTTTAGTATAAGCTTCTATGCTTCGTTCGGTAAGTGAGCGAGCCCTAGACCCACCCTTCCCCGCATTTCCTCTACCATGTCCTCTCCCCAGCTTCTTGAAAGGCCAGCAACGCTCTTGACACACCCTGGTGTTTCAGTTGTCCAAGGGCACCGGTGATCGCTTACCATCAGGAGACACGCTTGCTCGTTTGCCGACCTACATAATAAAAAAAAGCTTACACATACGGACGAAGAAGTAAGAAGTGCAAATAGGTATTCTGTTAACTTTTGTGCAGCATCGATTATCGATACAACAGTTTATATCGACTGAAATCGAAGTTCAATCGGAATCGATCACCGCCTTAATGGACGCCACCGACATCTGGCGGCATTGTCCGTAATTATATCGTAATTAATGCTAATTACCATCCGATATCTCATTGATGCACCGATTAAATCAATTAAACGATTGCCGAGAGTACTGGACATTGTTCTTGAAATTAATTACTCCGATTGTTTTAATAATGAATGATTTATTTATATTATTAGTTAACAGTTGTTGAAAAAAGCTCAAATATTTGTCATGTTTTTGGAAAATGCGCGAGAAAATACTGCTACCTAATCAATTTCATTCATGATTCCGCTTGCGTGCTCTTCTCTCCGCGACAATGCTTTTTCCAGTTTGAAAGGTACAATGTCCTTCTCTGGGCCTCAAACTGTCTCAATGCCAAATTTTATCTAAATGGGTTGCCGAAGCGTGAAGAGGTGACAGACCGACAGACATTTCAACTTCTATCCTATTTCTAGCAGGGTCCATATTCGAATGCATAAAATTAAATTGCACATATTAATGTTGCATAAATTTTTTGGAATTATCATCATTTCGCATAAAGATAATAACGAATAAATTTATTGGCATAACTTATTTTAGCACTATGAATTTTATCATAATAATATATTAGAATAGTAAATATTTGCATTAATTAATTTACTATAATGGCAACTAATCATAATTTTTTTTTGGCATTGAAACTTAAGACATAAATATTACAAAGCATAAAATGTACCAGGCAAAAATTAAACCAATATGGTACTTTCGAAAGATTATCGTAATTTTGTAGTAAGTACATACAAATATTGCATCTGATAATTACATTTTGTGTGTGTCTTGTGTGGATTATGTTGCGCGGCTTGGGGTGGCCCAAGGGCCACCCCGCCGCAACCTTAACCTATCTATAGCGCTTTGTCACAATACTTTTTTGTCGCAAAAATATATTAAACTTGTTACTTTTTGTGAGTAGGTGTATAAGTTGTGCGGCTTGGGGTGGCCCTTGGGCCACCCCAAGCCAAGCAACCTTAACCTATCTATAGCACTCGGTCACAATAGTTTTTTGTCGCAAAAATATATTAAACTTGTTACTTTTTGTGAGTAGGTGTATATGTTGTGCGGTTTGGGGTGGCCCAAGGGCCAACCCGCCGCAACCTTAACCTATCTATAGCGCTCTGTCACAATACTTTTTTGTCGCAAAAATATATTAAACTTGTTACTTTTTGTGAGTAGGTGTATATGTTGTGCGGCTTGGGGTGGCCCAAGGGCCACCCCGCCGCAACCTAAACCTATCTATAGCGCTCTGTCACAAGATTTTTATTTGTCTTTCTTTGTTTTTACAGCTGAAATAGCGGCTTGGTTCAGCAGGTACTATATTTTTTATTTATATTAAAATTAATAATAAAAATATGTTTTCTAAACTTTTAGTGTGTTTTTATTATTATGTGTAGGTCTTTTATACATTTAGTTTTTTATACTTTAAAATCTTTAGTCATGCAACAGTTATGCCCTTTCTTTTCTGATTATTTAAATTATGATAAAGGATATTGGACTAAATTAAAGTTATGCCTATGAAAACATTATGCCTTAAGAACACTTTGCTATGAATGTTTTATGCTTAAAAACTTTATGCCAAAACAGTTATGCCAAAATAAATTATAATTAAAAAAATTATGCTTTCGAAGAGGCACCCTTTCTAGCATATACGGTCCCATTGCAGGGCAAAGGCCTCCCTTTCATCATACTACTATTGCGATCGAAGGCTACTGAAGGCATATAGACTATGTTTTTGTGACAATAACTTTTCTTAGTTATTTTTGCCTTACATAAATAGTCGATTGCTAGATTATATTTAAGACCTACCGCTATTACAAAAATCTAACTTACGTTTTAATGGTCGTTACTTGTAAGTATTTTAATTGTTTTTTTATACGTTGTAAACATATTTAAGCGTCTAAGATAGCTCATGAGTTAAGAGCGTCACTTGCGCGTAAACATTAAATTTATCTAAGCAGAAAAGTTAACAGGCTTTTCTCAAAAAAGGTGGGATTTGATTGATTCAGATTTTGAATATTTATTTTTACTCCACTTCTTGTTATCATCAAAAATAATTCCAGTAATTTTAGGGTTGCGTACGACCGAGTAACGAAATGGAAACCTTATAGGATCACTCCTGTGTCTGTCTATTCGCCTGTAACAGCTGATTTGCTCCGAATCTACAGGACCAATTAAGATGAAATTTAGCACACTTATTTAATTTAACATCAATTCACCACTTTTATTTACTTTTACTTCTACATAAATATGCATTAGTCAGTTTTATACATCGCTAACTATTCACGAGTAATTTTAATCCTTCCATTCATCGAAAACAAAGGCAGATGTACACAGGTGTGCTATATCAACACAACACATATGTACATCGGTGTGCGTCGGGATCGCGCGGCCGCGCGTCGATCAATGGCCGCGACGAAAAAATCGCACCACTATCGATACGACGGATTCGGACCATGGCACAGGGTTGGCACGTAAAGTAAAATTGATGTTTTTTATCTACTAAATATGTGAGATCTTTAGTTATAGGGAAGTTGCACCTAAGTCGGTTTGTGAGATTTTTTCTCCCAGACTATAGATATTATATGATGCAGTTTCGGGTGAGTTTTGATAAAATCTGACTAAAATATACCTATGTTAAAAGCAATACAAGACCATCTAAGGAGAAAAATCATGTCAATCCATTGTGCCAAAGATGAAATTTGTAACTACTAAAATATTTTCTAAGAATAGACATTTTTATCACCATATAAAACTTTGAGGGACAGACCTTTATATTTAAAAATAGAATTTATACTGTTGTTCATAAAATAGGGTTGGTTTTCACAAACAATTATTAAAAATCAAAATCATACTTCTATTCTACTACCTACCTACTGTTTATCAATAGCTGGAAATTAATAAGGATGTCCTATCAGGTTTTCTGTCCCTTGAATGATATGTAAATAAATCAATTGTTTTACTGTAGTATGTTATTTATAGATAGAGAAAGGATTAAATTAATATTTATATTCAGGAAACTAATCAAATGACGGCTAAGATCTCTCTCTCCCTTATATCCTAGTATTTACCCGATTGCATTCTCAGCTATGATGCGTTGAAACAAGGGGTCTGTAATTATGATAGTATTTATACTGTTATATGATTCAGAATAGTTTTTATGGCCTGCTGGCCTAACAGCTACGGTGTACGTTTTGATGGTCACTTCATCATCCATTACAGTATAAATATCTTAAATTAAAATAGTAAATTATACGAAAGTCGCAATGTATTTTTAAGTCACGATTAAGACGTTGTACACCGTAGCTGTCAAACGTTAGCAAGTAGGCCTGCAGATGAGGCCGTCAATAAACTCAAATGTCAGCAAATACCATGGACATTACCGATAAATAAAGAGAATAGGTGGAAATCCTTATCCTTATCCTTACTAATATTATAATAAATCCTTACTAATATTATAAATGCGAAAGTGAGTTTGTTTGTTTGTTTGTTACGCTTTCACGCCGTAACTACTGAACCGATCATCATGAAATTTTGCATACAAGTTCTCTGGAGTACGGAGAAGGACATAGGCTACCTTTTATCCCGGGAAAAAGTACAATTCCCGAGGGATCGACATTGACGCGGGCGGAGCCGCGGGCGAAAGCTAGTAAAATATATTTTCAACTCGCCTATTCAAAAAACAAAGTGCGGTGGCCCGTATACAGGGTCTAAAATACGCTTTTATTCCCGATAGACTAAAAATAATTCACAATTAAATCCTATTTTTAGTCTCGTGGGAATAAAAACTCAATATTGTTTTTCTCATAGAGGGAGATGGAAAGCAGAATGTGTCATCTCGAGACTAACATAATGCTTCTACTTCGGGCAACATACTTTGAATCCTTCGCTTCACTCAGAAGTTTACTTTAGAATCCCTCCGGATTCTAAATATTACCCTCACCAAAATGTATTATGTTAGGCCCTTGTGTCACCATTTATAATTCTATCTTCGAAAGTACAAAATAAAACTAAAAGTTATAGCAAACTGAACCTCACAAATCGAGTCCAAAAAGTCATAAATTGAGTTGGCAACCCTACTGTAATATACATGGCAGAGACGCCGCACAGACATGTTTACGGTCCAATTATTTGTATGGATTCCTCCACAATAATGATTTCTTGCGTCCGTCCGCCCGTCCGTCTGTCCGTCCGGCTTTTTTGAGGGAATTTCAATCGCGTTAGATTTATGGAATCAATAAACTCATCAAGGTGATGGGTTATTTTGTTATTTTGAAGCTTATGCGATGAAGCTTTATATTTGCGTTATAGGAATTATAGGACTACATACTTTGTGTCAAAAAAATAATGTTAATAGAGCTAATATGCAAAAAGAATCTTTTATGGCTTACTTCCATGCTGTTTTGGGAGAAAAAAAATTGAATGTATCAGCTGCTTCTCTTCCCGCTTATACCATAGAAGCCGGTTGAGGGAATGGGCTAAAATATAAGGAACTACGTCAATAGGCAATGAGGCTAACAGTCCAACACTATTTTGATCTCTTTTTCCACCTATACCACCCAACGCGCACCAACATGCTAAACATGGCCTTTGGGTCTTATGGCCCTGGGCTCTATCTACCCCGTAAGGGATAAAGACGTGATTATATGTACCTACGTCTGTATGTATAATTTATGGCAGACAGAAAATATAACTAGACAGCTGGCTCATCAACTTGTGGAATAAATTAGGCTTTTCTCAATTTTCTTGACATGTTTTTGTCATCTAGAATATTTCATATTTTTTTCTCATAATGGCTTAATTTACTAACTAAATAACAAATAATTCAGTAAAGTGAAATGACAATTAACTAATTACATTTTCGGTGTTAACTCTTCTACATAATTATTTTTTAGTTCCAGATGCAAAGGGTGCTGAGCAGTGACGGCGCAAGATCTAAGTTGGGCGTAGGCAAGACATGTTTTGGAAGGCCTTATGGGCTTTCTTTGAAAAGTTAATTTGGAATCAGGGCTTGCTACATTTTGCACGATGCCCCTTTGGTCGCGATCCGTGGGCAATGGCCCACACCGGCTACGCCTTACGCTGCCTCTGGTGCTGAGCTCCGAATTCCTAATTACCTCTAGAGAACTACATACTTACTTACTCAGCCGGTGACTGCAAATTAAGCTCCTGTTAATAATGCATTAAGTATAAGTAAGTAGGTAGGTATAATATAGTATATGTCTATAAATAAGGAGTTTTCCAATAAATATATTGTGGTTTATTGCATCTCCAATCGTCATTATCATTTTCAGCCATAAGAAGTCCACTGCTGGATAACGCCCTCTGCCAAGAATTCTTCGTTCCATGGGAGGATATTGCCATGCTTCGGACGTTGTTCTGACCATCGGAAGCATGAAGGATAGGAATTTGTTGGATTTGGTAAGAGAATGAAGGTATTGGGATACTACTCACTCGGATGAATGAGGGAATAGTAAGTAGAAGCTCCTGCGACCACCAGACAGACAGTTGAGGATGGTCTCGAATACTTACTTCTTCTATCGACTCGTAAAATACTAGACAACGCAATATAATAATAGACGACGCACCTGTCACACCTTGGTGTTGCAGTTGTCCATGGGCAGCAGTAATCACTTACCATCAGGTGATCCGCTTGTTCGTTTGCAGTCCTATAACATAAAAAAAGGAAATGGCTATACCATGCATTTTAAATAAGTTTTGACTAGTGTTATGCGACCATGATTGCCCATTCGTTTGTCTCATTCAAATCCTGCTGGAAGCAAGAATCTGGACTTTCTGGGCACAACCAGAGGTGATCCATAGATTGAATAGCACCGCAGTAGTACTCACTATCGTTGGAGAAACTGCTGAATATGCTATAAAAGATACATTTTAAATACACATTTACTTACTATTGAGTAAATAATGAAAGAAGAAGAGTAAATAATGACCGCTATTGTTCTTGCTTATCGGTGATACTCTTATTTAAACAGCTGTAGAAAAGTAAATAATAAAAGAATTGTAGGTTTTTTTGATGACACTGACCATCAGGGGATGTAGCTCAGTGGTAGTGCGTTCGCTTTGCATGTAAAAGGCCCCGGGTTCGATCCCCGGCATCTCTAACTTTATGTACCTTTGCAAAAGTGTTGCTTGGCACGGTACTGTTCTTTTGATTTAATTAAAGCTGTTTTGAAAAAAATAGGAGGTAGTTTTGTTATTTAAACTGTATGTGGGGATGTAGCTCAGTGGTAGAGCGTTCGCTTTGCATGTGAAAGGCCCCGGGTTCGATCCCCGGCATCTCCAAGTTTTGTTTTTGCTAAATGCCTTAAGGCAGTTAGAAAAGCATCAATCTCTCCTTTGCCCAGTTGTATTCTTAGCTGTGATACATCGGCTTGTACAGCCGGATGTCTGTCATAAGCCAATCCCGTCTTAGGTAAAAAAATCTGGTGTGAATGTTAGCCACGAACACACACACAGCGCAAACTGCAATGATCTTTTAGGAGGCAAAACATTTGTTTTTTTTTCATCCTTACTTTCTTTCTTATAAACGCAAAAGTTTGTATGTATGGATGTATAGATGTTTGTTAATCACGCCAAAATAGCTGAACGGATTTTGACAAAATTGTGCGCTCAGATAGGTTATTACATGGATTAACACATAGGCTACCTTTCATTCCTAAAAAAAGTCCTGTTCTCGCGGGATCGACTGATATCGGTCCCGTGGCTACGCTTACGTTAATACGTCAGCGGAGCCGCGGACGACAGCAGGTTTACAATAATCTTATTAAACCTAGTGTTTGCACATGGATATCGCCGTAAGTCAACAACGATAATTACTGCTATTGTTTTCTATTGTTCCTTTATAAAAGGTGCTATCATTTGAATCTGTGTTATCAGGGGATGTAGCTCAGTGGTAGAGCGTTCGCTTTGCATGTGAAAGGCCCCGGGTTCGATCCCCGGCATCTCCAAAATAATATTTTTGTCTAGGGGATAAGAAAGTTGAAAAGTTAATTTGGAATCGTGAATACAGTATCTCCAGTGAAGAAGAATAACAGGCTTTGTTATTTAGGAGTATATACTAGGAGACTATCCTTAAATCGGAGATTTCTTTATTTGAATTTATAAACAAAAAACAACGGAACTCCGGGAGTGGCGGCAGAAGTGAAAACTCGCCTTTGCGACGGTCTCAGGTCACGTGTCCGTCTTACGAAGTTTAGATTAGGTCACGTGTCCTGACGCGAGTTTAACATTTTTAACCGATTCCAAAAAGTGCACAAAGAGGCTAAAGAAGTTTTAACTTTTAAAAAAATATGTAACTTCACGCTACAGCTGCAAGTTGGCGACAACTGACGAGAGCTAACACAGGACCGAGAGCGCTGTGCTCTCTCGTGCTGGAGGCCAAGACTCAGTTTGGGTCACTGAGCCAGGATGGTAAGTAAGTAAGACGTAGCTTCACGCGGGGCAATTATTATTTTTTCTGCAAATTACATCATGTGAAGTTTATCAAAAACTTTTTATAAAAAAAGTTTTTCATAACCTTAAAATATTTTTTTACTTTTAACGTAGGAACCGTCTTTGCCAATCTTGCTTTAGTCCTTGTTCTGAGGCCAATCTATTACTTGTTCGCTTAGTATTTTTTCCTCTGAGCTATTGTAATAAGCACAGAGTAAAACGGAGTGTACTCCGTCTCATTTAAGCACAGCATAGTACCTCTACTTTAGTCAAAAAACGTTGAATTACTCTGCAAATTTCATACTTATAACAACTATTACAAGAGGAAGCAAACATTTAGCCTGCAGCCGGTGAAGGCTTCTGCGCGATCAATACGCGTACGTGACGCGGGTACCAAGCCGAGGCTCTCACTGAATGACGGAACACAGAGACTTTAAGGCTCCTTTTTTGAGGAAGAAGTTTAAAAAACTTCCTGAAATACTTCGTAAATTCCATCATCATTCCACTGAAAAGTCCACTGCTCGACAAAGGCCTATAATAAGGATTCGCCGGCTCATAGGAGGATATTGCCATACTCACCACGCTTGGCAGGCGGGTTGGCGAGCGCAGTTTCTTTGGCTTCTTGTGCTTCTGACGCTGCTGCCCATCGAAAGCATTTTAAGCTGGGAAAGGATAGGAATTTGTTGGATTTGGGAAGGGAATAAAAGTATTGGGATGCTCATTCGAATGAATGGGGTAAGCAAGAAGCAGCTCGGGAGGCCGGGCGCGAGACCCGATGCATGCAACCACCTGCAACCTGGCTGCAACCACCGGACAAGCAGTTGAGGATGACATCCCTGACCTTGAATTCCATGCATATTATGAATTAACAAGAAGTGTTCAGCGCAGGCTTCTGCGCGATCAACGCAGACGTGACGCGGGGGCCAGTAGTCAGGGCCGGACTGAGAGTATCAGAGGCCATGGGCTGATCTATTTGGGGCCTGCCTATTTCACGAACTAATCTTGTCACCTCTGCCGCCACACTATCACATCATTATGTTAGCCACATTAAGTGCGAGACATTGTTTGCACACCCTGTATACCACCACAAGAGAATCGTAGAGGCGGCAAGACCGCAAGAATAATTAATTAATAAATAAATATATACGGACAAATCACACAGATTGAGCTAGCCCCAAAGTAAGTTCGAGACTTGTGTTATGGGATACTAACTCAACGCAACGATACTATATTTTATAACAAATACATATATAGATAAACATCCAAAACCCAGGCCAATCTGAAAAAGATCATTTCACAATGGGGCCTCTTTATATTCATTGGGCCTCTTTATATTCATTGGGCCCTGTTCTGGCCAAAAGCCCAAGGGTAGATACGTCCTGTTAGTACCAAGCTAAGTCTTATGCTGAACGACAAAACACGATAAGGGACTTAGGGTTCCTTTTTTAAGGATGTAAGGGTAACATACATACATACTATCACGTCTTTTCCCTTGCGGGGTAGACAGAGCCTAGGTCTATAAAAAATAAAATTAAGGCCACATTCAGCTCTGCCACATTCAATCTACTGAGCTATGTCCGTAATCTTTGTACTAGTAAGTATGTCGTACAATACCTGTTGCGACTTCCTGAAAGAGTCACTGCATTCTCCGATCAACCCCAGAATCACAGCAAGGGAAAAAGTAAACACTGACCTGGATTCTTTGTGAACAGGACGTGGGGAAGGATCGCCCGCGGCAGGCCCTCGTGGCGGCTGGCTGGGAACCTCCCTGGTTTGAACTTTATTCCTTTTCTCACTGCCTACACTTGTGGTACACCATCACACACTCGCGGATGAGGATTTAGAGTTGTTTTCGGCCAGCGAAGCTCTTAGGGTCGTTATTTTTGGAAATTATATTAGCGCAAAGCGCTGTTCAACTCGACTCGCACGCCATATTTTTTACGACTAGTCTTCGGGCGACCAATCACAGATCGTCGCGGCGAATTAGGAAGTATGTATGGAAGGGGAAACGGAAACAGGACACAGATAGGTAATTTTATTTGGATTTAAAAGTTAATGCTTACACATTTTCCCCCACCTGATATCCACAAGGGTTTCACAGAGAATGCAAATTGAAAGATAAAAAACAAATGCAATAGCTACGCACTGTTGCAAGAATATCTAGAAATATTATTTTCGAAAGATAAAGTAATAAATAAGTTTTAACTAGCCTAAGGATAGTGTGTATTTATGTTTTAATAATTTATGAAAAAATATCTTAATTAATTGGTAAGGGACAAACCTTTACTACCGGCCTACGAAAGGTCTTTCCGTTAGTAGTTCGGAAAGTAACTACTCTGACTACTTGATCCGAACCAGCATGCACTTGCACAATACGTGCCAACTTCCAGAACATCGGCGGAAGATTAGGTTCGGAAACTATGACTAAGTCATCTATTTTAATATTTGGTTCATGTACGAACCATTTGTTCTTTTGTTGTAATGTATGAAGACAATCACGCTGCCATACGCGCCAAAAGCTCTGGGTAATTTTCTTAAGCATCACCCAACGAGAGCGCGGACACGAATTAAAACATCTAACACACTTCGACAGCACGGTACGTATCAGAAGTCTCAATCCAATTATCCAAAACTGGCGTTGAATAAGAGATTGTAAGGTTCTAGGTCCACAATGCAAATATTTTATATGAAAGTGTTCTATTATAATTTTAGATATTGGACATTGTTTAGGTAACAAAAAAGGGTGTAACGCAGATGGTGACAGATTAGCCTCATCGATGCGTTCCCCCACCCGCACGATCCCATCATGATCGTCCAGGAAAGATTTTTTTTTTTTTTTTTACTAAATATTGAATTAGGAAACACCCTGGAAAGTGGGTGCAAGTGGGAAAGCACTCTTTTTTGCAGAAAATAGACACGCCTGTGTTTTGGACGGGTTAAACTTAACAAGATTGGCGTCTCCCCAATCGGACACCCTCTGTGAAAAAGGTGAAAGTTTTTGAATAGATTTTACACACGGTTCATTATCTCGCACTCGACTGACTTCGGAAGACATATAATGATGCTGACTCAATTTAACTAACACTTTGGTTGACTTCTCGAGTTCAGTACTACTGAGAAATGAAAGAATTCGATTTTTCTTTGCAACCCTCGAATTTGAAATAAATCGAATACACCATGCTACAATTCTTAGAATTTTTGTAAAAAAGGAATGTCTGGCAATTAACTCCAGAAGTGGGTTTCTCACATCAATCACGTGAAGACTTTTAGTTTATTAGTGATTTGAGCTCGGGTAAGTCTTCTTTGGGAAGTAGAACCCGTTTGTTAGGCCATTGACTAGGCAAATCCTGTAGCCAAGAAGGACCTTTCCACCACAGAGGATGGTCTATAAGCTCTGGACAGGACACTCCGCGACTACAACAGTCGGCCGGGTTATCCTTAGACGAAACATATACCAATGATCGGTACTAATCAAATCAGTTGCTTGAATGACACGATTGGCTACATACATTTTTAACAAATGAGGGGCGGTATTAAGCCATGACAAGGTAGTGCTGCTGTCTGAATAAGCTCGAATAGAATTAATAGTTATATGGTCTTTAAGCAAATTATACATGTGCGATAGAACTTTTGCCAGAAGCACCGCTGCGCTTAGCTCGAGTCTATTTACCGTGGTAGGTTTTAAAGGAGCTACTCTAGATTTTCCAATCAGTAAACTAGTCGCAGTAGAAATTCTGGGCTCATTAGTAACCACACAAATAAACACACAACAACCATAGCCTTTCAGAGAACCATCACAGAAACCTACCAAGTGTACTTCCATCGGATTGGAAGGTATAACTAGCCGCGGAAGAGAATTTTTTTGTAAATCAGACAAATTGGCCGCTATTAAATGCCATTGTTTGGTTAAATGTTTTGGAATAGTCTCATCCCACGATAAATTTAACCGCCATATTTCTTGCAACAGCGATTTTGCTGCAAAGACTACTGGGCATATCCAACCGAGTGGATCGAAAATGCGGGCTACTAAAGAGAGTATGGATCTTTTAGTAAATTTGACTTCGAACGAGTCTGAAAAGGCATATGAAAAAGAATCATTAATGGGATTCCATCGTATCCCTAATATTTTGACAAACTCATTTCCCGATTCATCGAAGGATTTGGAACTTTGACAAAATTCAGGAGGAACATCCTTAAGAAAACGAGGAGCGTTGGTAGTCCATTTCTCGGGTCTTATCAATATTTGCCGATACATACGACGGATGTCGGCAGTAAAAACTATTTTGTGAAGTCTAAATTTTGTCACTAAATCGACAATATCCACTTGCAGCTTAGGACCCACATGAACAATATTATTGAGTGACAGATTATTCGAGGTCCGACTACTGGCATCGAAGACTACTCGTAAACGTGTCGTTGTACTATCGGGTCTTATTACACAATGGTGAGGAATAATATAACGGTCAGTAGACAAAGATTCAGCAGGCTGCATATGTCCCAGATCTTCGTACTGCTGCATAAATTCCTTATACTCTGTTTTCAACTCAGTCTGGCTGGCAAGACGCTTTTCCAAGTTGAGAAAACGGTTAAGAGCCTGATGATATGATTCTCCTAAGGCTGGAGTATCATCTTTAAGCATAATTGGTACAACATAACGACCTTCGGAGGTACGATATGTGCCATTTTTATATTTTTGTTTACATATTTCATCCTCAGGACCGGAAATTTTACATTTCGACGGTTCTTCGGATTCCCAAAACCGTTGAACGATCTCATCGAGCGCACAAGAAGACGCGATGAGTGACGTAACGGGTGTGGCTGGAGTTTGAGCCACTTCACATATTTCATCCTTAGGACCGGAAATTTTACATTTCGGCGTTTCTTCGGATTCCCTAAAACGTTGAACGATCTCATCGAGCGCACAAGAAGACGCGATGAGTGACGTAACGGGTGTGGCTGAAGTTTGAGCCACTTCACATATTTCATCCTTAGGACCGGAAATTTTACATTTCGACGGCTCTTCGGATTCCCAAAACCGTTGAACGCTCTCATCGAGCGCACTAGAAGACGCGATGAGTGACGTAACGGGTGTGGCTGGAGTTTGAGCCACTTCACATATTTCATCCTTAGGACCGGAAATTTTACATTTCGGCGGTTCTTCGGATTCCCTAAAACGTTGAACGATCTCATCGAGCGCACCAGAAGACGCGATGAGTGACGTAACGGGTGTGGCTGGAGTTTGAGCCACCACGTTTTGAAGAAACTGACCACTTATCACCCAGCCGAATACACTAGACAGTGCACATGGAAAACCAGGACCTGGGCAATAACGTGAACCAGTATATATCTGGTCAAAACAGTCTACTCCTAACAACAGATCGATCGGACCCGATTTATCAAAATCTTGGTCGGCGAGATCCAGATGTTTAAACTTTTCCTTGACAACTGCTGGTAATGAGGTTGAAGGAACCATTGAAGTGATTTTAGGCAAAACCACTAATGGTATATCAAATTGGGGCGAGTCATTTGACCTAGGCACAATAGAGCCAAAAGTATAACCTTTAATATTACATACATAATTTTGACCGAGACCGGTTACATTTAAATTACACTTTTTTATATGTAAACCTAACTGTCGCACACAGCTACTTGTAATGAAAGAGTCCATCGAGCCACTATCTATGATTATACGAGCATGCTGCAATGAACCATCCACTCTTCTCAACCGAACCACTGCTGAACCAATAATTTTGGTACTCATAGGTGACTTTGACATGTTTGGCTGAGTTGTACAAGTTAGGGAAGTGCTCATATTGGAATTCTCAGAAACCTTTAGGTCAATGGTATTAGCTAATAAACTTTAATGTTCTTCATGTAATAATGTGTTATGTTTTGAGTTACAAATGAAACACATGGACTTAGACTTGCAGTCTGCACTAGTGTGACCGGGCCTTAAGCAGTTTTGACATAATTGTAACTCTTTAACTAATTGTTGTCACTGTCCTATATTCATAGAATGTACTTTACCACAGCGATACATTGAATGATTTTCATGACAATACGCACAGACAGCCTGATTAGGTTTATTATTATTTGAGTTCGAAGAAGTAATTAAGGAAGAATTTGATTGCCGAGAAAAATTATCTTTCTTTGTATTATTGTGGTTTTGTTTATTTGTAGAATTGAATGACTGTAAATTACTAGGTTGACTAACCTCTAATACCTTTATATAATTCTGTAAATAAACAATCAAATTATTAAATTTAGGAATTTCTTCGGTATTTTGTAATTCAGACCTTTTCCTAGTTTCCGTATCAAGCGGCCGAGATGCTATGTAAAATAAAAGAAATTCACTTAAATCATCAATATTTAACCCGCGCAAGGCACTAACACATTCATAAAGTGTGTTGGTTAATTGTGATAAGTTTGATAATGATGGCCGTTGGATCGGATTTAATTTTATTATTTTTTCTAAATAAGCGGTAGCTAAAATACGTTTATTATCATACCTGTCTAGCAACGCTGCATAAACAACAGAATAATTAGCTGATGTTATAGGAACACCCTTAGCTAGTGTCAGGGCATATCCAGACAGACATGACAACAAATAGTAAAATTTCTCTGTGTCCGACAACGAAACATTATTATGCACAAGCGACGTATAACTGTCTTTAAACATCTGCCAGTTCTCTATATTACCATCAAACTTAGCTATTTGCAATTTAGGTAATTTCACTTGTGAGTTGGAATGCGCATAACTTTGACATAGTTCCGAGCGCGAACTTACGTCGAGAGAGTCAGCAAACTCAATGACATAATAGTATAACTCGTCAAATGACAACAAATCATTATTATCGATAACAAATTGAGGATTTAGTTTAAGTTGCAACCGGTTTACACAATCGTTGCATTCCAAGAAATTATCACGAATTTTATCAATTCTTTTATACCTAGCTCGAAAGGATGCCAATTTAGTTTTATTTTCTTTCGTAATTTTTGCTAAGTCATAAAGTATTTGCATATTTTTAAACTCATATTCACGTTTTTTAATGGTTGACATTAATTCTCCTTCTGCCATGTTTTCGCTAAGCACTCATTGTGAAAGTACGAGTAATGTAGGTAGTTAGCAAAAGTTTAAATGGAAACTGAGCAATGGAACAGATATTCACAAAACACGTAGGTTTTAAAACTACGGACTATTTTATAATCATAAATACACACCTCGCTGCTATTAATTAACCTTAGGTAGGTATCTAGGCTATCCAAAATAGTTCGAAAGCCTGAGTAACAATATAGTACCTTATGGCATACAAATCGAACGATTAAGGGATTCTTACAAGGGAATTAACGAGATAAGAAGTATGTACTCGTAAGCAATAGGTATTTACTATGGTATGGCACAGGTATGGAATTTCCTGTTTGATCCGAGATTGTTAGACAAATAGACAAATGCTAGGTGGGTAAGTACCTAGTTAATTTGAATCTATAATAAGTCTATTTATGAATAGTAATCAGTTATCCATATTTGGAAATAACTTTAATTGGAAATATTGAAATTAAGTGGGTAAATTTGAAATAAGTACGTGAGGAATGTCCTCACAGGAGGCACCATAAATTAATGTTGCGACTTCCTGAAAGAGTCACTGCATTCTCCGATCAACCCCAGAATCACAGCAAGGGAAAAAGTAAACACTGACCTGGATTCTTTGTGAACAGGACGTGGGGAAGGATCGCCCGCGGCAGGCCCTCGTGGCGGCTGGCTGGGAACCTCCCTGGTTTGAACTTTATTCCTTTTCTCACTGCCTACACTTGTGGTACACCATCACACACTCGCGGATGAGGATTTAGAGTTGTTTTCGGCCAGCGAAGCTCTTAGGGTCGTTATTTTTGGAAATTATATTAGCGCAAAGCGCTGTTCAACTCGACTCGCACGCCATATTTTTTTACGACTAGTCTTCGGGCGACCAATCACAGATCGTCGCGGCGAATTAGGAAGTATGTATGGAAGGGGAAACGGAAACAGGACACAGATAGGTAATTTTATTTGGATTTTAAAGTTAATGCTTACACAATACCTTTCTTATGTTATTACCAGTTCTTTCTTCCATGCTGGTCTGGGAGTGAAAAAAAAACGTAGAATGTATCAGCTGCTTCTCTTCCCGCGCTGATCGTAAAAGCCGACTGAGGGACTGGGCGAAGATCTAAAGAATAATGTTAATAGTAGGCAATGCGACTAGCAACCCATCACTATTTTGATTCCGTTTTCCACCTAAACCACAAGCTGAATGTGGCCTTAATTTTATATATAATTTTTATAGACCTGAGCTCTGTCTACCCCGCAAGGGAAAAAGACGTGATAATATGTATGTACGTATTTTACCCAAGCGCTCTTGCCCTCGCTCGGTCAACAAGAGGTATCCAAGCAAAACTTGAGGCTGCACCCAACGAAGGCTTCTGCGCGATCAATACGCGTACGTGATGCGGGTACCAAGCCGCGGGTGTCACTGCTACGGAACACGTTTAAACACTTTAGGCTTCATTTTGAGGATTCCTGAAAAATTGGAAAATGTGATGCATTGTTGTGGACATTTAATATCTCGTTGTTGCCCGGCTTTGTATCTCACAAGGTCAATCAATGAATCAATCTATTAGATTGGTTGATTGAGTATCAACATAGGCCATCAACTAGATTTTTACAAGCTAATATTTAGCCTGTCCCGATGGTTGTCTGTAGTTAAGGGCCCGCCATAGGCCAGGCGGCGTGGAGGCACAAACGCGGATGGTCTAAACGCGTTGGCTACTTTAGAATATTTTCGTTTTTTAAGAATATTCAAGAGTTATTCGATAAAGAAAAATACATGATGGTTGCCTTATCTGTAATGAAATTATAATCAAAAGTTTCAAGGTTATTTTTAATGTATTTGGTGAATAATGCTGTATACCGAGTAAATTAGACGTGATTTGTAGGCAAATTTGCATTTTTTTTCTATTGAGAAAATTTAACGCAATCGTGTTTTTGAGTCAGATAGTTACCAGAATTACTCCTGAACTTTGCTGCATTTTTATTTCAACTAGAGTATTTTATTATTATTGATATTACAGACAATCATGCAAAGCAGTGTGAGGTAGTACGGGCCCTTAAATCTTGCAAGTTAAATTTTATCCACTTCCCGGTTACCGATTGGGCTGAAATTTTTCATGCATTTGTAAATCGGATGACAATACTATATTATGGAATTGTTGCGCTGGTCTGATGATAGAGTCGGAAGGTGGCCATAGGAACTCTTAAACCTAAACTAGGTATACCAATCGTGTTCGGGCTTATTTGATTTGTTTTGGAAAGCACTTTACAATGTGAATTCGTTTGTAATAAGCTTGTCATAAAAATGTATTTTTTGCAAAAACTTGTTTAGTAGTAGCAGTAGTTTAGGAGTAAATACTTCATAGAAAGTTTCCCTTTTGATTTACAACCCTTTAAGTTGAATAATCCATTTTTTATAAGCGAATGCGAGTTACTTCGTAAAATAACTTAGTTCCTTGAATAGTTCTATCGTGTGGCCGTCAGTTGAAATATTTCGAATAAAATAATATTTCCAGAAGTTCTAGGTAACTTTGACATAATATACTCGTATTTTCACCTTTAGTTAGATCAATTTATCAGTACTATGTTACATGCATACAAATTTTATTGAAATATTTAGTAGTAGTAGTAGCTGTTTATAATCGACAGTTGCTTCTATATAATAAATCGAAAGCACAGACAATAATCACTCAGATAAAAAAAAAACTGACATCAATCAAACTACTGAATTGACTTTGATGAGGTCCCATTTAGCGACCAATTGGAATGGACTTATCCACTTTCAAATAAAAATAGTTTTTTTTAATCTGTTTAAAGATGGAAGTATGAAGTCAAAAACATAAAAAGAAATCGTATCATAAACAATAGAGATATGAGAGGTAACGATTATAAAAAAAAATTGAGAACCTTCTTTTTTGAAGTCGCATCTCTACTTCAACATGACTTCAACTGGAATCGTGGGAGTTCTTGGCGGGAATTTCGGCGGACTGCACGGTATTTGTTTTTGATTGTTTTGCAAATTGCTTCTATTGGACTTTATAATGTGAAATCGGTGTAATTTGGTGTTAAAAATGCCCATGTTTATGAACACTGTGTGGAATAACTAAAATATTGTGTCATGGTGCGGCTGTAGTGAGATTTACATAGCGGGCTGGTGGTCGCTCGTCGCAGTAAGGCGATCAAACCAGTGGATTTGTGGGAATAGCTTCAAAAATAAAGTTCGCTTGCTAATTTCTTAGTTTCACACAATTAATATATTTATTTATTTTTTGTTTCTTTTTCGGCGTCTTTCTTTGCTGTGATCTTTTCAAATTTTCAAATTTATGTTAAATTATACTTTGTATTAATGTTGTTGTATCATAATATTGTACGTATCTAACCTGTCAAACCAAACTAAATCATGGCTTTTAAATTTTATTGTATTCATATGTTTTATATTCATGTTTTCTTGTTACATATTGTTAATCATGCTGTGTGTACCCACTTTTGGTCTTACAACCAGCCATTTTATCTTTTAAGCGGAATTTTAAGAATGTTAAGTTGTAATACTGTTGTGTGCACCAATAAATAAATAAATAAATAAATAAAATTGTCGCCAGGGGCTTCATTGAATCAACGAAATTAACCACACCACCATTTCGCTGATAACGTGTAGAAAAATACATAGGGCTAAAAGGCGTAGAAAGCCAAATGCCGTAAAACAAATATGAAAAAAAAGGAATCGTGTCAATTGCTAATTGGACAGACAAATAAACTTCGAAGTCATTGTATCTCCATCAAAATCCAGCATATACAAACAACCGTAATCACTATAATGTTCCAAGATAAAATTCAATGCACTGAACTTTTATGCTTCCGGAAGTTTTCATTTCCTAAGCGAGCTTCATCGATTGCGCGGCACGCATTAGGAATACCTAATGTAGCAGTCAACAACTTTAACCCTACAGCCGCTTTGGACTCTATTGGAAGGGTAATAGGAGTGGTTTTTGAAAGTGGGAAGGTAGGGTTAAGTTGGTGTAGAGTTGGTTCCGAGGTCGGTCAAGGACTGTTTTCTTTTTGTACCTGTATGAGGAGCTTTTCGTATATTACTGTTGAACAGAAAACTTTCATAGAACTCCATAGTTGTTAGTTAGTGATGATTGAACGACAACTATAACTTATTTGGTAATAAATAAATATAATTAATAAATAAATATATGCGGACAAATCACACAGATTCAGCTAGCCCCAAAGAAAGTTCGAGACTTGGTTTGTGGGATACTAACTCAACTATACTACCTATATTTTATAACAAATATATAGATAAACATCCAAGACCCAGGTCAATCTGAAAAAGATCATTTTCCATCTTGACCTTAACGGGGGATCGAACCCGAGGCCCTCGTGTCACAGGCTGGCGTGTTAACCACTGCGCCACGGAGCTCGCCATAAGTACCTCATAGCATCGCAATAAGTACCTAATATCTGTATCATATCAGCCGCAAAAAGTCCACCGCTGGACATAGGCCTCCCCCAAGGATTTCCAATACGACCGGTTGGAAGCGGCCTCCATCCAGCGTCTTCCTGCGACCTTAGTCAGGTCATCCGACCATCTGGTCGGTGGATGTCCGACGCTGCGCTTGCCGATTCATGGTCGCCATTCGAGAATCCTTTTGCCCCATCGGCCATCGGTTCTACGCGCTATGTGCCATAATACTTTCGAATTATATAATACATCATAATTAAAAATAGGTTACCGTACCGTATATATGAAAAGCTTATTTAGCGTCCATGCTGGTCTCGGAGAAAAATAAAAACGTGAATGTAAAGCTGCTTCTCTTTCCGCTCCCGCTCCGATCGGGTGAAGATTTCCGAATCATGTTAGTAGGCGATGCGGCTAGCAATCCATCACTGTTTTGATTCCGTTTTGCACCTATACAGGGTAAAATTAAATTCATTAACAAACGTTGAAGGATTGACTCAGCCCAAGAATCTGAACAACTTTAATTGTAGTACCAACTCAGAAATTGCAAAAAAGAATTTGCTGTGAAATGGGGGAATTAATTATTACTAGGTATTTAATTTACTGCTCAGTGTCTACTGCTCAGAGTTTACTGCTCAGTTTTTACTGCTGAACTTGTTAAGCATGCGTTTTGTAATTTTTTACTTGCCAATTCTACAATATTCAACTGCGGCTTTAAATCGATGCCTTTTTTAAAGGACTTTAGGTACTTATATAAATATGTATGATAAAAATTTTCGTCTCAAATTATTTTTACGACGCTGTTAAGTTTTTATTTCTTTCTAATACGTATTGACAATATAATAATTTTGACAATTTGAATTAACTAGTTATTAAATAATTAGTTTAAATTTCTTTAATAATAAATAAAACGCATTTTTATATTTGATGTTGACCTTCTGTATAACATCTGATGTACCATATTTTACGCAAATAAAATATTCTGATTCTTACATAAAAGGAATGCAACTTAAATTAACTTCAAATAGAACTTCGAAATTTTCCTTCAAAGATAGATGAGATTAAACTCCTTCACGACAAAATTAGAAAATTAAACTTTGCTAACTCCCTTACCTAACCTAGCCGCAAGACAGCATAATTTAACTTCGTAGACGGTCTACGCCGTAGCGCTACGGTGCTACGGCTACGCTCATAAAGGATATTCGTGCAGTAAACTAATTTATTACTATCTCAACTATAAGTTGGTCACAATTTACACCTCGGCTGTACCACCACGCCCATTGGCCCAGCCGACGCGCCCAACGCCTCCGAGCGTGTCTGCTAGCCAATCGCCGCCCGACTTTCAAATTTAGAACGCCACTCTCGATATACACCCGTTTCGGTTACACGTTCGGAGTACGACTGAGAGATGGATATGAAGTTTTTAATCGTTCCGTGCATATTTTAAAAATTTAATTTTGTTACGATGTTTATACGTGCCTGGTTTTTCGGTACCACATTTTTGATACTTATCATGTATTCTTTAATGAAATTATGTGACAGCATAGAACGAACAATATACATATAAAAGTATAGATTTTTTTAATAATTTTTGGGGAGTATATAAAGTTCAGCTTTTTATATTTTTAACAAAATTGTCTTTGAAAATATATTTTTTCCTTGAAAATTCTTTTTTTATACAAAAATATAATGTTTTTTTAAAGACAGTAGTTTTTACGATTTTTATATATTATTTTATTTATTTGTACAGTTTAAAAATTTAAAAACTAACCGTTGATACTTGATAAACATATTTATGTTTGTAGGTATATGAAAGCACTTAATGAAAATATCACTTTAAGGGGAGTGACACTTGGAGTTCTTGAGGCAGTAAATCATGCTTACAACCTTTTAAGGTAGTAACCGCAATAATCCGCCCAGATAACGTGGACCTTTCCCTTCCATATGATCTGGTTAAACGCTGAGGCCTATTTAAACTGGTTGGTTAACCCCTACATATTTATGAATGTTTTCGCGAAAAAAATAAAAATAGTAAAGTTGTTCAATGTATGCATGACCATGGATAAAGGGTGTTGGATGCAATTACCGTTCTAGTTTTACAGACGATAAAAAATAACTATCGCTTTTGTAGAGATATACTTTACTTCTATTGTTTATTTATTTCTTTACATTCTTTATTACTTCGATGCCAAATTATATTTCAAAACAATCTTCAAAAAACGAATGTGGTTCTCAATCCGGTTGTACGTATTTTAATGTTTGTTACGTAATTATTTACTATATAATATTTTTTTTATTTGAAAAGGCATTCTTTCAAATTGGACCTTTTCCATTTCAATTATATCAAAATTGTTTGATTGATTTTTTAAACTACTTTTTAACTACTTTTTTAAATTTATTAAGTATTTATTTCGAGCTATTATGTGTCGGTTTTTTATATTAAAGATTATTCTACACGGTGAAATTTTGATCGTTCTGGACCCTTAAAGGGATAATTTAGCCCGCTGATATAAACAACTTTTCCTATGGGACCAATGCTGGGAACTCAAAATATTTTTTGACGTGCTCATGTAAATTGGCCGAAATTTTTTGTATGGAACTGCCCATGTTTTTTTAAGTTCCCAGCATTGGTCCCGTAGGGAAAGTTGTTCATATCGATGGGCCGAATCACCCCTTTAAGGGTCCAGAACGATCAAAATTTCACCGTGTATATTGAGTTCAGCTGAGCAAAAGTCTCAACTAAACAGTCTACATCCATTTGTTTGTTTGTTTGTTTGTAAACTCTTTATTGCACATAAAAACAAAAGGCAATTCTTAGAAACTAATGATGTACATAGGCTGACTTATCCCAATAAGGGATTTCTTCCAGTCAACCGGTATTCGAAAATATGATTAAGAAAGCTACAGGGTAGCGTAACAAAAATTTAAATGTACAATAACACATCGTGCGAAAAACTTAATTTATAACTAAACCAAAAACATTTTATCTTACATACATGCTAATCCAAAATACATAAATAAATAAATATATATATATATATATAGTATATATATATATACATAAATTATTATTATTATTGTTATAGTGTTTATGTCTCTCCAGCGCTTTCTCGGTGATACCGATCGTCTCAGTCTATGGCTCTGTTTCTATTCTATCAATTTTCCGCAATTAAACAGGAGAAAAATATCTTAAGCAATTTGTAAGAGAAATTAAATTTCACAAGTAGCCATAATTAAAAAGTTGCCTAAAATATTTTAGTCACGTTTCTCCCGTGCTCTTACACTTTTTTCAATTGTCATAACACCTTACAATAACTGGTTTTATTTTACAAAAGCAATCGAAACTATTTTGTGCCACTTAAGCCAATTTGTAAGACAAAAACGCCTTTAATGAAATATACACCATACAAGTCAAAAATGCCTTCAATTCGAGAAATGTAGGGTTGTGTTTGTTTTGCTCTTAAAAATGTCGTTTTGCTGTCTGTCCGTCCGCATCTGCTGGTAAGCGATTCCGATGCGCTCATGATAAGCAATAATTTACATTTGAAGCGATATGTCAACAGTAATACTTATGTCTAGACTCATTAAATGATATTGTTGCAAAAACTTGCAAATGCATATTCATTTCTTACGAAACTAGCTAAGCGCCTGTAAAAATTTAACCCATTCTGAACTCTATATCGTTGCATTAAGGCTAAGTGTGACTAATAAGTGTAGACCATTTCTAACAATGTAAATCTGTTGAGACAAAGATTTCAATGACAAACTCGGTAACACCGTTAGGCGTCATTCACACCTGTGTCGTTACTCCAAGCAATTACAGTTTTCTCGACCAGTTTAACAAAATTTTAAGGACTGGACGCAAGACCTCTCTACTACCACATTTTGTACTAAACGAGGAGGAAGAAGCGGACCAAATAACGCTGGTTACCATTACCCGTACTTTAATATTGCTTGACAGTTATAAAAGTTAAAATGGCTTTGAGGTTAGGTCGGAGGTGAAAATATAAACCGTGGGAGCAATATTAATGATATTTCAAGTATTTCACTATACGAGCCGCTCATAAGAGTATAGTTAAAAGTGCGTGAAATCGCGTCGTAAAATATTCCACCTCGGTAGGTGTAGGATCTAATTGGCAATTTGCATCTGAAGCCCGCCATGCTGATAAACTAACTCGGAGGTAAATGCACCGTTTATCGTCGTGCCACCTAGCTTTGCACTTCGGCGGTAATGACATTAACACTTTAAGATATTTAGGAAGAAAAGGAAGGTGTAGATTAAATAGATAAAAATGGAAAATTATTCTTTTGATACGTTTTACTTCTATCAACACTCTTTTGTAATATCTCAAAAGAACTTTTAATTAAAAAATCTTAATTTACATAGCCTATTAGCTGTGTATATGATATCGAATCATTACGAAGCAGCGCCTTAAAACAATGTTATGTGAAGAATATCTAATTGTCAAAAGTCCTAAACCGAAACGATCACTAATTCGGGGTTCGATCTTCAAGACGCGAAAATGCGAATCGGTCGTTTCTTCGAAGATTTTAGCGAAAGTAATTAGGTCACACCCCCGTAACACGTTACCTACGGGACGTGACAACGGGCTGAGTCACGTAAACCTAACCCAATTACACGCGACGTGACGTTCAGTACTTCAGATATTCGACAACGCGGGGCGAGAGGCAGCTTGGCTTGTTTCGTATGCCCGGCGTACGCCATCGCCAGGCCGGTTCGGCGCACACATCCACCGCCGCCGCACGCCGTCGTATAGTTTTGATAGCAGATCCTCAATGACCGCTGGACCGACAGCCTCGGCACACGTGTTTTTACCACCGGCCGTGTTTTACCAAAATGCATGGTAATAGTGACGTATGGTCGCGCGCGTGTCACGGAACGGTGCGCGGGAAAAGTTTCACGTAACTTCGCGCGCCTTAGTTTTTTTTTCTGACATGCCAGTGTCTGCGGTGGGTCTTGTGATTGACTGTGCATAGATTTGATTCAAAGGTGTGACATTCGTGGATCTAGTGGCTTTTGATAGTGCTCAGTGATTTTTGTGACACAGATCATAAAATTGCTTGCGATTTTACTACGAACGTTAACTCTTACAAATTATTTTAACAGTTTAATAGGTACCTAGTCTTGTCTTATACGTGCCTTTAGCTTTTTTTAAATGTCATTCTTTTTTATAAAGCTACAAAATTAAAAAAAGTTTCACAAAAAGTTTCGACAGCCTAAAAAACCAAACTTGTCTAACAAATTGAAAGGTTTTCCCATTGCTTCACAACCGTGTTAAGTACTCAAAATCTATTTATTTTATCATAAACCCGAAAAAGTCGACCGCGGCGGTGCCTTGCGCGCGGCAAATCAAACATATGTTATTACTGGACAAACAGCCAAAACCTGTAGTTTCGAGTTGAGGTTAACAAAACACTAACGCAATAAATACTTTAGTGAGTAAACGCTATCGTGTTCACTAATAGGTGCTGATTAAATATAAGAAAACAATGGTTGCGCAGTGACCTCGGTGGGAAAACATATCAGGTATCGGGAAAAGCGCGCTGTCGTCGAGAGCTTTCTGGGAATTCCTGGTAGTATAAAGTTTGCATTCCTCTTCATTACTGATGGAACCGGTAGGCTAAAATGCTTGATAGTACGTATTATTTCGATAGCAACATTTTGTTTAAATAAGTAAAACAGTGAAGTAGAAGGAGAAATTTTATATTAATTAACTTAATATAACTTAAAAACTACTTATAAATAGAAAACAAAAATACAAATAAAATAGTCCTGGCAGCTCATTGCTGGCAGTATTAACTTAACTCTATTACGATTGTATATTGAACAGCAATAGGTAGAAACTTGAAATTATCAGCCCTGTGACATACAAATGACGATCGCATAGATGGACGGACAGCGGAAGCTTAGTAATAGGGTCCCGTTTTTACCATTTGGGTGCAGCACCCGTAAATGAGCTAAAATCTCAAATCAGCATAGTTGCTTTTATAACAGTTCTACTGCATACAATTAGGGGCCTATATGACCTAGCGTGCCAAGTAGTTAAGCAAATAAGCTGCATAGGATAGAACGTCCACAGAAAAGAAACATTAACGTTCAAAATGAATATTGTCGAAGAAGGACCTATGACTTCTTCCGGCAAAAAGATTGGTCAAGGTTGCTCTAGCTTGTCAATAAGCTTTTATGGCGCTGCAGCTTTTAAAAACAACAGCGTCTTTTATAGGGCTCCTTTAAAAACGGGACCCTATTACTCGTACAAAGCCTCCGATGTACATCCGTCGATCCATCCGCACGTCCGTGTGTTCTATCTATTGAACCGTAATATGTAGAGACTCGAAATATTTACTGAATGTGAATTTCTTTTGCTGCTAATACGTAAAATAATATAATCAACATAAAATTAAAAACCTTAGGTGAGTCCCTTAATAGAAACAGTTAAAACTTGTTTTTAGATGCAATTTCCGAAACAGAACATTGACAGTTTCGGAAATTGCATCTACAAACAAGTTTTACTACTCGCTACTCATTTATTACTAAGACTTCAAACTCCTGATAGTTAAGAAAAAAGCGTAAATGCGAGAAAGAGTTTGGCTAACGTCTTTAAAAGCTACTTACTTATACGAAGATCACCAGAGGTCTTTTTAAAAATGTCACCTTACTAATGGTCATAACTGAAATTGACATGCATGTGACTTAATAGAAAATTTTAATTGAAACTATGGTAAATACTAAATAAATTGCTATTGTGATTTCTGCTATTTTTTTAATTTTATTTTCTTATTATATTATGTTTAGTTTTAGTTTATACATTATTATTATATTTCAAACACGATTGTTTAATTGTTAATGAATAAATAAATGAAGTGAAAAGGTATCAAAGCAAGTCAGAGACATACAGCATAACCGAAGACCTTTTACTACAAATTTATACATTAAAATACGAAATTAATTTTACCCCGACTTAATAATAATACTAAACTAAAATATCCATGCATATCTTGTTAATTTTTGTGCAATAAAGGGCATTGTATTGTATTGTTACATAGGAATAAGAGTTTTTAGGTCAAATAATAATACCGTCAAAATGAATGATTTCTTAAATTGATTGCTCACAAATTAATTCTTAATATATGCCTAATTAATTACCCAGGCATTTACAGGCCGCCTATAAAACCTAAAACTGTTTCTAAGATCTTAAGATTAAACCAAGCCCGTTCAGTGTCTGCCATGGTGTCAATAGGGGGCAACCGGGGTCCCTCGTTATCAAAACTACTAGCAATTACTTATTGTTTATGTCCTTTATACGACTACTATTTTGCGCACTGGAATAGCTAATAAACGATGCTTGGTAATTTTAGATACGTATAAATATTACTATTTATATTTATATTTACGAGTCATAAACGGATCTTGAGATTAAACTGGAGAAAACATTGCGAGTCCTAATAAGTGTTAAATATTTGTACCAATGCAAAGTGATTTCCTATGTAATTATGTCAATAAAAACTTGGTTCATAAACCTATTAGAACTCGTTCTAGTATTAAAGATCATTTTGTTAGGGTGGGCTTTACAATATCATCATCATCAGGTCTTTTTAGTTTCCGCTTGACCCTCTCTGTATTACTGGAGCCATATTTGGCCAGAGCAGACAGAGGATTTGGCCTACACTCTCTTCGCTGGCCAGACGGGTTGGAGAGATCTCAGAGGAGAGGAGCTTTGTTTAGCTTGTATTTCCTAACTCGCCTCTTACGACCGCCATGGGAAGACTAGGAGAGCTTTACAATGCATAAATTTAAATGTCTGCGTGGTGGAATCGATAGATCTCATTTTCACATCTTTAGTATGATACCATTTAAAAAAAAGAGTAGGTATGAATAATTGTATCGAGCGACGACTGTTAAATGTGACTTAAAATATGGGCCAAATAGCCTCATCATCATCATCAGGTCCTTTTTAGTCTCCACTACAGGAGCACCACCCTCTCTGTACTACTAGGGCCATACTTGGCCAGTGCAGCCAGAGGACACATAGCCTAATAGCCTGAAATAATAAAATTTTAATTTAATCTAAAGTGCGGATTTGTGTCATTTCTTAATTATAATTCTTACAAAACTTCTTTTATTCTTTTTTATCCAAAAACTACGAAAATTACTTATTCGAAGTAAGCCTAGTTAAGCAAGCAATTTAGATCAGTGTCACAACCGATGTACTAATTTCTATAAAAATAATTCCAGTGAATTGCAACAATTAAACCATTAAAATGTGCATTGCAAACTACTCATAACTGTGTAAAAGTGATTACAAAAGGACGAAAAACTTAAAAGTTAAAAATTAGATCTTATAATAAAAAATGGACAAGTGAGTGTATACTAGACGATGGAGCACCCAGGCGGGTTCGCGGGGTCGCATTGGGCGGCCGTGCTGGGACACGGCATGCATGGCATGATGCAGCATGAGTATGGACATGCGCATGCGCACGCCGCCATGCCTATGGACCTGCATGTGCCGCAGCCGTTTCCGTATTACCGGTAAGTTTTCTTTTCGCGCTTTAAACACATAATTATGTTATGTATAGAATAGGAATTTAGCACGACTTTTTTGAGACGTTTTCTTAACGAGACTGTTACATTTATTATTATAAGTTGTTGGCAGTCTCGTTGCGACCACGATGTATGAAACGTAAACGGAAACAAATAATAAAAAGGTTCGTGCTAATTTATATTATATAAAAGGTATTCCCTTAGCTTAAGTGTTGCTGAACTCAGAAATAGTTCTTAAAAAATATTGAGCTGCACCTTATAAGCACTTTTTCTCACCTCCCGGCATTTTCCCATTTCGGTATCACGATGCTTTGAAAAGAACCGGACAAGTTGGCTAAAGAAGGCAGTGTAAGGATTCTTGTTCGACACTGCGGAGGTGTGAAGCACGCCTTAAGCTTCACGTAATTCCAACGCTGAAGACTTTTTAGGGTTCTGCACCCAAAGCGTAAAAATGAGAGTTTGCTAAGCCTCCGCTGTAGGTCCGTATGTCTGTCACATCGGTTTTTCTTTTGAACCGTACTATTATGTAGACACTGGATTTTGTCACAGATTTTTTATATCTATTGCTGCTATAACAACAAATAACAATAAAACAAAAATATATATTCAATCAGTCAATCGTTTATTGCTTCCTTAATGTATTTGACAGGTCTTTTATTACAAAATTAGTATCAATTACTATTAAAAAATTTACGTATTAATATTAAAAATACATCAAACGTGTTTCTTTTGTACAGAAATGCTAATCGTGGCCGTTAAAGTAAATAGATATGGGTTCTGTTTAGCCCACAAAGGCAAGAGACGTGACATTATGTATATGTATGTATGTATGTGTTTATTTTGGTGCTCTTTCTCTATTCTGACAATTTGTTACTGAGGCATTATATGAAATAGAATTTTATTCAAATTTGGATATATATCTCTTTTTGAACGTTATTATTGTTATTATTTTTAATATTTGCAAAATCGTTAGTAGTAGCGTTTCGGAACGACCACTGCTGAGAAGAATACGCCGAAAGAAACTCAGTTCAGTATTGGTCTTTACGTGCCTCTAATGTTTCTTAATTATACCACAGATAATTAAGAAACATTGTGCCCATGAAAGGAAAAGCTAGGTTACCATGTAATAGAGGTGGTATAAAAGAGGTTTCATGTGAAGTAACAAATTAGGGTCCCTATACAGTGTGAATTTTAACCTCCTAGCTACATCCACAGAGGTCGTCCTGATAATCGTTATCTTAGTCTAACTAAAAATTAAAAATATAAAAGTTAGTTGGCTATAGCTCTACACGGATGCCAACTCCATTCATCATCATCATTACCGCCGTAAGTTGTCCACTGTTGGACAAAAGCCTCTCACAAGGATTCTTCGTTCCATGAAAGGATATTGCCATACTCACCACGCTTGGCAGGCGGGGAGCGCAGTTTCTTTGGCTTCTTGTGCTTCTGACGCTGCTGCCTATCGGAAGTATTTTTAGGCTGGGGAAAAAATATATAAATAAATATATAGGGACATATCACAGAAATTGAGCTAGCCTTACAGTAAGTTGTGAACTTGTGTCGTAGGATACTAACTCAACGATACTATATTTTGTAATAGATACTTATATAGATAAACATCCAAGATCCAGTTCATTTTGAAAAAGATCGTTTTCCATCATGAACTGATCGGGGATCGAACCCGGGAACCCTCGTGTCGCAGACTGGCGTGTTGACCACTGCACAACGGAGCTCGGGAAGGATAGGAATTTATTGGACTTAGGAAGGGAATTAACGTATTGCGAATTGCGATACTACTCGCTTGGAGCAATGGGGGAGTTGAGAATGACACCTCTGACCCAACTCCATTAAAATAAAGTAAATACCTAAAAATTATACCAGGAAAATTGAAATAGACATTTTATATACATACATATTATCACGTCTTTATCCCTCACGGGGTAGACAGAGCCTAAGGCCATAAGACCGAAAGGCCCCGTTTAGCGTGTTGGTGGGCGTAAAGGTGTAATAAAGCGGAGTCAAATAGTGAAAAAACAAGCAAAAAAATCAAGTATGTTGTATGGGAGCCCCCTTAAATATTTGTTTTATTCTATTTGGGGTAGCCGCATCGTCTATTGACATGATTCTTTAGATTTTCGTCCATTCCTTGACCGGCTTCTACGGTCTGCGCGGGAAGAGAAGCAACTGGCACATTCTAAGTTTTTTCTCTCAGATCAGCATGGAAGAAATCGACATTAAATTCTGTCAAACAGTTATTTCAAGTCATACAATTCGATATCCTAGAATACTGCGTGTTTCGCTTAGTAGCCTCTGCCAGTTGCCTTAGCGGGAACAAAAAGAGCGCCCGCGGAATCCTACTCTAATAACGAACCATATAGGTCTGGCCGCTTTTTCTGCCATGCAAACAAAATCGACGAGCAGATACAGGTGATAATTTGTGTTGGTATTTTCATGCGTAAAATATATATGTTACTACCTTTTTTTATTAGCAGTAACAACTTATTAAATTAAGAAATTAAATATCGTGAAAAAATTTCAAACAGGTGGGATTTGAACCTGCGACCTTAAGACTATTTACGACATAAGGACTAAGGCGTACATAGAAATAAAGGTCGCAGGTTCATATCCCATCCGCTTGAAGTTTCTTCACCATATTTTATTTCTTAATTTCATCATTATCATCAGGTCTTTTTAGTCTCCAGTGCAAGAGCATAACTCTCTCTGTACTACCGGAAACCTGGCCAGAGCAGAGGATTTGGCCTACACTCTCCTCGCTGCCCAGACGAGTTGGAGAGGTCTCATTGATGTTTATGAGCTTTGTTTAGCTTGTATTTCCTAAGTCGCGTCTTACGACATCCATCGGAAGACTTGGATTTCTTAATTTAATAAGAGTATATAAAAATAGCATTGTGAATGCATATAACACTTAAAAAAATATACATTAAAAATGCCTTTACTAATGCTAACTAGAAATAAATAAAATTAATAATAAAAGATTATATACTTGAAACTAATGTGAGATAGAAACATTATTAACATGACATAGTATAAAAAAAACCCTACGAAGAAATACTTATAGTTTGGAAGAAGTTGAAGAAACTTATAGTTTAAGAAACAATCCATAAGAAGTAAAAAAGCACCAAATCAACGTGACCGTAGTGCAAGATCATAACCTGCAAGAAATTTACTTATTAATATAAATAAATTAAAACTAACTCGTATATTGAATCCAAACACGATACGAGTATGTCTGCTTTTAGTTTTCGAGGAGTTAGGTACTCTGGAGATCATTCTAGTTGCAGCATCAGATCGAACTTAAACGATTGTACTCATCATCATCATCATTTCGAGTAGGTGACACGGTCAATCGACCATGCGCACCCTGGTGCCAGAGTTCTTCGAAACCGCCTCTCGGCCTCTGACGTGGTTCCTTATCGACTACCAGATGGCAGCCGGGACCAACGGCTTAACGTGCCTTCCGAAGCACGGAAACATCTTTATTATCAGACAATCAGGTGGTTCAAGCCTGCAATGTCCTAACCAAACTGGAAAAAACTAAACAAAGTATGCTTCCCGTGGGAATCGAACCCACGACCCCCGGGTCTACAGGCAAATGCCTTAACCACTGGACCACAACGATTGTACTGGCACGCGTAAACGCACTTAACTGGCTTTCAAATGAAAAAAACCGCATCGAAATTTGTCCATCCGTTTGAGAGCTACGATGCCACAAACAGTCACACACACACACACACACATACATCGACGTCAAACTTATAACAGCCCTCTTTTTGCGTCGGGGGTTAAAAATGAAGTCGCTTCACTTCCCTATTCGCTTAGATCTTTTAAAATACTCAACGGATTATAATGCAGTTTTCAGCCATAGATGAGTGATTCAAGCGAAAGGTTTATATGTATAATACATAATATACATATGCATTGCATCCGTATGCGAAGCCGGGGTCTGCGTCCCTAGTTAGTTATGTATAAAAACGGGTCGCTCAATTTCGTAGTTTCTTTTACCTGTCGCCAAAACAAAATAATATTTTTCTATTGGACGGTATCACAATAATGAATATGTACTTATTTTTATGACGCGATATTTAAGCAAGAAAGAATAATGCATGCAAGAGATAAAATGGTTCACATTACTTATCCTCCATAGAAAGGAATCATTGCAAGAGAAATGATAAAAACAGATGCCTAGCTTAATTAAAAATCTAAAATATTCTGCTTCTTGTGGCCATTGATCATTAATATGAATGCGGTTTTTATGAGTTGTCTAGAAGTATAGTCAAGTCAGTCAATCAGTTTCAATAGCAGGGACGAGTGCTTACGAATACTGAGTTAGAAGCTCAAGAGCGATATAGATGAGAAACTAGAAAATAATCTTTCATATCAGAAAAATCCTCTTCCACGCTAGTCTGGAAGAAAATAAAAATCGTAGAATGTGCCAGCTGCTTCTCTTCTCGCGCAGCCGGTCAAGGGAATGGGCGAAAATCTAAAGAATCACGACAATAGTCGATGCAGCTAGCAACCATTCACTATTTTGATTCCGTTTTGCACCTTTACACCAACCAACTCGCTAAACGTGGCCTTATGGTCTTATGACTTTAGGCTCTGTCTACCCCGTAAGTGAAAGACGTGATAATATGTATGTATGGATATAGAAAAACGGACTTCAATCAAACTATTGCACCGATGAAATTTAAATGAGACCAATTGGAAAGCATATCCTTTCATTAAAACAAAAAACTCTTCAATACTTTACTAATGGCGGAGTTCTGAGGGTTAACTAATTTTTTTATATAGGTATAATATAGTTTTTTATGTGTGTTAAAACATAAAACAATACTACCGAATTGAGAACCTCCTCCATTTTTGAAGTCGGTTAAAAATAGTAGGTAACATTTTCACTATCAGTCTCTCAATTTTGACCTTTGTCTAGCAGCGGGTTAATGTAGATTTTAAAAACGTAACGTCTAAAAGTGAACTGGTAGAATGCTTAAGCTTTAAATTGTACATAGTGTACAATAACTTAAAGTTAATAATTATAATTACATAGAAATTAATAAATAGTTTATGAATTATGACACCTCTAGAAGTGAAGTGTAACCATTGTTCCGGATGGTGTCACAATACGAATGTGCATTGCCATTCATTAAAAAGGATTATATCATGCTCTCTCTTTTATTCTGTATAAATTGAAGATTTATCTGGAGTATCGCACTGTACGGTAGTGAAACGTGGACATTAACTAAAAAGGACAGAGAACGCTTGGAAGCTTTCGAGATGTGGTGCTGGAGACGTATGGAGTGTATTAGTTGGTCACAGAAAAAGACGAATGAAGAAGTTTTGGGACAAGTCAATGAGAAACGAGAACTACTGAAGACGATTGGAATGAGAAGAGGAAGGATGTTTGGTCACCTTATACGGCATGATCAATTTATGAAAAATATTATAGAGGGAAAAATTGAGACAAGGAGAGGGAAAGGAAGACCAAGAAGAGCATATTTGGATGAGATAAAGGAAAAGGCTGGAGTTGTGTCATATGGAGAGGTGAAAAGAATGGCTGAGAACCGAGAGACATGGAGAGTACTCCACCGACAAGAACACAGTTCTTAAATTATAGATAGATAGATAGAGATAGAAATTGAAGATAAGGATTCTAGAACTATTAAATCCGATATTTTCAATTGCCCCTTCGTGCTAGAAGTCGAGCGGTATTAACTACTCCATGTCGTTCAGTCTGTGTCAGCAACTTTGAAGTAATTACTTACGGCGACTTTTTACTGGAGCGTGGTTCTACCCTTAGTGTACCCCTTTTATTGGTCTATTTAAATTAAATCAAAATCTGATATTAGTGTCTGCCTGTAACGTACCCAACAATACCTAAACGAGCTGCTAAAGGTACCTTAAACATTATAAACCTACCATAAGAATGATAAAACTAAAATCTAACATTCCCTTTATTCCATTTTTAAATTCGAAATCGATTCGTATTAATCATCGATAAGCCCGACGTCTGTCATTGTGTGTCGCCACTAATGTCTCTCGCTGTATAATCTGTGCTCATACGACCCCAAATTACGTTGCAAAATGGCCGCAACCGTGTCATTTGAGACGTCCGAATGGCCGGGGACCATCTCGGACGGACCTTGATTACATGGTGTGGGATAAAACGATTTCCGATTCCAACTTCCTTCGATGACCTTAAGAATCGATTGATCATCTCGAGTGTGAGGTTTTTGATGTCGGTGTGATTGTTTCTCAGTAAAAGGAGTGTTTTAGACGTAGCGTGAGATGTTCTGTCGCTTTCGTAAAAAAAAGAACATAAATATATACGGACAAATCACACAGATTGAGCTAGCCCCGAAGTAAGTTCGAGACTTGTGTTAAGGGATACTAACTCAACGATACTATATTTTATAACAAATACATATATAGATAAATATCCAAGACCCAGGCCAATCTGTAAAAGATCATTTTCCATCTTGACCTGACCGGGGATCGAACCCGGGGCCCTCGTGTCGCAGGCTGGCGTGATAACCACTGCGCCACGGAGCTCGCCTGCGATACAACTTGTTTACTGTTAAAGTTACATATGTCTAAGAAACAATACTGCTATATAACGTAGCCATGCTGCCAGCCTATATATTTTTTTTTTAGAATAAATATCTCGTAGACACAAATTAAAAAATAAAAATTATCATCATAATTTCAGCCGCCCAAAGCCCAAAGATTCTTTGTTTCATGGGAGGATATTGCCATATGAACCACGCTAAGCGGGCGCGTTGGCGAGCATAACTTCTTTAGCTTCTTGTGCTTCCGACGATTCCAGCTTAATTCCAATAAAGCTGTTTAGGTTACAGAGAGCGCCGAACAAAACATGTTGGTATATACTTACGAGTACATACACTCAAAAAACATAACACTACTGTTACAATTTCATCGGTTACGTCGAGTAAAAACAACAACAGGTTTTAATCCTAAAGTAAATATAATTTTAAAAAGTACTAATTTTAATACATACAATTATATTTAAGTACTATGAAAACCAACGCCATTATTCGTTCAAACAGCATCTAAGTATCTGATTATACAAATGACTTCTTTCCGAAGGCATGTTCAAACTCTGATAGTGATCTATAAAACTGAATATGGCTTCCCAAGTATCAAGTAAAAAATCAATTTAATACAACTTCGTCGAATTATAATACATTACAATAAGATTTTGGCAGTCTTTCATGCGTTTTAGACGGTAATAAGTAACTAACATACTGTTGATTGTAAATTATGGACAGTTTTGGTATTAATAGATACAAATTATGTTACCTTTACCGTTTGAGGTATGAATTAAATAGTGTGATGAACTTGCTAAATAGGAGCAATTTTTTTAGAGTTCCGTACCCAAAGGGTAAAAACGGGACCCTATAAATTTCGCTCCGCTGTCCGTCTGTCTGTCTATCCGTCTGTCACCAGGCTGTATCTCATGAACCGTGATAGTTAGAGAGTTGAAATTTTCACAGATGATGTATTTCTGTTGCCGCTATAACAACGAATACTAAAATATAGAATAAAATAAAAATGTATATATAATAATGTATGATATAATAAATATGGGCTCCCATACAACAAAAGTATTTTTTTTTTGCTCGTTTTTGCTCGATAATGATAACGGCAACAGGTAGACGCTTGAAATATACACAGAATATTTAATTATATATTTTTTTTGAAAAGAAATAATTAAATAAAAAATAAAATTAATATTAAAGGGGAGCTCCCATACAACAGACATGATTTTTTTTTGCCGTTTTTATAGATAACGGTACGGAACCCTTCGTGCGCAAGTCCGACTCGCACTTGGCCGGGTTTTAGAATAACATCTGATAATCGGTTTTGTTAAAATGTTTGTATTTCTTTAATGCAATTTACATATTAAGAGTCTGATGCCATATCCGTACATAGAAACGGCGAAAGGGAATTGCGGCAACATTTGATAATGTTGGTATAAAATAAAGCATAAAATCATTTTTTTTCATCATATTCTCTGTATGTACCAACAGCTTTGTTAAAAATCAATGGTTTGAAAATAATAAGCTTCTAATCAACTTCGGTATTTTAGCACATTTTTTAACCCTTCAAGCGCGTGAAACGCAGACACAATTGATTTTATATTGTTATGCGTCCTCATTGGACCGCTTGGGGGTCGAGAGGTCAATCTTACTTTGGAGTTAAATTAATAGCATTACGAACATGAAGATTCGAATATTAAAGGAATATTTTCAGTATATTTCATAAAAATTGGTTCAGGTTGAAGTCAATGTTCTTCCTGTGAAATATTATCTTTGTTATATCGAGCGGCCTATATATAATCGTGTAATTTTTTTTTAAAATATAGTTCATTATGTTGGAAATAAAACCTTAATTACTGTGATAAGTAAGATATGTTTTAAAAAATATTGATATTAACCAGGATCCGACTAATCCTTCCTTACTAATATTATAAATGCGAAAGTGAGTTTGTTTGTTTGTTACGCTTTCACGCCGTAACTACTGAACAGATCATCATGAAATTTTGCATACAAGTTCTCTGAGGTACGGAGAAGGACATAGGCTACCTTTAATCTCGGGGAAAAGTTCCCGAGGGATCGACATTGACGCGGGTGGAGCCGCGGGCGAAAGCTAGTATGTTATATAAAAGATCGTATCCCATATTCATTATGGTGTCGATTGCCCGCCGAAAAGTCTCGTCTTATTTCTTGTCAACCATCAATATTAATGAAATCCTCAGAGATGAGCCGACGTTTAAAAAGCGGACTGCCGATAACCACATCGTTAGGAGTATTTGCTGAATTACTCAGGATTGTGTATCTGTGAAAAGCTTAATTCCCAAAATCAAAATGTGCATCTTTACGTAGTATAAAATGAAGTGGCTTCCGCTATCTGTTCGCTTCATCATCATCACAGGTCCTTTTTGGTCTCCACTACAGGAGCACGACCCTCTCCGTACTCATCATCATCATCATCATCTCAGCCGCAAGAAGTCCACGGCTGGACATAGGCCTCCCCCAAGGATTTCCTATTGGAAGCGGCCTGCATCCAGCGTCTTCCTGCGACCTTGGTTAGGTCGTCCGACCACCTGGTCGGTGGGTGTCCAACGCTGCGCTTGCCGGTACGTGGTCGCCATTCGAGCACCTTTCTGCCCCATCGGCCATCGGTTCTTCGAGCTATGTACGTACTACTAGGATCATACCCGGCCAGAGCAGCCAGAGGACTTGGCCTACACTCTCCACGCTGGCCAGACGGGTTGGAGAGGTCTCTTAGATGTTTATAAGCTTTGTTTAGTTTGTATTTCCTATGTCGCCTTTTACGACATCCACGGGAAGACTTTGAGTGGTCCTATTCTACTCTGCCGGATACCATTCTAAGCGAATGGTCTAAATTACTCAACGGATTTAATGCAGTTTTCAGCTATAGATAGAGTGTTTCAAGAGAAAGTTTTATATGTATTATTTACTGCCCCAGATTAGAGGCACCCGTGAACATGGCCCCCGTGCGAAGCCGGGGTGGGTAGCTAGTATTTTATAAACTTACTAGCTGTCTGCCAGGACTTCGTTCGCGTGTTATGTAGTGCAGTCTATCGTATCCGGTGAGAGAGAAAATGGTTTAAATTCTAGGGTCCCTTTTAATATTTACTACTTATTTTGCTAAAGTTTAATAAGAAGACTACAACAATAAAAAACCGCATTCGAAGATATCTGCTTCAAAATTGAGTTGCAAGTTTCTACCCGATCAAACATAGTTACATACATACGTTGCAAGTAAAAAAGCTTGAAGAAAAGACAGAAATCAAATCTTAGTTTGGTGTGCCCATTAACTTATTACACTCGCCTTGATGATGATCTTCGTAACAGACCGAAACTAGTTGACGATTTCAACTAAATAAACGTGTCTGAAACCATGTTTCTATGTTTGTTATGTTGTGTATTGTTTTTCTTTTTATGTTATAAGACGGCAAACGAGCAAGCGAGTCACCTGATGGAAAGCGATCAGCGCTGCCCATGGACAATTGCAACACCAGGGTGTAACAGGAGCGTTGCCGACCTTAAGGAGATGGGGGAAGGCCATGGGATGGATGGGATGGAGGAAATGGGGAAGGGGGGAAGATTGGGCCTCCGGCCCTCTCACTCACCGAACGAAGCATAGAAGTGGTGAAGTTTCTACTCAAACGTCGATTTTCTGTGAGAGTGTGGTACTTCCCCGGACGAGCCGGCCCATTCGTGCTACTAGCAAAAAATAATTTTGCCATAGCGTGGCTCTACCACACATGAATTGTGTTGTTTATAATCTGTATTATGTTTTCAACTGACTTCTTATAATAAACTATTCAGTCATAAAAATGCGTCAAAAAATAATTGCCGTCCTTATCCGTTGTCGCAAATTGCGTCCCGCCGGCCACATAAACAACCGATGGCTCAGTAAACAACGCAACAATAGAGTGATAAGTCCGTCAGCGGGTTCGATCCTCGGACACTTGTTGCCATAAATCGGGAGCGCACTTGAGATTAAGATTTTTTCTAGGTTTTGTTTGGAGAAAGCGGTAGGCGATTGGAATGTGTGATAAAAAGACAATTATAATAGGTGCGCTTAAAAGAATTTGACAACAGGCTTTTTTACTGAACTTAAAAATATATCAAGTGCAGCTGTTAGATAATATAAAATATTGGACATGTATTTCTCTTTTGTCGATTGACCTCTCAACCACCAAGCGGGCCGATCGGTCCGCATAACAATAGAAAATCCATTATATGCGTTTCTCGCGCTTGATGGGTTAATTATTCATTAAAAAGATATAGCCATTGACTTTTTTTTTACGGACATATCACACAGATTGAGCTAGCCCCAAAGTAAGTTAGAGACTTGTGTTATGGGATACTAACTCAACGATACTATATTTTATAACAAATACATATATAGATACACATCCAAGACCCAGGCCAATTTGAAAAAGATCATTTTCCATCTTGACCTGGCCGGGGATCGAACCCGGTCACTCCGTGTCACAGGCTGGCGTGTTGACCGCTGCGCCACGGAGCTAGTCTACACATTCCGTGTGACGTAAAGTTTGCTACACTTATTTAGCAAACTATGATGTCACGAGCTCCTACTCATTTATAGGGTTCCGTATCTCAAAAGGAAAAAACGACGGACAACCAAGTGGCCCTATAAGGATACTTATAGGGTTACTTGGTTGTCTGTCTGTCAAGATCCTTTTTCTCAGGAACGCCAGGTATCAACTTGAAATTGATATTAAATACTCAGGTCTACTGTCCATTGGAGCTGTGAAAAGATCAAATTCTACACCAACGCAATCAAAAGATACAGCTCGTTATACCGCTTTTCGAGTACGAAGCAACGTCTAATAGCACAGATAGGAGGAAAATTGCGAAAAGCAAAAAATTAATTTTGAGTTACATCATATAATAAAAATATATATTATACTATACACTCACATTATGTCAATCACATGTTATTTTACAAATAAAAAAAATTGTGCCATGCAGTCGCAGTTTGGTATGCATGTGTTAACCGAAGGTGTTAACAAACCTATGTTTATAAACTTCTTGGATGATAAAGTAAAAAAAACATATAGGTTCTATAGTTTTATAAAACACTCTTGTACACCAACAAACAACCCGACGTAAACAATTTTATCGTTATTTAAAAGCGATAATAAATCCCATTTTATTTTCAATTAAGTTCAAGTCCGTCCGTTTCGAGAAGCAAAGTCGACATACATTTTTATACAGAAGGGCCGCATTTGGAAGAAAATCGCTCCATATCTTAGAGTGGAAGACTTTTTTCTATAAATAAAGCCAGTCTTTGACTGACTAATTGAGAAGAATTTACGACCCTTATTCTGAAGGAATTAAGGGCCAATTGAAGATAGTAAGTTTTTTTGAGGTGCCCTTTATTTATGATGCCTGTACTTTTGAAGCCCTTTTAAGGTTAATGCACATACTGCTTCGACTTTGGCTTTGCAGGGAAATTGCTGAGCTGCTGGTAAAAAAACGTTGATCGGACAATTCGAATGTGAATAAGTTTATATGTGCAATATAAATTTGTGTAGAGCTGTTATTGTTATAATTTAACATGATTGATTGCTTAGGATTATTCTATCCGTATATAATAATATCTGTGTCATAAATACTTTCGAATTTATCATAATTAAAAACAGGTTTGCGTAAATACTAGGTTTGCGTAATAACGTTTAAGGAGTGACTCAGACCACAAATCTGAACAACTTTCATAATGGGACCAACTCCGAAATTGCAAAAAAAAATCTGCTGTCCATAGATTTTGGCCAAGTAGATATTCCACTTGTGTATGAAGCAGAAGATATTTTTCACGATGTCTAAGTTGGTCCCATAATGAAAGTTGTTCAGATTCGTGGTCTGAGTCACTCCTTAAGCGTTTGCTAATGAATTCAATTTCATGTTTGAGATACTAGTCAGGTATCTCATAACCTGACTATATCTTAATATACTTCTCTATCTAATAATCCTTATCCTTATCCTTACTAATATTATAAATGCGAAAGTGAGTTTGTTTGTTTGTTTGTTTGTTACGCTTTCACGCCGTAACTACTGAACCGATCATCATGAAATTTTGCATACAGGTTTTCTGGAGTACGGAGAAGGACATAGGCTACCTTTTATCCCGGGAAAAAGTACTATTCCCGAGGGATCGACATTGACGCGGGCGGAGCCGCGGGCGAAAGCTAGTATCTAATATACTTCAAATAGTGTAGGTATTTCATTTCCTTAATATTTCGAGCCGAAATTTAAGCTGAGTCACAAAACATTCATGAACTTTAACACACAAATAAACATACACCGTTACCGCATGAATGGTGCATTAAATGGCTTCAATGGCTGCTTCCCACGATTCAGTGGCAGTCAGCGGCAGACAACACGGCAATTGGCCAAATTAATTTCTATGGGGCAATTAAATTGTCAGATGTGTAGGAACACGGGTTCCTTGTTTATGACGACACATTTGCCGCTTTATCATCGGATCTCTAGATTTTCAAAGAGCGGTTGGCTTAACTTCATTACGTATACAATATGTAAAGAAAACTCTGCCGGATCCTAGAATTAAGATTTTTCAAAATTCAGAATTCAGATTTTGATCCTAGAAATCAGATTCCTGATTCAGTCCGTCGATATGGACAACTTTTCATACGGGAACAATGTTGGGAATTAAAAAAAAACTGGACATTGCTAAACAATTTTTTATTTGTGGTAGCGCCACGCTACCGACAAAATTCATTTTTGCTAGTAGCATGAATGGGCCGGCTCGTCCGGGAAAGTACCACACTCTCACAGAAAATCGACGTTTGAGTAGGAGCTTTATCGCTTGTATGCTTCGTTCGGTGAGGAAGAGAGCCGGAAGCCCATCTTTCCCCCATTTCCTCCCCATGTCCTTTCCCCAACTCCTTGTAAGGCCGGCAACGCTCCTGTTACACCCTGGTGTTGCAGTTGTCCATGGGCAGCGCTGGTCGCTTACCATCAGGTGACCCGCTGGCTCGTTTGCCGTCTTATAACATAAAAAAAAAGTTCAGCTGCCAGGTCAATAAGCTCTTTAAATTATACTAAAACTAAACTGACGATTTTTAGATATTTTTTCTGTATGTATGTTTTTCTATGACTCTTAAATGAAGTAACTGGATTTCATGAAATTTGTTAGATAAATATTTAGACGTACATGACACAGGTTATGCTACTTAATTTTTTTCTACAATTTTGAAAAGCCCTATACGCGCATGAAGTCGCGGGTACAGCTAGTTAAACCGTGTAGTAAGTACGAACGGAGTTCCACCGAATCGTTGGTTCATTAGTTATTTTACACATTAAAATAATTATTATGAAAGTTAAACTTTCCCAATGAGTTAATTAAATTTAGAATGAAGTAGGAAATGGGCACTAACTACACCGCAATGTCAACAGCGATGGCGAAACTATGTGAAACCGCACAATCACTGGCTTGCGGTCGCTGGTAACTATGAAACATTAGGTTTCATACTTCGTTATGAAGCTTGGCTGCCCGGATCTGTTCTAGAGGAGAAATTGATTTAAACACCAATTAAATTGTTATAAACTGCAATGGGCATATTGCATAAATTATTTCGTGATGCTTTGGAAAGATATTTCAGAAAAATACACATTAGTGAAAAAAGTACATTTCTAAACAAAAATCTCTTTCAGATATTTAAGTTATAAAGTCACATATTAAAATGGTTTGCTGAATGCCTCTAAATTCGTGACGTCACGAGCAAGCTCTTTGTACAGATGGCATGAGAACTTTGTTTGGTAGCTATATTAAAAATGTAGAGTATGGTTTCATAATAAGACTTGCCATTAAAAGCCTTTTTATATTCGAAAGTCTATTCTTTCAAATTGGTACTCTATTAAATTGCATCAAAATCGGTTTAGTAATTTGGTAGAGGTAGGTTTCTTTATTCGAAAGATTATTCGTTTTTTTTTCTTATTCCATTTTTCGCTTGAAAAACAATGCTTTTTTTAGTTCATATGCTCTTTGACACAGTCCCCCAGTTCCATAACGAACGGTTTTTTTTTGTGATATGACTTTATTTTCTCATTACAGACCTAATCATCAACTATGTTAAAGTTAACCTTAAGATAAGACACAGTGCTTACTAGAAAGCTACATCAATAACATACATACAATCAAGTCTTTTTCCCTAGCGGGGTAGACAGAGCCTACGTCTTTAAGACCTAAAAGCTACGTTTAGCATGTTGGTAGGCGTTAGGTGATAAATGTAAAAAATTGTAATGGATTACTAACTTACTAGCTGCATCACCTACTAATATAGGTAGTTCCTTAGATTTTCGCACATTCCCTCGATCGGTTTTTACGATCTACGCGGAAAGAGAAGCAGCTGGTACATTCTACATACGTTTTTTTTTTCTGCATAGCTTAACGACGTTTTCTCCCAGACCCGCAAAGAACATTAAACCATGGTTACATTCCATAACAATAGCAGCGCTAATCGAACGACTAAAATTGATATCTCCAACCGCTAAGAAAGATGTCAAGAACAAGAAATGTTTTATAACTCACAAGGACAAACAAATAAACATGGTGCGTTCTGCGATACACCCAGCGTGAATCCGAACGTAACGTATCTGCCTCGTTCACCGACGGCTGGCGGCAAGCGCGCCATTTCTCATGCCTTTTGACAGATAACCTCAAAATTATCACTTCCATCGTGACAATTAAATCAACCATACAATCAAAAATAAAGATTAATGTTGCATTCGTATTTCCATTCAATTTTAAACACTACTGTTCGGTTTTTACAATTTTTAAATTCATTTTTTTCTTTTTATGTCTGACGATAGAGTCGAAAATTGAATGCCGTTAAAAGTAATTTGTTTGGTTGTAAGTATATCGGATCGGAACCCTTTAAGAGCGATGGCTTCGATTTATCAGACAGAGTTTTGTTTTTTAAAGTAATTTTGAATAATTTGTGAATGGGAGCGCTATCGGTTCTGAGTAATATATTATAGCGATTAATAATTAATGGATACAATTGTTTTACCCGTGTTAACTTTTCGATTTTATAGAATTTTAAGTAATGAATATTGTTAGTAATTACTAAAAAGATCGTTATTCGGATTTTATGTTGTTTTTATGGTAATTTAATTGGAATGGAATCTGTGTCCAAGGATTTATTCACCTGAGCGACTGTGTAATAATTAGTAAGTTTTATTACGATTCGTCCTAGTCCTTTTAACGCATAGATACAAGAATAGTAAAACGTGTTGTAAGCATAGTTATTACTTACTAATGGAATTAAAGAATTACTAGTATAGTGATTATTGGTTGTTTGTTTTTCGTGTGTGTAAGTGGCCAACCCTGGTGTCAGATTTTCAAGCTGCCTAAAGGCAGCTGAATAGCTTAACGACTTCCATCTATTATGACAGTCGGGACCAACGGCTTAACGTGCCTTCCGAAGCACGGAGGAGTTCGAGATATTTTTATGCCACTTACGGTAACCCATCACAGTGGGGACCGCACCTAGGGTTGCTTAACATGTGTAAGCGCTTTTAATGCTCACGACCGCTGGGCCCTTACATTAGTTGTTGGACTTTGTTCATCATAATCATTTTTAGTCTCCACTGCAGAAGCATGACCCTCTCTGTACTAGGTAACGGAGCCATACTATAGAGAATTTGGCCTACACTCTCCTCGCTGGCCAGACGGGTTGGAGAGGTCTCATTGATGTTTATGAGCTTTATTTAGCTTGTGTTTCCTAAGTCGCCTCTTACGACATCCACGACTTGGAGTGGTCCTATTTTAATCTGCCGGAAACCACACGTTTAATTTCACTTTGTTAATAATTTAGCCGATTTTATAATGTTTCTTAGGAGTCCTTACTTACCATCCTGGCTCAAAGTGAGTCTTGCAAAAGAGAACGCCAGCGCTTTCGGTCCTGTGCTAGCTCTTGCCAGTTGTCGCCAATTTGTAGCTCGCGCAGGTCCGCCGTCACAACGTCACTTATCATTCACTCATCATTTCAAAAATAGCTCTCCAGGTATGCTCACTTCACCCCCCCATTCCTACTCCATTCTTTCGACGTGACCAAGCCAGTAAAGACGATGTGCTCATAATCATAATTAAATTTTTAGGAGTAGGTAAATTATAATACTTATTGCGGACTCTACTATCGTTTCTAGGTACGTAAGTCATTGAAATAACAAAAAGAATACGAACTTCGAACCTACGCCCAGACCCCTACTGTCAAGCGATTTGTTAACCACCGGTCCACCGCGGCCATAAGTCACAGTATGATAATAAAATTATTTATTCAATAAAACAAATAGGCTTTAATAAAGTGTGAGTTTTGTCGCCATTGCCTTGTACGAGGTAATGGCCAACATAAATAAACTCGTTTAACTGAGAATATACCTTTAAGTTAATTCCACCGAAAATAGTACACACTAATCTGAACTTTAATTCAATAGTGTTAGAGTCGATTTTTCGATCATCATATTTTTGTGGATTTCTAATATCGACGTATTGTACAACATTTTTTAATACTTCTAACAAATAGGCAAATAATATTAATAGACTTAGTCATGAACAACTCTTTGCGTCATTAATATGTCTACAGTAACAGTTTTAATTGTATATATTTTTTAAGTAACGAAAAATCAGGGAACTTCCTGTGGTTTTACATATTATTAGCGATTATATGGGTGACCACAAGTGGTATAATATTTTTTCGAGCTTCTCCGTGCTTCGGAACTCACGTAAGTGGACGTCAAGATATGTCAGATGCCTTTAGGCAGTTTGCAAAATCTGACACCAGTCATCATTTCGTGTAGGTGTCACGGTCAATCGACCATGCGCACCCTGGTGTCAGAGCTCTTCGGAACCGTCTCTCGGTCTCTGGACATGGTTCCTTCAACGACTACCAGATGGCAGCCGGGATTTACGGCTTAACATGCCTTCCGAAGCACGGAATCATCTTTATTATTAGACAATCAGGTGATCCAAGTCTGCAATGTCCTAACCAAACTGGAAACAACTAAACAAAGTATGCTTTCGGTGGGAATCGAACCCACAACCCCCGGGTCTACAGGCAAACGCCTAAACCACTGGACCACGGAGGCAGTTACTTAAATACTCGAAAAACCAGAAACAAGTAACGAAATAGTTGTTGAATGGAATTTTAGAATCTAAATACATCTTCTGAACTATTCATTAAAGCGTTTTACTGTTTCATCCACTGCTGTGGCGTGTCAGAGCCTGGTGCCCGGTGACAGCGACCTTGCCGTAATATGATTTGGCAAAGTTTTTACAGCCGGTCCCCATCAGGCAATATGAGAGTTTGCTGTCTCTCCAAGCCTTGCGCACACAGGCAACGCCCAAAGCCGAAGCTCGTCCCTACTTGGCCCTTTGGTGATTTTGTCTATACATAAAGGCTGAGGTCTGCTCTCGCCTCAAACGCCCGGTGAAGTAGCTTACAAGTAAGTAAAAGCTTACGTGGAACGAGCTACATAGACATTTCATGAAAAAAAATACGGTCGGTCGCCTGCCGTTTCTATATTATGCAATCTCTATGCATGGCATTCAAATAATTGTATGAGGTACAGCAGCAATTAACTGAGCTATAAGCCTACTCCTACCTCGCCCCGTACATGAAGAGCGAAAGTACGCTTACATAATAATTTTGTTTAGAAAACAAGATGTTTTCGCAAAAAATACGTTTGTGACAGTATTTATTATAAACAAATCTACACTGTTAAGTGCTTTCCAAGACAAATCAAATAAGTCCAAACACGATTGGTATACCTTGTTTAGTTTAAGCGTTCCTATAACCACCTTCCGACTCCATCATCAGACCAGCGCAACGATTCCATAATATTGTATTGTCATACGATTTTCACACGCATGCAAAATTTCAGCTCAATCAGTAACCGCGAAGTGGATCAAATTTAACTTGCAAGATTTGATTACAGACAAATATCGGGACAGGTGAATCTAAATAAAAGGTTTTAAAAAGTCTCATTATCCATACTAATATTATAAATGCGAAGGTGAGTTTGTTTGTTACGCTTCTGACACCTTAACTACAATTTGCATATGCATTGTCGGTACAGTGCCGGATAGAGGTCTGGAGGCCTCGGGGCTACAAAGACTGGACGTCCCGTGTCCCCAAATATTGCATTGCAAGTGCTTATGAGGGCAATTTGACATTTTTTGATATTTTACTAATTGCCTGATTGAAGTGAATAGATCGATGATTTCTGTTACTATTTAATATTATCATACATAAATACATAGTTTCACATGACCCTATATCTATAAGACCTTATTTATTTATATATTTCAAAAGAATACAAAAAATATCATAAATCTAAACAATGTAGCCACATTTAGCATGTCGGAGGGCGTGTAGATGGAAAATGGAATCAAAATAGTGATGGGTTGCTGGCCGCATCGCCTATTGACATGATTCCGCAGATTTTAGCCCAATTCCTCGATAAATTTCTTCCCCCAGACCAGCATGGAACTAATATTATCATATTTGTACAAAGTATTACAGGTAAAGATAAAACCGGAAAAAATAACAAAGGAAAAGATGTTAACCTCGTGCTTAGTACCTAGTCTGATTTTGTTTTCGAAGTCTCTATTGTAAGGGTCCCTCTTTTGTGGAGGCCCCCGGCCCCGGGGCTGTAGCCTCGATTGCCCTTCCCTAAATCCGGCCCTGCTGAGATACGGAGTAGGCTATCTTTCATACAAGAAAAATACTGTTCCTGAAGATCGACATTAGCGCGAGCGGAGCCGCAGGCCAAAGCTAGTTAAACAAAAAACGAGGTAGTCACAAAGTCACGTCGGACTTCGGTAGGTAGATGTTCAAACAGTATCGATGTCTTTTTACATACCGCTCGACATTTCATGGTGTCTTGTCTATTTATTGAACGAATATCGTTCCGGCAATTTGTCACAGAAGACGTGACAGAATGCTAATTGTAATTATTACAACTGTAATAATAATTGGTGACAAAGTAACCTATATAACCAAAGAGTAAAAGAAATTGGCCTGTCAAACTAGCGCAACGGGTTCTGTACAAAAAGTAATTTTTGATTTAGGGAATTATAATGGGTGTTACAAAACTACGAAATAATATTTAAGGGGCATGATCAGTCCATGAAAAGAGAGGGTAGTACAGAGAGGGTCATGCACCTGCAGTGGAGACTAAAAAGACCTGATGATGATGATGATGATCAGTTCATGATATTAAACAACTATCCCCAGGTATCATACAAGGAAAGACAAAAAAAAAGTTTTTACCTACCATAGAAAGTCGATCAGCTGATTGCTTATTTTGTATCGGAGATGGAGATCGAATTTTTCTTTTCATGTTTCGAAGGATGTCCCATGGGAAAAGTTGTATAATATTATGGACTGATTATGTCCCTTAAATATTATTTCGTAGTTTTGTAACATCCGGTATTAGCTCCATTTAAATCAAGCGCAAATATTTTAAGGACTGGCATCCATAAGCTAGATTATATGTTTAGAAGCAAATAAAAAAAAATCGACACGCTAGTTTTATTTTAGAGATATCTTGCTTAAACTTTTAGAAAAACGGACGCTTAAAACACCCCGAGCACCAAAAAATACTTTCTTGGCATACAACTTTTTACTATCCTACTATGGATACTAATTCACTGACGTCGACAATCAAAAGAGCTTATTTATCAATTTTCATAAAATATAATATTATTTACATGAATACAGAGTATCACGTCTTTTTCCCTTGCGGGGTAGACAGAGCCTAAGTCTATAAGACCTAAATCCACATTTAGCATGTTGGAGGGCGTGTAGATTGAAAACGCAACTAAAATAGTAACGGGATGCTAGCCGCATCTCGTATAGACATGATTCCGCAGATTTTACCCAAATCCGTCGATCGGCTTTTACAATCTGCGCGGGAAGAGAAACAGCTGGTACATTCTACGTTTTTTCTTTTCTCCCAGACCAGCATGGAAGGAATAATATTATTTTGTTGAAAAACTTAAAACTAGGCGGACGGACAACCGAGTGTTCTTATAAGGGGTTTTTACCATTTGAGGTAAGAGACCCTAGAGAGACTAAAAAGAAGATATCCTACCTAGAAGTATAGTCGGGACAACACAAAGCCCTTTTTTCTACAAATTTTCATAATTAGCTCGATGTAGCAGCGACATTTCTCGAAGGAAATAAAAAGAATAAAAGAAATGCGCTAAAGGGATGCAGGGCAATTGAGCACAAATGAAAAGGCGCCGGGACTGAATTAGGAAAACATTCGGAACTCGAATGGAGTGGAGTTGCCTAAAAAATATCTTTTTTTTTAAATATATTGTTGGATATTGTAAATATTTAATCGAATAACGTTCCATAATAATAAATGAAGTCACTTTTTATTTACGTACAATAAAACTATATCGGAACGAGAATTATAAGTATCTTACATACATTACATTACATTTATAAGTATCTCTTATTTAAGGTTTAAGAAATAAATTCTCATATAAAAATCTACAAAATTCACTTACAATGAGAACTAAACCTATGAACTAACCTAAAAATTAAAATTTAATTAAAACCATAAGAAAGTTCTGTAAAGTCGGTTTACGAACGATAAATTAACGTGATGACCGTGGAAGTGTGATAGATGTGTGATAAATGATAATAAGATTAATCATGACAACGGAACGTGACATTTTTCGAGCATGCAGCCGGTGTTCATCGATTTATAATACGTTATTACAGCAAACACAAAAATCCATAAATAAAAAATATTTCGCAAATCCCTAAATAAGTGTGATATGCCCTGCCCTGCCTGATATGCATTTATGAACTGCTTAAATGTGTCTAAAAGGCTGGCAGGATTACCACATTGTATGTCAATGCCTGTTCTTTGTGCAAAGAAAATGAGAACTTAAATGTTTACCTACATTAAGTGAACGCGTACATAAAGGCGGCAGATAAAAAAATAAATTAATATTCGCTCCGTGCTGATGTTATTTTACTTTTACTAGCTCATGGATCGCATATTGTAAAGACTTTTCTAATTTTTACTATCCTTACTAATATTATAAATGCGAAAGTGAGTTTGTTTGTTACGCTTTCACGCCATAATTACTGAACCGATCATCATGAATTTGCATACAAGTTCTCTGGAGTACGGAGAAGGACATAGGTTACCTTTTATTCTGGGAAAAATCGCTATTCCCGAGGGATCGACATTGACGCGGGCGGAGCTGCGGGCGAAAGCTAGTATTTAAATAAATATTTCAATTATTTTAATGACCAATACAACGAATACAGTATTAAATAAACCAATTACGATAAACCTATCAATTTACTTATGAAATAGATTACAACCATGACCTATTCGTCTGTGAGATGGTAAATAATGTATTTATTCCGATACGGCTGACGCTATCGAGCGCACGTCAATCAAAGGGGATCCTTAGTTTGTTGAAGTTTATTCAGAAGCTGGGACTCTCAGCCCACATTTAAATGTCACATATTAGGAAAATAAGTAGGTTTTTAACTTACAAATTCGTTTGAAAGCACACTTGTAGAATCTGCTTGTTAGTAGTAAATGGTATTAGAAAATAGGATACTATTGGTTTACGTTGATTTAAGATCAATGCGTTTATAGTTGATTTTTGTTAGAAAGTCATGAATACAAACTAGTTAACGTATACAAAAATATTAAATATTTCTTAACTTTCATGTTAATATTAATATGAAACATATCGATTTTTACCGTGAATACTATATTTTTGCGAGTTTTACATGGATCATGATCACGAGGGAACTAAAGATTTTGCGGGTAGGAGTAGGCAGATGTTAAAGGCTGCTACCCTCTTCCTCGAATCAACTAAACCTATCGTCAAATAGTTTTAGGTAATTTGGGAGTTTTCAACACTTCCATGCTGGTCTGGGAGAAAAGAAAAAAGTCAAAAGTCAAAAGTCAAAGATTTTTATTCAAAATTGGATACATGTATCTCTTTTTGAACGTCATATTTTTATTTCTTATATTTGTTTAATTTATGCAAAATCGAAATACTACTAGCGTTTCGCAACGACCACTGGTGAGAAGAATACGCCGAAAGAAACTCAGTCCAGACTTGGTCCCTATGTGCCTGAAGGGCTCCGATTACATTGTTTACATATATTATATCATCAAATAAATTTATATTAATTGCCAAGCATTTTTATCAATTATATAATCAGCAATGCAATAATATGCTTTTTTTACTAATTGGTATTTTACAGTCGCTTTAAACTTAAGTATAGGCAGACCTAATATTTCTGCAGGAATTTTATTATAGAAGCGTACTCCTAGACCCAGAAATGAATGCATAGTTTTCTGCAATCGCAAAACTGGTGTAGCTAATTTATTTTTATTTCTCGTATTTCGATCATGAATATCACTATTTTTCTTATATAAATCAAGATTATGGCGCACAAACATAATATTCGCAAATGTATACTGAGAAGGTAATGTTAAAATATTTATATCTTTAAACAATTCTCTAAGAGATTCTCTAGCACCAAGGTTATATATAGATCTGATAGCGCGTTTCTGCAGTACAAATATGGTGTTTACTTCTGCAGCGTTACCCCATAATAAAATTCCGTAAGACATAACACTATGAAAGTAACTGAAATATACTAAACGCGCAGTATCAACATCGGTCAGTTGTCTAATTCTCCTAACAGCATAAGCTGCAGAACTAAGTTTACCCGCTAACGTAGTAACATGGGCACCCCATTGAAGCCCGGCATCAAGAGTTATTCCAAGAAATGTTGTTTTATCTGTTAAATCTAGTGGTTCATTATCCATTATTATACGTGTAGGAATTTTTTTAACATTTGGTAAGCAAAATTTAATACATTTCGTTTTCTTAGCATTTAATAACAGATTGTTCGCTGTAAACCAATCCAACACCTGAGCTAAAGTACTATTAACCACGTCAAAAGAATCAGTTTGTCTATCAATTTTGAAGACAAGAGAGGTATCATTGGCAAATAGTACAGCCTTACATGTATTCACACAGTAAGGTAGGTCATTGATGTAAATGAGGAATAACAGAGGCCCTAGTATAGAGCCCTGGGGTACGCCCATCTTAACCGATGATCCGGAGGATTGAACCCTATCTAAACTAACTTTTTGAGTTCGCCCACTTAAATAAGATTCAATTAAATCGCGAGATTTCTCTTTTATTCCATAGTGCTCCAGTTTCGAGAGAAGGGTATTGTGGTCTACGCAATCAAAGGCTTTGGAAAGATCACAAAAATACCAATAGCATTTTGTTTTTCCTCCCAAGCATCATATATGTATTTCAACAGAGCTACACCCGCGTCTGTAGTTGACCGACCCTTTGTGAAACCATACTGTTCACGATGGAAAAGACTATGATTGTTGAAATAAGCTAATAACTGATTAAAAATAATCTTTTCAAATATTTTACTAAGCGCTGGCAGAATAGAAATGGGACGGTAATTAGTAGTAAAAATATTTATTACTAGTAGTAATATGGGAAAAAAACGAAGAAAGTGCCAGCTGCTTCTCTTACCGCGCAGATAGTAAAAGCCGATCTAGGGAATGGGCAAATGTGACGAATCATTTTAGTAGGCGATGCGGTTAGCAAGCCATCATAATTTTGATTCCGTTTTCTACTTTTAGGCCCACTAACACGTTAAACGTGGCCTTTTGGTCTTATGACCTTAGGCTTTGTCTACCCCGTAAGGGATAAAGACGTGATAATATGTATGTATGTATGGAAGTTTTGGCAATATACATACATACTATCACGTCTTTCTCCTTTACGGGGTAGATAGAGCTTAGGTCTTAAGGAATAAAAGGCACGTTCAGCATGTTGGTTGACTAAACGATTGTCATAGTCTGGATTGCATAGACTGCAGCGTTGCATAGAATTTTACTTAATTTTGGCCTTTCTAAAATCTAAGATACATTACAGTAATCTGAGATATATACAGCAAAAAAAGAGTACTCAAATATTCGTTGTTTTTGTCTGCAATATGTGGCAATGCAGCTAATATTTTGGGCACCTTCGCACCAGAGACGCAAAGGGGCGGGTTATAAAATATGTTTGTTCTTTTTCTCGTATTTTATTTTTAATTGTTTTTTTTTTTTATTTTGACTTTGAAATAAAAAGTAAATTATTCTTAATTTTGGTAGAAAATATAAAGTCGACTCCACAGTTTTCGTTCGTCAGCATTGCACAGACTGCAGCGTTCAACAAATGGGGTGTAAGAATTAAAAGGCGCTCAGCGCGCGACTGTTGCCGCCTCTATTAGCCGTTTCATTATTACTGCGATTGGGGTAGATTTGTTTAAACCTGCTTTGTAAGTACATTTTTTCAACAGTGTTAACTCTTTTCGACTCGATGTTTTGTTAAAAGTTAAATAAGTTTAACAGTTAAGTTGCCGTGTGGTTTCCGGCAGAGTAGAATAGAACCACTCCAAGTCTTTCCGTGGATGTCGTACAAGGCGACTTAGGATAAACAAGCTAAACAAAGCTTATAAACATCAAATATGACCTCTTCAACCCGTCTGGCCAGCGTGAAGAGTGTAGCCCAAATCCTCTGTCTGTTCGGGCATAATAAGCACTGACAGTACAGAGAGGGTCGTGCTCCTGTAGTGGAGACTAAAAAGACCTGATGATGATGATGATGATCAGTTAAGTTGAGCAAACATTAACATCCACGGCCATGATACGCGTCTATATGGACCTTAAGGAGAGGTACATACTCGTTCATATAATAATGTTTCATATAAAAATACTGACTTTTATCGAATTATTGTACTGATTTTGAAAAAAATAAAAAACATAAATTAAAATCAAAAAACATACAGCCGAATTGAGATCCTCCTCCTTTTTTTAAGTTGGTTATAAATATAGCTAGCTTGCATAGACGTAGCGTTCATGCTTATCTTATGTCGCAGTCTTAAACCGTCTCTATGTTGTCAAAACTGTAAAAACAACCAATATTGTTGACGAAACGAGCATTTAGCCTGATATTTTGAACGATGTGATGTCCTCTTGTTGGAAAATCACAGAGTTTAGTGCATCTGGTTTTTTTATGGCTAAGGTATAACAGTAGTGTTGCCGGCCTTTCAAGGATTTTGAGGGAAGGAAATGGGAGGTGCACCGAACGAAGCATAGAAGCGGTTTAGCTTTTGTATTATTAGCATTTTGACCCCCGATTTGAACGGAATAGTCCGGTGTAGAGCACAAAGTAAACAGCATAATTACAATGATTCCATTTCTAATATTAAAAAGCAAAAAGATAACAGAAAGGTCTTAGTTATTTAGCCTTTAATACCTACATACAACTAAGACGAATCTCACAGCCAGCAGGCTATACCTATGATTCAAAATTCACAAAGCAAACAAGGCTGCGGTAGTCAAAAATATTCCAGTATATATATCACTACTCGTGACAGACTCTTCTTTTTGTGCAGTCGGGTAAAAAATAAGGACACAAAGTAACTCAGTGATAAATCCTTTTGTCCTCGCATTATTGTTCCTTAAACTCGAATTTATAAGAACAATTAAGTATGTATCAGATTTCGCTTTATTTATATCTCGCCTGTATCGCGGGATAAACGAAACACGCCGTACAATATACTTAATTAGTCCAATCTTAACTTTATGCCTCGAGATTGTTATGCTAAACAGGCCTTTCCCGCGCCGCTAAGTGCCGTTTTCTTCGATTTGTTATAGATTAGATAAGTCAATATTTATTCAAAAGCCATTTGGAGTGTGTTTATGTGGTTTTTATGGATGGAGTTTGTTTGTTTGAAGCACTAATTTCAGAAACTACTGGTTCAAATTGGAAAATTCTTTTTGTGTTGGATAGTTCATTTATTGAGGACGGCTTTCGACTATAAAACATCACGCTGCGACCAATAGGAGCGAACCATCAATAAAAAATGTTTTGAAATCGGGGGAAAATAAAAAAATCATCTATACTCATAAAAAAAACTTATTAATCATAATAACAGAAAATGCCGCGGATGAAGTCGCGGGCTACAGCTAGTTGAATAATAAGACTCTCCAGAATGTGACTTTGGGGCCAAAGAATAAACTTTGTAGCATAGTGTGGAAGAGTGCTCACTCTTTGGTTTGCCTGAAGGCCTTAACGACACTTCCTTTCTTCCTTTCTCAAGCAGCCGAAGACTGACTTAAGAACTTAAAGTTAAACATATAATATACTAGCTTTCGCCCGCGACCCCGCCCGCGTCAATGTCGATCCCTCGGTAATAGTACTTTTTCCCGGGATAAGGTAGCCTATGTCCTTCTCCGTACTCCAGAGAACTTGTATGCAAAATTTCATGATGATCGGTTCAGTAGATAGTTACGGCGTGAAAGCGTAACAAACAAACAAACTCACTTTCGCATTTATAATATTAGTAAGGAAGTAAGGATTCATAAAATTCTTGCTTACCATGCCATACGATATGATGATAATAAGTCTGTTTGTTTGAGACAACTTATTCAACCACTGTATAGACAGTCTCTCACAGTTATTGAATAACTACTGCTAAGTCATCATTAGCAGCTTGCGGCAGTCCACTGCTGGACGTAGGCCTCCCCCAAGATGCGCCACTATGCTCAATGTTTAGCTGTTTCAAATTCCAACAAGGGGGCGATCTTGTGCAAGGGTCGATCTAAATTAAACAAATACTTTTGATGCTTTTAATTATTTCAGCGCATAATACTAGTGATTTGAAAACACGTCAATATCGTGTAATATTAATGTTAAAAAAAGCTTCCAAACAGAGTAGCTTCATAGAATCAAAGAGAAACAACATAGTAATATTTCAAAAATAAGGTATACTATGTCTCTGTGTATTTCATCTCGTAGAGTGAAGCGACTTATGAAAAAGAATCTTAACTAAAAGGTTAAAATTGGGATTAAAGAAAATAAATATAAAATTGAAACAAATAAAAAAAAAAAGAGGCGGCAAATAATTAAGTGACGTAATAAATAAGTCGGCTTGAACACGCATTTTTAAATATATGGCCCTTTCAGTGTTTTATTCAAATTTTGTCGTGATCTTAGGCAATTTTTAAAAGTTAACTGGCAAACGTAAAAAATAAAAAAATAAAATAAATTATTACCACTATGGTAACTGAGTATGACTGATTCTAATTTTGAAAATAATCTGTCATCGAAATGAATCGAATCATCATCATCGGACAATTTTGCCACCCGCAGCCAATCACACTGCGCGATGAGATCCGATATGTGTTTGGAGTCCAAGTTATTAGAGCCAAACTAGCTACATTACATGCACTATATTTGATTAACAATACACCGTAGCTGAAATTGGCTTATAAAGTTAACGTAAGCTCTAATATTTTTAAAATAAACTTGTTAGTTGTTTAGTCAAATACGACTTCGGATAATTGCAAGATATTGATTTAAATGGCTAGCTTCTATATTTACACTATAGTGACTTGAGCTTCGCACGGGTGTAGTGTACATTTATTAACCTTCCTCCTAAATAACACTATGTATTTAAAAAAAACCGCATGAAAATCCGTTGCGTAGTTTTAAAGGTCTAAGCATACATAGGGACAGACAGACAGCGGGAGGCGACTTTGTTTTATAAAATGTAATGATGATTCATGTCTGTAGGCTGGTTAGTTAGTCGTCCTTAACCTATGGAATCAGAAGGCCTTAAGGTTAATTAAAAACTTTACACTTGCGAGGGAAATTATATCAAAACATGTTTATGTTCATGTATATATATCTTGTTACTAGGGAAGACTGCTGACCTGTTGGAACAGGAAATTTTTTAATGTATCCTAACAAAACAAATAATATAAGGTTCATGAAGACTTTTAAAATTATTAAATTTCATGTCTATTGTGTCAAGTAAAAATCACAGTACAATAGTTAAATAACCTCGCTTCCTCCTGTCACTTGGGCCAAAGATTAGTCGATATAAGGCCCCGAACGCGCCGCCCTGTAATTCCAATACTTACGAACATTATCCGCGCTATGGCGACTATTATAATGTATTAAGGAATAATATTTTACGACTATGGCTCCGGTGCGCACATTATGGCGTTTTGAGACAAAAATACCGGCCGGATGGAGGGTAGAGGTAAGAAAAACTGTCTTAAAGGCCGTTGTACATCGAATATAGCGCTGGGTCAATATATTGGGCCAAAACCACTGATATCGCTATTTAGGCACATATTGGTGATTTGATAATTCTGTCATCATCATCATCATTTAAGCCATATGAAGCCATACATATCCACTGCTGGACAAAGGCCTCTCCAAAGGATTTTTGGTTCCATGAAAGGTACCATAGTCACCACGCTTGGTAGGCGAGTTGACGAGCGTAGTTTTTTTGGCTTCTTGTGCTTCCGTCACCTCCTTACCCTCCTTTTTTAGCTTCAAAACTGTAAAAATTAAATACTTATAGGTACTTAATGTATTCTTATGTTTTCGCCATTGTTACACATTTAAATCATCATCAGGTCCTTTTTAGTCACCACTACAGGAGCACGACCCTCTCTGTACTACTAGGGCCATACTTGGCCAGAGCAGCCAGAGGACTTGGACATTTAAATGAAACTACCTAATACGGTTTTATCGCGTTTATCACATTATTCTTACACCTGTTTTGCATTTTTTTTTTAGTTTTCAATCTCGCATGTAGACTAATTTGACTTTAGTCTATTATTACTGTGTCCACTGCATATTTCGCGAGGTTTTGACACAAAACTGCCGTTTGTGTGATCCGGCCTTTATTAGCAGGAGATTGAGTGATGAAATGCATTTAGCGCTCTTCTTGGAAAGTAATTAGTTTCGTTGAAAGTTCGTTTTTTTACCATACACGGAAGTGCCCCTAATGATGTTATGAGATTAGTATCAGATAACTATTTATTAGTTTTACAGAAAAGTTATGTCAAACACTTCATCTATATCTATACATATAATAAAACAGTAAAAATATTTTGTCTGTACAATTAGAATTTTTGACTGAAATGGATAGAGGGACACTTAAATAGAAAAATAGAAAGCAAAAAATTTTTTTTCGTATTCCTTGTCTGTCTGTCTGTCTGTCTGTCTGTCTGTCTGTATGTATGATCACGATTATCTCCGAAAATACTGAACCGATTTACTTCAAACTTTCACCAATTGCTTTGTTTTAACTCAGTTTAACATTTAAAGTTTGTGTCATCAAAATCGGTACATTAAAAAAAAAGTTATCGTCATTTGAATGAACTTAAGGCATGAGTTTGCCTGCAAACATATAGCAAAAATAAAATAAAATAAGTGACATAAGAAAATTAAAATCCAAGGTCAATTCATCATCATTATACGACAGCATTATACCTATCCATACTATCCATAGTAATCCATACTAATAAAAAAGGAGAAGCTGACTGACATATCAACGCAGGGCCTAAACTATAAGGGCTAGGAACTTGAAATTTTGCACAGGGGTTCCTTTTATAACGTAGGGGAGCACTAAAAAAGGATTTTTGGAAATTCATCTCCTAAGGGGGTAAAACGAGTCTTAAAGTTAGTGTGAAACTTTGTCGTTTTTGAAGTTATTTCTATGAAATTCAGCATGAAGGTTCTTTACTGAAAGGCATGTAACACGAGTAAAATATTTTTCCCAAACATCATCCCTTAAGGGGGTATAACGGGGATGCAAATTTAGTATGAATCTTTCAGTTTTTGAAGTTATTCAATTGAAATCTATACATATAATAAAACAGTTAAAATATTTTGTCTGTACATTTAGAATTTTTGACTGAAATGGATAGAGGAACACTTAAAAAGAATAATAGAAAGCAAAAAATATTTTTTCGTTTTTCTTGTCTGTCTGTCTGTCTGTCTGTCTGTCTGTATGTATGATCACGATTATCTTCGAAAATACTGAACCGATTTACTTCAAACTTTCACCAATTGCTTTGTTTTAACCCAGCAAAACATTTAAAGTTTGTTTCATCAAAATCGGTTCATTAAAAAAAAAGTTATCGTCATTTGAATGAACTCAAGGCATTAATTTGCCTGCAAATATAGACGGTGAATTTTTTATCGTTTTGGACCCTTAAGGGGGTGACTCAGACCATCAAAATGAACAACTTTTCCTATGGGAACAATGCTGGGAACTTAAAAAAAATCGACATTCCCATACAAACTGGCCGGGCGGCGGGACTCTTTTTTATGGAAATGACGAATTTTTTTTGAGTTACTAGCATTGGTCCTATAGAAAAAGTTGTTCATATCGATAACCTGAGTCACCCCTTTAAGGGTCCAAACTGTTCCTGAGGGATGGACACTAACGGCGGCGGCGTAGCCGCGGGCAAACGGCAAACCAACCGAAACTGCTGCGCCTAGAAACTTGAAATTTGGTACAGAGGTTCTTTTAATGATGTGCGTGAGCGCTAAGAAAGGATTTTTAAGAAATTTAACTTCTAAAGGGGTAAAATTTATATGGAAATTTCTCATTTCTGGACTTAGAAGTATGAAAGTAAGTATATAAGTTCTCGATTAAAATTAAAAAAGATGTGTGTAGGTAGATGAAATTTGCAAAATTCCCCCCTTAAGGGGTAAAATGGGGGTGGGTGGGTGGTATAAACTTTGTATGGATTTTTTTTCATTTCTGGACTTAGACGTATGAAAATAAGTATATAAGTTCTAGGTTACAATTAATAATATCTGTGTAAGTAAAATGGACGATATTTTCCCCTAAAGGGGTAAAATAGCGGGGTAAAGATTGTATAGGAATTTACTTATTTCTAGACTTAGAAGAATGAAAATAGGTAAATAAATTCACGATTACAATTGAAAAAGATCTGTGTAGGTCAAGTGTAAAAAATCCCCCAGAAGGGGGGCAAAGTTTGTTTGGAAATTTTCTCATTTCTGGACTATGAAGTAGGAAAATAAATAGGTATGTAAGTTCTCGATTACAATTAAAAAACATATATGTAGGTGAAATGGGCAAAATTCACTCCTAAAGGGGTAAAATGGGAGGGTAAAGGTTTTATGGAAATTTTCTCATTTCTGGACTTAGAACTATAAATAATATTCATACTTCCATACTAATACTAATATTATAAATGCGAAAGTAACTCTGTCTGTCGTTTTTTTACGCTTCAACCATTGAACTGATTTGGATGAAATTTGGTATGGAGGTGTGAGGCCCGAGGAAGGACATAGGGAATGTTTGATTCTGGGAAATTCTACTGTTCCCGAGGGATCGACACTAGCGCGGGCGGAGCCGCGAGCAACAGCTAGTTTATAATAAATCCTAATGTTATAAACCGGATTTCCGAATAGAACGAGTTATTTTATTTTTTTTTGTCTCTCGCCCTATAATTGACAATGAAGGAAGGTTACTAGAGGCCAATCAGTGTCATCATCATACAATAAAATCTTCTCTATATAATATTAGTAAGTGCTAGGTAGAATTGCGGCCACTTAATCAATAAGAAATTTTAATAATTTATATACGATAGTTTATATACGATTCATGTCACGGCTCCCATCATCTGTCAAAACAAAATCCTTACTTATATTATAAATGCGAAAGTGAGTTTGTTTGTTTGTTTTATAGCTTTCACGCCGTAACTACTGAACCGATCATCATGAAATTTTGCATACAAGTTCTATGGAGTGCGGAGAAGGACATAGGCTACCTTTTATCCCGGGAAAAAGTACTATTCCCGAGGGATCGACACTGACGCGGGCGAAGTCGCGGGCGAAAGCTAGTTAATTATAAAACGTTATTCGTTCGCTGTTACAAAGTTGACATGTCTATAAAATACGCTGTGACGTTAATGGCACATTTTAATAAACTTTTAATCTATATAGGTTGTAATTAAGCTAGCTATGCAATTATTAACTTTGTCACCATTAACCGTTAAAAGTACCGATAATCGATTATCGATACTTTCAAAACTGATTAAAGTTTACACTTACATCTTTAGCTTTAGCAATTTTAGAATTAATAGATATGTATTCGTATTATTGCACCTTTAGAATAGAAATAGCTAAGAAAAGAGAAAAAATTAAAGTACTAAGTACCCTTTAGATATTTACACATAACAAATAGATTTCATTATCATTTGGTTTCTGTAATCTTTTACGACAGCTATGAAGCGACAAAGCTTATTAACTAATTTATCATCATCATCATCATCATCATCGGGTCTTTTTAGTTTCCACTGCAGGAGCATGACCCTCTCTGTACTACCGGCGCCATACTTGGCCAGAGCAGACAGAGGATTTGGCCTACTCTCTCCTCGCTGGCCAGATGGGTTGGAGAGGTCTCATTGATGTTTATGAGCTTTGTTTAGCTTGAATTTCCTAAGTCGCCTCTTACGACATCCATGGGAAGAGTTGGAGTGGTCCTATTCTACTCTGCCGGAAACCACACGGCTGTACACGGGAGTACTTATTCTTATATTTTTGCTATCGAGAGCACCAACTAAAAAGCTTTCTAAAGTTTTTATAAACAACACTATACTACCTACTATCAGTGAAAGAAACCATGGAATTGATACGCTCCAGTTAATGTGTTCCCCGATTCATTGTTGTGTGGTACAGATTGGTTTTAGGTAAATATTTATCTTACTCACTGGCCTAGCGGTCGTGAGCATGAAAAGCGCTGACGCATATCCTGGGCTGACCCCACTGTGATGAGTGACCGCAAATGGTATAAAAATATCATGTCCCTCCGTGCTACGGAAGGCACCTTAAGCCGTTGGTACCGGCTGTCATCATTGATGGCAGTCGTTAAGCTATGTCACATGCCTTTGTCAGCTTGAAAAATCTGACACCGTGTTGGCCAAGTGGTCCTTACACACAGGAAAAACAAACAAACTCACGGTTCCTTCCTTTTAGAAACTTTTTTATGGTTGTCATTCCTGTTGAGGAGAAATGTTGGATCATCTTATGAGACACGATGATTTTTTCAAAATACGACGACCTGGGGATGGTTTTATGGGACAAGTAAAGAAACATTAAGTTCATTATAAAAGCAATCATGTTTATTCAGTCGGAATCCCCAACTAGTTTCGGTTTGTTACGAAGACCATCATCAGGGCGAGTGTTAGGGGTGGTGATGGGTCACTTCTCTCAAAGTACTCTACAGACCGAAATTATTTGGCGATTCCAATTAAATAAACGTGATTGATACTGTGTTTTTATAATAATTTTAGCTCGCCTAAGTTTTAATATTAATATGAACATATTAACGTTAAAGCTTACGCGAAAGTAAAAAGATTAGCTTTAAATAGGGAAGAATGGAGCTAATTATTCTCTCCACATACAAGAGCTTAGTTAGCTCTTTAATTTGCTCAACTATTGTATTAGGATTTAGCCTTTAATAATAGTTGTAAGTTTGGAAATAAATAAATAAAATTACAAGAAGAAGATTCCTTCCTACACTTAGATTTTCCTCCACACGCTTGTTTTCTTAAAAACTCGAGTTGCATATTTACAAAAACCGGTAATTGCGAGTCGGACTCGCGCACGAAGGTTTCCGTAACGTTATCTATAAAAATGGCAAAGAAATTATGTCTTGTATGATATTTATTTATTTTATATATATTTTTAACGTAAATATATATAACTAAATATTCTTTAAATATTTCAAGCATCTACCTTGCCGTTATTAAAATCAAGCAAAAACGGGCAAAAATTCACGTTTGAGCCTTCTTAAATATTTATTTTATTCACGGTTAGGTACGGAACCCTAAAAATACATCATGTCTGAAGTTGTAAAGGATCCTCCAAAACAGGTGCTCCGGACAAGTCGCAGGCATGTGGCATACACCTTTAGTGCATTCACCTGTATCGGCCCCTTTATACGCCCTTCGATGATCGATCGCGGGAATATCGATGACAAGTCGATCGTAATCGATTTGGAATACTACTGTTTAATACTGAGCTTTTTGTGTCATTGCTAGCCTTATTAGTGCAAGATCCAACTGTACCGAAGAAAATATTTTTTTTAAACAGAATTATCGTTTAGAGAAATAAAAAGCCGTAAGAATGAGTTAGATGCAAATGAAATTAGGGTTTTGGATATTTTTCATTTACTGTTAAGGTAGTGTTGAAATGTTCATATCATATTTCTATGTGATTATTTTCACATAGATTCGCGATAATTTTGTGTACACTATGTTATAAGCCTTTACTGTCAAAAAAGATTGCCCTGCAATAAAATTATAGCTTATGTTACTGGACCCGGTGTAGGAATTCTAACGAAACCCCATACCTCCAAATCTGCCGAGACATTTAGAAGATATCGTGTGCTAAAGAAATTCAATATAACATAAACTTATATATTAATATTCTATTTTTTGATTCCTCCTTGGGTAATACTGATTTTCGTAAAACAATTGAAATAATTGGGTAAAAAAAATTTAATAAACGAATATGTTGTTGAGTTTGTTCTCAAACATAGTTTTGTAAAATTACCGACAGTGTAAAGTTGATATTGTGTCGATACAAGCCGGACTGCTAGCGTGTAAATTGACCCTCTACGTTCTGTAACGGGGTGACACAGCCCATCAATATGAACAACCTTTCCTATAGGGACAATGTTCTATTTCTATTTCTAGCCTATACTGTCCCACTGCGGGCAAAGGCCTCCCTTTCATCATTACAACTATTCCGGTCGAGGGCTACTGAAGTCCAGTCTTTCCGATAGGATTTCAGTTCGTCTTTCCATCTCTTTCTGGACCTTCTACGCTTTCGATTGCGATTTTGTGGGATCCATATTGTGGTCGCTTTGGCCCACAACTCGTCAGGCATGCGGTAGATATGCCCTGCCCAGTTAGGGACAATGTTGGGAAATAAAAATATCGACATTCCCATACAGAACGGCGCGAGAACTTTTTTTTTATGGAAAAGCTGAAATTTTGTGTAGCCATCACGAAATACCCCAGAGCGTCATGAAATAATGCGATTTATTTTATTTATTTAATAATTCCTGTCTATAAAACCCTTCTAAGACCTATGCTTATGTACGGCTGGGAATCATGGGTACTGACCAAAAAGGACGAGTGCAATTTATTAGCGTTTGAAAGGAAGATATATTTAGACCCTTAGATGATGATGATAATAAAAAAGTTGTCTTAGTTTAAACACATAAATTGAGCACTTGACAAGAAATCATTAAAACCTATTTAAAAAATAAGTTACGAATCTATTAGCAATACAAATGTTTCCAGACGTAACTAACAGATGCCCATTTTCTATACCTCTATATGTTACATACACGTTACATAAATTTTAAAAATAGATGTTATTTTCGACCCACGCCGTGTTATATTCGACCCGGCCGTGTGGTCAAAAGTAACAATAAACAGTTGTTTAATGTCTAGAAATCATAGTAATTAGTTAAAAATGAGATACATTTATAAAGGAGTGACTTAATTTATATATGGCAGCATTTATTTCATCATATATACGAACGCTAAGGGGGAAAGAAGAAAGTGTTACTTTTGTCCCCGGTCTCCCTTATGAATAAACAAAACGGGAAAATAATGACAAACATTACAAACCGCTAAAAAGGCGGCCATAAATAAAAAATAAATAAATATAAATAAATAAATATATACGGACAAATCACACAGATTGAGCCAGCCCCAAGGTAAGTTCGAGACTTGTGTTATGGGATACTAACTCAACGATACTATATTTTATAACAAATACATATATAGACACACATCCAAGGCCCAGGCCAATCTGAAAAAGATCATTTTTCATCTTGACCTGGCTGGGGATCGAACCCGGTCACTCCGTGTCGCAGGCTGGCGTGTTGACCGCTGCGCCACGGAGCTAGTCAATGGTCATGCATGACATCATCTGATTTGCAATGTACTTTCACTAAATGTGACAAACAGATTTTTATGAATTGCATTTGTGTCACATGCGGTCATAAAGTGATTTCCTTGCGATTTACTTGTCACACAGGGGAATATTACTGCCTAAAGGAGTTTAAAAAATAACGGATGGACGCAGAAATCATGCAGTAGGATCTTGGACTATACGTGTCAGTGCGTGGAAATATGAACAGTACTTTATATAGTGGCTTGATCTGTTTTTAGTGATTACTAAGCAATTACATGCTCTCTGTTAAGTATTATTAAAATTGTTGTACTATTAACTGCAGAATAACTCGCTGTAATGGATACCCGTATGCCACAAATGAGCTTTTTAATACTATTGTACTTATACTATACTATCTTAAACCTATCTTAGTATTAAAAATGCGAAAGTGGGTTTGTTTGCTTGTTTATTTGTGACGCTTTCACGTCTCAACTCCTGATCCTGTGTTGTTTGGGGTACGGAGAAGGACATAGGCTACCTTTTGTCTTGGAAAACGAAGATATTTTACTACAAATTTATACGTAAAAATACGAAAAACCTTTTTTCCTTCCCAATATTTGGGAGATATTAGTGCCTATTCTTAAAATACAGGTGCTTAAAAACTATTCCTATTTTCACACTCTTTGACGTGATAACCTCTTATAAATCGATTAACTATGGCTGCACGCACGAAAAAGTGTTACGTTCCGTGTACAAGCGATAGAGAGGCACGATCGGCCTAAGCGTTCGGCTTGTGACGCATCTATCTCTCTTCCACCGTTATTACGTAAAATTATCGTACCTACTTTACTTTATCCATGTTTTTTGGTGTATAAATTAGCGAATTATTTGGCAGCAATAATATTTTTTCGTAATAATATTTTTAACTTCGCCGTTGCCGGTCCCAAGCCCGGATGAGAAAGAAGGAGGGTAGGCCAGAGAGGTGATGACAGACTGCCGTAAATTCACCAACGCCGAGCCTCGGGCGGCGGTCAAGTAACCCGATACTGGCAACAGCGGCCACGAGGAACTAAATCGCCTCCGAAATGACTGACTCGCCAAGACGTTTTGCCAACGCGGCGAGATTATGGCAATTAACCTTGATGGAGGAATTAAATAGGAAACGGCCCCCAGTCCCCAGCGGTCACACTATTCCTGGCTACGACAGCGGTCATGGTCACGGTGTGACAGGGGGTGCGAAGAATCCCTGGGTACGATACGGCTGTCAAACACAACTATACTTGGCTACGTATAATACGGACACGATTAGATTGCAGACAAAACTGGAAGAACTGGAAAAGGACCTCACAGGCATTAAGTGGGATATTATTGGGCTAAGCGAAGTAAGGCGGAATGGAGAAGACACCTTAAAACTAAACTCCGGTAATATACTTTTTTATACTGGCAGTACAAATTCTGGTATAGTCAGCGTAGGCTTCTTGATTAATAAAAGTATCGCCCACAATATCACAGAGCTTTGCAGCATTTCACCACGAGTAGCTTATGCCGTACTATATTTAAACAAACGCTACTCCATCAAAATCGTTCAAGTCTACTCCCCAGCAAGAACTGCAACGCACACTTTAGCCGACGTAGAAACATTCTACGAAGATATCGATAAGGCGTTAGCGGCCGGGAAGAAGACTAAGTTTAATATAGTACTAGGTGACTTCAATTCCAAATTAGGACCTGGGACCAACGACGAGCATTATATAGGCCCCTTCAGGATTGGAGAAAGGAACGACCGAGGTAAAATTTTGGCCAATTACTTAGAGTCAAGAAAATTATACACCATGAATTCATATTTCTGCAAAAAACCTCAGAGAAGATGGACATGGGCCGGACCAGGTGGGAAAATAAAGAACGAAATTGACTTCATATGCACAGACCATAAGCATATAATAACAGATGTCACAGTGCTCAAAAAACTCAAGATGAGCAACCACAGAATGGTTAGGGGAACATTAAACATAAATACGAAGTTCGAGAGACATAAACTACTCAAAAAGCCCCTGGCAGAACTACAAATTCCCAATGGAGTCCATAAAGATTTTGCAGAAAGACTGGATTCATTATTAAATACACCCGAAAACTCCACCAACCACCTAGAGGACAAATATAATCGCCTGACAACTGCTGTATCAAACACGACACGTGACGTTTTTCGACCAGCAGCTCGAGCGAAAAAATCGATTAATCCCGAAACCGAAATGCTTCTGGAACAGAGAAGGAATCTCAGTTCGGAATATTATGGTACACAGCAACATCGTAAGCTTAATAAGAAGATATCAAAGGCTATAAGACGAGACTTACGCAAACGGAATACTGACATAATACAAAGTTTAATAGAAAAACACCGCGGTCCTAAGATCTTTAAAAGAGCTATAAAAAATGGCAGCAGTCAACTTATTAAGCTAGAAAACAGTCATGGGGAAATCGTTACGGAAATGTCAAAGTTGCTTGATGTAATTGCTGAATTTTATGGGGAATTGTATGACTCACATACCAGCAAACCAGAGACCTTAAACCTCAACGATAAAAGAGCACCTCTAGTGAGACACTACACTGAAGACATCCCGGAAATAAGCATGTACGAGGTAAAACGAGCGCTTAAACAGCTCAAGCAGTACAAAGCCCCCGGAGAGGATGGCATAACCACAGAGCTGCTTAGGGCTGGTGGACGACCAATACTGAAAGAACTCCAGTGGATTTTCAACGAGGTGATGTTTACAGGCGTCATACCAACACAGTGGCATAATAGTCTTTTCGTGCTTTTCTACAAAAAGGGTTCAAGAACGGATCTTAAGAACTATCGCCCGATTGCGCTGCTGAGTCAAATTTATAAAGTATTCTCACGTGTTATCACGACACGTATGACAAAGCGACTCGATGAACATCACCTAAAGAGCAGGCAGGCTTTAGATTAGGCTTCAGCACAATCGACCACATATTTACTGTAAGGCAAGTGATACAGAAAACACACGAATATAACAGACCACTCTACCTTGCCTTCGTGGATTATGAGAAGGCGTTCGATTCTGTAGAGCACTGGGCCGTGTTTGATTCTCTACAGCGATGCCGCGTCGACTACAGATACGTTCAGGTACTAAAAAACTTGTACCAGTCAGCTACAATGACTACACAGATACAGGATGCTTCCACGACAGTTCATATCAAACGAGGAGTACGCCAAGGTGATGTTATATCACCGAAGCTTTTTACTAATGCCCTTGAAGATATTTTCAAAACTCTGGAATGGAACGACATGGGTATTAACATAGACGGACAATACCTGAGCCATCTTCGCTTTGCTGACGACATCGTTCTACTTTCCGAGACACCTGAAGATTTAAAAAAGATGCTCAGCGATCTAAGCCAAGTGTCACGGAAAGTCGGCCTGAAGATGAATTTAGAGAAAACGAAGTGGATGGGCCCCACGGATACTCAGATTCTAATTAATGGCATAATGGTGGAGAAAGTCAAAGATTATGTGTATTTGGGTCAGAAAGTTGGGCTGGGGTAGGACACAATGGAAAAGGAAATCGACAGACGTATACAACTAGGCTGGGCGGCCTTTGGGAAATTGACAGATGTCTTCAAGTCAAAGATACCCCAGAATTTGAAGACTCGAGTATATGACCAGTGTGTTCTTCCAGTTATGTCATATGCTAGTGAGACATGGACACTTACTGTCGGGACGCTACACCGCTTAAAAGTGGCCCAGCGCGCCATGGAACGCTCAATGCTCGGAGTCACTCTGCGAGACAGGATAAGGAACGAAACCATACGCCAACGCACAAAAGTCACTGATATAAGTGAACGAGTTGCACGTCTGAAGTGGCAATGGGCGGGGCATATCTGTCGCAGAGATGACAATAGATGGAACCAGAGGGTTTTGTTTTGGCGACCCCGTACAGGGAAACGAAGCGTGGGTAAACCAGCAGCCAGATGGTCGGACGACATTAAAAAGACGGCAGGGCCGACCTGGACCAGGATCGCCGCATCACGATCAGAGTGGAAGTCCCATCAAGAGGCATATATATTATTATATATATGTTCAGCAGTGGACGCAAATATGCTGAGAAGAAGAAAAAAATATTTTTTCGACAACAGCGGTATTATTCTCAACAGCTTGGCCTCAGAACAACTAACATAGAGCTTGGCCGATGGTGGCACGTATAGCATCGTGTACGCGCTCCGCCTCCCGAACTGCTACTTGCTTTTCCCCCATTTATCCGAGTGAGTAATATATCAATACCTTCATTCCCATCCCAAAACCTATAAATTCCTATCCAGTGGATAGGAATTTATAGGTTTTGGTAGTATCCACCCTAGCTTAAAAAATAATCTGCAGCAGCGTCGGCGAAGCACAAGAAGCCAAAGAAACTGCATTCGCCAACCCGCCTGCCAAGCGAGGTGAGTGAGGCAATATTCTTCCATGAAACAAGGAATCTTTGGGAGAGGCCTTTGATCAGCAGTGGACTTCTTACGGCTGACATTATGATGATGATGATGATGATGATGAATAATAATTAACTGAGCCCTTGACAGTATTAAACAAGAGGGATTACCTATCTAACTATATATAAGTCAAACGTGACAAAGTGATCTATCAACGCACAGCCCAAACTACTGGACGGATCGGGCTGAAATTCGGCATGCATGTAGATGTTATGACGTAGGCATCCGCTAAGAAAGGATTTTGATCAATTCTACCCCTAAGGGGATAAATAGGGGATGAAAGTTTTGCATACAAGTTCTCTGGAGTACGGAGAAGGACATAGGCTACCTTTTATCCCGGGAAACAGTACTATTCCCGAGGGATCGACATTGACGCGGGCGGAGCCGCGGGCGAAAGCTAGTTATATATATTTAAGACTTACCTACTAAGATATTTCCTTCTATAGGTATAAACATTACTAATTTCTGAGAAGCTGGACGCACGCCGCCCTAATATTTTTTCCACATTGTGGTGATATAATAACAGTAACTACCCAATGGTCCGAAAGTGACATTCACGTTATTTCGTGTGAACCATGTGCGAACTAAACCAGTGAACTTACTGTATCATCGAAGTAAATTACTGGAATTGACAACTTAAATTATGTGTACCTAGCAGATTGTTTTGATTTTTCGTTTAAACTAGGCCAGGTCAAGATGGAAAATGATGTTTTTCAGATTGGCCTGGGTCTTGGATGTGTATCTTATCTATAGATGTATTTGTCATAAAAAATAGTATCGTTGAGTTAGTATCCCATAACACAAGTCTCTAACTTACTTTGGGGCTAGCTCAATCTGGGTGATTTGTCGGTATATATTTATATATCATTTGTTAATTAACAAGGTTTTATGACTCCTCCATTATACTACATAATTTACTAAAGTATCATCGTAAGTACCGCCGATAAAATAAACTTCGGGTTCCTCAATTACTAATATAATAGGCTAGTTTCCTGAATCTAAAAATAATAACATTAAAATTAGTCCGTCAGTTAGGTACTCAAAAGATATTGGACATGCAATTTTTCTTTTGTCAATAAAACATAAAATGAATGTACTGATATAAAATATTTCGATCTTGACATTTAAGCATTATAAATCAGTGGGCTTTATAATCAATTTATGACTCAGATAAGAATAGAGCGGTTATTCAACTGTTTGATGGATTATTGACACAATTATGGCTAACTGCTGAATAGGCGTTATAGACCGTAGCTGCCTGTTACATATTGTATCTTATTTCACAAGATTTTGCTAGTACCGTTTCACATCGGTTTCTGAGATTAAACAATCTAATAGAAGGTCGTCTCCACATATCATGAGCATTATAACTCAGTGGGCTGTATGACTCAGGTAGAACGGTAGAGCTGTGAAAAGTCAGTAATGGCGGTTATTCGGCTCTGGATTATTGCTGCGTCGGATTATTGCCACAATTATCGCCGAGATTGCTGATTACCGGTTACATGTTGTGCCTAGTTTACACGATTAAGCCTTTTGTTGGTTTATCAAGGTTATCAAAAGCTGACCAAAAAAGTTACGTTTTGATGCCAAATAGAGATTTTTTGAAATTTTATCTCAGTGACCAATACATTTGTTTCACTGATTATCATTATTTTTTAAGGTTACTGGAGAGAAAAACTGTAATATTTTTTTTTCATAGCATCTACTTACTTTATGAGTATCTTAAATTTAAGTATCTATTCTAAATCGGTACCTATGTATTATACCAAAGATACCAGAAAATAAGGACAGAATAAATTTTATTCTGGAGTTGTCTATAGCTTTTGAAGTGTTATTTATTGAAATAATTTTAAACGTAAAAAAGTGCCTTTACTTTTTGATTGTGGACCTAATATAGTGGTGGTAGGTAGTACTACAAAATTAAGAATAGCTCCGTAATGGATTCTCGCGGCCGGTGCGACTAAATAGTGACGTGCCGGAGAAAAATTCCCTGTTCTCATGAATTTCTTCTCATGGAAATTTGCGGAAAATTTCCAATAATTCTCGAGAATTTCTCAATAATGCCCACACTTGAGAGAAAGGAGAAGAAATTCTCGGGAAAAATTTCCGCCCCTTCTCGCCGAGAAATTCTATGGCTCAACACTAAGTACAATCAATATTTTTTTATCTTTGATCAGCCCACACAAACCGCTTCTTAGCATCGTATAAATACTATATAAATATTACATTACTGTTGTCAGAAACATAAATTTTAATCGAAAAATGTTATAAATCATTCGAATAATGTTCCAGTTTCCATTTTAAAGAACCAGGATGTAAGGATGAAATAAGAGCTACATTATCGAGCGGTCCAGTACGCACACACAATCAATAATTTTTCTATCTAAACCTGCCTACACAAACCGCTTCTTAGTTTCGGAAAAGCTCTAGATATTCCTCATCTAAGCTAATTTTTACAAGGTGCCAGACACATAAATTTTGTTAAAAAAGTATTATAAATCGTCCGAATAATATTCCAGTTGGAGTTCTTGGCGGGAATTTCTACGGACTGCACGGTTTTTGATTATTTTTGCAAATTGTTTCTAGTGGAATTTATAATGTGAAGTCGGTGTAATTTGGTGTTATAAATGCCCATGTTTATAAAAAATGTGTGGAATCACTAAAATGAAGTGACATGGTGCGGCTGTAGTGAGATTTACTTAGCGGGCTGGTGTTTGCTCGCCTTACTGCATCGTATATGATCAAGCCAGTGGATTCGTGAGAATCGTCGCCAGGGGCTCCGTCGAAATCAGCGAAATGAATTACACCATCATTCCGTTGATACACAAGCAAGAATAACTAGAAAAATAACTAGACACTGGCTAAAATAAGCTTTGAATGAAGTTTAGGGCCATATAGAAGAAAATAAAAAAAAAAAAACAGAAATCCAGTTAACATTTCAATGTACCAGGATGTAAGGACGAAATAAGAGTTACATTATCGAGCGTTCCAGTCCGCACAATCAATAATTTTCTATCAATGACCGACCGACACCAACCGCTTATTAGCTTCGGAAAAAACAATGACTCTAGCCAGATTATACCCTCTATTTACCGCCGGTTTTGTGTGGATACGACTTATTAACTTTTTGTTGTAGTTTTTTACAACCTACTTTATTCCTTTTGTCATTTCAATGACTCAAATGCCATGAAACTAAATAAATATCTCGATGTGAAATGTGATGGTTATATTTTCTATAAATATTTTTTGTGATTTTTATATTGTTTTGGTTAAAAGTAAAGTAGTAAGTACCTACATAAGTGGAATACATCTTAGAAGCTTAATGAAACTGAAGTTTGATTGAGCTGGGTTTTGTGCATACTTCCGATCTTCTTCTTCCTTGCCTTATCCCTTTATTTGGTCGTCCTTAGGCGCCAGTATAATCTATCCTGGGTTGTCTGTGTTCAGCTAAGCCCGTTCCATGTCTTTGGATACGGTTGTCCATCATGTAGCCAAAGGGCGTCCTCTGCCTTTTCTCCTCTCCGGGATCGCCAATACTTACGATGACAATAAAATATTATGGAGTCATTGACATGATGACTTCTTTTACTTTTTATAGAAATACCTCGACGCTGAATAGCCTGATCAAATAATTTTGCATACCTAGTTCATGCTTGCTTTTCGTGTTTGTAATGGCCAACACTGGTGTCAGATTTAATAGTTAGTCACAAAAGTAGATTTAAATATGTCAGTTGTAATTACAACTTTCCCATAATTGACCTACACCTACCTGGCTCTAATTGACCTACTCCTCCAAAGTTTCTACGATTTCCAGATCCGATAAAAAATATATTATCTGTTTGTTTTTATATAAAAACTAAGTAAGACAAGTTCCTTAACACGAATTATAGATATGAAAGACACCAAATCCATACAATTCAATACTCGGCAATCACAGCCGATGTAATTCCCATGATTCAGGCTTGAGCGTAACCTTTCACACCTCGACCGCGATTATGTGCCCGACTGTACAACGTTACACCATTAAATCACAAATTAAAATGTTAATAGATGCGACACCCGTATTTACAAGGAGTTGACATGACTTATTTTATTTTCATGGGTTTTCGTTTTCTAAAGAGAATTTCGTGTAAATTTAATTTTCATACTCACGTTTTTAGTATCATTTCAGGTTTAATAAATTTAAGTAAAATTAAATTTTGCATGTATACAGATAAAATTTAGAAAAGCAATAGAAAAATAACAACATTTTTGATCAAGACGGACAATATCTGAAACTAATTCTTTTCATGAGTATTTTTCAATAGATAAACTCAGGAAAACATAAAAATTAATATATACATACATATCACATGTAACAATAGAACCAACAAGGTAGAATAAAATAAGACAATTATAGATTTTAAAATTATGTAAAACTGTAAGTAACTAAATAATTAACTTAGACTTTCTCTCTTGAATCATTAGTATTCCTGAAGAGTTTTTATTTTTAAAGTGAGGAATTTATGGTTAGTAGCGTTAACTCAAGGTGTCTTGCCCCCGAATAAAAATAATTTAAATTTGGTTTATATTTCCCCAGATTTTAAAATGTTCTTGTTAATAAAGGCCGTTCAATTATTTATTTTTTTATGATTACCTTCAAACAAGTTTTCGGGGAAAAGCCCGAATTTTTAATATATCTCAATTTTGCTAGTTTTTAATCGATTTATTTTAGTTAAATAAAATAGGTTTTATTATTATTCCTCTCTCCAATTTTTGACATTGATAGAACGAGACAAAACAAATTTATACTTGAATAGGTTTAATAAGCGTTCTTCTGGCAAACATTTTTATGAATAATGGGGTTAAAGTTTGTTTCGACTCTTCAGTTACAGCTTGCATAAGAAGCACCACGTCTTAAATATCCATGAATTGTCGAGGGGTTATTCTTCTGTTGTTTCCCTTTATTATGCGATAATACCACCATTGTGAACTGCTGTACAATCGAAGGCTAGAAACAAGTTTGTTATTGCAGAATGCTGTAGTTAAAATACGATAAATTCGACCCCGATAGATTTTAAGAGTAGGTAAGTTATCTTCTAATGCGTTAGGTCTGCGAGGACAGAGAGCCACTTCAGTGAGCGAAAAGTTTCAATAAATCTTATGCCACTGTTATTATAAATACGAAAGTTTTTATGTTTGGATGTTAGGTAGGTACCACTAAAGAAACTGCGCTCGTCAACCCGCCTGCCGCTGAGTATGACAATATCCTCCCATGGAACAAAGAATCCTTGGGAGAGGCCTTTGTCCAGCGATGTACTTCTCACAGATTGAGAGCCCCCGTAACTACTCAACGTTCGTTAAACTCAACGGTAGGTACTATGTTTTATAGTAAACTAGCTTTCGCCCGCGGCTCCTCCCGCGTCAATGTCGATCCCTCGGGAATAGTACTTTTTCCCGGGATAAAAGGTAGCCTATGTCCTTCTCCGTACTCCAGAGAACGTGTATGCAAAATTTCATGATGATCGGTTCAGTAGTTACGGCGTGAAAGCGTAACAAACAAACAAACAAACAAACAAACAAACAAACAAACAAACAAACAAACAAACAAACAAACAAACAAATAAACAAACAAACAAACTCACTTTTGCATTTATAATATCAGTAAGGAAGTATACTTAAATAGATAAACATCCAAGACCCAGGTCAACCAGGGATAGGTAGATCGTTTTTCTATAATAACCTGGCCGGGGATCGAACCCGGGATCCTGCGAATCAGAGGCACTTGCGGTACCACTGAGCCATAGAGGTCATCATATTAAATGAATATAATTCTAGACGTAATAGTGTAAATACAGAAGTAAAATTTCTAAAATGGCGTCTTACTCAATTAGCCTCAAGCTCTTAGCAAGGTGTCGGCTATCAGTATATTTGCAATTATCTCATTCAGTAATTGCTTGCTAATTGCGTTTCCCTGTAACAGTAGCGCGATCTTAATGAGTGTTTGTCCGTGTGTGTACAATCTACTGCATAAATAGCTTGACCCATTGTATCTCAAGATGGCGTTGATTAACTTGCTTTAAAAAAGTTTCAGATATAAATACGTCTACAGACATGTATTAGTGAATTTTGATAGGTTTTCTTTAGCATATTTTTATCCTATATTCCAACAGCCTCCGTGGTCTAGTGGTTAAGGCGTTTGCCTGTTGACCCAGGGGTCGTGAGTTCGATTCCCACCGGAAGCATACTTTGTTTAGTCGTTTTCAGTTTGGTTAGGACATTGCAGGCTTGAATCACCTGATTGTCTGATAATAAAGATGATTTCGTGCCTCGGAAGGCACGTTAAGCCGGTGGTCCCGGCTGCCATCTGGTAGTCGTTAAAGGAACCACGTCAGAGGCCGAAAGGCGGTTGCGAAGAACTCTGACACCAGGGTGTGCATGGTCGATTGACCGTGACACCTACTCGAAATGATGATGATGATCCTATATCCATGTGACACGGTCATAAAGTTAAGTATAACTCGAAGTCAGAATACTTATCAAATCGATATTTTTTTTGGTCGTGAAACGAGCAAGAGAGTCATGATGATGGTAAGTGATAACCGCTGCCCACGGACAACTGCGACAATAGGGTGTGACAGGAGTGATGCCGGCCTTTCAAGGAAATGAGGGGGAGGATGGGACCCCCTCTCTCTCACTCACCGAACGAAAAATAACCGTAACGTAAATAATCACGTACTATTTTAAATGAAGGAATTAAAGGCTCGAGAATGCCACAAAAATATTACTGATACAAAATTTATTTGATAATACTGGAAGTATTCTGTATATTGAATGATTTAGTTGCCCACCCTAAGGCTAGTAAATGGATGGCTATGATCCCAATGGGTAGTTGCCATCATTATCATCATATCAGCCGTAAGAAGTCCACTGCTGGACAAAGGCCTCTCTCAAGGATATCTCAGTTCCATGGGAGGATATTGCCATACTCACCACGCTTGGCAGGCGAGTTGGCGACGTAGTTTCTTTGGCTTCTTGTGCTTGGAAGCACAAACTGTTGTTGGAGGTTTTATACAATGAAACCCAATGACATTTAAAAAGAATAAACTCTCAATACAAAATTATGAAGGTTGTCTTGTTACTTGATAAAAATAAAATTCTGGAATGAAAAGTGTTCGTGAACAAATAAAATATTAATATAGGTAGTAGGGAGTGTTAGACTAGGGAGTGTTAGACTAGGAAGTGCAACTAGTACTTTTGTAATAACAAACTATCGTGTTCTTAAACTTAAACAATTGTGCTCTCCGAATCTTCGTCTACCGCGGATCTTAACCAAGGTATCCTAAACAGGTTTTTTTTTCTTTAAGAGGTTATGTTTACTATATTTATTTTATTTTATATTCATTTTAATTTAGTTTTTAAGAACTTAAATTTAATTAATCAATTTTACTTGTCCATAGTTTATACCGTAAATTTCGGAAACTGTTTATAACATAGCGTGTAGGTATCTTATGATTTTATTGTTACGGAGAGCGGGGATTGCAAACACAAGTATATGTTTACTTAAATGTAGTCCCCATTCACAATGTAGAAATGTAATCCAAGATACTGAATAAACATTATTATTATTATTATTATCTCTTAAGTAACCACGGGCCGAAGCCCGGTCTTTTGAGGCTTGCATGGGGACACATGTCCAACATGTAGAGGCCTTGTGAGACGTTTGCTATAAAATGGGGTGGGGCACTATCCAGGTCATGACAGTAAACACACTATAGAAATGTGCTCACAGACAATCCCCAGAAGGTGCAAACCTATTGATAAAAAGGAACACTACTCTTGGGCTATTGGGATGAATGGCTAATGGTTAGTATCTGGGCTATGGGAATAACTATGGCACCTGCCTGACCAATGTTGATACACACGGAAAAATAGGCAGGTGGTGACTCGCCGACTCAGTCAATGGGCCCCAGAAACGGCTGCACGACGCAAAAATGTGCAGCAAAGGGGCAACATTAGTTGAGCGGCTAAAGGGCGGAGAGGTGTCACTGGACTTTAAACGTACGATCACTTGCATCCTTAGAGGGTCCCATCACGCACGCCCACTCGCCACTTATGTTTCACATCCACCCTTTGAGCATATAGCTCTCGCGACTCCACTCTGACCGGCCGATTAAGGCAAGTCAGAGGTAGGGGTTCCTGTTACCTCTTCGGTGTCCACTCCGATCGGCCATCTAAGGCAAGTCGGAGGCGAGGAGCAGGGGCCTCCCCTGGGAGCACTCAGGTCCGTGGGGTCGCTACTCCCCAACAGCTCGCCACAAGCTGCCCTGCGGGCTTATTATTATTATTATTATTATTATGGGCTATATCTAAGACCAAAAATGGAATTATCGAGGATTCAGATCGCAAAGCTGGATGGCAGCAATTGGAGCCACTGGAAATATCGCATGATTGCTATGCTTAATGGCATGGATGGCCTCATCGATATTGTGGAAGGCAGGACACAGGAACCTCATAGACTAGCTGATGCCGCAGGGAGTTCTGCTGCTGCTGATCTAGAGAAAAATAGTTTGAGGCTTACGGAATATAAAAAAGCTAGAAGCACCGCTTTGCTACTGATTACGAACAACATTTCAGATGAAATTCTGGACAAGGTGATTAGGTTTGATCATCCTAAGGAGGTCTGGGATGAATTGCACAGGCTGTATGAAGGGGTCAATGATGATCGCCTGTACGATGCCTGCCTGCAGTTTTTCAAGTCAAGGTATGATCCCTCAGATGGCATGACGACTCATATTCAAAACTGAAAAATTTGTGGCATATTTTGAAGCATGAGTTAGTGAAATCAGGTGAAGGTACTGATTTACCGGAGTTTCTACTGATCTGCAAGATTCTGGATACGTTGCCGGATGCATATTTTTCATTTAAGTCGAGTTGGATGTTAATGTCAAAGAAGGATAGGACGGTTGAGAACTTAACAGGTCAGTTGTGTGTTCACGAGAGAGCACTTGCAAACTGTCAAGACGGTGAGTCTGGTGGTGAAGCTCTAGCCGTAAAAACGAGTAAAATTAAGAAATTTATTAAGGTACAAGAACAGAATCGAGCGACTTCAAGTAAAGACGGTCGGCGTTGCTTCATTTGCAAGGAACAAGGGCATTTGAAGAAGGATTGTCCAAAAAAGAAGTCAGAAGCTACAGGAGAGAGAAGTAAACCTAGCATGACGCTAACTTCGATTTTTTGTACTGCTGCCGGTACAGAAAGAGATTTCTGGTATGTAGATAATGGTGCTACTAATCACGTAACGATGCGAGCAGATTTGTTTGAGGATTTCAGCGAATTTGAAGAATCTCACACAGTTATGACGGCTGATGGAAGCATTGTTAAGGCAGTTGGTAAAGGAACAATACAGTTCAGCACAGTTGTGAACGGGAAACTGCAAAATTTCTACCTGACAGAGGTTTGGTACGTACCTAAGATAAATAGAAATTTGTACTCGGTGTTGGCTGCACAGGATAGAAATCCTAACAGCGTGTTTGAGTCACGAGTTACTTTATGTACAGTGAAGATTGGTGATAAACTGATTGTTACGGGTAAACGTATTAGGTATGGAGGTTTGTATCAGCTAGATTGTTCAGCTCTAGAACCTACTTCAATCAATCTCACCACAGTACAGAAGGAGGATATGTTGCAATTGTATCATGAACGTATGGGACATCAAAATAAAAGACATGTAAGTCGTCTTATTGACAGGGAATTTGGAATCAAAACGACAAACAGCACAGAGTTATGTGATGGGTGCATTTTCGGAAAGTTGCACAGATTAAAATTCGGCACTAGAGAAAAGGCTACAAAACCCGGAGAGCGAATACACACTGATGTCTGTGGACCATTCCCTGAGTCATATTCAAAATTTAGGTACTTTCTGATCATTAAGGACGAATTCACACGGTTTAGATTTCTTTATCTGCTGAGACAAAAATCGGAGGTTCATGAGAAGCTTAGGCAGATGTTTACAGAAGCAAAGAATGTTGGTCACGCTATACAGGAAATTGTTAGCGACAACGGCGGTGAATTCAATAATGAGAAAGTTCTAAACATTTGTGCAGAATATGGAGTGAGACAACGTCTGGTGATGCCATACACTCCAGAACAGAATGGATTGAGTGAACGCGAGAATCGTACGTTAGTAGAATGCGCGCGCTCAATGATGTATGCTCATGAGGAGTTCCCTCAGAAGATATGGGCAGAGTTAGTCAAAACAGCTGCTTACATTCTTAACAGGACTGGACCGACTACAGTTGAAAACAAATCACCTTACGAGCTTTGGTTTGGTAAAAAACCACAAATAAAGCACTTGAGGATTATCGGATCATCGTGTTATGCTCATATACCGAATCAGAGGCGCAAGAAACTTGACAAGAATGCTGTCAAATGCAGACTGGTTGGTTATGATAATGATGATGGATATCGGCTTTGGGATGAGAAGACAAGCTCAATTGTGAGGTCTAGAAATGTCACATTCGATGAACGACCTTTAGAAGGACAATGTGATACATTTGTGACAAAAGATACAAAAGATGATAATATTGGAGAGATACCTTTCGAAGTATGGAATCAACCTTCATCTTCTCAAGGACCTTTATATGGAGAATTTGGAGTGGATACACTACAAGAAACGTCAATCTCGCCTGACACGGTCCTTGAAAGTGACATACAGTCTAATGCCAGGGACGACTTTCAATTAAGAGAAGATATTGTTGTTGGTGACAATGAATCAAGAGAAGATATGATACCTACTAGAAATAAAGGTCGATTTATTCCTCTATCTTCAGATGACGATGATTTTTTCGATGATGCGGAAACTTCTAACGTCATTAGTAAATCTATTGAATTTGAGGGGGAAAGGGATGAAGTTGGAAACAATGATCTAAATGAACATGAAATTGAGGAAATTGGACAAATGATTTTGAGAGATCGTTCAACTTTGAAACCTCCTGGAAAATTTAAAGATTTTGTGTTAAATGCACAATCACGTGCAGAACCAGAAACTTTCAAGGAAGCAGTTCAGTCTCCTGACTCTAAGGAATGGCGAAAAGCTATGCAGAGAGAGATTGACTCTTTGGATGAAAATATGACTTGGGTTCTGGTTGATCTTCCAAGGAACAGGAAGGCAATACCAAGCAAGTGGGTTTATCGGATTAAATATAACCCAGATGGCTCGGTAGATAAATATAAAGCGCGTCTGGTAATCAAAGGTTACTCTCAGAAAAAAGGAGTTGACGATGATCAAACGTTTAGCCCAGTTGCTAAGTTAGGAACCGTAAGAGCAGTACTAAGTGTAGCTGCGAGTGAATGCATGGCTCTTAAACAGTTTGATGTATCAACGGCATTTCTATATGGCAATCTTGATGAAGAAATTTATATGAGACAACCTGAAGGATACAGTGATGGAACAGAACGTGTTTGTCTTTTGAAGAGAAGTCTTTATGGTTTAAAGCAGGCTCCACGCTGCTGGAATAAGCGAATAATGACATTCTTCAAAAACATCGGTTTTAAGATCAGTGAAGCAGACCCATGCTTGTTGATTAGAAATTCTAAGGCTGGAAAGCTAATAGTTGCATTATATGTTGATGACGGTCTTTTAGCTGGAACAAACGAAAAGCTGGTTGATGATTTTCTGGAAGAAGTGAAAAAAGGTTTTAAGATCACTACAAAACCTGCATCTTTCTTTCTTGGTATAGAGATTGAAAACAGAGAAGACACTTTGAAAATTCATCAAGTTTCTTACACAAAGAAGGTTTTAAAACGGTTTGGCATGGAGCAGTGTAAACCAGTATCCACACCTATCGAAAAAGATGTACAAAAGCAAGAAAAGCAAGACTATTCTGATATCAAGAAGAGATATAGACAGGTTGTCGGTGCTTTAGCTTACTTGATGGTCGGAACAAGACCAGACATAGCATATGCTGTAAGCGTAGTTTCGAGAAGCCTTGAGAATCCTACAGATGATGATTGCGTGAGAGTGAAACGCATTATGAGGTACCTACAGTACACTTTGGAACATGGTGTCCATTATGGAAAGACCACTAAGAAAGGAGTGCTTGCATGTTACAGTGATGCAGATCACGGAGGAGATATGCAAACAGGCCGCTCAACAACAGGTGTGCTATGTACATACGCAGGTGGAGCTATCACCTGGATGAGCCAAAGGCAACAAAGCGTGGCTATATCAACCACGGAGGCTGAAATAGTTGCCGCAAGCGAAGGTGCTAGAGAATGCATCTGGTTAGCTCGACTTCTGGGGGATCTGGTTGAAGTTAAAGGCCTTCCTACTCTGCAAGTAGATAATGAAGCGGCTATAAGATTGGCTGAAAACCCAGAGTTTCACAGACGTACTAAACATATTAGAATACGTCATTTCTTTGTTAGAGAGTTGGTAACTAACGGAGAACTAAAAGTCGAGGAGGTGGCCAGCGCGGATCAGCTAGCGGATATCTTCACGAAGCCTCTGCCAAGACCAAGGCTGCAGAGGACCACGGAGCTATTGGGTGTCCATTGAGAGAAGATGTTGTTGGAGGTTTTATACAATGAAACCCAATGACATTTAAAAAGAATAAACTCTCAATACAAAATTATGAAGGTTGTCTTGTTACTTGATAAAAATAAAATTCTGGAATGAAAAGTGTTCGTAAACAAATAAAATATTAATATAGGTAGTAGGGAGTGTTAGACTAGGGAGTGCTAGACTAGGAAGTGCAACTAGTACTTTTGTAATAACAAACTATCGTGTTCTTAAACTTTAACAATTGTGCTCTACGAATCTTCGTCTACCGCGGATCTTAACCAAGGTATCCTAAACAGGTTTTTTTTTCTTTAAGACAAACTGCGCTTGCTGCTGCTGGGTAGTTTTATTTCTTGCAATGAGGGTTTTCGGAATCAATTTTACCCCCAGATGGCGGCACTGCGACGATAGGAAATTAGGAGAGCAGCATTTGAAATCCACATTATTTTTTATCATCATTTTTATGATTGGTGGATCTTGAATACCTAACCTTACATTGCCGCGCAGCGACCTGCCGCCGCCGGCCCATTTGATAACTAAGTGTACAACGTTATGATAGTCACTTCTAAATACATTACGTTTTATTTAACTTAAATAAAAATAGTTAATCATACGAAAGCCGCAATGCATTTTGAAGTGACTTTCAAAACGTTAGCAACTAGGCCGGCTGGGGAACGAAATCTCATTACAACCTACTAAATTGAAAGTTGATGAGACAATTACGACATTGACTGTACTAAGTGTACCCATTAAAACTATTGATTTACTTAATTGAGCATCACTAATGATTTTGCAGTCTAATGTTTAATAGCACTTGTCACCATTATGTACAACTATTTCTATGTATCTGATTTTCAAGTAATACAAAATCATACATGCATAGCTTTCGGTCCAAAAGAGGGTTGGCGTCAGGTAGGCGATTGGCCGTAATTTTTTCGCCAAATCGTATTAGACAGTATTCATGCATACTGTTCATTTAAATTAAGCGCAAATAATATAAGAGCTGGCCCCCATATGTCAGGAAAAGCGTTAGTAGCAAAGTTTAAAAAATCGTCATTTATTGTTTTAATTTTATCAAACAATTTTTTTTGAAAATCGGTACATCATGTTTTGATTGTCAACTGACGTCAATGAATTAGTATCCAAAGTAGTTTATACTAAAAATGTTAAAGGAAATGTATACAATTCCTAGGAAATGTATAAAATTCCGATATTTCACTAGGAAACTTATAACACGTAAGTACACAAAGAATCAGAGTTATCTGTAAATAAAATAAATGAAAATGCTCGTAACTGTACTACTAACCAAGCGAAGGTTAACAATCCTACAAATATCATAAATGAAAAAGTTTGTATGTTTTCATACTATAATATTATAAATAAAACAGTACTGTTCCCGCGAATCGACATTAAAGCGAGCGGAGTAGCGGGCGACAGCTAGTTCGAAATAAATGTTTCCGTAAGTAATGATTTATTGGTGTTATACCAATAAATTTTATTTGGAAAGGTTAGTTGGGCCGCAAAATAATTATTTGGGCAGCAGATTTTACAATAGGCTAGTTTCCTGGGTCCTAATAATAACATAACAATTAGTCCGTCAGTTAGATAATCAAAAAATATTGGACACGTATTTTTTCTTTTGTCAAATAAACAATATATAATTAAGATAAAGCGCGTCAAAGTACAGGAGTGGGGGCTCGTGACGTCAAAGTTTGCTAAAAATTGTAGCAAACTATGATGTCACACGGAACTTCAAAGGGCTATGTCTTTATAATTTTTTGTTTAATCGACAAAAAAAAAATTAGGGGCCAATATTTTTTGAATATCTAACTGACGGACCAATTATATTTTTTTAGGAAACTAGACTATTGGGGCAGCAGAGAATATATTTGGATAAGTTTTGGCTTTCCACCTGGAATGACTGAGGGCAGAAAAGAAGTTAGGTTCAGGTTATTTTTTTATGACAAAAAAGAAGTTTTGCTGACCATAAGTTGCTGCCCAACTAGGTGTTTTAGCTGACCGATTATATTTTTTGCTAACAAAAATACGAATACTCTGCTAACCGTTTAAATAACACCCATTTTATTTTAACTAAATATCCGTGCGAAGCCGGTGCAGGGCGCTAGTATTGTATCATAGCGGAAAATACGCTCAGATACTGATAATGATGAATAAATTGGAAGACAAAGAAAAATTAGAGCAGCATTGAAAAATTAATTTAATAACCAACCATTCCCTTATGTCCCCAAATAACGGTAATATCGTATAATCCTCATACTTGCCTCATCGTGAGGTGAGGATGTGTGTGATTGTTATTTTATGCAATAACGCTGCAACGTGCCGCAAACGCGCGAAACGTGTTCCGAATTTGAAAATTCAAATTTCGAATTTATTAGTTTCGCGGATGGACTGTGACGATCTAGTATTTATTAACAGTTTTTATTCTGTTGGCTAGACGTTTTTAGAAGATCGGGTGTTAGCTTGTGGTAATATATCGGACGAGACTTTCGGAAGCTTTCTGCATTCCTTACCTAGTCTGATTTGTCCGTATATATTTATGTAAGTATATATTTATTTACGCTCCTGTAGTGGAGACTAAAAAGGACCTGATGATGATGATGATATATTTATTTAGGTTTTCAATTCGGTTGTACATACATACATAGTATCACGTCTTTTTCCCTTGCGGGGTAGACAGGGCCTGAGTTAGGTGGAAAACGGAATCGGTAGTGATGAGTTTGCTAGCTGTATCGCCTTCGGTTGTATGTTTATTTTTTTAACGTTTATTCTTCATAACTCCGTCACTTATGAACCGATTTGAAATATTCTTTATTTGAAAGGGTTTGGTTCCCAGTTGGTCCCATATAAATTTCATCAGGACCGGTTCAGTAATTTTTACATGAAAGATTCAACAAATTATTATACAAGGTCCATTTAAATTAAGCAAAATATTCTTAGGGCTGGGTCCCATAGGCCAAAGAAATGCTTTAGTAGCAAATTTTAAGAAATTGACACGCTACATATTTTTTTTTTTTTCATATATAATGTTTTTTTTTTTAAATCGATAAATCAGCTGTTTTGATCGTCGAGGTCAGTGACCTAGTATCCATACTAGATAATAGTAAAAAGTTGTTGGCCAAGAAAGTGTTTATTTGTGCACGGGGTGTTTATTTCTTCTTTTATTTTAAATGTTCAGGTCCAGATATCTCAAAAACTAGCGTGCCGATTTTTTTTATTTTGCTTCTAAAGCATTTTTCTAGCTTATGGGAGTCAGCCTTTAACAATATTTGCGCTTAATTTAAATTGAATATTTTTTCATTATCAGGTCCTTTTTAGTCTCCACTACAGGAGCACGACCCTCTCTGTACTACTAGAGCCATACTTGGCCAGAGCAGCCAGAGGACTTAGCCTACACTCTCCACGCTGGCCAGACGGGTTGGAGAAGTCTCACAGATGTTTATAAGCTTTGTTAAATTGAATATAAAAGATTTTTTTTGTAACAAAATGGATGGGCTTCTCAAAAAGTCAACCTATCATATTTATTTTATTTTGTATCCAAATTAGCCGTGTGGTATCCGGCAGAGTAGAATAGGACCACTCCAAGTCTTCCCGTGGATGTCGTAGAAGGCGACTTAGGAAATACAAGCTAAACAAAGCTTATAAACATCTAAGACACCTCTTCAACCCGTCTGGCCAGCGTGGAGAGTGTAGGCCAAGTCCTCTGGCTGCTCTAGCCAAGTATGGCCCTAGTAGTACAGAGAGGGTCGTGCTCCTGTAGTGGAGACTAAAAAGGACCTGATGATGATCCAAATGTAAACATTTTAACCCTTAATTAGCGTATGTAAATGAATATTTATGACATCAAAAAATAAACATTCGTACGACACACGCCAACGAGCGCGATGGGCGACACGTGCGCGGAATGGGGCAAGTTTGGCCTGCGTCAACTCGAGTCTTCGGTTCAAGGGTTAAGAGCAATTAGCCAATATTGTTTGTGTATTGCTCCGTGGCGCAGTGGTTAACACGCCAGCCTGCGACACGGAGTGCCCGGGTTCGATCCCCGGTCAGGTCAAGATGGAAAATGATCTTTTTCAGATTGGCCTGGGTCTTGGATGTTTATCTATATTTGTATTTGTTATAAAATATAGTATCGTTGAGTTAGTATCCCATAACACAAGTCTCGAACTTACCTTGGGGCTAGCTCAATCTGTGTGATTTGTATCCGTATATACTTATTATTATTTATTGCTAGGCATAGTAGTACTATCATATCTCTAATTGTGATTTTTATGCTGGTCTGGGAGAAAAGAAAAAACGTAGAATGTGCCAGCTGCTTCTCTTCCCGCGCAGATCGTAAAAGCCAATCGAGGGATTGGGCTAAAATCTGCGGAATCATGTCAATAGGCGATGCGGCTAGCAACCCATCACTATTTGATTCCGTTTTCCATGTACAAGCCCTCCGACATGCTAAAAGTGGCCATAAGGTCTTAAAGACCTAGGCTCTGTTTACCCCGCAAGGGAAAAAGACGTGATACTATATATGTATGTATGTGATTTTTAAAGCTAGTAGGCAGGTATGCAGTTAGGCAGTAGGCAGGCAGGTAGGCAGTTTAACTGCCTCCGTGGTCCAGTGGTTAAGGCGTTTGCCTGTAGACCTGGGGGTCGTGGGTTCAATTCCCTCGGGAAGCATACTTTGTTTAGTTATTTCCACTTTGGTTAGGACATTGCAGGCTTGATCACCTGATTGTCTGATAATAAAGATGATTCCGTGCTTCGGAAGGCACGTTCAGCCGTATGTCCCGGCTGCCACCTGGTAGTCGTTAAAGGAACCACGTCAGAGGCCGAGAGGCGGCTCGGAAGAACTCTGACACGTGGTGGTGCATAGTCTATTGACCGTGTCACCTACACGAAATGATGATGAACCAGATGCTGCCATGGCTATTTTTAGTTTAAAAAATAACGGTTAGGTAAACACCTTTATGATTATCTTAATAAATTTTATCTATTTGTCAATTACGCAGCATTTAAAACGATATGTGTTAGGTTTACATGTTTTGGGGTCGTAATATGTTGTAATAAAATGTTGATGGTACTAAGGCTTGTAACGGCTTGGAATGTAATGGCAAGACCTATGATTTAACTAGCTTTCGCCCGCGGCTCCGCCCGCGTTAATGTCGATCCCTCGGGAATAGTACTTTTTCCCGGGATAAAAGGTAGCCTATGTCCTTCTCCGTACTCCAGAGAACTTGCATGCAAAATTTCATGATGATCGGTTCAGTAGTTACGGCGTGAAAGCGTAACAAACAAACAAACTCACTTTCGCATTTATAATTTTAGTTAGGATTAGGATCTTCGATTAAATATAATGGTAGATATACAGTCTCATACAAAATGAAGCCTAAATAATGTCCCCGAGCGTAAATATCATACATACTTACAAACAACAACAAAAACGGTACATACTGAAAGTATGACACTCCATCTTTCTTTTTCATTTTTGACGCGTAGTTTTTGCATCTTTTCACTGACCTTTGTCATCGCGAGACGTGTGAGTGCTAGCGCGGTTTATTGAAACTGTGGACAAAACAGCTCCGAAACTCGATTAGAGCGCTGTTTTGCCGGAGCCACTTTTAGAGCGCGAATCGTGTATCTACCATTATATTTGATTGAAGATAATATCACTAAATAAATAAATATATACGGACAAATCACACAGATTGAGCTAGCCCCAAATTAAGTTCGAGACTTGTGTTATGGGATACTAACTCAACGATACTATATTTTATAACTAATACATATATAGATACACACCCAAGACCCAGGCCAATCTGAAAAAGATCATTTTCCATCTTGACCTGGACGGGGATCGAACCCGGGCACTCTCGTGTCGCAGGCTGGCGTGTTGACCGCTGCGCCACGGAGCTAGCCACACACTACATAGTATAAAATAAAGTCGCTTTCCGCTGTCTGTCCCAGTCCAGTGTCTGATGTATGCTTACATACATTCATACATATTTTACCACTTTGGAAATATCTCTCGCGCAAACTATTCAGTTTAGAAAAAAAATATACTTGAAACCTCAATATCATTTTTGAAGACCTATCCATAGACACACATGGGTTTGATGAAAAACTACTTACCAAGTTCCATTTCGGAAAAAAGTGGCATACAGACGGACAGACAGACATGACGAATCTATATTAATACTAATTAAATATTAATGTACCTCTAGAGGAGACTGACAACATTTTAGAGCAATGCTCGATTGCCAAGTCATCATCATCATCATCATCATCAGGTCCTTTTTAGTCTCCACTACAGGAGCACGACCCCCTCTGTACTACTAGGGCCATACTTGGCCAGAGCAGCCAGAGGACTTGGCCTACACTCTCCACGCTGGCCAGACGGGTTGGAGAGGTCTCATAGATGTTTATAAGCTTTGTTTAGCTTGTATTTCCTAAGTCGCCTTCTACGACATCCACGGGAAGACTTGGAGTGGTCCTATTCTACTCTGCCGGATACCACACGGCTAAGCGATTGCTAAGTGCTAGAGAATAATGTTTCTTCAAATTCGTAAGTTAAAAAGAAATTTACCTAATTAAAAAAATCTAAAAAGCTTGACTAACGATTGACCAAGCGCCATCTATTTTGCGAATTAGGAACTATGTTTATCGATTTGTTATTTATTGCATTTATGTCCGTAAAATTGATGATGTAGCTGACGTCACATTGCTCATAAGACTATTGGAAAGAATACAAATCTAATGAGGCCTCATTCTTCAAAATTGGTCAAGCCATTGGCTACAGGAAGTAACAACTCTTTGCAATTTTTTACCAGTTTACGTTCGCTATATTGATATTTTACTGACGTCACATAGCCTATGACACTTCAGGAAAGAATACAAATCATATGACACCTTACACTTCAAAATCAGTCTAGCCGTTTAGGCTACAGGAGTGGACAATGGAACAGACATACTTACATATATACATACGTACATACGCACGAAAAACATTACCCTCCTTCTGGGTGGGTCAGTCGGGTAAAAAGAGTATCACCCTCCACCAACCTAAAAATTGATGGCCCCATTATCACGTCAAAGTACGTTCGGAAACATTCTGTAAAATGCAAGGCGCCGGTGTTGACAATTGCAATGTTCTCGTCCTCTACCTACTAAACTGAATTCGATTACACTTTATGGCGTTTGAGTTCGGAACGCGCCTCGAAATTGCACTTTGTAAGTACGTGCGACTCGTGTTCTAAATTCAATTTGCAGATTTATTCATTCTCCCATAATAGACATATGGTAGTGTTCTGAGGTAGAGAATGAACGTCTTTTTTCTTTTTGAACTGTTCTAAAGCGAATGATGCATGTAATTTGTAAAGTTTTTTAGGATTCCGTCCCCAAGGGTGAAAACGGGACTTTATAAATAAGCCTCTGCTGTCCGTCACAGAGCAGTTGTATCTATTGTATATACATATAGGGTGTGCATGGTCGATTGACCGTGTCACCTACACAAAAACAAACATTTCCGAAAAATTTTCAAATAAATGAGGTCTTATATGTGATGAAAAATTACGCTCCAAGTTTGAACTACAAACCTTCGACATCTGGCCCGTCGATGCTCTCGCTCGACCACTAAGCTGCCGTAGCTTATTATAGGTACACGCATTCGAAGCATACGTAATCTCCACTATTTATAAGTATAGTATCCAACTTATTCATATCCGATGAATTGAAAGTTGATTAAAGTTGAGTTTTTCCATCACATATTTTCGATTTTAATATTAAACCGAGCATTGTAAAGCTATACATAGTGAAATTTTTATCGTTTTGGACCCTTAAAGTGGTGACTCAGACCATCAAAATGAACAACTTTTCCTATGGCAACAATACTGGAAACAAAAAAAATCGACATTACCATACAAATTGTATGGACAATATAACTCTTTTGTATGGAAATGACGAAATATTTTTTGAGTTTCCAGCATGGTTCCATAGAAATAGTTGTTCATATTGATGGTCTAAGTCACCCTTTTAAGGGTCCAAAACGATTAAAATTTCACCGTGTATAATATAATTAAATGAGGTCTTGTAGAAGATAACACTAAGCTGTTGTATCTGATATATTAGAAACACTAAACGCTTTCTGTACGATTGTATCACAACTTTCATAAAGACGGGAACGAACACTTTGTGGCATAATAACCTGCAGATTCCATCGCTTCAAACACCGTTCATACTTTTGCCAGAGAAGTTTATGTATAGAATAGACATCTGAAAAATTTCAATATTAAAATTGGTCATTCTTACTGACTATAGTCAACGATATATCAACTTACAACAAAAAATAATAAGTCTAAAACTTACATTTTGTAAAAACGTATGCAAGTGGTGGAAAATGGGACGATGGAAAGCAGCTAGCTTGACAGTACCAATACATAGCAGTAGCTTGACTATACCAATTTGTACAGTCGAACAAATCTACGACAAAAAATAGGTTATTTTAGGAAAGTGCCAACTCGCGCGCAGTCGCGAGTTTCACACTCGCCAGTTGACGAATAAGCCATAGCTTGGTAACGTGGAAAATAATATTTATTGCAACTGTACTGCAGCATGTGATTAAGTACCAAGTTGTTTTTTCATAACAAAAATCTATTCATAAATATTCCTTGCTTTTTCTATCTTAAGATATTAAAAATTATCTGCTACATTGATTTGCTAAAAAATTTGGCAATTGATTTTACTATTTTATAGCGTTCTAGCTGTGCTTAGCTACAGACAGCAATCACTTGGAGGATCATGCACATTGGCACTATGAATACTCAAATAAGAATAAATATATTAAATTAGATCTATAAAAAAAATCTTTTTCAGATTTCCCTGGGTCTTGTATGTTTATCTACGTATGTATTTGTTATTTAATATACTTAGTATCGTTGAGTTCGTGTCCCATAACACAAGTCTCGAACTTACTTTGGCGTTAGCTCAATTTGTATGATTTGTCCGTATATATTTATATATTATATACGGTATCTGCTTGTTGTTTACTCTTTGAAGTCTTTTCCTGGCGTAAGAGTTCAGTGAATAAGGATAGGATTATTACTTGACATATTTCATTCGACAAATTTACGAACGCTCCCTCGCGAGGTGTTTTTATTAAAATTTCTACAGGGTGTGAATGTTCATAAGATATTGGCGTTCGGTCTATCACGAACATGTTATTTGATATTTTGCTTCTCTATTGGTATTTTTTGAATTTTATCTCTTTTCTGCAATATTTTTAATAACTTGTTATCGTCATTATTTTGCTTAGCATTTGGTGCTAGCAGATGCGAATTGCACAAAGAATGTATGAGATTATATTACTATTATATTACTTCAACCGATGAAAACCTTCTCCAGCCTTCTTAATTATGAATAAATGTAAAAAGTCCACTGCTGGACAGAAGCCTCTCCCAAGGATTCTTAATTACATATATTGCCACATTCACCACGCTTAGCGGGTTGGTTTGCTGGATCTGGGAATATAGGAGGGAATGAGGAAATGAAGGTATTAGAATACCACTCACCCGGATAAATGGGGGAAAGCAAGTGGCAGCTCGGGCGGCCGGGCACGCGTACCCGATGCCATACCTGCAATCACCGGACAAGCAAATGAGGATGACATCTAACATGGAAATTAAGGGTACGCTAGTCAGGTGTTTCGCCATACAAATTCTGTAGGGTGATGACTCCGTTGTTCGGTATCGTCTGTTTAAAGTTTTTAATTTTATGTATGGAATCATAATTGTAAAATTATATGTACTTTGAAAGTTATGAGTCTCAAAACATACCGTTTCAACACGTAATTTTAACGCAACTTTGGGCACAATTAAATACCGGAAGGAGTATAAAATCTCTAAAACAAAATTCGAACAAGCATAGTTTGGTTATTAAAAAAATTAAATAACTTTAATTTAATTAATACATTCAGCTGTTTTATTACAAGAACACTTCTCCGAAACGCATACTCGTGAATTTTTAGACGCCCGCTTCAACAATTGCTTGCGCAAGTGTACGATAAGTCGGATACGACACACTAGCCTGTAGTTCCGATGTGCGTATAAATCGGTGTAAATAGTTTTGCACTGTTCCTAACCGAGTCTATTCCTTTCTCAGCGAAATAGCACGCAAATTAGCCACGTGCGCCGACGAGGCCGAGTTCCGAACTAGCTCATCCTTAAGGCAAAAATATTGGAAAAACTAGACTATATGTACTTAAGGTAAATGTACCAGTCATTGATATTGCCCTAGAAGTTGATAAATTTTACTTTAACTCATTATAATAAGAATTCCTCCACAGGTATCAATAAAACGTTTATTAATTAAACTAGTAGCAACATCTCTGAATCCAACCTAGAATTACTTTCTTTGTGATTGGCTGTCAAACATTAACATTTTCATTTTGTTTACAATAGTGTCATTACGCATTGGCCCTCAATGTGTATGTTGACGAATTTGATAAGGACCTTACTTGTTTCGAACTGTGTTACTCAAAATCAGAAGCTCATAAAGTGGTAAGTATTTATTTTATTCTATTTGGGATTGTATGTATTATATATATGTTTTCTTTTTATAACAATTTTATAATAATTAAATGAAATACAAGGGTATCAAATACTAGGACAGAAATCATCTGATTTCTAGTACTTGATACAACTATCATCTACTAGGTAAATTTTCATTTGCTCGATTCGATCGATTTTTTATACTATTACAATAAGCTTAAGGTTGAACTATCTCAGTTTCAAATATAGCTTTTCTAAGTGACTTCTACCTAGTCGTTGATAGGGGGTATCAATTACTGGAACATAAAATATCAAATACTAGGACAGAAGAAAAATTGTCTTTTTTTTGTGCTGGTTCTTATTTAATTAATAAAATATTGTTACCACACCATTAAAAATTATTTATTTTGGGCCAAAGAAAAGTAAAACAAGGAGAAGAAGAGGAAACCTGAGTAAATCCCCCAGAAGTCACATCAAATAAGTGGCAAGAGTATCATAAAAATAAAGAGAGAAATAAGCTTGCACAACTTGAACAGAAACAGAAAAAAGCTGAAGAAAAAAAAAGAAGAAGCTAACAAAAACAAAAAAGATAAACGCCGCGCAAAGAAACTGAAAGAAAAAAGAATTTACTTATGATATTTAGAAATGACTATTTAGAAATTTCAAAATGTTTAGCTGTACTTATTATTTTATGGATCTGTATGTATGTCTGTCTGTCTGTCTGTCCGTCTGTCACCAGGCTGTATCTCATGAACCGTGATAGTTAATTTTCACAGATGATGTATTTCTGTTGCCGTATAACAACAAATACTAAAAAACATGAATAAAATAAATATTTAAGGGGGCTCCTATACAACAAACTTGATTTTTGCTTGTTTTTGCTCGATATTGATAACGGCTACAGGTAGACGCTTAAAATATATACAGAATATTTATATAAATATTCACTTTAAAAATAAATAATTAAATAACAATAAAATAAATATTAAAGGGGGGCTCCCATACAACAGACATGATTTTTTTGCCCTTCGTGCGCGAGTCTGACTCGCACTTGGCCGGATTATGTTGATTTTACGTAATTTTAAGAAGTTTTGTTAAATTATTATCTACAATTGCTATTTTTTTTAGTTCATTGTATTTTTTTGTCAAGTGCGTACTTATCAAGTACTAGTTCACTGGCTTGAAAAAGTTATAGTCAATTACTGGGACAATTGAAAATTTGCCCATCAATTACTGGTACAATTTTAGTCCTCTCGACAAAAATCTATATTAAAATAAACAACACTGATTTTCTTTACTTAAGTTCAATGTAAGAGAAATGAAAGAATGATTAATATTTTTTACTTACTTTGAAAATTCTAACTTAAATTAATACATTGTTATAAAAGAAAATGTGTATTTTTCCCACTATAGTATCAACTACTGGTACATTTACCTTAATAGCTTATACTCCCTAACATGCTAAGAAGATGCTGTTTCCTGTTCCCCATTTTAAAAAACGAATTTCCGGACATAGTTTAAAAAAAACATGTTAGTACACACGAGCTCGGTTCCGTTCCGTTCTAATATCGGAAGAGGTTCGCGGCGCGCATACAGATGTGGCAATACGTGCAATTTGCCGGAGTGGGCCAGCGCTACGGGACGCCATGCGTGCGATATTCCAAATTTAACATTTTGAAATGAATGCAAGTGATTGCCGAATTAGGCTAATTCCATATTTAAAACAGGTTTTTTGACAGGACCAAGTGATAACTTCGTGAAAAAACTTGTATGCGCCGTACTCGCAAGCGGGTACTTCTCGTACTCGCTTGCGAGTACGGCGCTGATCGAACTAAAGATCATTGGGATCTTTGGTTTGATCATATGATAAACACTATATTTTTAAATTTTAATTTTTGAATGTCGAATTCGGGTATAAATTTGCTGTTTTCCGCGTGTCACACACGCGCACGTTCCTTCGATTTACTCGTATAAATTTAGCTAATTTTCTGAAAACGGCACAAATCCTACACAAATCATATGGTAAGTTTAAATGTCTCTAGGTTCAAATTTTATTTAGCGATATCGTATCGATGGGAGATACACATATTGTATTAACCATATATAGATCTTCACTTCTACACTAATATTATAAAGAGGAGATTTTATTGTTTGTTTGCATTGAATATGCTCCGAAACTACTGGACCGATTCGAAAAATTCTTTCACCATTAGAATTCTTAATTATATGCGATGAACATAGGCTATAGAATAAATACCTATATCTGCCCGTGCGAAGCCGGGGCGGGCCGCTAGTAAGTAAATAAAGTTAGTTATGAAGTTTAAAGTGTAAACACTTACCAGAGAAATAGCCTCCGGCTCCTAATGAGCAATCATTGTCTCTGGTTTCTAAACGAGACGTCTCTAAAGACAATTTGCATGCGCGCGCTTTTCCTATTCAGTGTTGACTGGAAGCACCTTTCGCGCGATTTGCTTTAATAAAACACAAACAGAAGTCATAACCTACTTGGTCTACAGTCGTCTCTTTACAGCAATTTAAAAGCTTATGTATCCTTTTGCATACATATCCATATCGTGATTTAAAAAAAAAAACATTGCAACTATTTTAGAGGACTATTCGAAAATAAACGGTACCTATTCAAATAAAAAAAACACTGAAGAAAGTATAGTACGCTGTATTTTCTTGAGACATTTTAAATTTTTTCTTTAGATATTTTTATTTTTTACACGCCCTTTTTATTTTTTTAGGGTTCCATACCCAAAGAGTAAAAACGGGACCCCAAAAAGTCTCTGCTTTCCGTTCATCCGTCTATCCCAGGACAGTATCTATGGAACCGTAATAAGTAGACTTATAATTTTCTCAGAATGTGTCCATTGTCCATTACGCATAACCGCCCATCCGCCCAACAAATAATTACAATAATAGAATAAAATAAAATTAGATATAATTTTTTACAAAAATTTTTTTTTTTTTGTTTTTAAACTTTTTTTGTAGTAAACTCGCACTACGGTCGGTTTATTTTAAATCTTTGTGGATTTGTAACCAGCCATTTCCTAGGTACTCACACTAACATTAAATATTATTACAATTACATACTCAATGTATGAGAAATAAATTAAGGTTCGATTAGTAATCCATGTACAACCTGCCTAAGTAAAGAAACGAGTGGCTATAAGGGTGAACGTGTGAAGCAGTAGTTATTAATAAAGTTGCTAGGGCTTCTGAATAATTCATCTCTGCCTGGGAGGCCGCGCTCTGTGAGGAAGCTAAGATATTAAACTTTTAATTGGCAGTCTTAAGTTTTATGATGTTTGTAGCGCTTTGGCACGGCTATTATCATTTGACGCTAGATCACTAACGTACGTACACTAGCAAAGCTCTTTGAAGTGGCAGTGGGCGGGGCACATAGCGCGTAGAACCGATGGCCGATGAGGCAGAAAGGTTTTGGAATGGCAACCATGCACCAGCCAGCGCAGCGTCGGATATCCACCGACCAGATGGTCGGATGACCTGACTAAGGTCGCAGGAAGACGCTTTATGCAGGCCGCTTCTAATCGGTCGTATTGGAAATCCTTGGAGAGGCCTAGCAGTGGAATTCTTGCGACTAATATGATGATGATGACACACCGCAATTGTATGAGCTAAAACGCCTTGAACTGCTGCGGAGATGCATGTCGCGGCACGGACTGTTGATTGGTTTTGACGTGATCTAAGATCCGAAGAGGGATCGACCTCCACTCATCTTTTTACACGATAAAAGATCGAAAAACATCTTTTTACAAGATAAAAACATACTTAAATGTTATTTTTTTCTTTTCTGCCAATACCAGAAACCTTATAACACCTTAATCTTTTATCAAAAGAAAGTTATCTTTTTTTGAGAAAAGATTTTTTTTATTACAATATGAAGGGGTGTAACCAAAAATTGTGTAACTTTGACAACCAGCCAAAAGTATGCAACACATCGGTAATTTGTAATTTACCACACACATTGAGTAGGTAATATTAAAGAAAGAAGTACTTATTGCTTTTGAAATGTTACAAATTGCACTTTGGCATAACGTAACAGATAATATATCTCAATAGTCACGGTTTTATACAATATCATAATTTCAAAATGAGAGGTTTACAAAGCGACATTAAAAAATAACTAATATTTTAGGAACTAGACTTGTCAAACTATCAAAAAGTGATAATGAGGACATTTCAAGAGAAATTTTTAAAAGTAAAATTTTAAGTTAGATACGTTAAATAGATGGCGTTGATGAAGTCAGGTGTCAATTATAGCCCTAGTGAAAAAAATAAAGTCAGGCAAAAATCTTATCATGATGACATTAACACTTGTTTTTTTATCAACGCCATCTATCTAACTTAAACTTTTACTTTTTAGGGTTCCCTACCCAAATAGTAAAAACGGGACCCTATTAATATCGCTCCGCTGTCCGTCTGTCACCATGTATCTCATGAAGTGTGATAGTAGAAATTTTCAGTCAAAATTTCAAATATCTAACTATCTTATGAAGTGTGATAGTTAGATAGTTGAAATTTTGACAGTTGAATATTATCAATTTTTTGATAGTTAGACAAGCAACTGGCAAATTTAATTATTTTTATTTGCTATACCTACTATTTTCATTCAACAATATTTTTCGTTTCAGGTATCGAGACGAAGCACTTTGCTGGTCAGACAGGTAAACAAAAAATTGTATTTTTAGGGTTCTGTACCCAAAATTGCCAAAAGGAACCCCATTACTAATGACCGTCCTTCGGTCCGTCTGTCACTGAGTTGTATCTATTGAACCGTTATAATTTATATATTCACAAAAATTTGTGTGTTACACATACTCTTTTACAATTTTTACCTTTTCAAGGCATTGTGATTTATACTCTAAATCCTTAGCTCTTCGCACTTCAGTTCATTCGCACCTCAGCTCTTCGCACCAGAGTTCATTCGTACTTCGCACCTTCGTCTTTCGCACCTAAATTACACACTCTTAATAATGTCAAAGAAGAAAAACGTCATTAAAATATTCATTTGATTAATAATAATTTTTACTAATCAGAAGCTTTTTATTCTTTATCAAAGGCGTTTCTTTGGAGGACTTTCATTGATGTTGAAAGGTTATACACACTAATCGCCATGTAATATGGACTATTTTGATATAATGTCCAACGCAGTGGTTATAAATTAGGAATAAATTAGGTTATCGCCGCGATGAGACACGTAACGGTTCTTTCTGACATTGTGTCACTCAAAGTAGTTGGTGTGTTTTCAGACGAACCGATACAGCTCGAAGATATACAAACACGTCACGTAGCGACTTGAAAGTTTCACAGAATATGTATATCTGTTGCTGCTTTAACTAAATAATAATAATAATAAAAACGGGTTGCATTCCGGGAGTACCGGCAGAAGTGAAAAAACCGCTTTAGAAAGAGAGGGGATATTACTTCATTCATATCCTACACCGCGCCAACGGTCTCAGATCACGTGTCCGAATTTTCTATCAGGTCACGTGTCCTGAACCGAGTTTAACATTTAATTTTTTGTCAGCAACGCATCAGCACCTCCTCTGGTGTTGCAGACGCAGATGTCAATGGGCCACGGTGACCACTTCCCATTAGGTGGCTCGTCTGCTCGTTTGCCGTCAAATATAAATAAAAAAAAATATCCATCCCAAAAACGCACAACGCCGCTAAAGAAGATTTCATTAAAAAAAGAATTGGCCTTATGCAATGTACATCCTTCGTATAATAAAACCAATTTGGAGCGAGGAGACACATGAAGTCATAAAACGATAAAACAGGAATTAGCAGCACGCGACTTAAACTCCGGACCAGAATCCACAGTAATCACGTCCTGAGACAACATTTAAGTTTTTGGTCCATTTAGAAAGCCTAAAGTATGCAATGCGTTTGCTGATGACATTCAATGAAGAATTTCGGGGTATAGGTAGACGCCATCCTGATGTTTTTATTTACTAAGAGTTGTATTTTATGTCAAAGTTTAGGTATTTCTGGCACTGACATGAGAAATAAATTTACTTTTAAATAGAATCAATATTTTCGTATACATTACAAAAAAGTTTACATTTTAAAAATGACAATGTACATTTTTTGTTATATAAGCATACTAGCTTTCGCCCGCGGCTCCGCCCGCGTCAATGTCGATCCCTCGGGAATAGTTATTTTTTCCGGTATTAAAGGTAGCCTATGTCCTTCTCCGCACTCCAGAGAACTTGTATGCAAAATTTCATGATGATGGGTTCAGTAGTTACGGCGTGAAAGCGTAACAAACAAATAAACATACAAACAAACTCATTTTCGCATTTATAATATTAGTAAGGATATAACTAAATATTTCATTATAGTGTTATTTTTACTTGTGTGTCTCTAACCATGAGACAAACGGTTTTGAAATAGTGGGAAATGTGTCCACGGTTCTTAACATTATGATAAGGCATTAAAAAGTAGATTTTGAATTGTGTTAAAAATAAGCAAAAATGAGATCTGCCGTAAAAAATAGACTTGTCTATGGTTGTTGATTTTATTGGTAACTAGCTTTCGCCCGCGGCTCCGCCCGCGTCAGTGTGGATCCCTCGAGAATAGAGTACTATTCCCAAGGGATCCATAGGCTACCTTTTATCCCGGGAAAAAGTATTTTCCCGGGATAAAAGGTAGCCTATGTCCTTCTCCGTACTCCAGAGAACTTGTATGCAAAATTTCATGATGATCGGTTCAGTAGATACGGCGTGAAAGCGTAACACACAACAAACAAACATACAAACAAATAAACAAACAAACAAACAAACAAACAAACAAACAAACCAACAAATAAACAAACTTACTTTCGCATTTATAATATTAGTTAGGATTAGGATTAGGATACAACGAAGTGACAAACCGATCTCTCTTTAAGATAAATTTTACTTCATGTTTGGATAAAATGAATCAGAGGCCAGTAAATTCGATTCTTACCCGACTGCGTCAGTAATACTTTGAACAGACTTTATAAGAATGCTTCCATTCTTAGTCAACATCAATTTGTTTTTAATTATCTTTACGAAGCAATATCTTCTTCATTTCACCTTAATGAACTTACTAACATATTCATTATGTCACACCAAGATGTCACTCTTTGTGAAGAAAAATAAAGATTTTATTCATTAAGCGGGTGCCGCGCCGCGCGATCTAAAAACGTTGCGACTGCGCAAAACCGTTAGTAAAAACATGAAAAGTCTTAATATTTCCATATTTATATTTTTATAAAATAATATAGAAAGGGGACGGACCTCCGAGATGTTAATATAAATATTGTCATGTGAGAATTATTTTTACAATTTTTATTATATACATGTTTAGTTGTGTTGGTTAGTGGAGTTTATGTATTTACCTCAATTATTAAATATAATATTGACTTACTATATATAATGTATCTAATAAGTAGTACTTCTTAGAAACCTATAATTAAAAATTAAACCTAAATTAAAGCGAAAATAAAAATTGAAAATTAAAATAAAATAAAATAAATCCTAATTAAAGTCAATCAAAAATGCCACCCCGGATCGTTCCAGGCACAAAGGTACCCATTATGCTAGCTGCATTGCCTCTCTGAATGGCTATGGATAACCTTTGAACCAGGTACCATCCGGAGCGGTGGTCATAACCTCTTTCCCTCAAGCGACGTCCTATCTCACCAATGAAAGCCTTGGCTTCAAGACACCAAGGCCCTGCTGTTTCGACGGCGACTGGAACGAACTGGTATTGCGTAGACAAAACTGAGTATTTCGTAAATTTATGTCCAGCCGCCGTTTTAGCAGCTGCTCCGGCTGATCGTATGGTATTGGTGAGATAGGACGCCGCGTAGGTACTGACACAAGTTGCGACCCATAATAGACAACGTCCTCTCTGCCAAGGTATAAGAGTGATCCCGTCCGGCCGCTTTCCGTCCGTGCGTGAGAGACCAGCTGGCTCTAATTGACAGGGTATGTTAGCCGTCACCAAAGCCCTACGAATTATATCATTCATGGCTTGGTGGCGAGATAACCTACCTGCACACCTAATACAGCTAAGGCCATGGTGCCCGTTTGCCTCCACCATAACACCACACACACAACGATGCGGCTCACAGACGACACAGCCCAACCTTAAAGCCACTGCCACCCTCAGCGTATCATTGTCTAACAATGTTCCTATATGAGGCGAAGGCAAAGCGTGAAGCCAAGCTCCAGACTCTGGCTGAGCTGAAGCCTTAATGCGTGCCACGTCCGCACCGTTGGACTGCCCCTCTAGCTCCCTAAAAACTATTTGGATTCCTTGCTCATCCCAAAGTCTTTGCACCTCTGGTCTTTCAGGTACAGATGCACCCGGAAACTTCGCCGACCAAACCCTCAAGGCGTCGCCCACATGTGGCAAGATCAATCCGTCACCATTAATATTGAGAATTTTAGCGACTAAACTGACCACTCCATGTGAGGACGCCAAAAAGGCCGGAAGCGAAATGTCTGACAGGCGCCGAATACCAAGGCCCCCATATCTCACTGGTAAAGAGGCCTGATTCCACTGGACCTCAATCAGTTTGACGTTCAGTATTTCCTCCAGAATTGACCGCATGGTATCGTCAAACTGACCAACCTCTTCAGGACATAGCCAAGATGGACTGGTTCTAATGATGTAATTCATCCGAGGTATTCCCAGAGAATGCCGAAGAAGCACTAGGGCAATGTGTGATGAAAGGCCTCTTAAACGCTCGTGTGCGGCCACCAAAGCAGACATTTTGTGTAAAAGAGTATTGGGGATCGATTCTATAAAAATGGGGGCACCTAATAGAGTAAAATTAGTCTCGTTGATAACCTTCAGTCCTGGAATTAATGTCACAAAACGAGGGATTGATGAGTGCACTTCACTACCACATAAGTACAACTCACATTTGCTACCACCCAAGCGCAAACCGAGCGAATCAAATTTCTCACCTAAAACCCGTAAATCCGCTGCCACAATATCCGGTGGACCGCCCATAGTTCCATCATCTAAGTACCACACGTTTAGTGGTGATTTCAGGGTACTAATAACCTTCTGGATAGCCAGGCTAAAAATGAGGGGACCTAAAGGGTCTCCTTGTTGCGCCCCGACCTGTGACTCAATCAAAGCCCCGTTAAATAAAAGGTGGCTTGGAAATGCATAACATTGAAAAAGATACGGATATAACTCTGGAGTATGCTCAAGAACTTCATTCAAAATAGTATCTCGTTCTACACTGTTGAATGCGTTTTCCAAGTCAACCTTCAAAATAACGTTGCTCGAATCCTTGTTCACAGAGGCGAAATACCTAGTTGCACTAATCGCAGCTTCACAACCTCTTTTCGTTCCAAAACCCAACTGATGTGGCTGTAAGTAAAGTGATGTGCGCTGTCTCACTGTGCCACACGCGAGCTTGGAAACTAAACGTCGTAAGGAACTACCTATGGCAATCGGCCGTATTCCGCCCTCTTTCTTCTTTAATGCACATAAAGATGCGCCGTATAAATATGGACACACCTGGGGATGTAGCAGACCCTTTAAAAGAAAGTTGCATAAACTGGTGAGAGATTCTAAAAGACGCGTTCCGTTGTCACCAGCTGAACCCGATGTAAGTTCTTTGAGATGATCCGGACGCAAACCATCTAAACCAGATGCTGAGCCCGGTTTAAATGACATCAGGGCCTTTCGAACCTCTTCCGATGTTACTGTGAGAAATTGATTAGTGCGACCAGGCTCCTCCGGCAAAGACAGAGGACGGGAAGGCGACGGATGCTTTAACAACAAAGCATTTAGTGTATCCGTATTATTCGGCGCCTGTGAACAATCCGACAGCAAAATACGCACCGCACCCCTAAGATCACCGTCATACACTTTTGTCTCAATAGACCTGTGGAGCGAGAATGTTTTCTTATTATTACAATAGCTGCCACTGTCATCAATATTGGTTAGACTATCAATGTTTTCTTTTACCTTAGATGTTAGTGAAGCACTTCCTTCACGAGAAGGCACCCTTAGCGCAGTAAAGGAAAAAGAAAGAAGAGAAAACCACACTTCAACACTATTCTCTCGTAAGCAGTTCTCAATAATAGATGTCAGCTTACCTGCAGCAAAGTGTCTCGCCCCCTTTGGTATATGCTTCAAAACTAGAACTTTCGTTTTCAAAGTTGATAAAGCCGATAATTGATCTCTTGGTTCAATCTCCTGAGTGTCCACTGGCGGGGCTATGGTGCTAGCAACATCAGACCCCTCATGTCTATGCATTCGGCTCATATGCACAGCTAACCCCCTAGGAACAACAAACTGTCGAGAGGTACCAGGGCAAAGAGGACAAGTGGCGTAATTTAAGTCAGTCATATTAATTAATATTAAAGATAAGAGAAATTTATACAATTATTTTCAAAACGTCCTTAATGACTGGTGTATTCCCTTCTATCTGGAAGAAGGCGTTTATCGTTTATTACACCTATACCTGCATTGTTGTCACCAGTTTTCTTAAAAGCATCAAAACGAAGGCCTTTCCATCTCTCACGACCAAACGACTCGTTGCACCTCCTCATTTCGGAAAAAACAATACAAGTAATTCCTTCATCCCTCGATAGCTTAATTTGAGTACGGAGGAACTCTTTCTGCAGGCCAGCTTATATTATTATTATTTGAAAACCGTTGAGATGAACGGCATATCATTGACTTTGTCACTTGTCACATTTGCTGCTTGTGTTTAGGCGTTTAGGGCTTCACTCTCTATGGGCTCTTGTGAAATTTCTCTGCTACCTGTTTTATATATACACTGTGCTAACACTATGGATGTGATCTTGCGATTATTATACAAATAATTTGTCCAATTTATATGGGAAAAAAGTAGCATGTCTATAACGGTTGATTAAACACATAAATAAACACGTCATTTATTGCTAAACAAATTTGCTGAAACTAGTTATAACTAGATTTAGGTATCTAAAAAGTCGGCAAAGGAATGTCTAAAGTTTGTAAATTTTACGTCTAAAACAATAATTCTCAAACCAACTAACCAACACCTTGTATTACCACGCTAATACAAGGTGTTGGTTAGTTGGTTTGAGAATTATTGTTTTAGACGTAAAATTTACAAACTTTTCGAAGAAAAAAGTTTTTAGGTATCATTACATATATTTTTTAGCCGTGTGGTATCCGGCAGAGTAGAATAGGACCACTCCAAGTCTTCCCGTCGATGTCGTAGAAGGCGACTTAGGAAATACAAGCTAAACAAAGCTTATAAACATCTAAGAGACCTCTCCAACCCGTCTGGCCAGCGTGGAGAGTGTAGGCCAAGTCCTCTGGCTGCTCTGGCCAAGTATGGCCCTTGTAATACAGAGAGGGTCATGCTCCTGTAGTGGAGACTAAAAAGGACCTGATGATGATGATGATGATTACATATATTATCGTTTTTAAATTTCATATGTATGTGTTTCAAATTCCAACAAGGGGGTGACCTTGTGCCAGTATTGACCTAAATTGTACAAATACTTTTTATGTATTTCATTAATTCAGCGCATATTACTAGTGATTTGAAAACACGTCAACTTCCACAATTTCGTGCAGTACCATCCTAAAACAAGCTCCAACCCCCATCTGACCCCAACAAACAAGATGTCCACTTAATTCCTTCAATATTTACCTCCCGATTAAAATATTATAGTGGTCAGTGCTGGTTAATCCGGGTTGCAGGGCCCGCTTATTTGCATGGAGGATTTGTTATGCTGATCTGACCAGAAAACGCTTTTATCCAGGGATATTGGAATATGCCGGAGTAATAACACTATTTCACAGTACGAGGTAAACTAAAGATAATAAATATAGACGTATCTAGCCCCTATATAAAAACACGGTTTCACTCACGTTTATTTAGTTGGAATCGCCAACTAGTTTCGGTCTGATACGAAGACCATCATCAGGGCGAGTGTTGGTTACTAAGAAACTAGTTGGTGATTCCAACTGAATAAACGTCAGTGAAACCGTGTTTTTATAATATTATTTTTTTTTAAAAAGGGAGAAACGGAACCATTGTATGATCACTTTCTTGTCCGTCTGTTTGTTGGTGTGTCTGTCAAGATCCTTTTTCTCAGGAACGCGTAGAGGTATCCAGCTATCAAAAGTCTATTGTCCTTTAGAGCTGTGAAAAAATCAAACTTCTAAGCTAACGCAATCGAAAGATAAAGCCGATTATGCCGCAAATTTTCGATATTCGCAAGGAATTCAAAACCTAAAGGGTACTTCCCGTGAACTCTTAAAATTCAGTAATAAGCAACATCTTATAGCACAGGTAAAGGAAAAATTGCGAAAAGCAAACATTTTTAGTTACAGCGCACCTTACCTCTTTGCGCCTGAGTTCACTCGCACCTCAGCAATTCGCACCTTCGTCTTTTGCACCTATATTACACACTCTCACATCATATATTAAAAATATTTTTTTATATCTTTTACTTATTATAGTTAAGAAATAAGATGAAATAAGAAATATTCATTTAGTACAGAAAATACAGGATAATAGTACGGAACCTTTCGTGCGCGACCCGGACCCGCACTTGGCCGAACACTATATTTTTCGGGATAAAAGTTACCCTAAACCCATCTCTTTACTCTAGACAAGACTTAGTTTAAAGGTTTAATTTTTACCCTTTGGTGTACGGAACCCTAGTAAAAGCTTCTAATAGATAAAAAATAAGTTTCTATAAGTAATTATCCTTTTGATTGCAAAACGATCAGACTAAATAAATGATAATAAATTTGATTGCGACAATGGTCAATTAAAAGGGCGTATAAAATAGTACTAACGACTCTACAACTAAGTTAGTTTAAGTTGGCATCGGCTTACGAATAATGGTATATAAATAAGCACAATCTAAGATCTGATCTAAGACAAACATCAAACAATTGGAATCACTTAATTGATGGCTGTAATGCGATTTTGTTTGCATTCGCCGCGTGGGAATTGCAAACGTCATGAAAGAGTTGCTAGGCGAAGTGATAAATAGTAGATTGTTGCACCAAGCAGAAAGTAATTTATTATTGCACCGAGGCGAGGGCTTTAAAAAGCACTAGTGCAATATAAATTACTTAATGCGAGGTGCATAATCTGCTTTTCTTTCAACTACTACAAGAAAAGTAGCTATGTGAAAAACAAAACTGAAGATAAATTACAATTAGTGAAAATTTGTTGATTAAATTTCCCGTCTTTTTTTCTTTATGGCCAGTATTTTTTTAGTTTGGGCAATGTCACTTCACAGGCTACTCCATACGGCCGTCGGGTTGGCCAATCTTTTTTGTCATCTACAAGTGACACTTATAGTAACGCGATAAAAAAAAAATTAAACAGTGCAGTAAACGATTTCCATACATTTTTTCTGCTCTAGAGCAGCAAGGTGCCGCTTTGTGCTAGATATGTAGTGAAGTTATGATAGAATTGCAGCGTAGTTGGAAGAAAACAATATTTTGCAACAGAAAACTGTTGTATTCATTTTGGTTCGATAAATTTATATATTTTTTTTTCAAAATCGCGACTCAACACATCAGACAGTATAAAAGAATAACCCACATAAAGCCCGTTACTACATGATCATCTTATTTCTTATTTTATAAATAATTTTGTCAAAGCCACTATTTCAAAATAAACATTTTTTATCACAACAATAACCCAATACAACGGACACACCACACAATATAAAATTTCCTAACTAGTCAATTATTTAAATTTCAAATATGTTCTTTTTTTTACTCACAATCCTTAACTGCCAATATCAAAATTTAAAACAACAGTAAATAAAATTTCCAGCCATTACTACAATAAAACTTGACTTTTGTGAAATTCGTGTATTACCTCCAAGCAGTTACGTAGTAGAGACTGGTAGCCTAGTGGGTGTGAGTACGAGTATCACTAGCGCATACACATGTTAACCCCCCGGGCGCGTCCCCTCTGGGATGGGTGACCGCAAGTATCATAATAATATTGAGAGAGGAGTCAGATGCCTTTAGGCAGCTTGGAAAATCTGGCACTAATGTTGGCCACTTAAAAACACGAAACACTAACAAAAAAGGGGAAATTCATAAAACCCACGTACAAAAAAAAGAACGGGTTGCACTTCGGGAGTGACGGCAGAAGTGAAAACTCCGCGCGGTAGAAAGAGACTTACCTCATCTCCTACGCCGCGCCGGCAGTCTCAGGTCGCGTGTCCGCCTTACGAATTTTCGATCAGGTCACGTGACCTGAGGCTTAACATTTTTTGCCCATCCCAAAAAGTGCTCAACGCCGCTAAAGAAGTTTTCACTCCAAAAAACTGGCACTCCAGGAGGGCCGAAAGAAGTGAAAACTTGAACAAATTACGTTGGTTCGGTTACGAGAGTTCAATAGTTTTTTCCCATCTCAAAAAATGCCCAACGCGCCTACGGAAGTTTCACTTCAAAAACAATCAAAATAATAATAATAAATATATACGGACAAATCACACAGATTGAGCTAGCCCCAAAGTAAGTTTGAGACTTGTGTTATGGGATACTAACTCAACGATACTATATTTTATAACAATTACATATATAGATTCACATCCGAGACCCAGGCTAATCTGAAAAAGATCATTTTCCATCTTGACCTGGCCGGGGATTGAACCCGGGCACTCTCGCAGGCTGGCGTGTTGACCGCTGCGCCACGGAGCTAGCCAACAACAACTAGTAATATAATAGAGGTATTCTTATAGGTGTAGCATAAGTTATTTTAAATTTAAATCGTATAAGGTAACTGTACTTCAATTTGATATCAAAATTCAAAGATATAAACGCAAGCAACGTCCAGCTTTTTGTATGGCACCACCGGCGTCGAAACATAGGTAGAGCAACACACTGAGAAATTAAAATTAAACACTCGTGCCTACCTCTTTAATTTAAAGCAGACTTCAGTCTAAAGACCGGTTTTCTTCGTTGTTCGACAGTTGTCAAGAACGTTTAGTTCGATGGATATCTTGTTTTGCGCGACAGTTTTATGTTGTTCTGCTTTTGGATATTGTATGTTATGATAATTGAAGATATTCATAACTGATCGTATTGTTTATTACATTTTGAACTTTAAAGATAAAGACATTTTTAGTTTTAAATCATCCTTATCCTTACTAATATTATAAATGCGAAAGTGAGTTTGTTTGTTGGTTTGTTTGTTACGCTTTCACGCTGTAACTACTGAACCGATCATCATGAAATTTGGCATCCAAGTTCTCTGGAGTGCGGAGAAGGACATAGGGTACCTTTTATTCCGGGAAAAAGTACTATTCCCGAGGGATCGACATTGACGCGGGTGGAGCCGCGGGCGAAAGCTAGTTATAAAATAAATATCTCTTTAATAGTACATTATATAATCTTTAATCAGAATTTGAAATTTATTATTTATAAACAATACAACATTTACAACATAGATAAAAAAAACATATTCGCAAAACTAACCTACCAGAAAATCCCTAAATTAGTGACAAAGTGATCATAAAAATATATCATGACTAAAACTACGTAGAAAGAAAAAAGAACAAGAGAATAAAAAAAAAATTATAGAGCTAATCGAATAGCCCTCCCCGGAGTTTTAAATTAGTTTTAAAAAATATGTTGTTTAGAGCTTTAGTTATTAGATTTTCTTTATTATCTCCAAAGAAATATACAATAATCTTAAATTAAACTACTTATCAATAACCCTAAACTATACTAATAGAAAAAAAAAAACTTAAAAATAAACGAATTTAAATCTAAAAATCTAAACTAAGGTGTTGCCCGTGTGGCATAGTGCCAAGAACAAATTAGTTATTTGTCATGTCTAAAATCGTAATTTGAACTAATTATGTATACCTAAAGACACCATGTATAAACAATAAACCTATTTTGAAATCATTATACTGATGGAGAGTCCTACTTACTTTATACAGGTTCTTTTGAAACATGGCACGGGCACCAGTGCTCCACATTACTTTTGTTTAGTTTTTTAACTTTATTTGCAGTGTTTCTGCAACTTTATGTCATTTATTGTGTATATGGATAAAATAAATATAACTACTTTATTACTATTATTAACATAATTTTTTTTATAACTTCTTTATGCCTAAATTGATTTTGATGCAACAGATCATGTATCTTTTTGTAATCATCACATGCGATCGCCTGACATTTTTGGCAGAGTAGTCGTGTTTTTAATGTTTTTTTTAATCTTGTCCTTGCTCATATTTTTTTAATTCAGCATAATAGTAAATTACTTTACGAACAAAAAATTGATAAACAGCTTACTTATGTAAAAAGTTTATTTACCATATGTACATAATATTAAATAATAATCTATGGAGACGTTCATTACCGAAAGCGTTTATTCACAACAACAATAATCCCTAATTATTGACCACCGGCATCGAAACTTATCTCCAATAATTGCCAGGCACAATATGTCAAACAGAGCATAATAAGACACCGGAAAATCTCGATACCATGCATTTTGTACCAATCAAACAGCAGTTATGCTACATCGTAAATTTCGCATCCCTTATTTGCGTTTATCAACCTGTATTTATTACGGAACCAAATTTTTGCCGCGCGATTTTGCTCGCGAATTTTTTTTTTTCTTTTCTTTCTTTTTAAATTAACGTCCTACGTACGCAGTACTTATGTTAAACGTTCGAAACTGTCCGCAATTTGCAGGGGCCTGAGTAAGCTATAAATCTTGCAAAATTATTTTTTCATTATGCGCGGGCGACGCAGCGTTAATATTCTATTAGTGGTGACACATTTAATGGAAGGAGTGAAGTCAATTAGAGGGCGGTCATGGATTACGTTACGTTACAGTAATTTCAACTTTTTGTTAAATATACAGCGTGTAAATTCATCCGCGACATTCCCTTAAAGGGGTGACTCAGCCCACCAATAAGAATAACTTTTCCTATGGGAACAACGATGGGCACTCATAAATATTTCGTCAACAACAAACTGGCCGGGCGGCTGAACTATTTTGTATAGATTTTTTTGAGTTCCTAGCATTGGTCCCATAGGAAAAGATGCTGATATTGATGGGCTAAGTCGCCCGTTTAGGATGGGAATATCGAGGGTACATTTATACACCGTTTTATATAGTGTTAAGTTAAGAATGTTATTAATAAGTCTTTTATGTTTAGATTATGCATGATATCAGTGGTCGTCAACCTATTAAACATTTCTTAGAACCTTGTTTTAACCTTGGGTAACTTCAATAATTACGACTCAGAGCGTAGTTTCATCCGAATTTGTTTGACAGTTTTTAATGATTCATCAATGAGTCAAATAGCAAAAAGTGATCATGATTAATCATAACTTTTATGATTGTTTGATTTTATTAGCTGCTGTCAAAAATAACTGTCATCACAGTGCCGCCACCTAGGGAAAAGATAGATTTCAAAAACAACGTTTTAACTATCTTTTTTTAGGCTTATGGTTCTTTCGTTATTTTTACGAGATGTAAAGTTCTCTATAATTGTTTTGCTTCTCCTAAATATTTAGGAGCGTGAGCCCGGCTCAGAGAACTTAAGGAGGAGAGTTAAATTAGGAAATATTTTCCAAATTTACCTCTCCTGCCTAAACTCTTTAAGGTATTATCTAATTGACATTTTATACATCTATCTACATCAGCAATAAAATTATTTAATTCTCGTCCTATCTAAATATTCGTCAATCTGTGCTCAGTTCTTATTACGTCCGATCTTGGATCTTATCAGATGGCAGGAATTAGCCGTCCGCCATTACGCGCCATACAGGTAGACGACTTTGATGTTTTGTATGTCTCCTTAAGCACACACTTAAATATATCTACTACAAAGTTACGTATACGCGCGATAGAAATAGGTTTTTCAATACTTACATCATATATACATAGTATCACGTCTTTTTCCCTTGCGGGGTAGACAGAGCCCAGGTCTGTAAGACCTTAAAGCCACGTTTAGCATGTTGGTGGGGATTAGGTGGAAAAGGAATAAAAATAGTGATGGGTTGCTAGCCGCATCGCCTATTAACATGAATCCTCAGATGTTAACCATTCCCTCGATTGGCTTTTACGACCTGCTCGGGAAGAGAAGCAGCTGGTGCATTCTACGTTTTTTCTTTTCTCCCAGACCAGCATGGATTTGTGATATTGTGTATTTTGCCTGCTCGAATGCCGACAATGTCATAAAAAAATATGACGGGGCTGTTCAGCATTGAGGAATATTTATCACCAGATAGATGTCCTTAATGAATGATTTACATTCATCATCAGGTATTTTTGGTCTTGACTTGACTAGAGCATGACCTATGGGAAGGAGTGGTCCTATTCTACTCTGCCGGAAACCACATGGCTAATATGTTATATTATGATTGCAATTAATATTATATGTCTGGGGTGTTATCCATGACTGCTTGGCTGGTGGTTGCAGGTATGGATTGCATCGGGTACTTGGTACTCATGTCCGGCCTCTCGTTTTGCTACTTGCTTTTCCCCCATTCATCATTCAGTAGGTTGTATCCCAATACCTTCATTTCCTTACCAAATTCATTCACAAATTTACATCCTTCCCGATGAGCTGCAGCGTCGGAAGTACAAGAAGCCAAAGAAATTGTGCTCGCCAATCCGCCTGCCAAGCGTGGTGAGTATGGCTATTGCCATACTCAATCCTATGGAACGAAGAATCCTTCAGAGGCATATGCCTCAAGCCAGGACATTTCAGCTAAAAAGGTGATCTGAATGAGGCAAACGAACGGGCAATCATGGTAGCAAAACATTGCCAATTTACGACTCGATAGAAGAAGAAGCTAAAAAGATAATAAAAATGCACGAATATTGCTATTTGAACTTAAAAAAAATATAATCCAGTGAAGATCAATTTCTGATGGATCACCAAAAGCCATTTATCCTTAACTTGGCTACTTGCACATAGAGGTACAATGTTGTACCTATTTACTATCGCATCAAGAGTCTAAGGCGTGAAATTGCCTTCCCTCTAGGTGAACCACCAGGCACTTATCATCATACCCTAGTTTTCATGGAAATTATCATTCATCTTCTAGGCACTAATTGTCAGGCGTGACTTCATGCCAATATCGGGTATTTAGCTGATCAAGTATACTCCTCCAATGTAAGGACGATTCTACATTAGTTAGTAAGGAGTTACTAACTAAATAAATATATAGGGACATATTAGTATCGCACAAATTAAGCTAGCCCCACGGTAAGTTGTGAACTTGGGTCGTAGGATACTAACTGAATGATACTATATTTTATAATAGATACTTATATAGATAAACATCCAGGACCCAGGTCAATCTGTAAAAGATCGTTTTCTATCTTGAACTGACCGGGGATCGAACCCGGGAACCCTCGAGTCGCAGGCTGGCGTGTATCACGGAGCTCGCCTAATGACGATCCCTGTGGCGTGATAAGTTTGGGTGGTGAGATGGAGTGCTTCATACATAGTTTATCTATATGTGTATCTATTATAAAATATAGTATCGTTGAGTTAGTATCCCAATCCCATGAAACAAGTTCACAACCAACGGGGCTGGCTCAAGCTGTGTGATTTGTCCCTATTTATTTATTTATCTATTGTTAGTTACTTATAAATTACATAGTGTTCTTCAAAATTAAAGTATACTTTGTATTTTTATCAATTAGTTGTATTAAAGGAAAATAACTATGTCTGCGGCTTCGCTCGCGTATATACATCGTGTAACTTAACCAACGACGTTCCCGTGAAGGGGTGACTCAGCCCGGTAAAATGAACAACTTTTCCTAAGGGACTAATGCCGGTAACTAAAAATTACATTTTTATATAAAAGGCCAAACAGGCCGACCCGGCAAAGAGTATGGAAATGTCAAAAAAAAAGAGTTCTTAGCATTGGTCGAGGCAAAGTTGTTCATTTTGACGGGCTGAATCACCCCTTCACGGGAACGTCGGTGATTAACACTTTCGCTGACACTGCCCGCCTGTAGACGTAATTCTATTGTTATTTCTTTTGTGTCTGGTTCAGTGTCAGTGAACGAGTTAAGTGTACTGTATAGATTCCTCGGTAACACTTATGTTACTGGAAGAAAGTAAAACGTATCCCATGCCCTTTACTATAATTCTGTCATCGTGTATATGTATATTTTTATGACCATGAGTTGAAGATGCGATAAATATTCATAAATACATATTACTACGTCTTTTTACCTTACGGGGTTGACAGAGCTTAGGTTTATGAGACCTTAAATCCACGTTTTGCATGACGGCGGGCGTAAAGGTGTAAAGGTGAAAACTGAATCAAAATAGTTGATGGGCTAGCCGCATTGCCTAAACATGATTCCTCAGATTTTCGATCATCCCCTCGATCAGCTTTTACGATCTGCGCAGGAAGATGTTACTTTAAATATTCATTTTCATAGTTTTGGTTCCATGCTGGTAAGGGAGAGAGGAAAAAAACATAGAATGTACCAGCTGCTTCTGTTCCCGCGCAGATCGTAAAAGCCGATCGAGGGAATGGGTAAAATCTGAGGAATCATGTTAATAGGCCATGCGGCTAGTAACCATCACTATTTTGATTCCGTTTTCCACCTAATGCCCACAAAAATGCTAAACGTGGCCTTTAGGTATTATAGACTTCAGGTCTATAATACCTAGTCTTTTTCCCGTCTCCGTACCACGTACCACGTCCACGTCTGTATCACGTCTTTTTCCCTTGCGGGGTAGACAGAGCCTAGGCTTTGTCTACCCCGTAAGGGAAAAAGACGTGATACTTGGCTAGCTCCGTGGCGCAGCGGTCAACACGCCAGCCTGCGACATGAGAGTGCCCGAGTTCGATCCCCGGCCAGGTCAAGATGGAAAATGATCTTTTTTCAGATTGGCCTGGGTCTTGGATGTTTATCTAATATAGTATCGTTGAGTTAGTATCCCATAACACAAGTCTCGAACTTACTTTGGGGCTAGCTCAATCTGTGTGATTTGTCCATATATATTTATTTTATTTTATGTATGTATGTATGTATATTTTTGATGTAAGTTATGTAGGATAAAACAGCCCTAAGCTCTGTAAACACCTACATCAATTCCGCGTAACTGCACTTAAATGAGTCTGATAGTGCACGTCAATTTGTCAAGTTCTTCCCGGCCTTTATTAATGGGCCATTTTGTAATTAATGTGCACCGGTGGTAAAAAAAACGTAGTCTGTATCGATAACATGATAGTTATGCGAACAATTGCGAGGGCTTTTGACCATAAAATTGGTATAATCGAATGGTTATTAGTGTTTTTATTTCAAATAGTTTTGTTATAAACTATGCGGTTAATTACGGTAATAAATTATGATATTTTTGTATGAAAATGACAGTAATAACAGATGGCCATGACAATAGAAAACTCTAAATATTTAAGTAGTTATTTTTTTGTATATAGCTATATATAGAACAGAGTAGGTAATTAAGAGCAAATCAATACATAACTCATACTCGTATGTCAATAGCATCGAATAATTTATTATCTTGTTTATAAAAGATCAATCAATCAATCAGCCTATTGCAGTCCACTGCTGGACGTAGGCCTCCCCAAGGGCACGCCGCAATGCGCGATCTCCTGCTTTCCTCATCCAGCCACTACCAGCAACCCTTCTCAGATCAATAAGTAAAGTCAAATATTTTATTCATCCTAATATATTTTAAATATCATTTGGTGAACGTTAACTTTTATCACACGTTATTATTTACGTTTACGCCGCTTCCAAAGCGGAGCGCAGAAAAAGCGGCAACAAACTGCACAGCGCATTTTCTCCAAATGATGTCTACTTACAATCTACGACATACTTACAACTGAATGTGTGGACTTGAGCTTACATTGTCATGTTATAATAAGTAATCTAGTATTAGATAGCTGTATCAACTTAATTCTAATACAGAATCAAGATAACAGTAATAATATGGAGTAGCTCTGAACTCAACAAGTCCAGTTGTACAAAAATTACCCGCAAGATTGGCACGTTCATCTAACTGAAACATAAATCAAAACACATTAATGCGGGTAGCACAATCTCCGCTCCATCCGACAGCGGTATAATCAAATAACAGAGAAAGATGGATATACCAAATACTAATATGACAGTAAAGGACAGTGCGACCGCCATTTTGATTTACTGAATTGATCGAGTAAGTGACGCCATCTGTCTTTTTCGGACGTGTGTTTAACGCGCAGCCAAAATTATGCAAATCGTTTTTGAATAAAAAACGTAAACTTTCAAATTGTACGCATAATGGACTAAATAAAGTTAAACTACTTCTTGATGTTGTAAATTACCGTCTCGTACTTTATAGCGGCAATATTTTCTGGTTTTTAATTATCCGAGGTACGGCAAATATGAGACTAATTTCGCTAATGGCCGGCCATTTTCTGGGCTTGCTAAACCTACAATTGAATCGATCAACTCGAAACCTACTTATATGACATAAAAGATAATATGTTACAACAAATTATTTCAAAAATAAAGTTAGCAGATGCGTAGCGCAGCGAATTTTACATAAACGCGCCAATTTACTGGCCATAATAACACGTTAATATCGTCTTCTCTTTCGTGCTTATGGAGATAATCTCCTGTCTTTCTCGCACATATCCATTGATCTCCTGATATGTGCCCGCGCAAACCTTATGGGCCAATAATTATATTAATTTCTCACGATATGCTTATTATAAGTTGATTGTATGAGTAATATGGTACGGGCTACATTGGTTAGTTTTTTTTTTGCTTTTTCTCAATGATTGTCGATAATTAGATACTAGTACAGGTGCGATACTGTCTGAAGTTCAAATATAATTCATAAGTTACCGCAGTTAATCATATCTTACCATCGGATTTATGTTTTATTTATCTTCTGACCCAGTTTGTAGTTTTAACAGTTTTTGTTTCACTGAGTTTAGCTAGTAATATATAAGTCAATGGTTTAGGGTTTAGACTCCGTTGATGATTACGTGCTTCGAAAGGCACGTTAAACGGCTTATAGCACAGATAAAGGTAAAATTGCGAAAAGCATAAATTTTGTTCACATCATAAAGGTAATAAGAATATGTTTAACCATTTTAAATTTATTATAGATACGGGACCCTTCGTGCGCGAGTCCGACTCGCACTTGGCCGGTTTTTTATATGGGAGTAATGTACCAGCAGGGGTTCACAGAAATCAGTAAAATTTGGAAAGTGGTGTAAAGAAGTTTAATGCACAGTGCACAGCCCACGGGAAGCGTACTTTGTTTAGTTGTTTCCAGTTTGGCTCGCCGATGACCTTCCAATATGATTATCCTTTTGAAAGAGTCCGCAAAACCTTACTTACCTCAGTCCTAAAGCTTCTCTAATTGCACTTTCGTAGACATTTCCTGACCACCTGAGGGTAATACTGTACCATCAAAATATCATTAAGATATTTCAATTACCACTTGATAGATGAGCAGACGTTGCATGACAGATTACAAATAGTATGAAAAGAGTGCTTACACGTGTACTTAAAAGAATATCATGCTTCATTTAATTAGCTTAAGCCATTATTATATTTTTGATCTTTGTATCATTATATTTGTCTCTTCCATGATGGTCTGGAAGAAAAGAAATATCGTAAAATGCACTGACTGCTTCTCTTACCGCGCAGATCGTAAAAGGCGATCGAGGGAATGTGCGAAAATCTGAGGAATCATGTAGACGATGCGGCTAGCATCCCATTACTATTTTGATTCCATTTTCCACCTACAAGCCCACCAATATTCTAAACGTGGCTTTTAGGTCTCATAGACTGGGCTCTGTCTACCCCGCAAAGGAAAAGACGTGATAGTATGTATGTATATTTGTTAATATCATGGCTCATTGTGATCATCAGCAACAACAATGTGCTGCCAAAAACATCATAAAGCACATATTATTGAAACTAACGTAAGACGAAAGCATTGTGTATAAAAACAGATAATAAGGCATTGTGTATAAAAACAGATAATAATCATCATATCAGCTGCAAGAAGTCCACTGCTGGACATAGGGGGAGGCCCAAGGATTTCCAATATGACCAGTTAGAAGGGGTTATTGTTTTGTCACAAAGTAAATTCGTCACTGAAAAAAGTATGTGTAAATTTGTCACACCAAGCGACCTGCATCCAGCGCCTTCCTGCGACCTTGGTCAGGTCGTCTGTCCACCGGTTCGGTGGGAGACCAACGCTGCTCTTGCCGGTAGGTGGTCGCCATTCGAGAAGCTTTTTGCTATCGGCCATTGGTTCTACGTGCTATGGTGCCCCGCTTTCACTTGCTCCGTCGAGCTATGTCGGTGACCTTTGTTCTTGTACGGACCTCCCCTTTTCTGATTCGATCTCGCAGATAAACACAGCCCTTTCCATAGCTCCTTGCACGACCTTCAGCTTTCTTATGAGGCCCTAGTAAAGAGCCATGTTAAGCCAGCTAAATTTATAAGAGTTTCGGAACAAATCACTGCCTGGAAGAAACTCCGAAAGAAATCCGTTACAATCACATTTTCAAAATTACACATTTATATTATGATATCAGGAATCTAACAACCGCGCGGAAATATTCCACCATATCTTATTTCTTAAATTAAGAAATATGGTGATAACAATAGTTGATCTCTTTCTTTTTAAGGTATGACTGGACATGACAGGTTTCACCACACACACAGATGTAAACCTCAAAACTCTTCATATCTTCTATACTACACGGCTGAAGAAAATTGACACCGTATCTTAAGCGAATTATCCAGTAGTAATTGCAGGATAAGATACTAGAGTTCTACATACTATAAAATCAGAACTACACCATCCAAAGCAAAATAAACTGTAATATTTTGACCTGAGAGTTCTAAATCTTGTGGCTAAAAGTGTAATGATTATTTACTTATAGAGAGAAAAACGATAGACTTATTTCGTCGTCAGAGATGAATTGATCGGTTTCTAGGAATCGGTGTTTTATTTCTCGTAATTATACTTTGTTATGTGCAGGTTGCGTTTTGTTCGAAGCTGCGTTTTGTTTTATCATTCATCGGATCGGTTAAAGATTTACTTGAGTCATTAAGAGTTTCTTGTAGAAATTATAAAAATATTTTCTGATATAAAATCGAAATGTCGGGTTTCATAGATATAAAATTTTTAGTTGAAATGAAAATGAAAGTACCTACATAAAACCGTGACGGTATCATTAATACTTATAATAAATCTGTAAGGGTCGGTCATGGAGTAAGTTACTTTGTTTTCAGAGATATCGTGTTTATAAGCTCTATACATGACAATGAAAATAAATTGAGGAATTTTAGAAATTTTGTATGTGTGTTCTCCATAACTCTTAAACTAATTAACTGAATTTTATGAAACTTTGTAGATATACATTTAGCCATACAGGACAGAAAAAAAATAAGTAGGCTATCCCGAGCCTACTTATTTTTTTTCTCCTGTCTTGATAAGACGTGGCCTTCATACAAACATAAAATAAAATGTACGCGAATGAAGTCGCGGGCACTGCTAGTCTTTATGTATTTGCGTCGTTTGACAGATATTTATGCTACAAGTTGTAGCATGAATATCTATCTATTATTAGTTGTAGTTGTCGCACACAACTACAAACTACATCTAATAATAAAAAGCATTTTGAATATTACACTTATTCATTTTATCTTTTAAATAAAAGCGTAACATCAATTCTTATGCTTTAACACATTCTCAATAGCCTAGTTAAATAGCAGTGGATCTAAATGAGTTTTGGAATTAAGCTTTCCAGTCGGTCTATTTGCTAACTCAGTGTGCAATGTTTTGATAGTAGTCACTTCAAAATACATTGCGGCTTTCGTATGATTGACTATTTTTATTTAAGATATATAAAACGTAATGTATTTTGAAGTGACTATGAAAACGTTGTACAATGAGTTAGCAAATAGAGCTTTAACCAGAGCGGAGCGTGAACCACGGGATGACTTATCTGTTCCTGTAGAATTATAATAACTACTTATGATATAACTATTAACCAGTCGAATAATAATAAATATTACTGAGGCATTTTCCCCTATAGCTAGTGTACATTTAAATTAAATCACTTACGGTTTTATCGTATTACATCATTTTTACACCTGAAGTTTCAAAAACTTTACATTAAGGCCAAGTAGACTCAACTTAGTGTACGTTGCCTTAATAAGCAACATATTTTTTAAAACATAAATCAAAGATTTCCACCACCATACGCGCAAGAAGCATTGTTATAATTAACTCTACCACTCGGAACAAACACTCACCGACGTTAACAAATAACGAATCACCGATAGTATCCGCCACCATTGTTACATTCTCAGTTTTTGGCGGTCCCCGGATTCCCCACGCGCCAGATGAGCGATCTCGCCCCAGCCCAGTGCTGGACAAAAACAAATTCTGTGATTACCCTCCGAGATAATGGTTGGAGGAAAGTTACATTGAATTTTAAGCTCTTTGAAAGTGCTCCTGGTTTTCAATTTACAATGTATAAGGTAAACGCTAGAGAGAAAATGTTTTATTTATTAATTAGTTGGATTAACTTCTAGTAACTTCTTGTTTGTTCGTTTACAATATGACTCTACGATGGAATAGCTGTAGAGAAAACTACTTACGTTAGATTTTGAATACTGTTTTGATATTTTGTGTTCTTTTTCATTCGATTTTATTTTTAAATTCAGAAACCGAATCGCTCAAAAGTTCTGATCTGCGTTTTATACGAGTTGCTTGTATAGATTACTTACATTTGCGACCATTCGATATAAACACGAAGGTTTATTGTTTTTAAAATGTGTTAGTGAAAACGAAAATAGTTGTACTGTTTCGTGTTCAATTATATTATAATTCGAATTTCAAAATCTCTAGTGATGTAAACTATTTTCCGTGATACACGGAATGTACTCGACACAAGTGGTATAAAAGTGTAAAGTATACGTAACGTCCTAACTACGTATTATCTTTAAGAATTATTAAGATCCTATTTTTAATTTTCTTTTTAATCAAGTTCGTAAAATTGTCAAACTTTTTATCCAAACCAACCAACAAATCCTCGAACCATCAAGTCCTTACAATGCTGCAATCATTTTCGCTTTCCACGTTTTTACAGAACCATTCCTTTACGTTTACGGAAACTGCTAAGAAATTAAAGGCTATTGACATTTCAAAAATTTTCTTTCATGCTTGTATCGATAACAATCTCCGCCAATTCTCAAAATTCTTTCCGAAACGTGATCATTAACTTAAAGTGTCAAAAATATAGCATGCAGTACTAAATACTGCCGCTGACAAACCTGATATGTTTTTTTTTATTTTATCTTCGAAGTTGGCATGGACTTCGAAAATCTAAATGCAACCTGTTCGGTTCAATGCGGGTAAAAAGTGTTCAAGCCTTGCGCGCTAGCCAGTAACTTATTGCATTCGATTCGGCAGTACCATGATACGAGTATCGATTAGTTTATTCTTTAAAAAGACTTTTAAAATAGCGTCACAATAATCTAATTAATTCCTGAATTCATGTGAACTGTAGTTGGATGTTTTTTGAGCTATCGAGACTAAAGATATACGTATAGTGCTCTTGTTAGTTGACATGTTAAGTGGTACCCAAATAAATTTTCTCATGTATAAATTTATTTGTTGTAGTTATGTGTGTGACAATGATTACGAAACTGTGACAACTGACAACCTACAAACATTATTGAAATTAAGGTGACATAAACAATTTTTTTTTAAAACGAGGCACTATCTGGTGCTATATTGTTAGAATTGCCGATTATAGATTCGTATAAGTAAAGTATAATAATATAACTATCACGAGTGTCTCGTTTTTAAAATATAATAAACAAAATATAGTTTAAAATAAAGATTTAGGTAAACAGTATTTTATGTACATTCTAATATCAAGGAAAAAGAAGACCAAATGTGGCAGATTAATTTCTTTTTTAAAAATATGAATTTCAAATCCGAGTAAATGAGAATCAACTGTAAATTTAATCGCTATGTAGATAGTCATTACTAAGTATAGTTTATGAAAAGAAAGATTTCATATACCTATCGCTACGTATTGCCCCAGTTATTGTAGAATAATGGAAATCCCTCTATGCAACATCGCACTTTTTGAAATCAACGTTGTAACTTCACTTTTACTGAAAGCTGTCTATATGATTGTAATCAATGGGTTTTAACTTCTCTATATATATCTTTCAGCCCTGCACTGTCCGCCATGCAAATCTTACCATTGTTGCACTAACGACTGTCCGAGCGCTCGTCATTATTTGTGGCCAGTATTTGTTGACTGACCATAAATATGACCAGGAGAATATATTTGTGGTTTACTTAAGACAGTTGATCAACTGTTTCCCTCCATTGTCTTTAGTATAAATAAATATATACGGACAAATCACACAGATTAAGCTAGCTCCAAAGTAAGTTCGAGACTTGTGTTATAGGATACTAACTCAACGATACTATATTTTATAACAAATACATATATAGATATACATCCAAGATCCAGGTCAATATGAAAAAGATCATTTTCCATCTTGACCTGGCCGGGGATCAAAACACTTTCGTGTCGCAGGCTGGCGTGTTGACCGCTGCGCCAGCGCCACGGAGCTAGCCAATAGGTGTTAAGTAACCCCAGCGATAGGTGATCGCAAGTGGCAAAAATATTATATTAAGTTTATATAAGAGTTTGTTACATATGTATGAAATTAAATCAGAGAAAAAAGAAAGGGGTTTGAAATATTTTTTCAATTCGGTCCAGTAGTTTTGGAGCCTATCCAATACAAACAAACAAACAATCAAATCTTTCCTCTTTATAATATTAGTGTAGAAGTGTAGATACTCGTAGTGTAGATGTACTCTCGTTGTGTCTCGTTATAGCTTTATAATAGTAAAGATAAGCAGGTTTCATACAATGTTGCCCTAATAAGGCAACTGAACTTGGTACTTAGCAAGATTAATACAAAATTACGAATGGATGTTACTTACTAATCTGATGTACCATTATAATTTTACTAGCTGTTGCCCGCGACTTCGTCCGCGGCAATTTAGTTTTTTTTATTAGTATAGATGAATAAATTTTCCCCCGTTTTCAAAACATTTTTTATTTATGCTTCGCTCCTATTCGCGTGACGTTTTATAGCCTAAAGACTTCCTCAATAAATGGACTATTCATCACAGCAAAATCCAATTTTAACCAATAGTTCCTGAGATTAGCAGTACGTTAGCGTACAAACAAACAAACAAACTCTTCAGCTTTATAATATTAGTATAGATAATTTCTCGGTTGGATATAAGCCTTTTTTTAGTGGCGTAATGCGTTTGTGTCTTTTATTTTTAAGACGAGCTCCGTGGCGCAGTGGTCAACACGCCAGCCTGCGACACGCGGGTGCCCGTGTTCGATACCCGGTCAGGTCATGATGGAAAACGATCTTTATCAGATTGACCTGGGTATTGGATGTTTATTTATTTAAGTATCTATTATAAAATATAGTATCGTTGAGTTAGTATCCTACGACACAAGTTCACATCTTACTGTGGAGCTAGCTCAATTTGTGTGATGTGTACATATATTTATTAATTTTTACATATTTATCTTCGTATACATACTTTCAAGTTCGTTGTATGAGAAACCTGTTGTATAAGTCAGAAAAAAAGATACGTTTCGCTCTTTGATACCATATATAAAAATTTGTGCATACCTGTTATTGGTGAATACATATGTATTAATTCAGAAGTGTAATTTTCGAATGACGTATATATAGGTACTGTTGGTGTACTTTAATAAATAAAATGAAAAATAAAATTGACAGAGTTAGGCGGGCTTGCTTTGGATTTCAAATTAAGTATTTGTAACAATCTGTATTAAGTAACTTAAACCATATGTGTATGTTTAAAAATGGTGTGAAATACCAAGAACGCTAAATATTTGTCATGTTGCAAGTCAAAGTGTCACACCACTGTCCATCATTACTGCAACGAGAGAAAGAAGTGTTTTAGTTCCGCGGGCTGTCGGCTGCACTCCCGTTAACGTTGCTGAGTTCAAAGAAAACAAAATAATAACGGTTTATTTTTCTGATTAGTTTGAATTTAGATGTTATATATTTTTTTTTGTCGGACTCAATCTTAACTATTTCTAGACATAGGCTCAATCAATATTAATATTAAAGAGGTAAAAGCGGAAGTTACTTTGTCCGTCTATTTATTGTTCACACTTTAACCACTACCAGTAAGACAATTTAGTTGAAATTTGGCATGGTAGTAGTTTGAGGCCTACGAAAGAACATATTATACCTTTCATTAATTTCTCACAAGCGGAGCTGCGGGAAAAAAGCTAGCTGAAACTATTTTTGATATCATAGCTAGCCATTAAAACCTAGACATTAAATACATTATTTCAAATGTTAGATTTTTTTATGTCATATTTTAGATATCGAAGGGCATACGACAAGATGCTTTGCAATTTATATTATGACTACAAACCTTGATAAAAGCGTTGCCGGCCTTGCAAGGATTTGGGGTAAGGAATGGGAGGAAGGATGGGCCCTCGGCTCTATCACTCACCGAACGAAGCATAGAACCGGTAAAGCTTCTACTCAAACGATATTGAACTCACACAGCGTCCAAAGCAACGACAGCAACCAGATCACCATTTCCACCGGGCGTCGACCGAGGTTTTCACATCGTGAGTCAGTGCAGACAAAAGAGGTTCTGTACAAATGTAAATTTTCTTTATGCCCCGTACTTAACATGCAGATTGACGCGTTACAAGCTGATTGGAACTTTCAAACTGTCACATAATAACGGATATTGTCACGTTTTTATTTCTTGAAAATGTTTTGTGTGACATTTCCTGAGGACATTTCTGAGGTTACGTAATTTTTTAACTGACAACTTGTTTGTTATTTGTTAATAATCTACTTCAAAAAAGGAAGTCGTAATCAATTCGGTTGTATGTTTTTTTTAATGTTTGTTACCTCATAACTCCGTCATCTATAAACTTTTTTTTATTTGAAAGGATATGCATCCATCATCGTCATCAGGTCTTTTTAATCTCCACTGCAGGAGCCTCTCTGTACTACGGGAGCCATACTTGACCAGAGCAGACAGAGGATTTGGCCTACACTCTCCTCGCTGGCCAGACGGTTGGAGAGGTCTCATTGATGTTAATGAGATTAGTTCCATTTAAATTTCATCAAAATCGGTTCAGTAGTTTGTTTGAAGTCGGTTTTTATATGAAAGACTAGCTTTCGCCCGCGGCTCCGCCCGCGTCAATGTCGATCCCTCGGGAACAGTACTTTTTCCCGGGATAAAAGGTCCTTCTCCGTATTCCAAACATGTTCCCTATGTATGCAAAATTTCATGATGATCGGGTCAGTAGTTACGGCGTAAAAGCGTAACAAATAAACAAACAAACTCACTTTCGCATATATAATATTAGTAAGGATAACGATTATATAAGAAATTCAAATTAAAATATAATTTATTCATAATAAGACTACATTTCAGTCGGTGAACGTTAACATTTATTTTACAACAGAATATTGTTGACGTCCATAATTTTTAATTTAGACCTGTCGCATCTTCGACTTTTAACACAAAGCGGATTTTCTGCACTGATTCGCTTAAAATAGGTAACAAAGTCATTAAGATTGGATATATTTTTATAAGTGCTTTATTTTGCATTCGCAATGCTATTTTGATATACTCTTAATAAATTAAGAAATAAAATATGGTGAAAAAATTTCGCTGGTTGCTGGTTCAAGTCCCGCCCGCATGAAAATTTTCACCATATTTTATTTTTTAATATATTAAAAGACTGGATTATTTCAAATTACGGTTATTAACGGTTAAGTTCTTGCATGTTTATTTGTGGCAATCGTATGAACCTACATACATACTTGCGAAGTAGACAGAGCCCAGGTCTTTAAAGCCACGTTTAGTATGTTGGTGGGCGTTAGGTGGAAAACGGAAACAAAAATAGATGGGTTGCTAGCCACATCGCCTATTATTATGATTCCTCAGATTTTCGCCCATTTTCGGTCGGCTTTTACGATATGCACGGTTCGAGAAGCAGCTGGTACATTTTAGTTTTAAAGTTATACATAAATATCGATGGTATAAAACTTTCTATCAGTAAAATTCAAAATTCTTTTTATTGTCAGATCGGGTCATACTTGGATTATTTTTAAGTGACATTAATAGTAATTGTAACCGCGAAAGCTTAAAATCGTGTATCGAAATTTATGTATCGTGTATAAGTTTCAACGGGTTTTATGAAATAAATCATCATTCATCATCACTTCAGCAGTAAGAAGTCCACTGCTGGACAAAAGCCTCTCCCTTTGGTTCCATAGGAGGATACTGCCATAATCACGACGCTTGGCAGGCGGGTTGGCGAGCGTAGTTTCTTCGGCTTATTGTGCTGCCGATCACAAATATAGTTAAGCCGGGGAAGAATAGGAATTTTTTGGAGTAGAACGGGAGTGAAAGGTATTAGGATTACTACTCGCTGCATTGGACGGAAGGCCGCGCTCTCGTATCCGATGCCATACTTGCAACCACAGGGCAGGCAGTTGGAGATGACACCCTAACCACGATATTCTGATATCTATGCCCCTGACCTACATTGCATGCCGTTAGCGTGGATACCGGCAAAATGAATTGCTAGAAGCATGAATGGGCCGGCTCGTCCGGGGAAGTACCATACTCTCACAGAAAATCGACGTCTGAGTAGAAGCTTTACCGCTTCTATACTTCATTCGGTGAGTGAGAAGGAGGCCCATCCTTCCCCTTCTTCCTCCCCATTTCCTTCCCCCAACTCCTAGAAAGGCCGACACGCACCTGTCACACCCTGGTGTTGCAGTTGTCCATGGGCAGCGGTGATCACTTACCATCAGGTGACCTGCTTGCTCGTTTGCAGTCCTAATAACATATAAAAAATATTACTCACATATTTAAGAGCTAGGATCTTGTCGATGTCATTGTGTCTAAAGATTGACTATTTTTGCAGGAAATAAGGAGTGGTTTGCACTCATACATTAGTGACCAGCCCCTATTGTGCAGTTTGCCTCAGGATGTTTACCTTCACCGGAAGCAGGTAGAATAAATACTAAATCCTTACAAATACAAAATGTCTCCTACACTTTTAGAGATTAAACAAAGATTAAAAGATACTTTCACAATTGTTACGAACAAACAGGTAAGAGTTCATTACAACAGACAAATCAATCAACGACAGACTTCGGTCAGTTTACACGTTCCATAATATACGTATTGAAATGAACTATACAGGCTGTTTTGTCTGCTGGGGCTTAATATAAATAAGCAAATATATTCTGTAAATTTTTCTACAAAGATAATCAAGAGATTGGGTCAGGGGTGCCATCTGCTAGTGCCTGTCCGGTTGCAAGTATGGCATCAGACACGCGCGCACGCCCAGCCTCCTGAGTTTACCTAATTGCTGTTTCCCCATTCATCCAAGTGAGTAGTATCCCTATACCTTCATTCCAGTTTCAAATTAAACCATTTTCTATCCTTCTCTAGCTAAAATGCTACCGATGTGCAGCTGCGTTGGAAGCACAAGAAGCCAGAAAAGACTGCACTCGCCAACCAGCCTGTCAAGCGTGGGGGATATGGCAATATACTCCCATAGAACAAAGAGTCCTTGGGAGAGGCCTTTACCCAGCAGTGGACTGATGATGTATGATAATCAAGATACCGAACAATGTCTAAAAGATGTGTTAATTGTTGAAATTAATTTTGGTCTCTAATTTTAAAATTATTTTTTTACTTAAATTATTGACAGCTGCACTATCAATGAGTAAGAATGTTCAATAACAATTCTAACAATTTGTGGACATCTTTTATGGAGCAGCGATAAAGAAAGAGTCCTTGCCTCTAAACCATAGGGTCTTAAGTTCGATCCCTAGACAGGTTTAGATAAAAATAAATATTTTTAAGTGACCTGCATTCTGGATGTTTACCTATACAAATTGTTACACCAGCAGCACCAGATAATAATCAAATTTTGCACCCTGTATAGTATACAGGGTGGATGCTATGGACAATCAGCAGCGTGGCTGTGCGATATATAATGGCGCGGAGAGTGACAGCGCTCCGACCTCTGAATGCGCGCGCTTTGCATTTCAAATACAAGGCATTGTATGCACATTTTTACCGACTTATTACTTTCTAGGTGGGAGTGTTAGCAGGAAAATTGCACAAGATGAGATAACATGGTTTTATATATATACGGGACATAGCACGACCCTTTTTATTGTCTCGTTGCGATCACGATGGAACTACTTGTAACTCCACTGAGTTGAAAAGTCAACGGAAACAAATAATAAAAAGGGTCGGGCTAATTCCCGCTCAATACTTAATTATGTATTAAAAGCACGAAAGTTTTAGAAATAAGATGCTTTTTATAACGCTCGTTCTTCCCAAGCTCGTATTTATATTATAAGATATCGCTGTAGCCGTTTTATTTTGTCTAATATACGGTCAAAGCGATTGCCCTGTCATTTTTTCTTCTTCCTTACCGTATCTCATTTTTATGTAGAGTCAGCACAATATGTAAGTTACCACCATTTATTTATGCATAGCCTTTGTCATTCCTTCATGCTCCTTGTTTCTGTAACACTACTCATTAAACTCTTTTTAGGTCGACCATCCTCACCCTCCCAGTCGCACAATTTACCCAAGCCTGTCTTGGTAATGGTAAAGCGTGAAACGGTGACAGACAGACAGAGTTACTTTCGCATTTATAATATTAAGTATGGATTATAATTTCATTTCCTCCTTCTGTTGCAGACCGTACACTTCAGTAACGAAGCGCGCAGTCGGAATCAAATCGTTGTTAAGCGCATTTTTGTTTAAATTGTGACTGATATACCCGTTGCAGGCTAGGCTAAGGGGCTCTATAAATGAAGCCTTTATCTTCCACCGTGCCCAGCAATAAATAGGCTTGCTTTATATCTGGAAGGCTTGGATTTAGGATTTTGAAGAGAATCGCTCTTCATTCTATTTGTGCACACTATATAAACAAGGCAGCAGAAATAGTAGATTGTTGCACCAAGCAGAAAGTAATTTACTAGTAATTTATTTGGAGCCCATGTGCCAGCGAGGGCTTTAAAAAGCACGAGTGCAATATCAGTTACTTAAGGCGAGGTGCATAATCTGCCTATGTGAAAAATAAAACTGAAGATAAATTACAATTAGTTAAAATTAGTTGTTTACATTCCCGTCTTTTTTTCTTTATGGCTAGTATTTTTTTAGGTCACCCAATACACACGTCATATCACAGGCTACTCTATTCTACTCTATACGACCGAGGTTGGACAACCTTTTTTGTGACATGAGACACTTATTGCCCCGCGATTAAAAAAAATCTAAACAGTAAAGGATTTTCAAATTTTTTTCTGCTCTAGAGCAGCAAAGTTCCGCTTTGTGTTAGATATGTAGTGCAGTTATTATACTGGGTGGCGCAAAAGTAAAGACCCTATTTGGTTCAGCTATAACATTTTTTCTAAATTAGAAAACTAGATTTAGGTTTTTTTAAATGTATATTTGTGCCATTAAATTTCGTACCATTAGGATTTAAAGATGATGTCTTTTAAATGGTGACCTCCAGAGTTGATACACATTTGAGCCCTATTTATGACATTTTGCATAACTTGCCGTAACACTTCCTGCGATATGTTCGTTATTTCTTGACGAATGTTTTCTTTTAGAGCTGCGAGAGTCTGTGGCTTGTTCACATACACCCGAGATTTCAAAAAACCCCAAAGAAAGAAGTCTGGACTGGTCAGATCGGGTGATCTTGCATGAAATCGTCGACGAAATTCACGTTGTGTTCTTATCACTGATGAATTATTCCGTAAGAACATTGACACAATTATTCCACGTTCTTGGGGAGTAAAACGGTCCATGTTTATTTTCAGTGTATTTTACATTTGTTCACTACACAATTTTCAAAAACAGAATGACAGAAAATGTCATATAAAAAAAATAAAAGTATTTTCTTTAGTGCCCGTACTTTTGCGCCACCCGTTAGAATTGCAGCGCAGTTGGAAGAAAAAAAATTTATGCGTTGGTTGCTTTGCTTTTTGTGTTTGTAAATGGATGACACTAGTGTCGGATATTTCAAACTGCTTAAAGGCATCTGACATAGCATGAGGAGTACCATCAGGCCGGGACCAGCTGAAACACGAAGGAATTCGATATATTTTTATGCCACTTGCGGTCACCCATCCCGGTGGGGGCGCCCGGGGTTGCTTAACAGCGTAAGCGCTCATTAAGCTCATGCCAACAAGGCCATCGGGCTTTTATCTGTTATTAAATGAGAACAAAAAAAATACTCCGCGGAAGGCCTAGAAAGCGGAAGGAGACCCACAAAGGGTTGAAGCGCCCAGGAAGTAAGAAGTAAATGAGAACATACATAAAAAAAAATGTAATATCCTCTTCCTCCCTTATGGGGTAGAAAAAATTATCGAACTTACGAGTAAACTTCATAACATTTTTTTTTAATCTACAAAATGGTATTTTTGTATCTACCCATTACAGCCTAGGCTAAGGGACTTTTTAAAAAAGCCTTTATACTGGGTCAATAAATTGCTTGCTTTATATCAAGATGCTTGGGATTTTGTATTTTAAGGATTATTTTGTTATGTTGCATAAAACTTACGCAAGATGATACTTGTGTATCCGTATTACATTTTAATTATATAGAAAATAATACGTAAAGATTGGTAGAGATTGTGATGATAGACCTTATATGGGAATACATTTTCATAAATCAAAATTTCAAGAATAGAAAGCAATATTACTAATCATTATATCGGCGAGTAATATAACATGCAATGTTTGTAAATTTCTATATAAATACACTAGCGACCGCCCCGGCTTCGCACGGGTTGATATAGGTATTTAATCTACAGCCTTTGTTCATCAGAAATTTGCAAATGCAAAATTTCATGATGATCGGTTTAGTAGTTACGGCGTGAAGCCTTACAAACAAACGAACAAAGTCACTTTTGCATTTACAATATTAAGTAAGGATAAAGATAAGAATAATTACCCAACTTTGAACATACACGAAGTTAAATTTGCTCACTATGGCTATAAAAAAAGAGCACTGCAAAGTCGGTACTATAAACCATATTGCACCTTACCGCTACGCCACAAATCCCACCAAAATATAACCTCAAAATTTCACCACTTAACCCTGTGGGGTTTATTATAAAGAACATTATAAGGCTCTCCCAAATCTCCGGACTATTAAGTCGAGCATTATTCAGGAAACAGTCGTTTTAAAATTACGTTTAGTGCGGGATAACCGCGTGCCCTTGTTGCGTGAAATTTTATGATATATCCGCGATTTATGGGCACTTATATTGTTATTTTATTTATACCTGAACCTCCCATGAAACGAAATAACATAGAATGTACCAGCTGCTTCTCTTCCCGCGCAGACCGTAGAGGCCGGCCGAGGGAATGGGCGAAAAATCTAAGGAGGCAATGAGGTTAGCAACCCATCACTATTTTGATTCCGTTTTCCATCTATACGCATCAACACACTAAACGTGGCCTTAGGCTCTGTCTGCCCCGAAAGGGATACAGACGTAATAATATGTACCTACCTACGTTACTACTGTTTGTGTGATATGACCTGCTATATGCTGTGTACCTGCTGCTTCTCTTCCCGCGCTGATCGTAAAAGCTGATCGACGGAATGGGCGAAAATCTGAGGAATCATATTAGTAGGCGATGCGGCTGGCAACAATATTATTTAATAATGCTCACCAACATGCAAAACGTGGCTTTTGGGTCTTAAAGATGGGCTCTGTCTACCTCACTAGGGAAAAATTCGTTTTATTATGTATGTATGTACTCTTTCTAACTTAAGTGTGTTCTCAGTTACATCTTTGGCTGTGATTAGTGATGTACCGATAATTCTCTGTTTTCTTCGTTTTATCTGAATTTTTCGATAATTTTCTAATATTTGTCGCACATGAGAGAAAAAAGAAAAAATTATCGGGAAAAATATCCGACTTCTACTCTCCGTTTTTTAAATTTTCGAGAACTGCACCTCACTGTATTGTGATGCTTTTCTGACTTACATGACTTATAGTCCTATATCTCCTATCTGGGGCGTCCAGTTCACAAAGACTCTCCATCTCGATCTGTCTTGAGTCTTGAGTAACTCTCGATGCTTTTGTGGTATAGATAAACTGCATATTTTTACTTGCCAGCATTTCCCATAGGAAAACGAGTTCATATCGACAAGCTAAATCACTCCTTCAACGATCGGACAGGATTTTATTTACATACTAGCTGTTGCCCGCGGCTCCGCCCGCGTTAATGTCTTTCCCTTGGGAACAGTAGTAATGATAAAAATTCCATACTAACCCCTGACCCTTTGCTTTTTCCCTTAAGGGGGAATTTAATACATTTCACCTGCATAGATCTTTAGCCCTTAAGGAGGGGATTTTGCCCATTTCACCTACACAGATATTTTTTTATTGTAATGGAGAACTTCTTATTGTCATATTTCTAAGTAAAAAAAAAAAAACCATACAAACTTTACCCCACCTATTCTACCCCTTTAAGGGGAAATTTCGACCATTTTAACTACACAGATCTTTTTAATTAATGTAAACATATATACTTATTTTTATACTTCTATGTCCAGAACCTACACAGATCTTTTTTAATTGTAACCTAGAACGTATATACGTTCTAGGTTACGGTAAATAAGTATATACTTATTTTCATACCTCTAAGTCTAGAAATGGAAAAATTCCATACAAACTTTACCCCCTATTTACCCCTTCAAGGGAGAATGTTGTCTGGTTCACCTAAACAGATCTTCTTTAATTTTAATTGAGAACTTGCGTACCTACTTTCAAACTTCTAAGTCCAGAAATGAGAAAATTCCATAAAACCTCAACCCCTTTGATTTTCTAAAAATCCTTTCTTAGTGCTCATTTACATCATAAAAGAATCTCTGTGCCACATTTCAAGTTTCTGCGCACAGTAGTTTCGGCTGTGCGTTGATATATAAGTCAGGTTTGCCTTTGGCCCTCGGCTCCGCCCGCGTAAGTGTCGATTTCTCAGGAACAGTAGAATAACAGGAATACATTATTAGTTCATGACTCTCAATGAAACACCTTAATATTGAATTTCAATTGAATAACTTTAAAAACCCCCGTTATACCCCCTTAAGGGATGATTTTTGAGAAAAATATTTTACTCGTGTTTCATGCCTTTCAGTAAAGAAACTTCATGCTGAATTTCATTCGACTAACTTCAAAAATGGCAAAGTTTCATGCTTACTTTGCACCCCTATTTTACTCCCTTAAGGGATGATTTTTGAGCAAAATATTTTACTCGTGTTTCATACCTTTTAGTAAAGAACCTTCATGCTGAATTTCATTCGAATAACTTCAAAAACGACAAAGTTTCATACTAACTTTGCAACCCGTTTTACCCCCTAAGGATATGAATTTCCAAAAATCCTTTCTTAGTGCTCCCCTACATTATAAAAGGAACCCCTGTGCAAAATTTCAAGTTCCAAACCCTTATAGTTTAGGCCCTGCGTTGATATGTCAGTCAGTCAGTCAGCTTCTCCTTTTTTATTAGTATGGATTACTATGGATAGTATGGATAGGTATAATGCTGTCGTATAATGATGATGAATTGACTTTGGATTTTAATTTTCTCATGTCACTTATTATTTTTTTTTATTTTTGCTATATGTTTGCAGGCAAACTCATGCCTTGAGTTCATTCAAATGATGATAACTTTTTTTTTAATGAACCGATTTTGATGAAACAAACTTTAAATGTTAAACTGAGTTAAAACAAAGCAATTGGTGAAAGTTTGAAGTAAATCGGTTCAGTATTTTCGGAGATAATCGTGATCATACATACAGACAGACAGACAGACAGACAGACAGACAGACAAGAAATTCCAAAAATTTTTTTTTGCTTTCTATTATTCTTTTTAAGTGTCCCTCTATCCATTTCAGTCAAAAATTCGAAATGTACAGACAAAATAATTTTACTGTTTTATTATATGTATAGATTATATATAAAAAAAGTAAGTTACCTTTAATGCGATTTATGTTAATTTCGACTTATACTTTTTTTTTACAACAGCAACTGAATTTCTTGTATTGTGTCAGTTTCCTTTGCATGTGCATTATTTATTAATACACCAGTAATTTCCTCATTGTTCGCGAGATCCGTCACCCCGGACAATAAACTTGGGGAAAAAAGAAAATAAAACGAATGGGGTCGAGTGTCACGGCGAACTGTACTTAGTGAGTACTGAGATGCAGGGGTAGTCAACCTTGGATTAAAAGGTAAACTGAGACACTCGCATGTTTCACTAGTGTATTCTTCTAATTATAACTTTTGTTCGGCCCAGTACTGGGCTACTTGTATTGCATAACGTGTAGCATTATGCAGGTACGTGGTAAGATTCAAAGATTTGTTCAGAAAATAAACCTTTTCACTTTTTTACGTCAATTCACATTTAAAATAATACTTATGAAATTATATTCAAATTATTAATTATTGTTCAAAAGCTACAAACTACCAGCGTTTCGTAACCGACCACTGCAGAGAAGAAGACGCCGAAAGAAACTCTTTTCAACAGTATTGGTCGCCTACTTGCTTGAAGGGCTTTATATGATTTTTTATATTTTTATCTTTTCTTTTTTTTCTGATTTCATGTTATATACAATTTTAAGTTACATAATGTTGTGGAACAGATAAGATAAAAGATAGAAGTCTCAAAAATGTTGGTACGTAGGTAGCATTATGCGTGCAGGTCGTGGGGGACTGGTGGGCATCCCAGTAAGTGTGCTATTATCTGGGAAACGCACCACAGCCGCTAGTATATTTACGCGCGTCGTATAGTAAATGGTAGTTATGATACGATATTGAAATAGAGTTGTTTTGAATCATAGAATTATAAGGTTATATAGGACTTCCCTTAATTGGGTCACATGACGGATGTATATGTGGGCTGATGTATCCTTAAAGGGGCCACTCAGCACGTTAATATGAACAACTTCATTAGATCAATATTCAAAACTAGAAAATAAACCTTTATTTAAAAATTTTTTTCTATCTTGTAAATTGTACAGGAATGTCGTAAATTCATCAATTGGTAGCAACGAGAGAGCTCCAGCACTCCATGATATAGCATTGTTATTCATAATTTCAGTTCAATCGATTGAGTATATCTGCTTTTAAATTCTGTTGCCGTTAACTTTAGTTTAGATGTTTTTCATACATAGAAAAAAATCGATGTAATATTCAAGAACTGTGTTCCATCTCAGTTGCATGGCGTGCAGTAGATCCGTCTATAAATCCTCATTAAGATCTCCCCGCTTTACGAGGCTCCCACGGCGACACTAAACCGCGTTATGTTGGCAACCCCTGACTGCCGTAAGTGATTGAAGTACTGCCTTCGGGGTCAACGTCTTTCTGATTTTGAGGTTTAAAGTTTGCCAAAAGACAATGCACTTTTTGCAAGTAGGATATCAGAATTTATACCTAAAATTATCTGATTATGCATAACGACTGCAACTTGACAGTAACAATAGTTATTAGCTTAACTTTCCAAAGCATTCATCAGGAACTAGACATATTTTTACCCGACTGCTAAGAAGAGAAATGTGTTTCGCACGTATCATGTATGTTTGTAAATTTCTTTATTAACTCGTTTTGCCATACGTTGTATTTCGACTGTTATGAGATCGTTAGGTTCTTTTCAAAAATCCATGTGTCCTTAATGGAAAAAAAATGATAAAAAAAATTTGGTAATGCATGCATACTATATTTCTCAAGAGTTCTTGGCGGGAATTTCGGCGGACTGCACAGCTTTTGTTTTAGATTGTTTTCTAAATTGTTTCTAGTAGACTTTATAATGTGAAATCGGTGTTATTCGGCAATTTTTTTTTAAATCTATGTATTTGGTATAATAAATACCCATATTTATAAACAATGTGTGGAATAACTAAAATAAAGCGTCATAGTGCGGCTGTAGTGAGATTTACTTAGCGGGCTGGTTTTTGCTCGTTGCGTCGTTTGTCATCAAGCCAGTGGATTCGTAGGATTGTCGCTAGGGGCTCCGTCGAAATCAGCGAAATGAATTACACCATCATTTCGTTGCAAGAGTAACCCGAAAAATAACTAGATACTGGCTAAAATAAGCTTCTGAATGAAGTTTGAGGGCCAAATAGAAGAAAAGAAAAAAAAATATTTCTCAAAAAAAGAATTTTGATTGATTTAAGTTTATTTTGTAATTTCGGACTTTGGAGCATAAAGGTAACTGAGGGTAAAAGCCTTTAGAGTCAACGTCCTCAAGAATTTATTAAAATTGTAAACATTGTAAAAAGACAATATGGAGTTGGATGTCCTTTGTCACGTAATTAAAACATTGTCGCGACCTCTGACGAATAGCGTTATTTTGTGTATAAATTATACTCGTAACAAATGTCCTCTCTTTACGTACGTTTTATACTTACTACTAAAATAAGGAATGAAAAATGGACAGGATGAGAGAAATGAGGTTAGACGAGATGCAGCATACAGGTGGCATGCTGCAACAATACACTACTACTACTAGCTGTCCCGGCAAACTTCGTTTCACTTATAATTTTTTTTGTCGTAAATATTATTACATTTTATTAGTTATTCTGCTATTCATGTTAATATCAAAACCAACAAATCAAAGATTATAAAAACGGCTCACCCGTTCTTAAGTTATATAAGGTCAATTCGAATTAAGCGCAAATAATTTTAAACGCTGACATCCTTAAGGTAAAAAAAATATTTAGAAGCAAAATAAAATAAAATGATACGCTAGTTTTCAAAATATCTGGACCTGAACATTAAAAAAACATCCTATATACAAATAAACACTTTCTTGGAAAACTACTTTTTACTATTATCTACTATGGATACTCTCACTGACCTCAATGATCAAAACAGTTGATTTATCGATTTTAATAAAAAAAATTGGTTTGTATGAAAACATTAAAAAGAAAAAAACAAGCGTATAGTTTTTTAAATTTGTTACTAAAGCATTTTTTTGACCTATGAGACCCAGCCCTTAAAATATTTGCGCTTATATTAAATGGACCTTATATACACCGTGTAAATAGACCCTCGACATTCCCTTAACGGGGTGACTCAGCCCACCAATATGAACAACTTTTCCTATGTGAACAATGCTGAGAACTCAAAAAAAATTCGACCTTCCCATACAAACTGGCCGGGCGGCGGAACTCTTTTATATGGAAATGACGAAATTTTTTTTGGGTTCCCAGCTTTGGTCCCATAGGAAAAGTTGGTTATATTGATGGGCTGAGTCACCCCTTTAAGTAAATGTCGATACATTACACGCTGTATATGTGTTCGAACAAACCCGATTTTGTTTTGTATATTAAGATAAATTTATCTAATATTTCAGATCAAAATCCAACCTCAACGAACTACTTACTAAATCAATTTTGATAATTTCAATGACAAACCAATTTGGAAGAATACCTACCCTTTCAGACACAAAAATAATGTTTCTATTTGGTTTAGGCTTCTTTGAATAAGCAGGAAACATAAAAATAAATAAAAGAAAACGATTACCTCCTTTTTGAGGTCGGTTAAAAGGCATTTTAATATGAGTAACCATATTATGTAGTTTTATTTTTATAAATATGAATGGCAATGTTAAAACACTTGCAGACATTTTGAAATGTATGTACCTAGTCATTAATAATTTTTTTTTTTCTTTTTACTTATAGTTTAGAACAATTTGTTGTCTTTGTATTGAAGACATATGAATAAAATAATAATAATATACTTACCTGGGTTTTTTATAATAGTATTGTGTAATAGTACAAACAAAATAATAGTATTGTATAATCTAGTGCATGCGACAATTTTTCCTGTGAATGATATTGTGTGATATTGATGTTGTGTGAAAGAGCGGGACTCACTAGATACAGGTTTTCATAACTTAATTAGTGAGCCCCTGCTACATATGTGTAACCGAACAATTTTTAATGAATAAATAATTTTGAATTTTGAATTAATTAATAATCTTACTTTAAAACATTGTTAAATATTAGTCATTAAGAATTTACTGCATTCAAAATGCATGTTCTGTCATGGTTAATTTTATTTGCATTATTTTTCTGTCACGTTAGTATCTATCATACTCTTAATTTATAATGTTACTAGATATTTAAAGAAAGTGAGTTTGTTTATTTGTTTGTTTGTTACGCTTTCACGCCGTAATTACTGAACCGATAATCATGAAATTTTGCATACAAGATCTCTGGAGTACGGAGAAGGACATAGGCTACCTTTTATCTCGAGAAAAAATACTGTTCCTGAGGGAGCGACATTGACGCGGGCGGAGCCACGGGCGAAAGCTAGTAATTTATTATTTTACTAGATATACCGGGTGTTATAAAAATACAAAATAATATTTAAAGGGTCAATAAGCTTAAGGATCAAAAAAGGATCAGTCAATGAAATTTCTTGCAATTCTATATTTCAATAGGGATTCTGATTCCAGGATTTCAATATAGTTCAGAGGAACAAAATAACGCGGTATATTTCAATTAGGGCAAAGTATTTTTTTTTCGGGTCCGGGCTGCCGTTTGAAATAAATAATTTGACGGAAAAGTGAGATATAATTTAAAATGTTGTATAGTGTTACGAACTAAGTATTTTATTAAAAGTGGCCGTTCTTGTAAACGTACACTATTACAATTTTAAAATATATTCTATAAAAGTATTCAATAATTCGTCTAGGGCTTCAAAACATTTTAAATAATGTCTCAGTTTTTCTTTAAATGATTTATTTTAATGGAGGCAGCTCTAGACCTCGAAAAATAAAGGTATGGCCTTAAAGGAATCTCGTTAAATATTTTCTGTTCTGTATTAAAAATCTTGAACATTTTCCAATAATCGAAGTGATGTTCCGTATCTAACATCAAGCTGTGAAGGCTTTGCTTATAATACGATGAATAAAGACTTTGCGTCTGAAGCGTGTCTTCTTATTTTGGCACTGGTAAGGTATAGGACAAGCAAGCAACGAACTCTGGGTAGTGGGTACGCCATTGAGTATAAAGGAATGCCTTTACATACTCAAGAGAGAGTTCGTCCTCGGAATAATATTTTTAGTTTATTGCGTTATGTGAAAACCTCAGTACTTTTTTGAATGAAAGGGAGATAAGTAGATGTGATCTACGTTAATACGTAGATCACATCTACTGAATGTGCTCATAGGCACCCTTAGAATATTTTAGCCGAGAGTTTCTTAAAATTATTTTAACTTTAATGACAAAATAGAAAATGCTTTCTATGTTGTCATATGTTCGAATTAATTATGTAGTCTACTTAAATGAGAATTCAAGACTTGTTAAGATTCCCTGAAATTTTAACCTATCCTTTTTTACCATCATTTAAAACCAGTTATTCTAAACCAATTGAGCTGATTTTTTTTCAATAGGATGACAATTAACGATTACTACTATAATGATGATAGAGTTTTGAAGGTAGTCATAGGAACTCCGTATTAAATTTACCGTTTGTCTGTTTTGTGACAAAAACGATACGGTAAATGTAATAATACTTAATAATGACTAACAGCATGTCTCGTGTTCAACACACGAAAGTATTTGTCAGCATGTTTAAAACATGTACTCTCCTCGTATCTTGGCTCTTGCTCGCTCTGATAGTAATCACGCGTTGGCCGTCGGCGCTGCGATATTTGTTCGGATAATGTATTACTTAACAAAAAATCGTAATTTCATTGCCCTGACTCGATATCAATTTGCATACGGGCCGGTTAAGTAGGTGATTAGCGATACACTCGCCGGCAGAAGTGTACAGTGATTTGTATCATGTGCTTGACTAAGGAGGTAAAAGACGAGATGGTTTAATGTTTTTGTTGAAATTGCATATTATATAATATGTAAACAAAACCCTGTCCAATCCTTAAAGGCATGTTTCAACCCATCGATATAAACAACTATTCCTATGTGACCAATGCTGGGAACTAATTTTGTAGCATTTTTAGCAGCAGTTCTGATGATGGAGTCGCAAGGTGGCCAATAATAATAAATAAAATAAATAAATATATACGGACAAATCACACAGATTCCTATAATGAGAGAGATACAGTCATCGTTTGGGTACATTTGAATTGTCTGGGTAACTGTACAGTCTAAATTCGTTCATAATAAAAGCTTGTCACAAAAATGAATTACAAAACTGGATCTAGGTCTGTCTGATCCGTCTGTTTGTCTGTCTGTAATGACCCTTTTCTCAGGAACGCGTGGAGGTATCAAAGCTGAAATTCATATCAAATACTCGGGTCTACTTGGAGCTGTGTAGAAATCAAATTTCTAAGCCAACTCTATCAAAAGATACAGCCGTTTATGTTGCAAATTTTCGACATTCGCAAGTGAATCAACCCCGTGAGCTCAGAATCTTGAAATTTGGTAGGAAGCAACGACTTATAGCACAGATAAAGGACAAATTGCGAAAAGCATAAATTTTTAGTTACATCATATAATAAAAATATTTTTAATAATATAAAACTTATTATAGATAATTAAATTAAATAAATATAAAAGGGGGCTCCCGTATACAAAATGATTTTTTGTCGTTTTTATCTAACCTCATTTAAAAAGGAGATTTTTTTAAATGAGGTTTTGTGCGAGTATAATTTTTCGTGCAACAAATTAAATAGTTATACAATTGCTGAGCGTCACTGTACCTTCCAAACATTAGTTTTACTTTATTTACTTTACAACATTATTGGGCAGTTTGCTTTATTTTGCAGTTGAGCTTAAAATTCATTTACACTCCAATAACGTGGTATCTGGCCGCGCTCCATAGAGATATCCTTGTTGTGGCGATGTCAGGGAGTGGTGATGGAAACACAGGAGAGCCGTCTAGATTATGTTTATTATTCCATCTTGATAGCCTACTCCTTACATAGTTACGACTCTCATACATTAGTGATTGTATTGTCTTTTATACTATTATAAGATGCTACTAATCAAGACACCATCGCTGACAGGAGGGTACATAAAGCACGTTCTCATGTATTAGCACGAACGTTTGATATGCTTTTCTACGATACATATCTGCATATTGTCACGTTACCACAACACAGTTTACTTATATTTACTTATACATTAAATTGGCGCCAAGTTGTGTTTGAAGTTATCTCATTAAACTATGCATGTTGCACTCCATACTTTTATCTCTATGTTCGCTGCAACGTAACACATAATACGAGAGTTCTTGGCGGGAATTTCGACTAACTGCACGGTTTTTGTTTTGGATTGTTTTACAAATTGTTTCTAGTGGAGTTTATAATGTAAAATCGTTGTAATATGGTGTTATAGATGTCCATATTTATGAACAATGTGTGGAATAACTAAAATAAAGTGTCATGGTGCGGCCGTAGATGAGATTTCCTTATAGGGCTGGTGTTTGCTCGCCTGGCTCCGTGGTTTTTTTTTTTTACTAATTATTGAAGTAGGCATTTTTCTCCCATCTCACCTGATGGTAAGTGACGATGAAGACGAGGATGTTACATGTCCCGGGATTGAACTTGTCTGGGAATATAAACGTTTATGATCAAACCAGTGGATTCGTGGAAGTTGTCACCAAGGGCTCCGTAGAATGAGCGAAATTAATTATTCCATCATTTCGTTGATACACTAGCTAAACTATACCATAAAGAATAACTAGACACTAGCTAAATTAAGTTTCTGAATAAATTTTGATGGCCAAATAAAAAAAAAGAAAAAAAAACACATAATACTGGTAAGACAATAAAAACTGTTACTTTTTTTTATCAAATATTGTAAATAACCAACTTTATTATAATAAAGTTGGTTATTTACAAGCTAAATAAACTTCTTGCTTACCCCATTTTATCCCACTTTTTTCATGTGGGGTCAGCACAGTATGTTAGTCCTTTTTAATTTAGTTCTGGAGTAGCCAAAAAAACCGGCCAAGTGCGAGTCGGATTTGCGCACGAAGGGTTCCGTACGTTACGTCATCTATGAAAACGTCAAAAAATTCATGTCTTTTGTATACCCTTTAATATTAATTTTATTATTATTTATTTTTAAGGTGAATATATAACTAAAGTTGAAATGTTCACAGATGATGTATTCCTGTTGCTGTTATCAATATCGAGCAAAAACAAGCAAAAAGATCATGTTTGTTGTATGGGAGCCCCCTTAAATATTTACTTAATTAAATTTTTGTTTGTATTTGTTGTTATAGCGGCAACAGAAATACATCATCTGTGAACATTTCAACTGTCTTACTATCACCGTTCATGACATACAGTCTGGTGACAGACGGACAGACAGACGGACAGCGGAGCGAAATTATTAGGGTCCCGTCTTTACCCTTTTATCTTTTATTTTATTCCATTCTTTGCAAGTCAAACTTTTTCAGAAGGTAAAGATAAAGTTGATTGTCTGTATTATATTGACCACTATATTTTGTTATATTAATAACATCTTTATTCTTCGCGGGCTAGACAGAGCCAGTTTAATGTCGAAAAATTGATGGGTTTTGTTAGCCGTACCTACTGACATGATCACTTAATTTTTCGTCCATTCCCTCTTCTGGTTTTTATGAACCGCATGAATTAGGTAAAATGTTATGAAATAACTTTTTAGTTGTTGGTGAAACCATTTCTTCTATTAGTAACAAATAGTAGATATTTCCCGAAAATACTCTCTATTTCTCAGCGTCGTACCTAAAAACACGATAATTTCGCCATAAATAATTGACAGTACGCGTCGCATGTTCCCGCCATTTTACTTATTCACGAAATGTTGCCAGTGTTCTGTCATATTACCCCAATATTGGGAAAATATTCGCCGTTTGTGAGGGGAATGTGGCTGGAGCTTTGTTTGTAAATGGGTGTTAGTGGACGAATGTTTGTAAACTATGGATAGATCCAGGGCGGGATAGTAAGGAGATGGTGTTTAGTTTTATCTCCTGCAGATGGTGCACTTTGTGTGTGTTGGTTTAGTCAAAAACTGTAATGTGTACCGTTCGGTATATACAATAGAGATACTATGAACCCCAAATATATTTTAGGGTCGCCGATGTCCGTCCGTCTGTCACAGGGCTATATCTATTGAACTGTTATAGTTAGGATCTTGAAATTTTCACAGAATGTGTACTAGTACACATTCTCTATCTATTACCACAATAAATTAATGAAAAAAATACCTAATTAAATCAAAAATGAAGGACGCCATACAAATAACATGTCTCTTGTAATGTATTGTATAGTGTTAAGGAACCCTTTGTTTACAAAAAATAATTAAACCGGCCAAGTGCGAGTCGGAATCGCACA